>JBBPBP010009777.1:22242566-22281716 GCA_037974735.1 Cicer chorassanicum
CATAAAATTATACAAAGAAAAGGAATATAATCAAGCTCTATCTGGTAAATTTAAACTATACAAAGTTATAACTAACAACTAATGGCTAATAGCTTTTAACCGAAAAGTTGGTAGATTGAAGTTAGAGTATTTAATAAATTTAATTTTAACAAATATAAAATTATATAAAAGTACAATTTTATTAATTTTTTTATGTTTAATAAATAAACAACTCATTTTTTTTTATAAAAAATAAAATAAAATTTTAGTTGTTTCACTTATATAAAAAACAAGAAGGCATGCTTATGCAACAAACAAAACAGTATTTAAGAAATTGAAGCAACAAGAAAAAAATAAAATAAAGTGCAAACGAAGAATAAATACCAAGGAATAACAACTAATTTTCATAAAAAATTGTTTTTATTTTAGAGACACTTCCGATTTATATATACGAAGTAGTATACACTGAGAGACGGAGCTAGAGATAGTAGAGACAACTTATATCTCTTTCAACTATTATCATATATATAGTACTAAAAAAAGAAGTAAATAGTCTTTTATAAAATATCTGATACGTTGTCACTATAATATCTAAATTTATTAAAATTATAAACGCATCCTCCAATGCCTCTTTTATCGGTAATTATAGACTAAGTTGACTAAAATAATATATTTCATGTGTAAATAAAGAAACATAAGACACATTTAATGACCAAAATAATTAATAAAAGTCACATTTGAATTTGTTTTTGTAATTTGAACATATTTAAAGATAATTGTAACAACACGTCACACATTTAAAACAAAGTGAAAGCAATTGACTACACAAGCCCACAAATGGATTTGTTCATGTATATAGTCTCATATTTGCGTTTTCAAGATGTTGGATTTTTCTAAATTCTACCATATCATATGTGATAATGATGACAATATTTTTTTCCTGGTTTTATATAAGGGTCCGTATTCACTGATTATAACATAGGAGTTGAAAGTCACTACGTATACAGTCATGTGCAAGTGGGTAGTTATTTTTTTGCTTCTAAATAAATGGTAAATAAATAAATAAAAATAAAAAAGTTAAAAATGAAAGAAAATGAACAAAAAACTATAAGATATAAACTGAAACGCTACTTAAAATAGCATCTCAAGAAAAATTATAAGCTATTGCTAAACACTTGTTTACCAAACACAATTCATTTGATCAAACAAACTTGAAAGCTGATCCAATAAACTATAAACTAGTTTATCGACATTATCAAACATAGCCTTATTATGAAGGGTCAGTAACACGAAATCCACAAATGCTTGACCCTGTCCTCATAGATCCCTTCCACTAAATCTGAGACACAAATACGCGACAGTCGAGGGAAACATGTGTTGCATGGTAGCTCCTCGACATTTGGAAGGCTACCTCTATGTCACCAAGGAACTCCACACCATAATACTCCCAAGGTCTAACAATATTGTTGTAAGGCTCAATAGCACACCTCCACGATTAGGTTCATTTAGTTGTACTTCTCCAACATCATTAGACTTGTCAGACCCTACCTATATGATGAAAAAGTAATTTCCACATCAAATACCCCTAACATCCAGCTCCTCCCCTCGTGTTCGTAGACTACTCACTTCATTAAGAGCCCCATCATTGACATGGATCAGATTCATCACAATTCAACTTAATCAAATTTATCCATCACATGACTTAAATGCAATGCTAAAAATCAATAGCCATACGATATAAGATTCAACAACCATTACATTCAAGTAGATATTACACTTCATTGGAGTGGTTCCATTAGAAAACACGTGTTAATTCACATCATACAAATACTTAAGTAAACACGAAATCACAGTTCATGCTTATAACACATTAATCAAATTCACGAAACACTTAAATACAGTGCCATATAATCTGAACATAAATTGAATCACAACAAATCTATGGTTTTCTAAATCGTATTTTAACACCTATGATTACCAATTTCACATTTTTATATGGTTATTACTAAATAGGGTTTAACCATATGTGGCAAGCTTGGATGAATCTTTGGGAATTATGGCGTTCTCATTCATCGTAAAATATAATAAACTCATGATTTGAACGCTCTCTCATCCCTTATCTTAATTCAATGATCTCACAAAGCACAAGAATTAACAAAAAAATTCAGCAACAACCGCAAATCAACAGTGCACAACGAGCAAGTTCGAAAATCAACGAAAAGTTCATAATGTCGATAAAACTTGACTGATAAATTACCTGGAGCATAAAAATCAGTATTAGATAATTAATAAAATTTTTTGGAACAAAAACAATCATCGTGACGCAAAATAGATAGTTAGAAAGTCTCACTGATGCAATGGAGCATCTGAATAGTCTACCGTCAACTTCTCCAAAATACACGAATGAGTAGTTCTTTTTAAAGGTTTTGACGAGAGGAATTCAAAAATAATGTCTATTTCTCCAAACAACCAACATGGTGGCCATAAAGTAAAAATTATAATCTGTCAAAGCAAGAAGACGTGGCTGCTTTAGGTGAAACGACGATTGATAAAACCAATACCAAAAATAGATTTAGCGGTCGATTTCGAGTGGAAAAGTGGTAAAATTACCTCAAAACGCTAATGAAATAGAATGTTTTGAAGAGATAGAAAGAGGAACAATGATGGAAAAACCAAAGAGGGTCGGGCGTGTGAGGAAGAGGGAGCGATGAAACCCTTTGTACGTGAGGGGGTGCAAACAAGAATGTTCCTTAAATGGGTGTGCAAACAAGAAGATTCTTTAGATGGGGTGCAAACAACAATCTGGTCCAAACATGTTTCTCTCTATCATTTTTAAAGTTCTAAATAAAGAAAGAAAAAAAAAACTAATCGCTTATTCTACTCATTCATAAATAAACAATAATTCCAAAATACTTATACTAAAATAATAAATATGTATATAGATATATATTTTTAAATAAAATATAATATCAACACTTTAAATTAATCATTAAATCATGATAATTATGCATAAAATAATCACAAAATAACAAATACACATATACGAGAGTTAATAACGATATTACTAATATATCATGATAATTATTTGTGAAATAACAATTAAAATTGGATGATAGTTATAAATATTTAAAATATAACTATACACGCGAAAATACCACCACAATTACGACACACACACACATATATATATATATATATATATATAAAATCATCTAAAATCTTATTTCTAAAATAATGACACGAAAATACTATTAATTTTTTTCAAAAAAATAAAAAAAATTATAAAATATAATATTGATAATTTATATTACTCATTAAATTAAATATGTATAGAATTGTCACACCATAACAAGTGTAAAGAAAACTAATCACAAAATTTATCAAACATATATTATGAAACACTTTAAATACTATATTAATTCTTTAAAATCCTATTTAATTAATAAAATATTTTATTATAAAATTTGAGGTGTTACAAAGAGCTGTCATGCAATGCACATTTACCTTAATTAGATCTACACGTTTATTGTTCGTCTAGCTACGTGATGGCATAATGTCACATCTCCTAACCAAATACTTTAAAGTTAGATTCATACTACATGACATGATAAGTAATGAATAAAAGTGAACATATCATAAACATCGTATAATTTTGTGATATATAAGTTGTTACTAATTGTGAATTGTGTAAATGTTGTTATAGTTTTACGTTGAAGTGAATGATAATACTAATTCATGTTGTGGTATAACAATGCTGATTATGTATATGTGTTTGCCTTAACTTATTGCACTATTAACATGATTTTGATTACACACCCTTCGTGTTTGGCATTGTTGTGTGCACATGTATCCCACAATTCATGTATTGTGGTTTCTGGTTTGAAATGAAAGAAATGCTATTTTGGAAATTTTATTATTTATGTATTGTCGACAATCATGTTGGACATCACTTATTTAAGAATTTCTACTTTAGTCGGTGACATTGAGTTGAGATAAATAATTGTAATTTGTAAAACTATTTTTTAAATAACTTTAATATTATTGGAGGAATTATGCAAATATTTTATGTTATGTCGTGATGTGATGTTATTTACTCTATTGAAAAGATTTTGAAAATTTTTTGTTCTTAAGATGATGAACTTATTCTTTCCGATTCTATATATAAGAGAACTTTTGAATTTTTTTTGATTTTATATATAAAATAAAGTTACGACCGTTAAAGAATATTTATTGTTTAAATTATTTTTATACTTTTATTTAATATATTTGTCTTTTTAATAATATTAGAGAGTATTCTCTTATAAATAAGATTAGAAATACTACTTGCTAAACACAATTCTCCATTTTATCTTTATTGACAAAGCATCAACAAACTTTTTGGTCTCCCAACATATTTCATTGAGATAATTTAAATTGTCAAAGTGAAGGTACTCAGACAAATCACAAATCTAATAAGGAAACAGAAACAAACTAAGCTATTTGAATCTCAATGAATTAACCATTCATAATGATCTTGATTTACGTGATGATAGACAACAAGTCTTAGGTAACCATAAAATATCTTATGAGGTTTCAAATTAATAATTAATTCTTTTAATTAATAATTTAATAAGTAGTATATAAAGGTGAGTGATTTTTTGAGAAGAAGAAACACACATTCTTTGCTCAAACGGTGCACAAAAACCCTTCACTTGACATAGCGAAACAATGGGAGGAGAAGAGAAACGGCACCAGATGATGCAAAACCTCTTCGGAGACCAATCCGAAGAAGAAGAAGAACTTGAATCCGAGCACGAATCCAATCCTCAACTCAATTACCCTTCCGTAAGATCATCCACTTCAAAATTCCATTATAAATTTACACCTATTCAAATTCTATTTAAAATTTCACTTGATCTATTTGATTCCGTCGTCGTTCGTTTATTCATTTCAAAGATCGTATTCAAAATTCGAAATGTAATCAAATTTCTCGTGTTTTTTTTATTTTTTTTTAAAATTTAATTTTTGTAGGATGAAGGAGAGGGAGGTGTACGGCAAGAAGGAGAAGGAGAAGTGGAAGGACAAGGAGAGGTAGAAGTAGAGAGCGAAGAAGGCGAAGATGTTCGAGATGGAGAACATGGAGAGAGTGAAGGAGAGAGGGAACATGGAGAGGTGGAAGTTGAGGTTGGTGATCAGAGAGGTGAAGAGAGTGAAGGAAGGGATACGGATAGTGATGCTAAAGATGATTATAGCCAGCGTGTTGTTACTAGCAAGCGTAGGGATATTGTTGAAAGTGGATCTGAGGAAAACCATTTCAATGATGAGGATGTTGATGCTGCTAGAAGCCTAAGGTATATTCATTTAGTGTTTCATTGATTTTACCACATTGTTGTATCTTTTTTTTTTTTGGTTCTGGTATTCTTTGTTTATGTGTTGGTGAATTTTTTTTGTTGATTTTTATTGTTAGTGTGATGTTTATTAAATCTTTTGCTCTTGGGATGAAATATTTCGTTGGGGGCTGTTTTGTTTTCATGTATTGTTTGATTATTTAACCATGTTGTGTATCTTTTTTTTGGGTTTGGTATTCTTTCTTTAAGTTTTGTTGATTTTTATTGCTACTGTAATTTTTGTTAATTAATTCTTTTATTATTGGGATAAAATATTTCGTTGGGTGCTGTTTTCGGCACCGGTATTTTTGCTAAACTCGGTTGGCGGGAAAAAAAACTAATGTTTAATTGGCCATATTGTTGTGTTTTGGGGTGTTGATCCTTTTTCCTTATGTTTTGGTGAAGTTTGTAAATTTCTTTTGTGAGTGTATTCCTCGTTAATTCTTTTGCTCTTGCGACAAAATATTTTGTTGGGTGTTGTTTTCGGCACTGGTGTTTTTGCTTAACTTGGTTAGCAGGGAAAAAAATCTAATGTTTAATTAAACCATATTGTTGTGTTTTTGGGTGTTGGTCTTTTTTCCTTAAGTTTCGGTAAAGTTTGTAAATTTCTCTTGCGAGTTTATTCCTCGTTAATTCTTGCGATTAAATATTTTGTTGGGTGGTGTTTTCGGTATGGTGTTTTTGCTACAACACCGGGTCTTCTGTGGAGATGGATTTGTTTGCACAAATTTTGCTGTCTGGATGTAAATTTTTGGATAACTTTTTCTATGTGAAAATAAACATAAGGAAAGTATCCATGTAGTGGCTAAAACGAAGGTGTCAAAAACATTGCCTACATTGTTGTGTTATTGAGAGAACCTGTGCTAAGCACCGTTGGTGTGGAATCTATTATGGAATTGACCGGTGGCATAGAAGAAGATGGAGAGACGGCTGTTTGGTGCTACGTGGATTACTGAATTGTGTTTTATTAATAGTATAGATTTGTTGTTCTTTGTGTTGCTGCAACTTTAAGGTGGGATCTAATGTTGTTATTGATTAAGAGCTAATTGGGATTAATTTTTTAACAAGTGTATTTATAGAAAAGAAAAGATGAAACGTCTTCATATAACAAGTAACAATTAGTCTTCTAAAATTTAACTTTTCTCATACATTGAAATTAGTTTTCAAAGCTCAAATTCTTTCTAAAGTGCTCCCATGTTGTAGAAAAGAAAGGTGAAATGGCTTACAAAGACAAAAGTTGAAATGTTTCGCAAAAGTGGGATATGGTTTCTGGAGCTCAGTTTTATTTAAAGCTCCCTAATTCCTTTAACTCATTTTTTTAAATATTTATATGTTTTAAGATATTTTTGTATGTTAGTAACTAAATTTTTCAGAAGCTCCACAAATAAGAAACTGATCCAAACTGGATCTAAGTTACTTGGCTGTGCGTTTTTGTGCACTAATTACAACTCCATTGCACATGTCCTTAAAAAAGTCCTCTGAATGCTTGTAGGCAGGATATTATGCACAACTTACATATCCTTCTAATTTCTTTTTAGTTTTTGGTTTTCTTTCTTTATGCTTAACTAGTAAGTACTTTTCTTTGCGTTGATTTTTCTAGGTGGTGTAGTCCTTCTTGATTCTTCTGCTCTTGCATGAATATATTGTTATCTTAGTGCTGCTGCATCTCTGAGAATGTGCTTTACTTATCTAAGTCCATGAAATATTCACGAGTTTCTTTTAGAAGAAGCTCTCTGTATGCATCTATGCAGGGCGTTTTAGCTGTCTATTCAAATGTGCCTTGTGTATATTGTAGAGAGTGTATTCAAAATTTCCTCCAACTCAATTATTTTTTGTGCTTTATTTCTATCATTGAATTATAAATCCCACAAACTTTAGATTAAGAGAAATCCTTAGATGCATGCATTGTGAGAACTGCTTTCGTCGTATGTTGTCAATCTTGAAAAGCGGTGTGGTTGGAACTGAAACTGGGCCAATGTATTCAGGTCAAGAAATATATTTTCTTATAATACAGCCCAATTCCTTTCTTAGACCTATTAATTAGTACTTCATAAAAAAAAGATATTCCTCTTTTAGACCCTTCAATTATTAATACATAAAAACAACAGAAGTGAACGAGTATAAGAAAACAGCAATAAACTGAATTGGGCCCAAACAGCCAAATATTCCTTTTCCTCTCCTCTACAGCTAACTTTCCAACCCTAATCGCCGCCTTCTCTGCCCTATGCTCAGTCTTCTCACCATCAGGGAAAAAAATATCTGGCACGCAACAGCAGTAGAGGTTGTACATCCAGCGAATGAGAGAGAACGAGAGAAAATTGTCTACAACACAGAGGCGAAAACAGAGAGGGGCTTCTGGGCTGCAAGGACTTGCACAGACAGAAGCAGAAGGCAGCAGCTTTTGGGCCCAGGAGCTTAAGATCACTGAAAGTCGCCGATTCCATGATTCCCCGAGAAAAATGGGTGAACTTGACCGTTGTGCCCGCCATTCAGCAGATAGACTGAAATTCTCAGCTTTGACAATCTCCCCTAAAAAACGCCTCGCAAGAAGGTTTCACGTTGGGTCGAAGGGCCAATCTGCTCAACTACGGCGGTATTAAACGCCTAGCCTTTGTCCGTACAACTTTTGAATATGATTTCAAATTTTCAATCAATATATATCTGATGGCATTATAACATGTGTATTATGTCTTTGTTAATTTGCTGCCTCAAATGACCAATCAATTATTGGATGGAGTTATCTCTTCCTATATTTTCAATGTTTCTGATTAATCTATAATAGGTAAGGAGGGGATTGGGTGGGGAACTGATGGATTCCATGAACAATATGCTCGAGGCATAATGGAAGATGAAGCTTCCTTTTCTGTTCTATGTTGTTATCTATATTCATATCAGAAGAATCTCTATGAATTCAGTACCTAGTAATTGAAATTAAATACCAATAGAACCTTACTTTTCCTATTATGTTCATATCGGTTAAAACTTACCAAGTTCAGCAAGTAATAACTAGGATTGATTTTCATAATTTATATAGTTTAGATTTGATTTCGAAACAGAAAATAAGGAAATTTCATATGTATATTGCATGGGATTATTATTATTTTTTTAATAATTTGTGTGTGTGTGTGGTGGGGGGAGTAATACTCTCAATTAATGATTGTACATTGGCTGGGTACAGGGAGAAGCTATGAGGTTGACATGAATGGTTAAGGTTTTAGCGGTGCAGTTTTTTTTTGAGGAAAGGTTTTATCAGTGCAATTGATTTCAGTATTTTACAATTTTTAATGAGTATATCTACTTCTGAGTATGATTTGTAGGATGATTTGGCTGTGCTGTTCTGTTTTGTATTGTGTGTTTGAAACAGTTATCTTAAATTAGATGATCAAATAGAACAGAGGAAGTTACTGATTGCCTAAGATTTTGTATGTACGTTTTTTTATTTGTTGCACAACATTAGGACTGACAAATTGTCATTTTTTTTTGTAAATATAGTGGGTCACCCAGAGATGACAAAGACCAGGCTCATGATTTGCATTCTGCCCCGGAAATTCGTGATGTATTTGGTGATTTTGATGATGAAGAGGAGGATATGGGGTATGCAGTTCAGCAGGACATTGAACAAGATTCAAATGTGAGTATTAGGTGTCCATAATGACATATATTTCATTTGTTTTTCAATTGTTCTACTTATAAGAATTAAGCATTTAATAATTGATTTCCTGTTGTAGAGATATCCTGCGGATGAGGAAGGAAGTTATGGAAAGAGCCTGAGACCAGAGGATATACTTGCTGATGAAGATCATCAATATGAATCAGGGGAGGAAAACATTGAGATGAAAACTAAAGAGAAGCTATATGGGCCCCCATTGGAGTTAGAGGTTCCATTGCGTCCACCACCAGCTCTTCCAGATAAGGTCTGGCTTGTGTGAGAGGCCTGTGTTTTATATGTTATTTTTAAAATGTGGCTGATTAATATGTTTAATTGTTTGTTTTCTTTCCCATAGATTACATTTTTTGTTAGTTAGAAGTTGGCATGTAAAGAGTGTCTGCATTTTGAAATGTTTAAACATCAACATATCTTTTAGGGACGTTTTTTTGATAAATATATGTTGTTATGGTTGGTGAAAGTGACCTAGATGATGAGAATTTTACAAGTTTGGATTACGATAAAAAGTTATGGTGACATATGGTATCAATTTGTTGGAACTTAACTACAAATGAAACATATTTTATAATATTATGCGCGTTCCTCTAACTGTCCCCCATCTTTGTGACAGATGAACTTGATTAAAGTTTCTAATATCATGGGGATTGAACCAAAACCATTCGATCCTAAAACATATGAGGAAGAGGACACCTTTGTAACTGATGAATCTGGAACGAAGAAACGCATACGCTTGGAGAACAATATTGTTCGTTGGAGGAAAGTTGCAAATCCTGATGGCACAACATCTGTAAGTAATTATTTACTATTGTAGTTTGTTTTACAGTATATAAACTAAACATTAAATACAAACAGTAGACAAAAATACTAAAAAATAGCAAAAATAAAATACACAAATAAAGGGGTAATCATAGTACTTCATATTTCATAACCAAAATGTAACATCAGAATCAAGAACTAATAGTAATAAAAAATAGTGGAAGAAGAAGAAAAACAGAGGAAGAAGAGCTGAAGAAGAAACAAAGAAGAACAAGAAGAACAAAAACAGAGGAAGAATAACGAGAAGAAGGGTCGCGGCAGTTGACTGGAGGAGCAGAAGAAGAAAGGTCAAGAAATAATAAAATAATAGGGATTTGGGTGCGAAAAGACTCAAATACCCTTAATGAAATTAAAAAAATTCAACAAAACCTGTAAAAACATAGTCGCGGGTCATGGATTCTGGTTGGGGCACAACGCATCAGTGTGTTGGGACGCTATTCGCCGCAACCGGTGATGGCAGTTTCACGGCCAGACACGCTGCGAGGACGACGTCCGGCGCACCGCATTTCCGCTCTCGTGCGCTATAGCACTACTATTGACAACAAAGCTGACAACATAGCTCACTTTTGGTATTCTCCATCTAGTTTACCTTCCTTACCTGTAGATCTTTTGCACACACGTTGGACTTGTACTTATAGGCAACAACTAAAACCTTTTCCCCTTAAGCTGGTCAGTTACATGGATTAATGTGTTGTCATGAATCATATTTAAAGATAGCCCATTTAACTTTCTCTATTATTGGTTTGACTTGTAGTTTTTCTTGATCTCTTTACTTCTAACCCAGTCTATCTTCCATTCTGTCTACTGCCTCTATGGATCTCTTTACACATGCCCAACCCACCTAAGATGGGATTCTACCATTATTGCTACAATTGAAGCTATCCCCAATTTCTAGTTTTTTCTAATGATATCATTCTTTTGTCTTGTACGATCATTCTCTATTGTAGCATTCTCCATTGATGGCCTTTAACTACCCAACATTTAGTTCCATACAACATTGCAGGTACTTTTCTTTTTATGACAAGTTACACTTGACTATTTATTTATTTTATCCATCTTGCTTGAATCCTATCTTATGGAAATCACCCCCCTTTATCTCCTCATCATTTTATATGATAAACCTAAGGTACTTAAACCATGGCATGAGATTTTGGTATGCTATGCTCTCCAAATTTCACCATCAAGTTATTATTTGTGTTTTACTCATACTTTTGGTATGTTATACACACGCCACCTTCATAACCAACATATTATTAGTGGTGCCTTTTATTCCCAACGACGATGATGGTGACTTTTCTCCCACATATGGATCGTATTAGTGGTGCCTTTTATTTCCATCGATGATCAATCCGGTAGTGACTCTTTTCACACACATGAATCATTAATGGTGCCTTCTCTTCTCGTCGATGATCATCTTGATGGTGAGTTATGTTGGTTATGACTCACTAGCCTAACAATTGTCAAACTTAGTTTCAAGTTTTGTGAGAAAATGTTTTGATGTAACAAGCTTAAAGCATAGTAAGCTTTAGCTTGAGGGGGAGTGTTAAAATTCAGTGTATGTTTTGATTGTTACTTGATTGTGCAACATCCTACGCTAATTGTTGGTAGTCCTAGTCAATACAACTTTCTAGGCATTGAATGTAATTATTGCAGCATCATTACAAATAGAAGGTGTGTGATCTCATTAGACACATAGAAATTACTCATATTTTACATATCCAAAATGCTAACCCTCCGTCAATTTGTCAAGTAAACCCTTATTGCGGTCCCCGAAAGAGAATGTCATTTTAGATCCAAGTCCTTCACCTTTTCTCACTATTTTCCTTTCTTCTTCTCCTTTGTCTCCTTCTTCACTCCATCTTTTGTTGCCCACCGGGTATAGTATTCATAAGATAGTCAAAACATCCAAGACAACTACTAAGTTTAAATATTTCCAATAATAATACAACATCTAATTAAAGCAAATCAAGAATGAGCTAGGCTCAGAGGAAGGCTTAAATTAAAAATTACATTTTCTTTCGGGGACCAAAATGAGGGTTTACTTGACAAATTGAAAGAGTGTTAACGTTTTGGACTTAACTAACTAACATAAGTAACTTTTAGGGAGTTTTTAATAATTTTAATTAATCTGGGGACTAGCTTGACTATGCATAACACTTTGAAGGATCAAAATGAAGGTTTACTCGTTATACTTATAGGGAAATCTTCTATATTAACTTGTGTTCTTACACTAGTCACGAGTCATGTCTCATAAATATCTCTGTTGCACAAATATAAAGAATCCAAACTCTTTTCTTTAACCTTTTACTACACCTTTCTATATACTCTCTATCATATGCCCTTTGCAAATCAATAAAGACTGTAGGCCTTTTCGATTTCCCCATTATCACAGCACTAGTCTCGGAAGCAAGTATATAGTTTCCTTAGTTTCCTTGGTTTACATTACTGGATTTGAGTATGAGTGTTGGCAAAATTGGTGCATGTATTATTTATTATTAAATATTTTTCAACCTTTTAGGGCAGAATAATTTCAGTTGGGCTACATTACTTATTTTGTAATGAAAAATATTGTTCATGATCAGGTTGAAAGCAATGCTCGCTTTGTAAGGTGGTCTGATGGCAGCATTCAGTTATTAATTGGGAGTGAAGTTCTTGACATATCAGTGCAGGATGCCCAGCATGATCAAGCACATCTTTTCCTTAGACATGGAAAGGTGAATTTCATTATTCTCTTAGCATTCTTGTGGAATTACTGTTTCCCCTCAATGGACTATGTGTACTTGATTACAGGGAATCCTGCAATCACAAGGAAGGTTATTGCAGAAAATGAAGTTTATGCCATCTTCCTTGTCATCGAATTCTCACCGGTTGTTGACTGCTATTGTTGACTCAAGGCATAGGAAGTCTTTTAAGGTTAAAAACTGCATTACAGACATTGATCCTGAGAGGGAAAAAGAGGAAAAAGAAAAGGTATAATCATTCATACAAATTAGTCACATACTTATATTGTGTCTCAAATACAATAATCCAATTTCCGTATAATTTTCAGGCTGAAAGTCAGACTATCAGGGCTAATGTACTTCTTAACCGTAAGCGTGAAAAGGTGAATCGGAAATATACTCCAACTGAGAGGAGGCGTCAGCTTTCTCCTGGGTTTTTAGAGGATGCTTTGGATGAGGTATAAATTTAGGCTGGAGACACTGCTGTCTTTTAGACGGTTATGTATTTGCTGCAATATTATCTGATCATATCTGCCTACTTAAATTGTGTCACTTCGATTATTATTTATCGATGCTCCCTTTGTACAGGATGATGAAGCAGATTATTATGATTCTCGTCGTTCACAGCGCCACTTTGAGGAGGATTTGGAAGCAGAAGTCCGAGCAGAGAAACGAATTATGAATGCTAAGAAGGTATTATTATTATATTATTCAGTCTCTAGGAATTTGTATATTTTGTTGATTATGTTTGCATTAACATCATTGAGGGTTATTATCTGGAATTCTAGTCACAGGGACCAAAGGACATCCCTCGTAAGTCATCCTTTCCACCTGCCAAATCCTCCAGGCACCCAGTGGGTTACCCTGATGATGAGAGAGAGGAGTCTGAGTATGAAACCGATGATGAGGAGGAAGAAAGGCCTCTTTCACGTAAAAGGGATGAGGATACTGAGCCAGAGTATGAGGACGAGGAAGAGAATGACTATGAAGAAACGACACAAGCTAATGAGGCTTCGGATGAGGATGAAGAAGAGGTACTGAGTAAATCTTATTATAAAATAGTTGTCTTTAACTTTGGACTGCATAGAGTTATTACTATGCACCATTGCCCTTAATAGGTATAAGGCAACTCGTGCAAAATTAGCTCACAATATTTTCTAGTTTTTCCTCACAATATTTTCTAGTTTTTCCCCAGTTATCACGTTCCATTTTCTTTATTGTTTCATAAAAACTGATTTTATTTTTGTTTATTTGACTATTTTTGTATGTATGGGGAGGGAGGGTAAAACACTTATGATTATCATGAGAGTTAGAATGTGTGAAACTTTTTGCATCGAACTTGCAGTCTTGTTGCCGGGTGTCACAATGGGAGCTAAAGATTTTGTATATATATTTGGATCCTTATGTGCCTTGATTCATGCGGGGAACTTTAGAAAAGTTGGGGGTGACCATGGGTTGCGTTGGTCTGGGTTAGGGAAAATTCAGATCCAAACCAATCTAATCCAATTGGTTTGGACTTAAAAAGATGGGTGACTAACCTGTGAACCAACCCAGTCGCACTCGGGGTTAATTTGAGTTGGGTGATCATGTTTAATAATTTTAAGAGAGTATGATGAGAAACCTGTCCTTTGAGATAGCTTGCTATAATATCAAGATAGTGTAAGATATTTTTCCAATTTAATAACAATAGGAATGTATGGTATCTCAACCATTGATGAGAAAATCAGCCGTTGCTATATTAACACATCCATGATTTGTTAAGCACGTGTACCTATTATCTATTGTTGATTTATTCATCTATTGTTGAGATTACTTTGTCCTCCAAAAGTGAATAGTTCACTTAGCGAAATGCCTTTATGTTAATGTTATTCATATGGTAATATTCATGCGGAAGTGTTTTTATATAGTAATAGGAATAGAAGAGCTGAGAGAGGGGACGTCTTTTCATTTTGTTTAATTTTAGGTGGAGTGACAACGGAGTATGGACCATATTTCATCCATGAACACTAGGCAGAGTTGAGACTATTTGATAACAGAATAATACTCGTGGCATTTCCATTTTGTTCATTTGGGTTTGCTACTGAGTTCCATATTAAACTTTGTTTCTGTTAGGTTGCCACCTACGGGTATGCACTAATTTATAAATAAGTCGTCAATTAACGTTGCATGATTGATTGTTGTGGTTTCAATACTATTTGGATGTTTACTTGCAGGAACCAAAGCAAAAGGGTAAGGATTTAAAACGTAATGTCAAAGGGAAGGGACTTGAATCTGATGAAGACTCTCCTTCTCCTCCAAGGAAACCAACAGCCCATCGGCGAATGGCAGTTGTGTATGACAGTGATGACGAATGAATTTTGGTAAGTCAGATTTTCATTCTGTACAGCCTTAACCTTGAATATAATACATGATTGTAATTTTGTGTCCTTGCCATGAGATGATGAACCATATGTTTTTGTTGGCATTTTCTTTTTTGCACTTTTGTCATCTTATGCTATTTCCCTCTCCTCCCAATTTTCTTTGCATTTTTGTTATCGGTTTCCAAGGTATAATTTGTTATTTTTCAAATACTATTGAAGAGTACTTGCCAATATGTTTATTTGACCGCTTGAACAGTAGGATTTTCGGGTATGAAATTTGCTATGCTTTTCTAGTTAAGTCATTCTCACTTCGTTTCTTATTTTCTCTTCTATAATTCAGGATCTTGCAATTGGAATTGGTAAGAACAATGCTCTCCGGTGCATCAAAAGCTGAGATGTCTCATTTGTCTTTCTCCTCCTCTATTTTCCCTGCATATACAAACTTCAAATTTAAGGTTTAATCCTTGCACATATCGAAGAGCCAGGCGAAGTATTTCGTCTTAGGTCTCTGTTGTTCACTGTATTGCTAATGTTAATTAGAATAACAGTGTACATATTTTTGTTTTCTGTATTTTTTCCCCAAAAGTTTTACTCCAAGGGTTGGTAAGGTGGAACCAATGCTAGAGCTGGGGAATTTTTCAGTTCTCCCCTTGCAATAATTTACAATAAATTATACCGTTACTTTGCAACATTATATGGTAACATCTAGTTTGTTTTAGACTAAAAGAATTGGTTTGAAGAATCTTTGGGCTTGTTTGATTGTTTTTTCAATGTTTAGTTTCTAAAAACTATTATCTTTATGATTTTTTAGTTTTGTAAACAAAAACAAGTTACTGTTTTATATAACAGTTTTACAAAATATGTTAATCGGAATGTTTCAGTTAAATTTTTTTAATAACCGTTAGTTTTACAAAAAACATAAAATTGTGGTTTTAATATCAAAGAACAGAAAATTGTAATATTTTCTTAAAAAAAGTATAATTTATTTTTGATAAAATAACCGTTAGTTTTGTTTTTAAAGAATAACTTATTTTGTCATGAGTTACTCTTTAATATTTGAACATAGTTTATGTTTTTAAAGAATAACCTTTATTTTTTGTCATGAGTTAGTCTTTTATATCTATGATCATTGTCTCGGATGAACTTCAATTTTAGTCTGTTTTTGCCGATGAACTTCACTTTTAAATGATTTAGTTTTTTAAAATAACTTTAATTTTTTATTTTTTGTCATATTATGATTTTTGATTTAAGTCATTGATGAAAGAGAAATGGAGAAATGTAAATTGAATAATATTGATGATTAAGAGAGTTGAATTAGTTACATAGACTTATATAGTGAATTAGATAAACAATTAATAGATAGTATAACAAACTAGTCATTTAACTAAACTATCTAATATCCCCCTCAAGCTAAAGTGTTTATTACATTTCGAGCTTGAAAAATGTCAAGAAAGAAATGCTGGAAAAGACATCGGCTAAAAGGAGTTTGAAATGTCGAAAATTTATTGGCGAAAAAATAAATTTTGTCTAACTATCCATGATCTTGATGAATAAAAGCTTGAATAAAAGCTAAATGCCGATGAAGTTGTCTGACGAAGAATATCACAATATCTTTTTTTTGAAATAATTCTTTTTTGTTTGAGACAAGAATTTTTTTGATGTAGTCTTGCCTTTTTGCTTTTATTTTGTTTTTTGTCAGAATTTTTATCCTTGATCGCCGTGTTCTCTCGAAATCTTCGTAAAGACAATTTTTTTAACCGATTTGTTTACAAAGTGCTTTCTCTCGAATCCTTGATGGTTGTGTTTGCCAGGATTTTTATCAAAAAGACAATTTTTTTGAACCGGTTTGTTTACCGGGTGCTTTTGTTGAAATTCCATTTAGGCTATTTTTTTTTGTTTCTAAAATGTCAAACATATATATATATATATATATGCATTTGACAAAACTTTAAGATTATGAATTTTGAATCATCCACTATTTGTTGCAATTGTAGAAGAGAAATCGTTGGTGGCGACATGTAGTTTTTGTTAGAGCTTTGAAACAATGCTTATTTTTCAAGAAAGTATGTTCAATGCTACAAATTGTTCAATCTTAGAAATTGTGAACAATGTTGTATTGTTGATAATTTTAATTCTTGCAACGTCTATTTTGTGGCCTTAGTAAAGGAATGTGCACTTTTAGAGACTTTAAGTATTGCATCCATAAAGTAAATTTGTTGCACCATTATACATGGCTATAAGTCTATTTCTGTATGTGATGGAGGTCTTCTACCAATGAAGAGTGATTGAAAACATAAATAACGATTCATCTAGAATTTTTTATAGGAAACTTCAAGAATTAAAGAGAAATTAGAAAAATAAAAATGATTCAATGAAACTTTGAGGAAAATTAGCGGAATAATTACTCTCTAATACTATA
Source organism: Cicer chorassanicum (assembly GCA_037974735.1). Lineage (NCBI taxonomy): Eukaryota > Viridiplantae > Streptophyta > Magnoliopsida > Fabales > Fabaceae > Cicer > Cicer chorassanicum. The sequence continues at coordinate 22,259,894 of JBBPBP010009777.1, forward strand.
TTACGATTCTTGATTTAAGCCACTCTTAAGAGAGAAGGGAAACGTAACTTGAATAATATTGATGATTAAGAGATTTGAATTAGTTACATAGATTTATATAATCAATTAGATAAACAGCTAACTAGCTACTATAACTAACTAACCAATTTAACGAAATATATGTCATGTCATGTTAATCTTTTATATTTGTTATTATTAGTCTCCTAGATGAACTTATTATTAATCTTTTTTGCCAATTATTTTTAAAATTTTTCTGTGGATCTCATTATCTTATACACCTTAATAAGAACATGTTAAATTTTTTATGTAATTTATTAAGACAATTTTATGTTTAATTTTGATACTCAAACATCATACACCAATAAATTCTAGAATTAAAATTTCGTTGGTGTAAATCAATTTTATACAAACATATAATGAAAGACCTCCATTTTTCATTTAGCATAAAATTGATTTTATTTTGACTATTCATATTTTTTAATTCTTAAGGTAGTTTTCCTATTAGAAGACATGTTTAGTCTTGTATTACAAGCCAATACAATTTTTTGAACATGGAGCTTACATCGCAGTGCGAAGCTTAAAGACACAATGCTAAGTAATGTTTTCTAAACCAATAATTGTGGCGTTCATTCGATTTTTCATCATTTTCTCCTCTCTCACTATTTCAGTTTCAAAGCTCATAACCATGAATTCTTGTTAGTTCATACTTTTCTTCTAAAGTGTAATTCTCAAGGGAGCTAGAAAGAAATCACCATTTAATCATTTTGAGAGAAATCCATTTCTATGATTTATAAAATACTAACCCATTTTGATTTTTGATTCTTATCACAGAAGTATTAATAGTTCTACTTTAGTGTTAAAGTGTGGCTTGAGTATAGGTAATTTTGTTTTATACTCTTAGATACCTTTTCTATCATTTTGAACTTTGTTATTGACCTTCGTGTAGTTTTTAGATCATATATCAAGTTTTACATATCTATTAAATTTGATTATTGTAACCTTAGAAAACTAATTTAATCATCTACAATTTGATTATTATAACCTTACAAAAACTGGCCGAACCTGCTAATCATACATCATATATATTTTATTTTTTTATATCTTCACAATTTTTCTATATCACAATTTCACATTTTTTTTATAACAAACATACCTATTAATCAAAGTCTGATCCAATCACAGTTTTGTTGTATCATAGTTTTCAAAGATATAACATTTGCCATTAGCCACATAAAGTTTAAGGGTAATATTAAATGATAAATTCATCAACAATATAAAGTCACAGTCACATGAGAACACAACCAATACAAATTACATCCTCAAATATAAATTAAATTATGATCAACATAATTAAAATTCAACATTAATCAAAGGAAGGCAACATTGCTGCACAATGAGGATTTAGTGGGTGATTTCAACAGCATGAATATTGTTGCAAAAATTAAAAAGAAAAAAAAATAAATAACAACAGTGGAATTGACATATATTCAAATTATAAAAAAAAATAACAGCGGCGACAAAGTTGCAGAAAAGTTGGTAAGACAGTAAAAGACATACTATATATAATCAAACTCATTCAACAACCAAATTTGCAGTGAAATACCTCAAGAGCATTGAGACTCTAGCATGATAACATCTATGTTTCAAATTTTAAACAAATAACTAAATCAAGTTTTCAATATCCATTGCATACCCAACAATTGAGTTGTAACAAAGTTACAAAGATGAACTTACATGAGTTTTCTTTGCTAAAGTTTAATCTAATGCCACAAAAGTAGAAGTTGATGCAAAGATATGATAAATTGATGCAAAGATATGATAAGTTGATCCAATGCCACAAAAGTATCAGTGAGATGATTTGTAATTTATTAAATTGACAAGTTATGCGATGAAATGACGTAAGACCCTTAATTTTTAAATTCTAATTTATGCAATTTTAGGGTATTTTGTATTAAATTGCTTAGGCATTTAGCCCAATTTTATTTTATTTTGTGAATTAAGTACCAAAAACATATTTTATTAGAGTTAATAATATGTATATTTTGAGACCCGATTAAAATTATTTGTCAAAGAATAATTTAATTATGTTACGAATAATTTAATACCGAACAATTTTTTTTTAAATGTCAGGTGTTGCTGAAAAATTCATCTGTCAATTGAGTTACGAAGAGAGTAGATTTTTTTTTTTATTAAAGTAGATTGAGAAGTGAGTGATGTGATGAGTGTAACGATGTTTATATATATATATATATATATATATATATATATATATATATATATATATATATATATATATATATAAGGAAATATTTCTCTGTTCCTCGTCTCCCTCTTCTTCTTCCTTTCTGTTTTCGAAAAAGTTTGTGTTGGTGAGAAAACAAAAACACAAAACACAAACCTTCATTTATCTACTAGATCTAAGCTTCCATTCAAGAGGTGTCAGGAGGGATAGTTGCTCCTCTCTACACTACGGTGCTTGTGAGCTAATTATTGAGGTGTCGACGCGAGCGAGATTTTCTCCGTGTTTGATCGCGGTATTGAAAACGGTTTAAAAAGCGATAACTAAGGTAAGGGCTCCTTTCAAATTTTTAGTTTGCATATAGGGACCCTATGTGTGTGATTGATGTGTTAATGTGTGATAATTAATTTTGACGTGAATATATATTTTTGAGTGAAAACACGTGTTGTTACATGTTATGAATTGATGATTAAATATTGACGTGATTATATATTCTTGAGTGAAAATACGTGTTGTTATATGTTATGAATTTTATTGAGGAAAATCTGTCTTGAGTGTGCTCTATAATAAGTATGAAAAATTATTAGTGTGAAATGAGTATTAAAAGGGGAGTCTTTTAATAGCTGTGTTTACATAATGATTGTTGTGAAAAGAGTGAGTGCATGCTCATGCATTTCATAGCTAGTGGTGATCGTGATGGGCCATAGTGTTAGTGATGACCGTGATGGGCCATGATGTTAAGTGGTGACCGTGATGGGCCACGGGATGATTCCATGAGTTGATTGGTCCATCTTATCCTTACGAGGATTTAACTATCGTGTAGGTCTATGATAGACTACACTATAGTAAATCGTGCTGATTTGTGATGGGTGGCACCTCAGTAATTAGTATCGTCCAGTGATAGGCGGTACAATTAAGATTTATATCCCTCGAGGAGGGTTTTGGAAATTACAGAATCATGCGCATTGGCATATACACATTGCATTAGGGTGCTTGGCACGCGAGTCATGTTTGTTACAATATGATGATTGTATATACATACTCTGTTGTTGTTTGATATTATGCCGTAATTGCTAAGTGTTATTGCTTGTCTTTATATCGTAAGTGTTAAATGATTCAGAACCATTTCAGAACTAAAACCTGCATTTTTTTCGCAGTTGTATTCGGCTACAGCTAGTGTGTAGTCGAATACACATCTGTAACGTTCAGTTTTTATTCAAAATTTTAACTTCGTATTTGAATACGAAATCTCGTATTCGAATACGAAAATGCATTTTTAGCTACTAACTTGTCCTGTCGTATTCGGCTACATCCTGTCGTATACGAATACAGATGTTCACTTGCAACGACGTCGAAGACGTGGCATAGCGATGATTTTGGATTTGTAATCGAAAGCAGTGAGGCTTGATGCCGATCATGGATCCTTAGTACCCAGTCACCCTCAGTTAGATTAATGATCAACTTACGGTTTTATTTAAGCATTTATTTATTCTCTCTTTCTTATTTCAATGTTGTTGTTGCAATGAGACTTATGTATTTGAAACAAACTATTTTAGCCGGTTGTATATTATGATGTAAATATTTATCACTTTTGTCGTTTGTGTTACGACATGGTAATTTATTACTTTGTTGTTTTAAAAAAAAAAATTACATCCGCGCTGTTAAAAATTGGGGTGTTACAAATGACAATCAAATCAAAACTTTTAAATAAATTCTTATTAGTGCAAACAACAATAACCTTCTTCAAAAATATCATTTCCCCATGTTACCCAACTCATTCAACAACATTACCTGCAAAAATAAATTATAAATCATCCAAAAGAACATTGAAATCATTTACAATAAACTAAAACTAAATAAAGCGCATTCCCACAAAGTCCTTTTGTTCCAAAAAGATATGGATGACTTGCTAAGTCAAAAATCTAGAAGTATGTCCCAAACAATAGTAGTTGGCTGTTGTGTTATAACTGATGATTAGTCTTGTGTGACTCCAAATAATAAAAAACAGAAGCAACCTATAATAAATAAAAAACTGAACATAATTAAAACTTAACATATTTAAAAACATAACATAATTATGAAGTGACTAATTGAAATTGTACCTTTAATAATTTATACATAAGCTGAAGGTTGTGACTGAGACTGAGAGGAAGGAAATGGGTCACTTCTAGCTGAGCTTCCATTTATATCTATTATGCATTAAAAAAAAGTGAATTATCATGTTAAACACAAATAAATAATACAAATAGCAGTGAATACAATTTTTTTTAAAAGATGCAGTTGACCTGCTAGTACATCATTTGAAATCTCATACTCCTTATCAAATATGAAGTCTTTAAATTGGTAAAGAGATGACTTCAACTAGTTATGGGTGCAAATTAGAGCCTTCACCATTTCTGGGTTTAGGTAGCTTCTATATACCTCTAAAACCCTACCCCCGGTGCTGAAAGCACTCTTAGAAGCCACAATAGAAATTGATGTAGGCATGATGTCTCTTACCATTCTAGACATAATTGGATATCGACAAGCATTGTGTTTCCACGCCATTAGAATCTCAAACTTTTCTACAAACTCTATACACTTCTCATTAGTGTACATATCAAGCTCATTTTCAACATCAGTTGAATCCTTTTCCTATAAATGTTTTTGAAAAGCACTTTCGTGCTGTAAGTGTGAGCTTTTGTGACCAACAAGGACTGTTCCACCAAGGGAAACAACTGTTGCAGCACTAGAAGATGAGGACCTAGATGCTGCTGCAATTTCATAAGCAAGCTTATACTATTTGTACACTTTAGTAAGATTATCATTTAGGATTGTCAGCAAAGCCTTTTTAATTGGTTTATCACCATATATATCATTGAAGCACCACTCCACATACCTTAACTTGTACCGAGGATCTAAAATAACATCAATGTAAAGGATATGATTATAAGAAAACATGTACATACAATCAATATGAACTGTGAAGTAAAAATAAACAAGCTCATTGCAATAGTCACATAGAAAGTATGAACTATGAATAAGTAACTAATGTTTGCAATGACTTCAAACTTTTCAATCTTCACTTGCTAGCGCAAAAAATCAGTATGATATGATTTGCCACTAAAAAGAATAATTTGATTACCTCAATATGATATCGATACAATAAAACTATTAGATTTAAAAGTGTATAACTTACAGTATTGTGACCTAGCTCCTTGCATCTTTGCCTTTCTTTTATTTTTCCAAGCCACAATTAAAAAACACTAAGTAAGTATTTAGCAAAAGGGGCTAAGTATTATTCAAAAAAATTAAAATAAAACTAAACTAAAAAACTTAGAACTAAAATAACTCAAAAACCTCAAAGTTACAAAGTGATAAACATATCAAACACCAAACCCTAAAAAATCATAACTATAAGAATTCAAAATTTTAAATATACAATAACTATCCAAAGATTACTTTAAATCTTAAAAAGAATAAAAAGTTAATACGTTAAACCCTAAAATATTGCAGCAATTGTAACAAAAAAAATTAAATATATTGAATACAATCGTACAATTGGTATGGTACTTCCCCTTCTATTAAAGATGTCTTGTTTGTTAAAGGTCTTAAGCATACTTTATTAAGTATAAGTCAGATATGTGATAATAATTATGATATTATATTCAATCAAAAAACGTGCAAGGCAATTAGTCAGAGGATGGATATGTACTCTTTACAAGTCAGAGACAAAACAACATTTATAAGATAAATCTGTTTAGTCTAGAGAAAGAAGAGGTTAAGTGTCTTATGAAGGTGCAAATACGAGAAAGGGGGGGGGGGGTTGAACTGTGTTTGACAAAGTTGATAAATTTTTGCTAATTTATAAATAAATAAAAAACTAGTTCGGTTTTGGTGACTTACTTGGAGTAGAAGCAATCGGGTTCAGAGACAACAAACAATGAAAGCATAAATAATTTGACACGTAGATTTATCCTGGTTCACCATTAACTTGGCTACATCCAGTCCCCTCATTAAGAAGGCTTTAATCCACTAATTCAAATACCTTGAATTACAAAGCACCTGACCCTCCAAGCCAGTCTTCCCAAACAACCTGTCAACCCCAGACTTTTGAGGAACTAACTACCTTGACCTTACAAGCCAAGTCTTCTCCTAACAACCTGACAACCCCAGATTGAAGAAGGAACAAATTCACTATTGGGTTGGATACAAAATATTGGAACTTGAGTAGTTGCTTCTAACAAAGCTGATAATAATAATACCTTTCACACTCTAAGAAAAGAACACATAAAAATATTTCTAACTTGAACAAGTGTTTCTCTCTTTGAACTGTAAGACTACTCTTTTCTAATTTATGATAATTTTCTTCTTCAGCCCTGAGTATCTATTTATAGTTAAAATTTGGGCTTCAATTTAGTCTTTGTTTAATTTTGAATTGTATCTTGCTTAGATTGAGTTTGTAAATTCTTTAGATTGATTCTATTCATATTTTGTTGTAGATAAATCTTGATCAAATCTTCTTCAAATCTTGATCATATCTTCTTGTCAATTTGGTCAAAGATTTTCTTCAATTATAAATATGAATAAAATCTTATTTTAGATTTTCATTAATTATAAATTTGAATCAAATCTTATTTTAGATTTTCTTCAATTATAAATTTGAATAAAATCTTATTTTATATTTTCTTCAATTATAAATTTGAATCAAATCTTATTTTAGATTTTCTTCAATTATAAATTTGAATTAAATCTTATTTTAGATTTTCCTCAATTATAAATTTGAATGAAATCTTATTTGAATTAAATCTTCTTTGACTCCCCCTAACTTAGAGCTCCCCCTTAGTCTAAGTATCATTTTCTCTCCACTTTATCGAATATTTTTCTCCCCCTTTTGTCACCAGACAAAAAGACTTGAAAGTGAATCTTTGTCTTTTTTTTTTCATTTCTCTCTCTCTCTCTCTCTCTCTCTCTCTTTTAATAAAATGAATATAACATTATTCAAGAAAATATAATAACTAATGTAAAACTAAACTACTTTGAAGTTATCATAATATCAGTCAGGTATGAAGGTAAAGTCAGTGCCTACAAGCTGAATGTTTAGTACCCCTTTTTGAACAAAGTCCCTAATAAAATGGTGTTTGATCTCTATGTGTTTAGCTCTAGAATGTAAGATAAGGTTTTTGGTTAGACAAATGGCAAAAGTGTTATCCCAATAAATGGGAATGTTGGATTCTTGGATTTTGTAGTCTTCAAGTTGATGCTTCATCCAAAGTAATTGAGAACTGCAGCCACTTGCTGAAATGTACTCAGCCTCTGTTGTTGACATTGCAATGATGTTTTGTCTCTTACTTGACCAAGATATTAAGTTGTCACCTAAAAAGGTGAAGTTGCCACTAGTGCTCTTTCTCGCAAGTTTATCTCCAACATAATTAGAATCTTAGTATCCACTAAGTTTTTACTTAGGAGATTTCTTGTAGAACAAGGTAAGGTCCGCTTGAAATCTTGGACATACACATACACTAAATATGATGTCAGGTCTGGAAATGGTAAGGTAAAGTAGAGATCCTATCATTCCTCTATAGGTTTTTGAACAACTTTTTCGCCTGAATCATCTTTTACAAGTGAACAAGTAGGGTGCATTGATGAAGCTCTTTTGTATATTTATTTTTTTGAATGTATATATCTTTTTGAGTTTGCTGAATTTGGATTTCTAAGAAGAACTTAAGTTCTCCCATCATACTCATTTGAAATTCAAGCTGCATCAATTTAGAAAATTCTTGGCAAAGAGTGCCATTTGTAGATCCAAAAATAATGTCATCAACATAAATTTGAATAATAAGAATGTCATCTCCTATTGATTTTCTAAAGAGTGTATTATCAACCTGTACTTCTTCAAAGTTATTTTTAAGCAAGAAGTTACTAAGTCTATCATACCATGCCCTAGGTGCTTGTTTTAGATCATACATAGATTTCCTAAGTTTAAAAACATGATTTGGAAATTCAAAACTTTCAAAACTTGGAGGTTGTTTAACATAGACTTCTTCCTTTATATAACTATTTAGAAAAGCACCTTTAGCATCCATTTGAAATAATGTAATGTTATTATTTGCAGCAAAACAAAGTACGATACGAATAACTTATAACCTGATCAATAGAGCAAATGTCTCAGTGTAATCAATGCCTTCTTGCTGACTGTAGCCTTGTGCGAAAAGTCTTGCCTTGTTTCTGACCATTTCACATTTTTCATTTAGCTGGTTTCAAAAAACCCACTTGGTTCCAATAATGTTCTTCTTTGGTCTAGGTACTAGATAACAAACATAATTCCTCTTATATTCATTTAACTTTTCTTGCATTGCAAGAATCCGTCCATCATCTACCAATGTTTCATCAATAGTGGTAGGCTCAATTGATGAGTGTAAGCCAAACAAAATGGTATCTTTTAATGATGATCTGATCCTCATAGGATCACGTGAACTTCCAATGAGATGAGATGTCTTGTACTTCCATCCAGATCTTCCTTCTAACTTATCTTGACTGATTCTAACTTGATTAGATTCATCCTCTGAAGATTTGTCTTTTTTTGGTTTGTCTGCATCTATTTCCTCTAGTTCCGGTAAACATGCAGTATCCTCAACTTGCTTTGACTTTTTAAGGTCAAGCTATTTTTCATATAACATACTATAAATAAGAAAATTGAAGAATGAAATCAACACAACCAAAACATCAGTTGTGTTTCTGGTGGTTTCTGCTTGTTTCTGAAAACCAAACTTGTATGCTACTTCTGCTGAAGTGTTCAAATTATGTGAATCTCCTTGTTCCTCTAATTTTTTTGAGAACCTGTAAAATACTTATCTAGTTTTGATTTATAAGATCAAGCTTCTTGTTATGACAGTAAATATAATATCAGACAATAATTAAATTTAAAGAAAGATATAACCTATATGTCAACAGTTTCAGTTTCACTATGAAAACCCTCTTATTTCTACTTTTTTGGTTTTTAGATTCTGAATTTGCATATTCTCTGATTAGATGGTCTGGATGAAGGGATTTGAATTCCCATCCAGGTTTGTAGTCTTGATGAATTTGATTAGAGTGTTCAAAGAAGTCTCCTGATTCTGATGATTAATCTGACACTTCTATTTCTACTGATGTATCAGGTTTCTCTGGTAATTTTGGAACTGATGCTAATTCTGATTCTTCTAGTAGTTCCAGTTATGTTGGTATGTGTGATTTCTATGCTAGTTTTGATTATGTTGATACTCTAGATTTTTCTGATATTTCTGGTTCATCGTATGGTTGTGGTTGTGATAGGTATTGTTCTAACCAGTCCTTCTTCCACCAGAGTCAGTTGACTTCTGTTTGTTAAGTCTTGGAACATATACCTTTTTCCCTTCGTATATTGCAAGCATCCATTGACCAGGCACCATGACTGGTGTTTCAATTTGGTTGCTTAGAACATCTGCAACATAAACAATTTTATCCTTTAGTACCCAAATCTAGTTGGGTCTTGGTTTCTTAGTCCTTAAAGGTTTCTTGTCTTTGCATGTGGTTAGCAAATGACAAGATATTTTAGTGTGACCTTTCTTATAACAAATAGTACATAAATCATCAGAGGGAACAAACTTAGGTTCAATTACTTTTTTTAGAAATCCTATTCCTCTTTTACCATTCCTACTAACACCATATATCATAGATGCATACTTGCTTCTTTCTATACCATTATCAAGAAAATCTTGAAATACCTCTTCATGGTTATCAGAGTTACATGTGGTATTTTCAATTGATGTTGAACTATAATTACTTTTCAGAGTTAGATTTTTAGCCTTAAGTTCAACAATATCAATTTTCAGATTTTCATTTTCTGTTTTAAGTTCAGTAATATCAGTTTTCAGAGTTGCATTATGTGTCTTAAGTTCAATAATATCAGTTTTCAGAGTTGCATTTTCTATTTTAAATTCCACACTTTGATTCTTTAAAACATTAACTTTTTCAGTTAGATTTGTATTTTATTTCCCAAGTGTTTTCAAGTTTAAAGACAATTTGTGATTCTTATTTAAAAAATCATTTATAGCAGTAACTAAATCAGATCGAGTAAAGTCAGAAAATACCTCAATTTCTTCATCTGTTGATTCACTTCTATAGTTAGAATATGTGTTGGATCCAAAGGCAGAGTTGGTATGAACCATTAGAGCCAAATCTGTGTGCTCTTCATCATAAGAGGATTCATAAGAATCATCCCATGTAGCCATCAGACTCTTCTTCTTGGGTATAGAATCTTTCGTTTGATGTTTCCCTTTCTCCATATTTGTTCATTCTACCCCGATATGTCTAGGTTCATTGCATCCATAGCAGATGATGATTTTCTTGTCATATTTATCATCATTTCCTATGTTGGATTGCATGGAATATCTTTGGGGAAATTTCTTCTTTCTGTTGTGCCACATCTTCTGAACTTTTCTGCATATAAATGCCAATTCCTCTTCCTCTGAGTCTTCATTTTGATAATTTGAATCATCATCCTCTGATTTTGCTGATGCCTTCAAAACTTTATTCTGCTTGGATTTCAAAGCCAAGGTTGGTTGCTTCTTCTTGGGCTCATCCTTTGCAAGCTCATTTTCATGTAATCTGAGAGAGCTAATTAATTCTTCCAACTTAAGAGTATTCTGATCCTTTGCTTCTTGAATGGCAGTGATCATAGGTCTCCACTTGCTTTTCAAACTCCTTAGTATCTTCTTCACATGATCAACAGATATATAACTCTTTTCAAGTACCTTTAATCCTGATACCAAAGTCTGGAATCTGGAAAACATTGTTTCAATGTCTTTATCTTCTTCCATCTTAAACAACTTATATTTTTTGACTAGGAGGTTGGCCTTTGCTTCTTGAACTTACTTGCTTCCTTCATAGGTCAGAATCAGACTATCATAAATTCTCTTTGGTGTCTCCTTGTTAGTGCACTTGTCAAACTCCTTGAAGGTGATTGCATTTATCATGAATGTTCTGGACTTATGATGCAACTTGTACATCTTCTTCTGATCAACATTCATCTTCTTTCTTGGAATTTCAATACCATCAGTATTCTTCAGAGCAATAAAACCATCTTCCACCAAATCCCAAAGTTTAGGATCTTGTGAAATATAGAAACTTCTCAGCCTATCCTTCTAGTACTCAAAATGTTATCCATCAAACAGAGGTGGTCTGTTGATGTTTCCTCCAACAACTTCTTCACTAAATCCAGACATATTAAACCCTTGGATATTTTCTCAAACACTGTAAAGTGCTCAGCCTTGAGATCAAGCTCTAATGCCGATTGAAGGTGCATACACGAGAAAAAGGGTTGAATGTGTTTGCCAAAGTTGATAACTTTTTTACAATTTACTTGGAGTAGAAGCAATCGGATTCAGAGACAGCAAGCAATGAAAGCATAAATAATTTGACACGTAGATTTATCCTAGTTCACCATTAACTTGGCTACATCCAATCCCTCATTTAGAAGGCTTTAATCCACTAATTCAAATACCTTGAATTAGAAAGAACCTGACCCTCCAAGCCAGTCTTCCCAAACAACTTGACAACCCTAGACTTTTGAGGAACTAACCACCTTGACCCAACAAGCCAAGTCTTCTCCTAACAACCTGACAACCCCAGATTGAAGAAGGAACTAAACCACTATTGGGTTGGATACAAAAGATTGGAACTTGTGTAGTTGCTTCTAACAAAGCTGATAATAATAATAATAACTCTCACACTCTAAGAAAAGAACACTCAGAAAATATTTCTAACTTCAATAAGTGTTTCTCTCTTTGAACTCTAAGACTACTCTTTTCTTCTTTTCGATGACTTTCTTGTTCAGCCTTGAGTATCTATTTATAATTAAAATTTGGGCTTCTAAATTCTTCAATTATAAATTTGAATCAAATCTTGTTTTATATTTTCTTCAAATACATGAATCTTCTTTCATACTCTTTGAAGTCATATATATTGTTCTCATAAAATACTTTTGTTATCATCAAAACTCTAAGTATAAAATCAACTTGGTTCCAACATCATATGTTAGTAACTGAAGAGAAACTAATTTGGCACAAAAGATTAGGTCATGCAAACCTAGATTAGTTTCAAAATTGAATAAACTTCAACTAGTAAGAGGTCTACCAAAGCTTAGTTACAAAACTGAAATTATGTGTGAAGTTTGTCAAAAAGGAAAACAAACAAAGAACTCAATCTCTACCTCATAGCCTCTTGAGCTCTTACATATAGATCTCTTTGGGCCAGTGAAAATAACCTCTCTAAGTGGAAAGAAATATGGCTTTGTTATAGTAGATGATTACACTAGGTGGACATGGGTAAAATTCTTAAGAAGTAAGGATGAATCCCACAAAGTGTTTATCACATTTTGCAAACCAATAATGAATGAAAAGGGTCTTAAGATTGTAATAATTAGAAGTGACCATGGAGGAGAATTTGAAAACAAGTTCTTTGAAAGTTTTTGGGATGAGAATGGAATCTCTCACAACTTCTCCTCTTCTAGAACACCCCAACAAAATGGAGATGTAGAAAGAAAGAACAGATCACTCCAAAATATGGCCAGAACCATGTTAAATGATATGAATGTTGCAAAACACTTTTGAGCTGAAGCAATTAATACTGCATGTTATATTCCAAATAGAGTCTTAATTAGATCTATATTGAATAAAACACCATATGAATTGTGGAAAGGTAAAAAGCCTACAATCTCTTATTTTAAACAATTTGGTTGTACTTGTTATATGTTGAACACTAAAGATAACCTTGGTAAATTTGATTCTAGATCTCAAAAGCGTATCTTCATTGGATACTCTGAAAGATCTAAGGCTTATAGAGTGTTTAATAGGGAAACTCAGATTGTGGAAGAATCCATACATGTTAAATTTTGATTACAAACAACTTGACCTTAAAAAGTCAAAGCAAGACGACGATAGTGTAGATTTATCGGAACCAGAAGAACTTGAAAAATCAGAGGATACAAGCAAATCAAAAGAATATGATAAATCTTCAAAGGATGAATTTGATCAAGTCAGAAACAGTTAAGATAAGTTAGAAGGAAGATCTGAATGGAAGTACAAGTCATCTCATATTGAAACTCTAATCATTGGATGTGCAAGTGATCCTTTGAGGGCCAGATAATCACTAAAAGATACCACTTTGTTTGGCTTACTCTCATCAATTGAGCCTACCTCTGTTGATGAAGAATTGGCAGATGATGGATAGATTCTTGCAATGCAAGAAGAGTTAAATGAATTTAAGAGAAATGATGTTTGGGATCTAGTACCTTGACCAAAGCAGAACATTATTGGAACCAAGTGGGTTTTCAGAAACAAGCTAAATGAAAAAGGTGAAGTGGTCAGAAACAAGTTAAGACTTGTCGCACAAGGCTACAGTTAACAAGAGGGCATTGATTACATTGAGACATTTGCTTCAGTAGCCAGGTTAGAAGCTATTTGTATCCTACTTTCTTTTGCTGCAAATAATACAATTACATTATTTCAAATGGATGTTAAAAGTGTTTTTCTAAATGTTTATATAAGAGAAGAAGTTTATGTTAAACAACTCCCAGGTTTTGAAAGTTCTGAATTTCCAAATCATGTTTTTAAACTCAGGAAATCCTTGGATGTTCTAAAACAAACACCTAGGGAATGTTATGAGAGAATTAGTAACTTTTTGCTTAAAAATAACTTTGAAAGAGGACAAGTAGATAATACACTTTTTAGAAAATCAATAGGAGATGACATTCTTATTATTTAAATTTATGTTGATGACATTATTCTTGTTATTCAAACTAAATATACAAAAGAGCTTTTAGGAAGTTTAAGATGATTGATTGCAAACCTATAGCTACACCAATGCACCCTACTTGCTCACTTGAAAAAGATGATTTAGGCGAAAAAGTTGTCCCAAAAACCTATAAAGGAATGATAGGATCCCCATTTTACCTTACCGTTTCCAGACCTGACATCATGTTTAGTGTATGTGTATGTGCAAGATTTCAAGCTGGCCCTAGGGAATCACATTTAACTACTGTTAAGAGAATCCTTAGATACCTAAAAGGCACTAACAACCTTATCTTGTTCTACAAAAAATCTCTTTAGTACAAACTGAGTGGATACTATGATTCTAATTATGCTGGAGATAAACTTGAGAGAAACAACATTGCAATGTCAACAGCAGAGGCTGAGTACATTTCAACAGCTGGCTGCAATTCTCGACTACTTTGGATGAAGCATCAACTTGAAGTCTACAACATCCTAGAATCCAACATTCCCATCTATTGTGATAACACTTCTGTTATTTGTTTGACCAAAAATCCTATCTTACATTCTAGAGCTAAACACATAGAGATCAAACACCACTTCATTAGGGACTTTGTTCAAAAATGGGTACTAAACATTTAGTTTGTAGACACTCAACACCAATGGGCTGACATATTCACTAAACCACTACCTGAAGATAGGTTTGACTTCATCAAGAAAAACATAAACCTTACCTTCATACTTGACTGATGTTGTGATAACTTCAAAGTAGTTTAGCTTTACATTAGTTTTTATATTTTCTTGTAATATGTTATATTCATGTTATTCAAAAAAAAAAAAAAAATAGAACAAAAAAAAATGTAAAAAACAAGAGTCTCACTTTCAAGTCTTTTTGTCTGACGACAAAAGGGGGAGAAAGATATTTGACAAAGTTGGGGAGAAAATGATACTTAGATTTAGGGGGAGCCCTAAGTTATGGGGAGTCAAAAAAATATAAAGAAAAGTGGTTATAAAAAATACAAGTCTTGTCATCATCAAAAATGGGGAGATTGTTAGAACCAAGTTGATTTTAAACTTAGAGTTTTGATGATAACAAAAGTATTTTCGAATAGTATGAAAGAAGATATGGTCAAGATTTGAAGAAGATTTGATCAAGATTTATCTACAAAAAAATATGAACATAATCAATATGAAGAATTTACAAACGCAATATGAATAAAAATACAAACAAAATCAATCTGAAGAATTTACAAGCTCAATCTAAACAAAATAGGAACATAATTAATCTGAAGAATTTACAAAACCAATCTGAACAAAATACAATTCAGAATTAACCAAGGACTAAATTGAAGCCCAAATTTTAACTATAAATATATACTTAAGGCTGAAGAAGAAAATAATCGAAAAGCAGAAAAGAGTAGTCTAAGAGTTCAAAGAGAGAAACACTTGTTCGAATGATAAATATTCTCTAAGTGTTTTTTCTTGGAGTGTGAGAGTTATTATTATTATCAACTTTTTTTTGAAGCAAACACTTAAAGTTCCAATCTTTTGTATCCAACCCGATAGTGGTTTAGTTCCTTTTTCAATATAGGGTTGTCAGGTTGTTAGGAGAAGACTTGGCTTGTAGAGTCAAGGTAGTTAGTTCCTCAGAATTATGGGGTTGTTAGGCTGTTTGGGAAAACTGACTTGGAGGGTCAGGTGCTTTGTAATTCAAGGTATTTGAATTAGTATTAAAGCATTCTGAATGAGGGGATTTGATGTAGCCAAGTTAGTGGTGAATCAGGATAAATCTATTTGTCAAATTATTTATGCTTTCATTGTTTGCTGCTTTTGAATCCGATTGCTTCTAGTCCAATGAAGTCACCAAAACCGAACTAGTTATTTATTTATTTATTTATAAATTATCAAAAATTTATCAACTTTGCCAAACACAATTCAACCCGCTTCTCGTGTTTGCACCTTCACAGTTGTCATAGGGTTCAACCCCCTTCTAGCTCTCTTTCTTCAAGTTCAACACCTTTACTTTTGAAAAACTCATTTTGTGGCGTTAAAACTCGGTCTTCTTTCTTGACACTTGATTCAACTGCTATACATTGCTAAGAGAAACCATCCTTTTATATTAACTCCTTTGCATTATTTGGTCTAGCTATAGTAACTTAGAAGGAATGGTAAAGACACCTGAATAACAAATATTATAATTTAGATAAGCAAAAGTATCAAACATTTTAACAACTGGTAGCATAAATAATACTTTACCCATTTCTTTTAATTAGTTAAGATTATTATCCAAATGAAAAATCTGCATAAACAAAGTTTAATCAAGCCAATTTATTGTCTAAGTTTCTATTGCATATTAGGAGTCCAATCAATCCAATTATGTTGCCAAAAGAGTAACTTGTTGCACACACACATATAAGATATAGGTTTATTTTATAAGAAAAACAAATTTTATTAACAATTACACTAAACTAAAGCATTATAAGTGTAATACCCCGATTTTTAACAGTGAGAGTGTAATTTTTTTTTTTAAACAAAACAACTAAACACTTCAAGCTAAAATGTTCATAATCGTACTTTAAATTAAATTAGAGTAAGTCATTTTCGTCCTCCCTAGGCTTATTCCAATTCAATTAGGGTTTTTAACCTATCTTGTGCATCCAATAAGTTCTTTTGTGTGATTGGTTGAACATTTAGGTCATTCTCATCATTCTTCGACATATTCTAATCGCATTAGGGTTGTTAAACAATCTTATGCATCCAATAAGTGCGTTTTTGCCATTGCTTGAACAATTAGGTCATTTTCATCCTCCTATTCTAATCCAATTAGGGTTTTTAACCAATCTTGTGCATTTAATAAGTCTGTTTGTGTCATTGGTTGAACATTTAGGTCATTTTCGTCCTCCCTAAGAATATTCTAATCCAATTAGGGTTTTTAACCAATCTTGTGCATCCAATAAGTGCGTTTGTGTCATTGGTTGAACATTTAGGTCATTTTCATCCTCCCTTGACTTATTCTAATCCAATTAGGGTTTTTAACCAATCCTATGCATCCAATAAGTGCGTTTCTGTCATTGGTTTAAAAATTAGGTCATTTTCGTCATCGCTAGAATTATTCTAATCCAATTAGGGGTATCAACCAATCTTGTGCAGCCAATAAGTGCGTTTGTGTCATTGGTTTAACATTTTGGTCATTTTTCGACCTCCCAAGGCTTATTCTAATCCAATTAAGGTTTTTAACCAATCTAGTGCATCCAATAAGTGTGTTTGTGTCATTGGTTGAACATTTAGGTCATTTTTCATCCTCTCTACGCTTATTCTAATCAAATTAGGGTTTTTAATTTATCTTGTGCTTCCAATAAGTGCGTTTGTGTCATTGGTTTAACAATTAGGTCTTTTTCGTCCTCCCTAGGCTTATTCTAATCCAATAAGGGTTTTTAACCAACCTTGTGCATCAAATAAGTGCGTTTGTGTCATTGGTTAACCATTTAGGTCATTTTCGACCTCCCTAGGCTTATTCTAATCCAATTAAGGTTTTTAACCAAACTTGTGCATCCAATAAGTGTGTTTGTGTCATTGGTTGAACATTTAGGTCATTTTTAGTCCTCTCTAGGCTTATTCTAATCCAATTGGGGGTTTTTAATTAATCTTGTGCGTCCAATAAGTGCGTTTGTGTCATTGGTTTAACAATTAGGTTTTTTTCATCCTCCCTAGGCTTATTCTAATCCAATAATGGTTTTTAGCCAACCTTGTGCATCCAATACGTGCGTTTGTGTCATTGGTTGAACATTTAGGTCATTTTTGTCATCCTTAGGCTTATTCTATTCCAATTAGGGTTTTTAACCAATCTTGTACATCTAATAAATGCTTTTGTGTCATTGGTTCAACATTTAGGTCATTTTGTCCTCCCTAGGCTTATTCTAATCCAATTAGGGTTTTTCATTTATCTTGTGCATCCAATAAGTGATTTTGTGTCATTGGTTTAACAATTAGGTCATTTTCATCCTCCCTAGGCTTATTCTAATCCAATTAGGATTTTTAAGAAACCTCGTGCATTCGATAAGTGCGTTTGTGTCATTGGTTGAACATTTAGGTCATTTTCATCCTCTTAGGCTTATTCTAATCTAGTTAGGGTTTTTAGTTAATCTTTGGCATTCAATAAGTGCGTTTGTGTCATAGGTTTAACAATTAGGTCTTTTTCTTCCTCCCTAGGCTTATTCTAATCCAATAAGGGTTTTTACCCAACCTTGTGCATCAATAAGTGTGTTTGTGTCATTGGTTGAACATTTAGGTCATTTTCGACCTCCCTAGGCTTATTCTAATCCAATTAGGGTTTTTAACCAATCTTTAGCATTCACTAAGTGCGTTTGTATCATTGGTTTAACAATTACGTCATTTTCGTCCTCCCCAGGCTTATTTTAATCTAGTTAGGGTTTTTAACCAACCTTGGCATCCAATAAGTGTGTTTGTGTAATTGGTTGAGCATTTAGGTTATTTTCGTCCTGCCTAGGCTTATTCTAATCCAATTAGGGTTTTAAACCAATCTTCTGCATCCAATAAGTGCGTTTCTGTCATTGGTTCAACAACTAGGCTTATTTTAATCCAATTAGGGTTTTTCAATAATGTTGTGAATCCAATAAGTGATTTTGTGTCATTGGTTTAACAACTAGGTCATTTTCGTCCTCCCTAGGCTTATTCTAATCCAATAAGGGTTTATAACCAAACTAGTGCATCCAATAAGTGCATTTGTGTCATGGGTTAAACATTTAGGTCTTTTTTGTTCTTCCTAGGTTTATTCTAATCCAATTAGGGTTTTTAACCAATCTTTTATATCCAATAAGCGCGTTTGTGTCATTGGTTTAACATTTCGGTCATTTTCATCCTTCCTATGCTTATTCAAATGCAATTAGGGTTTTTAGCCTATCTTGTGCATCGAATAAGTGTGTTTGTGTCATTGGTCGAACATTCAGGTCATTTTCATCATCCCTAGGCTTATTCTAATCCAATTAGGGTTATTAACCAATCTTGTGCATCCAATAAGTTCGTTTGTGTCATCGGTTTAACAATTAGGTCATTTTCGTTCTTCCTATGCTTATTCTAATCCAATTAGGGTTTTTAACCAATCTTGTGCATCCAATTAGTGCGTTTGTGTCATTGGTTTAACTTTTAGGTCATTTTCGTCCTCCCTAGACTTATTATAATCCAATTAGGGTTCTGAACCAATCTTGTGCATCCATTAAGTGCGTTTGTGTCATTGGTTGAACATTTAGGTCATTTCGATCTCCCTAGGCTTATTCTAATCCAATTAAGGTTTTTAACAAACCTTGTGCATCCAATAAGTGCGTTTGTGTCATTGGTTGAGTATTTAGGTCATTTTTGTCCTCCCTAGGCTTATTCTAATCCAGTTAGGGTCTTTAGTTAATCTTTTGCATCCAATAATTGCGTTTGTGTCATAGGTTTAACAATTAGGTCTTTTTCTTCCTCCCTAGGCTTATTCTAATCCAATAAGGGTTTTTAACCAACCTTGTGCATCCAATAAGTGTATTTGTGTCATTGGTTGAACATTTATGTCATTTTCGACCTCCCTAGGCTTATTCTAATCCAATTAGGGTTTTTAACCAATCTTGTGCATCCAATAAGTGCTTTTGTGTCTTTGGTTCAACATATAGGTCATTTTCTTCCTCCTTAGGCTAATTCTAATCCAACTAGGGTTTTTAACCAACCTTGTGCATCTAATAAGTGTGTTTGTGTCATTTGTTTACCACTTAGGTCATTTTCGTCGTCCCTAGGGGTAATCTAATCCAATTCGGGTTTATAACCAGTCTTGGGCATCCAATAAGTGCGTTTGTGTCTTTGGTTGAAAATTTAGGTCATTTTCGTCCTCCCTAGGCTTACTCTAATCTAGTTAGGGTTTTTAATTAATCTTTTGCATCCAATAAGTGCGTTTGTGTCATTGGTTTAATAATTAGGTCATTTTCGTCCTACCTAGGCTAATTCTAATCCAATAAGGGTTTTTAACCAACCTTGTGCATCCAATAAGTGTATTTGTGTCATTGGTTGAACATTTATGTCATTTTCGACCTCCTTAGGCTTATTCTAATCCAATTAGGGTTTTTAACCAATCTTGTGCATGCAATAAGTGCTTTTGTGTCTTTGGTTCAACATATAGGTCATTTTCTTCCTCCCTAGGCTAATTCTAATCCAACTAGGGTTTTTAACCAACCATGTGCATCTAATAAGTGTGTTTTTGTCGTTGGTTGAACATTTAGGTCATTTTCGTCCTCCTTAGGCTTATTCTATTCCAATTAGGGTGTTTGACCAATCTTGTGCGTTCAATAAGAGCGTTTGTGTCATTGGTTTAACAATTAGGTCATTTTCGTCCTCCCAAAGGTTATTCTAATCCAATTAGGGTTTTTAACCAATCTTGTGCATCCAATAAGTGCTTTTGTGTCATTGGTTCAACATTTAGGTCATTTTCGTCCTCCCTAGGCTTATTCTAATCCAACTAGGGTTTTTAACCAACCTTGTGCAGCTAATAAGTGTGTTTTTGTATTTGGTTGAGCATTTAGGTAATTTTCGTCCTCCCTAGGTTTATTCTAATCCAATTAGGGTTTTTGACCAATCTTGTGCATTCAAATTAGTGCGTTTGTGTCATTGGTTTAACAATTAGGTCATTTTCGTCCTCCCAAAGCTTATTCTAATCCAATTAGGGATTTAACCAACCTTGTGCATCCAATAAGTGCGTTTGTGTCATTGGTTCAACATTTAGGTCGTTTTTTATCCTCTCTAGGCTTATTCTAATCCAATTGGGGTTTTTAATTAATCTTGTGCATCCAATAAGTGCGTTTGTGTCATTGGTTTAACAATAAGGTCATTTTCGTCCTCCCTAGGCTTATTCTAATCCAATAAGGGTTTTTATTTAATCTTGTGCATCCAATAAGTGTGTTTGTGTCATTTGTTTACCACTTAGGTCATTATCGTCGTCCCTAGGGGTAATCTAATCCAATTCGGGTTTATAACCAACCTTGTGCATCCAATAAGTGCGTTTGTGTAATTGGTTGAGCATTTTTATCATTTTCGTCTTCCCTAGGCTTATTCTAATCCAATTAGGGTTTTTCATTAATCTTGTGCATCCAATAATTGCTTTTGTGTCATTGGTTGATCATTTATGTCATTTTCCTCCTCCTTAGGCTTATTCTAATCCAATTAGGGTGATTAACCAATCATGTAAATCCAATATGTGCGTTTGTGTGATTGGTTTAACATTTAGGTCATTTTCCTCCTCCCAAAGCTTATTCTAATCCAATTAGGGTTGTTAACCAATCTTGTGCATCCAATAAGTGCGTTTGTGTCATTGGTTTAACATTTAGGTCTTTTTCGTCCTCCCTAGGCTTATTCTAATCCAATTAGGGTTGTTAACAAATCCTGTGCATCCAATAAGTGCGTTTGTGTCATAGGTTTAACAATTAGGCCATTTTCGTCCTTCCTATGCTTATTCTTAACCAATTATGGTTTTTAGCCAATGTTGTGCTTCCAATAAATGCGTTTGTGTCATTGGTTTAACATTTAGGTCATTTTCGTCCTCCCTAGGCTTATTATCTCCCATTTAAGGTTTTTAATTAATCTTCTACATCCAATAAGTGATTTTGTGTCATTGGTTGAACTTTTAGGTCATTTTCGTCCTCCCTAGACTTATTATAATCCAATTAGGGTTCTGAACCAATCTTGTGCATCCATTAAGTGCGTTTGTGTCGTTGGTTAAACATTTAGGTCATGTCGACCTCCATAGCCTTATTCTAATCCAATTAAGGTTTTTAAC
>JBBPBP010009777.1:22281986-22305653 GCA_037974735.1 Cicer chorassanicum
TCCCTAGACTTATTATAATCCAATTAGGGTTCTGAACCAATCTTGTGCATCCATTAAGTGCGTTTGTGTCGTTGGTTAAACATTTAGGTCATGTCGACCTCCATAGCCTTATTCTAATCCAATTAAGGTTTTTAACCAATCTTGTGCATCTCATAAGTGTGTTTGTGTCATTGGTTGAACATTTAGGTCATTTTTATCCTCTATAGGCTAATTCTAATTCAATTAGGGTTTTTAACCAATCTTGTGCGTCCAATATGTGCGTTTATGTCATTGGTTCAACATTTACGTCATTTTCGTTCTCCCTAGGCTTATTCTAATCCAATAAGGGTTTTTCATTAATTTTGTGCATCCAATAAGTGATTTTGTGTCTTTGGTTTAACAATTATGTTTTTTTCGTCCTCCCTAGGCTTATTCTTATCCAATAAGGGTTTTTAACCAACCTCGTGCATCCATTAAGTGCGTTTGTGTCATTGGTTGAACATTTAGGTCATTTTTGTCCTCCCTAGGCTTATTCTAATCTAATTAGGGTTTTTAACCAACCTTCTGCATCAAATAAGTGCGTTTGTGTCATTGGTTAACCATTTAGGTCATTTTCGACCTCCCTAGGCTTATTCTAATCCAATTAAGATTTTTAACCAATCTTGTGCATCCAATAAGTGTGTTTGTGTCATTGGTTGAACATTTAGGTCATTTTTCGTCCTCTCTAGGCTTATTCTAATCCAATTGGGGGTTTTTAATTAATCTTGTGCGTCCAATAAGTGCGTTTGTGTCATTGGTTTAACAATTAGGTTTTTTTCGTCCTCCCTAGGCTTATTCTAATCCAATAATGGTTTTTAACCAACCTTGTGCATCCAATACGTGCGTTTGTGTCGTTGGTTGAACATTTAGGTTATTTTTGTCATCCTTAGGCTTATTCTATTCCAATTAGGGTTTTTAACCAATCTTGTGCATCTAATAAATGCTTTTGTGTCATTGGTTCAACATTTAGGTCATTTTGTCCTCCCTAGGCTTATTCTAATCCAATTAGGGTTTTTCATTTATCTTGTGCATCCAATAAGTGATTTTGTGTCATTGGTTTAACAATTAGGTCATTTTCATCCTCCCTAGGCTTATTCTAATCCAATTAGGATTTTTAAGAAACCTTGTGCATTCAATAAGTGCGTTTGTGTCATTGGTTGAACATTTAGGTCATTTTCGTCCTCTTAGGCTTATTCTAATCTAGTTAGGGTTTTTAGTTAATCTTTGGCATTCAATAAGTGCGTTTGTGTCATAGGTTTAACAATTAGGTCTTTTTCTTCCTCCCTAGGCTTATTCTAATCCAATAAGGGTTTTTACCCAACCTTGTGCATCAGTAAGTGTGTTTGTGTCATTGGTTGAACATTTAGGTCATTTTCGACCTCCCTAGGTTTATTCTAATCCAATTAGGGTTTTTAACCAATCTTTAGCATTAACTAAGTGCGTTTGTATCATTGGTTTAACAATTAGGTCATTTTCGTCCTCCCTAGGCTTATTTTAATCCAGTTAGGGTTTTTAACCAACCTTGGCATCCAATAAGTGCATTTGTGTCATTGGTTCAACAACTAGGCTTATTTTAATCCAATTAGGGTTTTTCAATAATGTTGTGAATCCAATAAGTGATTTTGTTTCATTGGTTTAACAACTAGGTCATTTTCGTCCTCCCTAGGCTTATTCTAATCCAATAAGGGTTTATAACCAAACTAGTGCATCCAATAAGTGCATTTGTGTCATTGGTTAAACATTAAGGTCTTTTTTGTTCTTCCTAGGTTTATTCTAATCCAATTAGGGTTTTTAACCAATCTTGTAAATCCAATACGCGCGTTTGTGTCATTGGTTTAAGATTTAGGTCATTTTCATCCTTCCTATGCTTTTTCAAATGCAATTAGGGTTTTTAGCCTATATTGTGCATCGAATAAGTGTGTTTGTGTCATTGGTCGAACATTCAGGTCATTTTCATCATCCCTAGGCTTATTCTAATCCAATTAGGGTTATTAACCAATCTTGTGCATCCAATAAGTTCGTTTGTGTCATCGGTTTAACAATTAGGTCATTTTCGTTCTTCCTATGCTTATTCTAATCCAATTAGGATTTTTAACCAATCTTGTGCATCCAATTAGTGCGTTTGTGTCATTGGTTTAACTTTTAGGTCATTTTCGTCCTCCCTAGACTTATTATAATCCAATTAGGGTTCTGAACCAATCTTGTGCATCCATTAAGTGCGTTTGTGTCATTGGTTGAACATTTAGGTCATTTCGATCTCCCTAGGCTTATTCTAATCCAATTAAGGTTTTTAACAAACCTTGTGCATCCAATAAGTGCGTTTGTGTCATTGGTTGAGCATTTAGGTCATTTTCGTCCTCCCTAGGCTTATTCTAATCCAGTTAGGGTCTTTAGTTAATCTTTTGCATCCAATAATTGCGTTTGTGTCATAGGTTTAAAAATTAGGTCTTTTTCTTCCTCCCTAGGCTTATTCTAATCCAATAAGGGTTTTTAACCAACCTTGTGCATCCAATAAGTGTATTTGTGTCATTGGTTGAACATTTATGTCATTTTCGACCTCCCTAGGCTTATTCTAATCCAATTAGGGTTTTTAACCAATCTTGTGCATCCAATAAGTGCTTTTGTGTCTTTGGTTCAACATATAGGTCATTTTCTTCCTCCCTAGGCTAATTCTAATCCAACTAGGGTTTTTAACCAACCTTGTGCATCTAATAAGTGCGTTTTTGTCGTTGGTTGAACATTTAGGTCATTTTCGTCCTCCTTAGGCTTATTCTATTCCAATTAGGGTGTTTGACCAATCTTGTGCATTCAATAAGAGCGTTTGTGTCATTGGTTTAACAATTAGGTCATTTTCGTCCTCCCAAAGGTTATTCTAATCCAATTAGGGTTTTTAACCAATCTTGTGCATCCAATAAGTGGTTTTGTGTCATTGGTTCAACATTTAGGTCATTTTCGTCCTCCCTAGGCTTATTCTAATCCAACTAGGGTTTTTAACCAACCTTGTGCAGCTAATAAGTGCGTTTTTGTCATTGGTTGAGCATTTAGGTAATTTTCGTCCTCCCTAGGTTTATTCTAATCCAATTAGGGTTTTTGAACAATCTTGTGCATTCCAATTAGTGCGTTTGTGTCATTGGTTTAACAATTAGGTCATTTTCGTCCTCCCAAAGCTTATTCTAATCCAATTACGGTTTTTAACCAACCTTGTGCATCCAATAAGTGCGTTTGTGTCATTGGTTCAACATTTAGGTCGTTTTTTATCCTCTGTAGGCTTATTCTAATCCAATTGGGGTTTTTAATTAATCTTGTGCATCCAATAAGTGCGTTTGTGTCATTGGTTTAAAAATAAGGTCATTTTCGTCCTCCCTAGGCTTATTCTAATCCAATAAGGGTTTTTATTTAATCTTGTGCATCCAATAAGTGTGTTTGTGTCATTTGTTTACCACTTAGGTCATTTTCGTCGTCCCTAGGCGTAATCTAATCCAATTGGGGTTTATAACCAGTCTTGGGCATCCAATAAGTGCGTTTGTGTCTTTGGTTGAAAATTTAGGTCATTTTCGTCCTCCCTAGGCTTACTCTAATCTAGTTAGGGTTTTTAATTAATCTTTTGCATCCAATAAGTGCGTTTGTGTCATTGGTTTAATAATTAGGTCATTTTCGTCCTACCTAGGCTTATTCTAATCCAATAAGGGTTTTTAACCAACCTTGTGCATCCAATAAGTGTATTTGTGTCATTGGTTGAACATTTATGTCATTTTCGACCTCCCTAGGCTTATTCTAATCCAATTAGGGTTTTTAACCAATCTTGTGCATGCAATAAGTGCTTTTGTGTCTTTGGTTCAACATATAGGTCATTTTCTTCCTCCCTAGGCTAATTCTAATCCAACTAGGGTTTTTAACCAACCTTGTGCATCTAATAAGTGCGTTTTTGTCGTTGGTTGAACATTTAGGTCATTTTTCGTCCTCCTTAGGCTTATTCTATTCCAATTAGGGTGTTTGACCAATCTTGTGCGTTCAATAAGAGCGTTTGTGTCATTGGTTTAACAATTAGGTCATTTTCGTCCTCCCAAAGGTTATTCTAATCCAATTAGGGTTTTTAACCAATCTTGTGCATCCAATAAGTGCTTTTGTGTAATTGGTTCAACATTTAGGTCATTTTCGTCCTCCCTAGGCTTATTCTAATCCAACTAGGGTTTTTAACCAACCTTGTGTAGCTAATAAGTGCGTTTTTGTCATTGGTTGAGCATTTAGGTCATTTTCGTCCTCCCTAGGTTTATTCTAATCCAATTAGGGTTTTTGACCAATCTTGTGCATTCCAATTAGTGCGTTTGTGTCATTGGTTTAACAATTAGGTCATTTTCGTCCTCCCAAAGCTTATTCTAATCCAATTAGGGTTTTTAACCAACCTTGTGCATCCAATAAGTGCGTTTGTGTCATTGGTTCAACATTTAGGTCGTTTTTTATCCTCTCTAGGCTTATTCTAATCCAATTGGGGTTTTTAATTAATCTTGTGCATCCAATAAGTGCGTTTGTGTCATTGGTTTAACAATAAGGTCATTTTTGTCCTCCCTAGGCTTATTCTAATCCAATAAGGATTTTTATTTAATCTTGTGCATCCAATAAGTGTGTTTGTGTCATTTGTTTACCACTTAGGTCATTTTCGTCGTCCCTAGGCGTAATCTAATCCAATTCGGGTTTATAACCAGTCTTGGGCATCCAATAAGTGCATTTGTGTCATTGGTTTAATAATTAGGTCATTTTCGTCCTACCTAGGCTTATTCTAATCCAATAAGGGTTTTTAACCAACCTTGTGCATCCAATAAGTGCGTTTGTGTAATTGGTTGAGCATTTTTATCATTTTCGTTTTCCCTAGGGTTATTCTAATCCAATTAGGGTTTTTCATTAATCTTGTGCATCCAATAATTGCTTTTGTGTCATTGGTTGAACATTTATGTCATTTTCCTCCTCCTTAGGCTTATTCTAATCCAATTAGGGTGATTAACCAATCATGTAAATCCAATATGTGCGTTTGTGTGATTGGTTTAACATTTAGGTCATTTTCGTCCTCCCAAAGCTTATTCTAATCCAATTAGGGTTGTTAACCAATCTTGTGCATCCAATAAGTGCGTTTGTGTCATTGGTTTAACATTTAGGTCTGTTTCGTCCTCCCTAGGCTTATTCTAATCCAATTAGGGTTGTTAACAAATCCTGTGCATCCAGTAAGTGCGTTTGTGTCATAGGTTTAACAATTAGGCCATTTTCGTCCTTCCTATGCTTATTCTTATCCAATTATGGTTTTTAGCCAATGTTGTGCATCCAATAAGTGCGTTTGTGTCATTGGTTTAACATTTAGGTCATTTTCGTCCTCCCTAGGCTTATTATCTCCCATTTAGGGTTTTTAATTAATCTTCTACATCCAATAAGTGATTTTGTGTCATTGGTTGAACTTTTAGGTCATTTTCGTCGTCCCTAGACTTATTATAATCCAATTAGGGTTCTGAACCAATCTTGTGCATCCATTAAGTGCGTTTGTGTCGTTGGTTAAACATTTAGGTCATGTCGACCTCCATAGCCTTATTCTAATCCAATTAAGGTTTTTAACTAATCTTGTGCATCTCATAAGTGTGTTTGTGTCATTGGTTGAACATTTAGGTCATTTTTATCCTCTATAGGCTTATTCTAATTCAATTAGGGTTTTTAACCAATCTTGTGCGTCCAATATGTGCGTTTATGTCATTGGTTCAACATTTACGTCATTTTCGTTCTCCCTAGGCTTATTCTAATCTAATTAGGGTTTTTAACCAATCTTGTGCATCTAATAAGCGCGTTTGTGGCATTGGTTCAACGTTTAGGTCATTTTCGTTCTCCCTAGGCTGATTCTAATCCAATTCGGGTTTATAACCAACCTTGGGCATCAAATCAGTTCGTTTGTGTCATTGGTTGAACATTTAGTTGATTTTCGTCCTCCCTAGGCTTATTCTAATCCAATTAGGGTTTTTAACCAATCTTTAGCATTCACTAAGTGCGTTTGTGTCATTGGTTTAACAATTAGGTCATTTTCGCCCTCCCTAAGCTTATTCTAATCCAATTAGGGTTTTTAACCAACCTTGGCATCCAATAAGTGTGTTTGTGTCATTGGTTGAGCATTTAGGTTATTTTCGTCCTGCCTAGGCTTATTCTAATCCAATTAGGGTTTTAAACCAATCTTCTGCATCCAATCAGTGCGTTTCTGTCATTGGTTCAACAACTAGGCTTATTTTAATCCAATTAGGGTTTTTCAATAATCTTGTGCATCCAATAAGTGATTTTGTGTCATTGGTTTAACAACTAGGTCATTTTCGTCCTCCCTACGCTTATTCTAATCCAATAAGGGTTTATAACCAAACTTGTGCATCCAATAAGTGCATTTGTGTCATTGGTTAAACATTTAGGTCATTATCGTCCTCCTAGGCTTATTCTAATCCAGTTAGGGTTTTTAGTTAATCTTTTGCATCCAATAAGTGCGTTTGTGTCATAGGTTTAACAATTAGGTCTTTTTCTTCCTCCCTAGGCTTATTCTAATCCAATAAGGGTTTTTAACCAACCTTGTGCATCCAATAAGTGTGTTTGTGTCACTGGTTGAACATTTAGGTCATTTTCGACCTCCCTAGGCTTATTCTAATCCAATTAGGGTTTTTAACCAATCTTGTGCATCCAATAAGTGCATCCAATAAGTGCTTTTGTGTCATTGGTTCAACATTTAGGTCATTTTCTTCCTCCCTAGGCTTATTCTAATCCAACTAGGGTTTTTAACCAACCTTGTGCATCTAATAAGTGCGTTTTTGTCATTGGTTTAAAATTTAGGTCATGTTCGTCCTCCCTAGGCTTATTCTAATCCGATTAGGGTTTTTGACCAATCTAGTGCATTCAATAAGTGAGTTTGTGTCATTGGTTTAACAATTAGGTCATTTTCGTCCTCCCAAAGCTTATTCTAATCCAATTAGGGTTTTTAACCAACCTTATGCATCCAATAAGTGCGTTTGTGTCATTGGTTTAACATTTAGGTCGTTTTTCATCCTCTCTAGGCTTATTCTAATCCAATTGGGGTTTTTAATTAATCTGTTGCATCCAATAAGTGCGTTTGTGTCATTGGTTTAACAATAAGGTCATTTTCGTCCTCCCTAGGCTTATTCTAATCCAATAAGGGTTTTTATTTAATCTTGTGCATCCAATAAGTGTGTTTGTGTCATTTGTTTACCACTTTGGTCATTTTCATCGTCCCTAGGCGTAATCTAATCCAATTCGGGGTTTATAACCAGTCTTGGGCATCCAATAAGTGCGTTTGTGTCATTTGTTGAAAATTTAGGTCATTTTCGTCCTCCCTAGGCTTACTCTAATCCAGTTAGGGTTTTTAATTAATCTTTTGCATCCAATAAGTGCGTTTATGTCATTGGTTTAACAATTAGGTCATTTTCGTCCTACCTAGGCTTATTCTAATCCAATAAGGGTTTTTAACCAACCTTGTGCATCCAATAAGTGCGTTTGTGTCATTGGTTGAGCATTTTTATCATTTTCGTCTTCCCTAGGCTTATTCTAATCCAATTCGGGTTTTTCATTAATCTTGTGCATCCAATAATTGATTTTGTGTCATTGGTTGAACATTTAGGTCATTTTCGTCCTCCCAAAGCTTATTCTAATGCAATTAGGGTTTTTAACAATTCTTCTGCATCCAATAAGTGCGTTTGTGTCATTGGTTTAACATTTAGGTCTTTTTCATCCTCCCTAGGCTTATTCTAATCCAATTAGGGTTATTAAGAAATCTTGTGCATCCAATAAGTGCGTTTGTGTCATAGGTTTAACAATTAGGCCATTTTTGTCCTTCCTATGCTTATTCTAATCCAATTAGGGTTTTTAACCAATGTTGTGCATCCAATAAGTTAGTTTGTGTGATTGGTTTAACATTTAGGTCATTTTCGTCCTCCCTAGGCTTATTATCTCCCATTTAGGGTTTTTAATTAATCTTCTGCATCCAATAGGTGATTTTGTGTCATTGGTTGAACTTTTAGGTCATTTTCGTCCTCCCTAGACTAATTATAATCCAATTAGGGTTCAGAAGGAATCTTGTGCATCCATTAAGTGCGTTTGTGTCGTTGGTTAAACATTTAGGTCATTTCGACCTCCGTAGGCTTATTCTAATCCAATTAAGGTTTTTAACCAATCTTGTGGATCTCATAAGTGTGCTTGTGTCATTGGTTGAACATTTAGGTCATTTTTATCCTATATAGGCTTATTCTAATCCAATTAGGGTTTTTAACCAATCTTGTGCATCCAATATGTGCGTTTATGTCATTGGTTCAACATTTACGTCATTTTCGTTCTCCCTGGGCTTATTCTAATCCAATAAGGGTTTTTCATTAATCTTGTGCATCCAATAAGTGATTTTGTGTCTTTGGTTTAACAATTAGGTCTTTTTCGTCCTCCTTAGGCTTATTCTTATCCAATAAGGGTTTTTAACCAACCTCGTGCATCCAATGAGTGCGTTTGTGTCATTGGTTTAACATTTAGGTCATTTTTGTCCTCCCTAGGCTTATTCTAATCCAATTAGGGTTTTTAACCAATCTTGTGCATCTAATAAGCGCGTTTGTGTCATTGGTTCAACATTTAGGTCATTTTCGTCCTCCCTAGGCTAATTCTAATCCAATTCGGGTTTATAACCAACCTTGGGCATCCAATCAGTTCGTTTGTGTTATTGGTTGAACCTTTAGTTGATTTTCGTCCTCCCTAGGCTTATTCAAATCCAATTAGGGTTTTTAACCAATCTTTAGCATTCACTAAGTGCGTTTGTGTCATTGGTTTAACAATTAGGTCATTTTCGTCCTCCCTAAGCTTATTCTAATCCAATTAGGGTTTTTAACCAACCTTGGCATCCAATAAGTGTGTTTGTGTCATTGGTTGAGCATTTAGATTATTTTTGTCCTGCCTAGGCTTATTCTAATCCAATTAGGGTTGTAAACCAATCTTCTGCATCCAATAAGTGCGTTTCTGTCATTGGTTCAACAACTAGGCTTATTTTAATCCAATTAGGGTTTTTCAATAATCTTGTGCATCCAATAAGTGATTTTGTGTCATTGGTTTAACAACTAGGTCATTTTCGTCCTCCCTAGGCTTATTCTAATCCAATAAGGGTTTATAACCAAACTTGTGCATCCAATAAGTGCATTTGTGTCATTGGTTAAACATTTAGGTCATTATCGTCCTCCTAGGCTTATTCTAATCCAGTTAGGGTTTTTAGTTAATCTTTTGCATCCAATAAGTGCGTTTGTGTCATAGGTTTAACAATTAGGTCTTTTTCTTCCTCCCTAGGCTTATTCTAATCCAATAAGGGTTTTTAACCAACCTTGTGCATCCAATAAGTGTGTTTGTGTCATTGGTTGAACATTTAGGTCATTTTATACCTCCCTAGGCTTATTCTAATCCAATTAGGGTTTTTACCCAATCTTGTGCATCCAATAAGTGCTTTTGTGTCATTGGTTCAACATTTAGGTCATTTTCTTCTTCCCTAGGCTTGTTCTAATCCAACTAGGGTTTTTAATTAACCTTGTGCATCTAATAAGTGCGTTTTGTCATTGGTTGAACATTTAGGTCATATTCGTCCTCCCTAGGCTTATTCTAATCCAATTAGGGTTTTTGACCAATCTTGTGCATACAATAAGTGAGTTTGTGTCATTTGTTTAACAATTAGGTCATTTTCGTCTTCCAAAGCTTATTCTAATCCAATTAGGGTTTTTAACCAATCTTGTGCATCCAATAAGTGCTTTTGTGTCATTGGTTCAACATTTAGGTCATTTTTGTCCTCCCTAGGCTTATTCTAATCCAACTAGGGTTTTTAACCAACCTTGTGCATCTAATAAGTGCGTTTTTGTCATTGGTTGAGCATTTAGGTCATTTTCGTCCTCCCTAGGCTTATTCTAATCCAATTAGGGTTTTTCACCAATCTTGTGCATTCAATAAGTGCGTTTGTGTCATTGGTTTAACAATTAGGTCATTTTCGTCCTCCCAAAGCTTATTCTAATCCAATTAGGGTTTTTAACCAACCTTGTGCATCCAATAAATGCGTTTGTGTCATTGGTTCAACATTTAATTCGTTTTTCATCCTCTCTAGGCTTATTCTAATCCAATTGGGGTTTTTAATTAATCTGTTGCATCCAATAAGTGCGTTTGTGTCATTGGTTTAACAATAAGGTCATTATCGTCCTCCCTAGGCTTATTCTAATTCAATAAGGGTTTTTATTTAATCTTGTGCATCCAATAAGTGTGTTTGTGTCATTAGTTTACCACTTAGGTCATTTTCGTCGTCCCTAGGCGTAATCTAATCCAATTCGGGGTTTATAACCAGTCTTGGGCATCCAATAAGTCATTTGTGTCCTTTGTTGAAAATTTAGGTCATTTTCGTCCTCCCTAGGCTTACTCTAATCCAGTTAGGGTTTTTAATTAATCTTTTGCATCCAATAAGTGCGTTTGTGTCATTGGTTTAACAATTAGGTCATTTTCGTCCTACCTAGGCTTATTCTAATCCAATAAGGGTTTTTAACCAACCTTGTGCATCCAATAAATGCGTTTGTGTCATTGGTTGAGCATTTTTATCATTTTCGTCTTCCCTAGGCTTATTCTAATCCAATTCGGGTTTTTCATTAATCTTGTGCATCTAATAATTGATTTTGTGTCATTGGTTGAACATTTAGGTCATTTTCCTCCTCCGTAGGCTTATTCTAATCCAATTAGGGTGTTTAACCAATCATGTAAATCCAATAAGTGCGTTTGTGTGATTGGTTTAACATTTAGGTCATTTTCGTCCTCCCAAAGCTTATTCTAATCCTATTAGGGTTTTTAACCAATCTTGTGCATCCAATAAGTGCGTTTGTGTCATTGGTTTAACATTTAGGTCTTTTTCGTCCTCCCTAGGCTTATTCTAATCCAATTAGGGTTATTAAAAAATCCTGTGCATCCAATAAGTGCGTTTGTGTCATAGGTTTAACAATTAGGCCATTTTCGTCCTTCCTATGCTTATTCTAATCCAATTAGGGTTTTTAGCCAATGTTGTGCATCCAATAAGTGCGTTTGTGTCATTGGTTTAACATTTAGGTCATTTTCGTCCTCCCTAGGCTTATTATCTCCCATTTAGGGTTCTGAACGAATCTTGTGCATCCAATAAGTGCGTTTGTGTCATTGGTTAAACATTTAGGTCATTATCGTCCTCCTAGGCTTATTCTAATCCAGTTAGGGTTTTTAGTTAATCTTTTGCATCCAATAAGTGCGTTTGTGTCATAGGTTTAACAATTAGGTCTTTTTCTTCCTCCCTAGGCTTATTCTAATCCAATAAGGGTTTTTAACCAACCTTGTACATCCAATAAGTGTGTTTGTGTCATTGGTTGAACATTTAGGTCATTTTCGACCTCCCTAGGCTTATTCTAATCCAATTAGGGTTTTTAACCAATCTTGTGCATCCAATAAGTGCATCCAATAAGTGCTTTTGTGTCATTGGTTCAACATTTAGGTCATTTTCTTCCTCCCTAGGCTTATTCTAATCCAACTAGGGTTTTTAACCAACCTTGTGCATCTAATTAGTGCGTTTTTGTCATTGGTTGAGCATTTAGGTCATTTTCGTCCTCCCTAGGCTTATTCTAATCCAATTAGGGTTTTTGACCAATCTTGTGCAATCAATAAGTGCGTTTGTGTCATTGGTTTAACAATTAGGTCATTTTCGTCCTCCCAAAGCTTATTCTAATCCAATTGGGGTTTTTAACCAACCTTGTGCATCCAATAAGTGCGTTTGTGTCATTGGTTAAACATTTAGGTCGTTTTTCATCCTCTCTAGGCTTATTCTAATCACATTGGGGTTTTTAATTTATCTCGTGCATCCAATAAGTGCGTTTGTGTCATTGGTTTAGCAATAAGGTCATTTTTGTCCTCCCTAGGCTTATTCTAATCTAATAAGGGTTGTTATTTAATCTTGTGCATCCAATAAGTGTGTTTGTGTCATTTGTTTACCACTTAGGACATTTTCGTCGTCCCCAGGCGTAATCTAATCCAATTCGGGTTTATAACTAGTCTTGGGCATCCAATAAGTGCGTTTGTGTCATTGGTTGAAAATTTAGGTCATTTTCGTCCTCCCTAAGCTTACTCTAATCCAGTTAGGGTTTTTAATTAATCTTTTGCATCCAATAAGTGCGTTTGTGTCATTGGTTTAACAATTAGGTCATTTTCGTCCTTCCTAGGCTTATTCTAATCCAATAAGGGTTTTTAACCAACCTTGTGCATCCAATAAATGTGTTTGTGTCATTGGTTGAGCATTTTTATCATTTTCGTCTTCCCTAAGCTTATTCTAATCCAATTAGGGTTTTTAACCAATCTTGTGCATCCAATAAGTGCGTTTGTGTCATTGGTTTAACATTTAGGTCTTTTTCGTCCTCCCTAGGCTTATTCTAATCCAATTAGGGTTATTAACAAATCCTGTGCATCCAATAAGTGCGTTTGTGTCATAGGTTTAACAATTAGGCCATTTTCATCCTTCCTATGCTTATTCTAACCCAATTAGGGTTTTTAGCCAATGTTGTGCATCCAATAAGTGCGTTTGTGTCATTGGTTTAACATTTAGGTCATTTTCGTCCTCCCTAGGCTTATTATCTCCCATTTAGGGTTTTTAATTAATCTTCTGCATCGAATAAGTGATTTTGTGTCATTGGTTGAACATTTAGGTCATTTTCGACCTCCCTAGGCTTATTCTAATCCAATTAGGGTTTTTAACCAATCTTGTGCATCCAATAAGTGCATCCAATAAGTGCTTTTGTGTCATTGGTTCAACATTTAGGTCATTTTCTTCCTCCCTAGGCTTATTCTAATCCAACTAGGGTTTTTAACCAACCTTGTGCATCTAATTAGTGCGTTTTTGTCATTGGTTGAGCAATTAGGTCATTTTCGTCCTCCCTAGGCTTATTCTAATCCAATTAGGGTTTTTGACCAATCTTGTGCAATCAATAAGTGCGTTTGTGTCATTGGTTTAACAATTAGGTCATTTTCGTCCTCCCAAAGCTTATTCTAATCCAATTGGGGTTTTTAACCAACCTTGTGCATCCAATAAGTGCGTTTGTGTCATTGGTTAAACATTTAGGTCGTTTTTCATCCTCTCTAGGCTTATTCTAATCACATTGGGGTTTTTAATTTATATCGTGCATCCAATAAGTGCGTTTGTGTCATTGGTTTAGCAATAAGGTCATTTTCGTCCTCCCTAGGCTTATTCTAATCTAATAAGGGTTGTTATTTAATCTTGTGCATCCAATAAGTGTGTTTGTGTCATTTGTTTACCACTTAGGACATTTTCGTCGTCCCCAGGCGTAATCTAATCCAATTCGGGTTTATAACTAGTCTTGGGCATCCAATAAGTGCGTTTGTGTCATTGGTTAAAAATTTAGGTCATTTTCGTCCTCCTTAGGCCTACTCTAATCCAGTTAGGGTTTTTAATTAATCTTTTGCATCCAATAAGTGCGTTTGTGTCATTGGTTTAACAATTAGGTCATTTTCGTCCTACCTAGGCTTATTCTAATCCAATAAGGGTTTTTAACCAACCTTGTGCATCCAATAAATGTGTTTGTGTCATTGGTTGAGCATTTTTATCATTTTCGTCTTCCCTAAGCTTATTCTAATCCAATTAGGGTTTTTAACCAATCTTGTGCATCCAATAAGTGCTTTTGTGTCATTGGTTTAACATTTAGGTCTTTTTCGTCCTCCCTAGGCTTATTCTAATCCAATTAGGGTTATTAACAAATCCTGTGCATCCAATAAGTGCGTTTGTGTCATAGGTTTAACAATTAGGCAATTTTCATCCTTCCTATGCTTATTCTAACCCAATTAGGGTTTTTAGCCAATGTTGTGCATCCAATAAGTGCGTTTGTGTCATTGGTTTAACATTTAGGTCATTTTCGTCCTCCCTAGGCTTATTATCTCCCATTTAGGGTTTTTAATTAATCTTCTGCATCGAATAAGTGATTTTGTGTCATTGGTTGAACATTTAGGTCATTTTCGACCTCCCTAGGCTTATTCTAATCCAATTAGGGTTTTTAACCAATCTTGTGCATCCAATAAGTGCATCCAATAAGTGCTTTTGTGTCATTGGTTCAACATTTAGGTCATTTTCTTCCTCCCTAGGCTTATTCTAATCCAACTAGGGTTTTTAACCAACCTTGTGCATCTAATTAGTGCGTTTTTGTCATTGGTTGAGCATTTAGGTCATTTTCGTCCTCCCTAGGCTTATTCTAATCCAATTAGGGTTTTTGACCAATCTTGTGCAATCAATAAGTGCGTTTGTGTCATTGGTTTAACAATTAGGTCATTTTCGTCCTCCCAAAGCTTATTCTAATCCAATTGGGGTTTTTAACCAACCTTGTGCATCCAATAAGTGCGTTTGTGTCATTGGTTAAACATTTAGGTCGTTTTTCATCCTCTCTAGGCTTATTCTAATCACATTGGGGTTTTTAATTTATCTCGTGCATCCAATAAGTGCGTTTGTGTCATTGGTTTAGCAATAAGGTCATTTTTGTCCTCCCTAGGCTTATTCTAATCTAATAAGGGTTGTTATTTAATCTTGTGCATCCAATAAGTGTGTTTGTGTCATTTGTTTACCACTTAGGACATTTTCGTCGTCCCCAGGCGTAATCTAATCCAATTCGGGTTTATAACTAGTCTTGGGCATCCAATAAGTGCGTTTGTGTCATTGGTTGAAAATTTAGGTCATTTTCGTCCTCCCTAAGCTTACTCTAATCCAGTTAGGGTTTTTAATTAATCTTTTGCATCCAATAAGTGCGTTTGTGTCATTGGTTTAACAATTAGGTCATTTTCGTCCTTCCTAGGCTTATTCTAATCCAATAAGGGTTTTTAACCAACCTTGTGCATCCAATAAATGTGTTTGTGTCATTGGTTGAGCATTTTTATCATTTTCGTCTTCCCTAAGCTTATTCTAATCCAATTAGGGTTTTTAACCAATCTTGTGCATCCAATAAGTGCGTTTGTGTCATTGGTTTAACATTTAGGTCTTTTTCGTCCTCCCTAGGCTTATTCTAATCCAATTAGGGTTATTAACAAATCCTGTGCATCCAATAAGTGCGTTTGTGTCATAGGTTTAACAATTAGGCCATTTTCATCCTTCCTATGCTTATTCTAACCCAATTAGGGTTTTTAGCCAATGTTGTGCATCCAATAAGTGCGTTTGTGTCATTGGTTTAACATTTAGGTCATTTTCGTCCTCCCTAGGCTTATTATCTCCCATTTAGGGTTTTTAATTAATCTTCTGCATCGAATAAGTGATTTTGTGTCATTGGTTGAACTTTTAGGTCATTTTCGTCCTCCCTAGACTTATTATAATCCAATTAGGGTTCTTAACGAATCTTGTGCATCCATTAAGTGCGTTTGTGTCGGTTGTTAAACATTTAAGTCATTTCGACCTCCGTAGGCTTATTTTAATCCAATTAAGGTTTTTAACCAATCTTGTGCATCCAATAAGTGTGTTTGTGGCATTGGTTGAACATTTAGGTCATTTTCGACCTCCCTAGGCTTATTCTAATCCAATTAGGGTTTTTAACCAATCTTGTGCATCAAATAAGTGCATCCAATAAGTGCTTTTGTGTCATTGGTTCAACATTTAGGTCATTTTCTTCATCCTTGGCTTATTCTAATCCAACTAGGGTTTTTAACCAACCTTGTGCATCTAATAAGTGCGTTTTTGTCATTGGTTGAACATTTAGGTCATTTTCGTCCTCCCTAAGCTTATTCTAATCCAATTAGGGTTTTTGACCAATCTTATGCATTCAATAAGTGAGGTTGTGTCATTGGTTTAACAATTAGGTCATTTTCGTCCTCCCAAAGATTATTCTAATCCAATTTGGGTTTTTAACCAATCTTGTGCATCCAATAAGTGCTTTTGTGTCATTGGTTTAACATTTAGGTCATTTTCGTCCTCCCTAGGCTTATTCTAATCCAACTAGGGTTTTTAACCATCCTTGTGCATCTAATAAGTGCGTTTTTGTCATTGGTTTAGCAGTTAGGTCATTTTCGTCCTCCCTAGGCTTATTCTAATCCAATTAGGGTTTTTGACCAATCTTGTGCATTCAATAAGTGCGTTTGTGTCATTGGTTTAACAATTAGGTCATTTTCGTCGTCCCTAGGCTTACTCTAATCCAGTTAGGGTTTTTAATTAATCTTTTGCATCCAATAAGTGCGTTTGTGTCATTGGTTTAACAATTAGTTCATTTTCGTCCTACCTAGGCTTAGTCTAATCCAATAAGGGTTTTTAACCAACCTTGTGCATCCAATAAATGCGTTTGTGTCATTGGTTGAGCATTTTCATCATTTTCGTCTTCCCTAAGCTTATTCTAATCCAATTAGGGTTCTTAACCAATCTTGTGCATCCAATAAGTGCGTTTGTGTCATTGGTTTAACATTTAGGTCTTTTTCGTCCTCCCTAGGCTTATTCTAATCCAATTAGGGTTCTTAACAAATCTTGTGCATCCAATAAGTGCGTTTGTGTCATAGGTATAACAATTAGGGCATTTTTGTCCTTCCTATGCTTATTCTAATCCAATTAGGGTTTTTAGACAATGTTGTGCATCCAATAAGTGCGTTTGTGTCATTGGTTTAACATTTAGGTCATTTTCGTCCTCCCTAGGCTTATTATCTCCCATTTAGGGTTTTTTATTAATCTTCTGCATCCAATAAGTGATTTTGTGTCATTGGTTGAACTTTTAGGTCATTTTCGTCATCCCTAGACTTATTATAATCCAATTAGGGTTCTGAAGGAATCTTGTGCATCCATTAAGTGCGTTTGTGTCGTTGGTTAAACATTTAGGTCATTTCGACCTCCGTAGGCTTATTCTAATCCAATTAAGGTTTTTAACCAATCTTGTGCATCTCATAAGTGTGCTTGTGTCATTGGTTGAACATTTAGGTCATTTTTATCCTCTATAGGCTTATTCTAATGCAATTAGGGTTTTTAACCAATCTTGTGCATCCAATATGTGCGTTTATGTCATTGGTTCAACATTTACGTTATTTTCGTTCTCCCTGGGCTTATTCTAATCCAATAAGGGTTTTTCAATAATCTTGTGAATCCAATAAGTGATTTTGTGTCTTTGGTTTAACAATTAGGTCTTTTTCGTCCTCCCTAGGCTTATTCTTATCCAATAAGGGTTTTTAACCAACCTTGTGCATCCAATAAGTGCGTTTGTGTCATTGGTTGAACATTTAGGTCATTTTTGTCCTCCCTAGGCTTATTCTAATCCAATTAGGGTTTTTAACCAACCTTGTGCATCTAATAAGTGTGTTTTTGTCATTGGTTGAACATTTAGGTCATTTTCGTCCTCCCTAGGCTTATTCTAATCCAATTAGGGTTTTTCATTTATCTTGTGCACCCAATAAGTGATCTTGTGTCATTGGTTTAACAATTAGGTCATTTTCTTCCTCCCTAGGCTTATTCTAATCCAATAAGGGTTTTTAACCAACCATGTGCATCCAATAAATGAGTTTGTGTCATTGGTTGAGCATTTAGGTCATTTTCGTCTTCACTAGGCCTATTCTAATTCAACTAGGGTTTTTAACCAATCTTGTGCATTCAATAAGTGTGTTTGTTTCATTGGTTTAAGACTTAGTTCATTTTCGTCCTCCCTAGGCTTATTCTAATCCAATTCGGGTTTATAACCAACCTTGGGCATCCAATTAGTGCGTTTGTGTCATTGGTTGAACATTTAGTTGATTTTCGTCCTCCCTAGGCTTGTTCTAATCCAATTAGGGTTTTTAACCAATCTTTAGCATTCACTAAGTGCGTTTGTGTCATTGGTTTAACAATTAGGTCATTTTCATCCTCCCTAGGCTTATTCTAATCCAATTAGGGTTTTCAACCAATCTTGTGCATCCAATAAGTGCGTTTGTGTCATTGGTGTAACATTTAGGTAATTTTTGTCCTCCTTAGGCTTATTCTAATCCTATTAGGGTTATTAACCAATCCTGTGCATCCAATAAGTTCATTTGTGTCATTGGTTTAACAATTAGGTCATTTTCGTCCTTCCTATGCTTATTCTAATCCAATTAGGGTTTTTAACCAATCTTGTGCATCCAATAAGTGCGTTTGTGTTATTGGTTTAACATTTAGGTCATTTTCGTCCTCCCTAGGCTTATTATATCCCAATTAGGGTTTTTAGATAATCTTCTGCATCCAATAAGTGATTTTGTGTCATTGGTTGAACATTTAGGTCATTTTCGTCCTCCCTAGCCTTATTATAATCCAATTAGGGTTTTGAACCAATCTTGTGCTTCCATTAAGTGCGTTTGTGTCATTGGTTGAACATTTAGGTCATTTTGACCTCCCTAGGCTTATTCTAATCCAATTTAGGTTTTTAACAAATCTTGTGCATCCCATAAGTGTGTTTGTGTCATTGGTTGAACATTTAGGTCATTTTCATCCTCTCTTGGCTTATTCTAATCCAATTAGGGTTTTTAATTAATCTTGTGCATCATATAAGTGCGTTTGTGTCATTGGTTTAACAATTAGGTCTTTTTCGTCCTCCCTAGGCTTATTCTAATCCAATAAGGGTTTTTAACAAACCTTGTGCATCCAATAAGTGCGTTTGTGTCATTGGTTTAACATTTAGGTCATTTTCGTCCTCCTTATGCTTATTCTAATCCAATTAGGATTTTTAACCAATCTTGTGCATCCAATAAGTGCGTTTGTGTCATTGGTTCAACATTTAGGTCATTTTCGTCCTCCCTGGGCTTATTCTAATCCAACTAGGATTTTTAACCAACCTTGTGCATCTAATAAGTGCGTTTTTGTCATTGGTTGAGCATTTAGGTAATTTTTATCCTCCCTAGGCTTATTCTAATCCAATTAGGGTTATTAACCAATCCTGTGCATCCAATAATTTCGTTTGTGTCATTTGTTTAACAATTAGGTCATTTTTGTCCTTCTTATGCTTTTTCTAATCCAATTAGGGTTTTTAACCAATCTTGTGCATCCAATAAGCGCGTTTGTGTAATTGGTTTAACATTTTTGTCATTTGTTGAACATTTAGGTCACATTCGTCCTCCCTAAGCTTATTCTACTCCAATTAAGGTTTTTAACCAATCTTGTGCATCCCATAAGTGTGTTTGTGTCATTGGTTGAACATTTAGGTCATTTTCTTCCTCCCTAGGCTTATTCTAATCCAATTAGTGTTTTTAACAAACCTTGTGCATCCAATAAGTGCATTTGTGTCATTGGTTCAACGTTTAGGTCATTTTCGTCCTCCCTAGGCTTATTCTAATCCAACTAGGGTTTTTAACCAACCTTGTGCATCTAATAAGTGCGTTTGTGTCATTGGTTTAACATTTAGGTCATTTTTGTCCTTCCTATGCTTATTCTAATCCCATTAGGGTTTTTAACCAATCTTGTGCATCCAATAAGTGCGTTTGTGTCATTGGTTTATCATTTAGGTCATTTTCGTCCTCCCTAGGCTTATTCTTATCCAATTAGGGTTATTATAAAAACCTTGTGCATCCGATAAGTCCGTTTGTGTCATTGGTTTAACAATTAGGTCATTTTTGTCCTCCCCATGCTTATTCTAATCCAATTAGGGTTATTAACCAATCTTGTGCATCCAATAAGTTCGTTCTAATCCAATTAGGGTTTTTAACCAATCTTGTGCATCCAATTAGTGCGTTTGTGTCATTGGTTCAACATTTAGGTCATTTTTGTCCTCCCTAGGCTTATTCTAATCCAATTAGGGTTTTTCATTTATCTTGTGCATCCAATAAGTGATTTTGTGTCATTGGTTTAACAATTAGGTCATTTATCGTCCTCCCTAGGCTTATTCTAATCCAATAAGGGTTTTTAACCAACGTTGTGCATCCAATAAGTGCGTTTGTGTCATTGGTTTAACATTTAGGTCATTTTCGTCCTCCTTAGGCTTATTCTAATCCAATTAGGGTTATTAATCAATCCTGTGCATCCAATAAGTGCGTTTGTGTCATTAGTTTAAAAATTAGGTCATTTTTCGTAATTCCTATGCTTATTTAATCCAATTAGGGTTTTTAACCAATCTTGTGAATCCAATAAGTGCGTTTGTGTCATTGGTTTAACATTTAGGTCATTTCCGTCCTCTCTAGGCTTACTCTAATCCAATTAGGGTTTTTAATTAATCTTGTGCATCCAATAAGTGCGTTTGTGTCATTGGTTTAACAATTAGGTCTTTTTCGTCCTCCCTAGGCTTATTCTAATCCGATAAGGGTTTTTAATTAATCTTTTGCATCCATTAAGTGCGTTTGTGTCATTGGTTGAACATTTAGGTCATTTTCATCCTCCCTGGGCTTATTCTAATCTAATTAGGGTTTTTAACCAATCTTGTGCATCCAATAAGTGCGTTTGTGTCATTGAATCAACATTTAGGTCATTTTCGTCCTCCCTAGGATTATTCTAATCCAACTAAGGTTTTTAACCAACCTTGTGCATCTAATAAGTGCGTTTTTGTCATTAGTTGAGCATTTAGGTCATTTTCGTCCTCCCTAGGATTATTCTAATCCAATTAGCATTATTAACCAATCCTGTGCATCCAATAAGTGTGTTTGTGTTATTGGTTTAACATTAGGTCATTTTCGTCCTCCCTAGGCTTATTACCTCCCAATTAGGGAATTTAATTAATCTTCTGCATCCAATAAGTGATTTTGTGTCATTGGTTGAACATTTTGGTCATTTTCGTCCTCCCTAGCCTTATTATAATCCAATTAGGGTTTTGAACCAATCTTGTGCATGCATTAAGTGCGTTTATGTCATTGGTTGAACATTTAGGTCATTTTGACCTCCCTAGGCTTATTCTAATCCAATTAAGGTTTTTAACCAATCTTGTGCATCTCATAAGTATGTTTGTGTCATTGGTTGAACATTTAGGTCATTTTCATCCTCTCTAGGCTTATTCTAATCCAATAAGGGTTTTTAACCAACCTTGTGCATCCCATAAGTGCGTTTCTGTCATTGGTTGAACATTTTGGTCTTTTTTGTCCTCCCTAGGCTTATTCTAATCAAATTAGGGTTTTTAACCAATCTTGTGCATCCAATATGTGCGTTTATGTCATTGGCTCAATATTTACGTCATTTTCGTTCTCCCTAGGCTTATTCTAATCCAATTATGTTTTTTCATTAATCTTGGGCATTCAATAAGGGATTTTGTGTCTTTGGTTTAACAATTAGGTCTTTTTCGTCCTCCCTAGGCTTATTCTTATCCAATAAGGGTTTTTAACCAACCTTGTGCATCCAATAAGTGCCTTTGTGTCATTGGTTGAACAATTTGGTCATATTCGTCCTCCCTAGGCTTATTCTAATCCAACTAGGGTTTTTAAACAATCTTGTGCATTCAATAAGTGCGTTTGTCTCATTGGTTCAACATTTAGGTCATTTTTGTCCTCCCTAGGCTTATTCTAATCTAAATAGGGTTTTTCATTTATCTTGTGCATCCAATAAGTGATTTTGTGTCATTGGTTTAACAATTAGGTCATTTTCGTCCTCCCAAGGCTTATTCTAATCCAATAAGGGTTTTTAACCAACCTTGGGCGTCCAATAAGTGCGTTTGTGTCATTGGTTTAACATTTAGGTCATTTTCGTCCTCCTTAGGCTTATTCTAATCCAATTAGGGTTATTAATCAATCCTGTGCATCCAATAAGTGCGTTTGTGTCATTGGTTTAACATTTAGGTCATTTTCGTCCTTCCAATGAATATTCTAATCCAATTAGGGTTTTTAACCAATCAAGTGCATCCAATAAGTGCGTTTGTGTCATTGGTTTAACATTTAGGTCATTTTCGTCCTCCCTAGGCTTATTATCTCCCAATTAGGGTTTTTAATTAATCTTCTGCATCCAATAAGTGATTTTGTGTCATTGGTTGAACATTTAGGTCATTTTCGTTCTCCCTAGCCTTATTATAATCCAAATAGGGTTT
The DNA here is from genome assembly GCA_037974735.1 of Cicer chorassanicum. Lineage (NCBI taxonomy): Eukaryota > Viridiplantae > Streptophyta > Magnoliopsida > Fabales > Fabaceae > Cicer > Cicer chorassanicum. The sequence goes on from JBBPBP010009777.1 coordinate 22,303,988, forward strand.
TGAACCAATCTTGTGCATCCATTAAGTGCGTTTGTATCATTGGTTTAACAATTAGGTCATTTTCGTCCTTCCTATGCTTATTCTAATCCAATTAGGGTTTTTAACCAATCTTGTGCATCCAATAAGTGCGTTTGTGTCATTGGTTTAACATTTAGGTCATTTTCATCCTCCCTAGGCTTATTCTAATCCAATTAAGGTTATTAAGCAATCCAGTGCATCCAATAAGTAGGTTTGTATCATTGGTTTAACAATTATGTCATTTTTCGTCCTTCTTATGGTTATTCTAATCCAATTAGGGTTTTTAACCAATCTTGTGCATCCAATAAATGCGTTTGTGTCATTGGTTTAACATTTAGGTCATTTTTGTCCTCCTTAGGCTTATTCTAATCCAATTAGGGTTATTAACCAAATTTGTGCATCCAATAAGTGCGTTTGTGTCATTGGTTTAACAATTAGGTCATTTTCGTCCTTCCTTTGCTTATTCTAATCCAATTAGGGTTTTTAACCAACGTTGTGCATCCAATAAGTGCGTTTGTGTCATTGGTTTAACATTTAGGTCATTTTCGTCCTCCTTAGGCTTATTCTAATCCAATTAGGGTTATTAATCAATCCTGTGCATCCAATAAGTGCGTTTGTGTCATTGGTTGAACATTTTGGTCTTTTTCGTCCTCCCTAGGCTTATTCTAATCCAATTAGGGTTTTTAACCAATCTTGTGCATCCAATATGTGCGTTTATGTTATTGGTTCAACATTTACGTCATTTTCGTTCTCCCTAGGCTTATTCTAATCCAATTAGGGTTTTTCATTAATCTTGTGCATCCAATAAGGGATTTTGTGTCTTTGGTTTAAGAATAAGGTCTTTTTCGTCCTCCCTAGGCTTATTCTTATCCAATAAGGGTTTTTAACCAACCTTGTGCATCCAATAAGTGCGTTTGTGTCATTGGTTGATCATTTTCGTCATTTTTGTCCTTCCTAGGCTTATTCTAATCCAATTAGGGTTTTTAACCAATCTTGTGCATCTAATAAGTTCGTTTGTGTCATTGGTTCAACATTTAGGTCATTTTTGTCCTCCATAAGCTTATTCTAATCCAATTAGGGTTTTTCATTTATCTTGTGCATCCAATAAGTGATTTTGTGTCATTGGTTTAACAATTAGGTCATTTATCGTCCTCCCTAGGCTTATTCTAATCCAATAAGGGTTTTTAACCAACGTTGTGCATCCAATAAGTGCGTTTGTGTCATTGGTTTAACATTTAGGTCATTTTCGTCCTCCTTAGGCTTATTCTAATCCAATTAAGGTTATTAATCAATCCTTTGCATCCAATTAGTGCGTTTGTGTCATTGGTTTAACAATTAGGTTATTTTTCGTCATTCCTATGCTTATTCTAATCCAATTAGGGTCTTTAACCAATCTTGTGCATCCAATAAGTGCGTTTGTGTCATTGGTTTAACATTTAGGTCATTTATGTCCTCCCTAGGCTTATTATCTCCCAATTAGGGTTTTTAATTAATCTTCTGCATCCAATAAGTGATTTTGTATCATTGGTTGAACATTTAGGTCATTTTCGTCCTCCCTAGCCTTATTATAATCCAAATAGGGTTTTGGACCAATCTTGTGCATCCATTAAGTGCGTTTGTGTCATTGGTTTAACAATTAGGTCATTTT
>JBBPBP010009777.1:22315491-22339496 GCA_037974735.1 Cicer chorassanicum
GTTGAACATTTTGGTCTTTTTCGTCCTCCCTAGGCTTATTCTAATCCAATTAGGGTTTTTAACCAATCTTGTGCATCCAATATGTGCGTTTATGTCGTTGGTTCAACATTAACGTCATTTTCGTTCTCCCTAGGCTTATTCTAATCAAATTAGGGTTTTTCATTAATCTTGTGCATCCAATAAGGGATTTTGTGTCTTTGGTTTAACAATTAGGTCTTTTTCGTCCTCCCTAGGCTTATTCTTATCCAATAAGGGTTTTTAACCAACCTTGTGCATCCAATAAGTGCGTTTGTGTCGTTGGTTGATCATGTTGGTCATTTTTGTCCTTCCTAGGCTTCTTCTAATCCAATTAGGGTTTTTAACCAATCTTGTGCATCTAATAAGTGCGTTTATGTCATTGGTTCAACATTTAGGTCATTTTTGTCCTCCCTAGGCTTATTCTAATCCAATTAGGGTTTTTCATTTATCTTGTGCATCCAATAAGTGATTTTGTGTCATTGGTTTAACAATTAGGTCATTTTCGTCCTCCCTAGGCTTATTCTAATCCAATAAAGCTTTTTATCCAACCTTGTGCATCCAATAAGTGCGTTTGTGTCATTGGTTTAACATTTAGGTCATTTTCGTCCTCCTTAGGCTTATTCTAATCCAGTTAGGGTTATTAACCAATCATGTGCATCCAATAAGTGCGTTTCTGTCATTGGTTTAACAATTAGGTCATTTTCGTCCTTCCTATGGTTTTTCTAATCCAATTAGGGTTTTTAACCAATCATGTGCATCCAATAAGTGCGTTTGTGTCATTGATTTAACATTTAGGTCATTTTCGTCGTCCCTTGGCTTATTATCTCCCAATTAGGGTTTTTAATTAATCTTCTGCATCCAATAAGTGATTTTGTATCATTGGTTGAACATTTAGGTCAATTTCTTCCTCCCTAGCCTTATTATAATCCAAATAGGGTTTTGAACCAATCTTGTGCATCCATTAAGTGCGTTTGTGTCATTGGTTTAACAATTAGGTCATATTCGTCCTTCCTATGCTTATTATAATCCAATTAGGGTTTTTAACCAATCTTGTGCATCCAATAAGTGCGTTTGTGTCATTGGTTTAACATTTAGGTCACTGTCGTCCTCCCTAGGCTTATTATCTCCCAATTAGGGTTTTTAATTAATCTTCTGCATCCAATAAGTGATTTTGTGGCATTGGTTGAACATTTAGGTCATATTCGTCCTCCCTAGCATTTTTATAATCCAATTAGGGTTTTGAACCAATCTTGTGCATCCATTAAGTGCATTTGTGTCATTGGTTTAACATTTAGGTCATTTTCGTCCTCCCTAGGCTTATTCTAATGCAATTAGGGTTATTAACCAATCATGTGCATCCAATAAGTGCGTTTGTGTCATTGGTTTAACAATTAGGTCATATTTATCCTTCCTATGCTTATTCTAATCCAATAAGGGTTTTTAACCAATCTTGTGCATCTAATAAGTGCGTTTGTGTTATTGGTTTAACATTTAGGTCATTTTTGTCCTCCCTAGGCTTATTATCTCCCAATTAGGGTTTTGAATTAATCTTCTGCATCCAATAAGTGATTTAGTGTCATTGGTTGAACATTTAGGTCATTTTCGTCCTCCTGAGCCTTATTATAATCCAATTAGGGTTTTGAATCAATCTTGTGCATCCATTAAGTGCGTTTGTGTCATTGGTTGAACATTTAGGTCATTTCGACCTCCCTAGGGTTATTCTAATCCAATTAAGCTTTTTAACCAATCTTGTGCATCTCATAAGTGTGTTTGTGTCATTGGTTGAACATTTAGGTCATTTTCATCCTCTCTAGGCTTATTCTAATCCAATTAGTGTTTTTAATTAATCTTGTGCATCCAATAAGTATGTTTGTGTCATTGGTTTAACTATTAGGTCATTTTCGCCCTTCCTATGCTTATTCTAATCCAATTAGGGTTTTTAACCAATCTTGTGCATCCAATAAGTGCGTTTGTGTCATTGGTTTAACATTTAGGTCACTGTCGTCCTCCCTAGGCTTATTATCTCCCAATTAGGGTTTTTAATTAATCTTCTGCATCCAATAAGTGATTTTGTGGCATTGGTTGAACATTTAGGTCATATTCGTCCTCCCTAGCATTTTTATAATCCAATTAGGGTTTTGAACCAATCTTGTGCATCCATTAAGTGCATTTGTGTCATTGGTTTAACATTTAGGTCATTTCGACCTCCCTAGGGTTATTCTAATTTAATTAAGGTTTTTAACCAATCCTTTGCATCTCATAAGTGTGTTTGTGTCATTGGTTGAACATTTAGGTCATTTTCATCCTCTCAAGGCTCCAATTAGGGTTTTTAATTAATCTTGTGCATCCAATAAGTCCGTTTGTGTCATTGGTTTAGCAATTAGGTCTTTTTAGTCCTCCGTAGGCTGATTCTAATCCAATAAGGGTTTTTAACCAACCTTGTGCATCCAATTAGTGCGTTTGTGTCATTGGTTTAACATTTAGGTCATTTCGACCTCCCTAGGGTTATTCAAATGCAATTAAGGTTTTTAACCAATCTTGTAAATCTCATAAGTGTGTTTGTGTCATTGGTTGAACATTTAGGTCATTTTCATCCTCTCTAGGCTTATTCTAATCCAATTAGGGTTTTCAATTAATCTTGTGCATCCAATAAGTGCGTTTGTGTCATTGGTTTAACAATTATGTCTTTTTCGTCCTCCCTAGGCTTATTCTAATCCAAAAAGGATTTTTAACCAACCTTGTGCATCCGATAAGTGCGGTTGTGTCATTGGTTGAACATTTTGGTCTTTTTCGTCCTCCCTAGGCTTATTCTAATCCAATTAGGGTTATTAACCAATCTTGTGCATCCAATAAGTTCGTTTGTGTCATCGGTTTAACAATTAGGTCATTTTTGTTCTTCCAATGCTTATTCTAATCCAATTAGGGTTTTTAACCAATCTTGTGCATCCAATTAAGGCGTTTGTGTCATTGGTTTAACATTTAGGTCATTTTCGTCCTCCCTAGCCGTATTATAATCCAATTAGTGTTTTGAACCAATCTTGTGCATCCATTAAGTGCGTTTGTGTCATTGGTTGAACATTTAGGTCATTTCGACCTCCCTAGGCTTATTCTAATCCAATTAAGGTTTTTAATAAACCATGTGCATCCAATAAGTGCGTTTGTGCCATTGGTTGAGAATTTAGGTCATTTTTGTCCTCCCTAGGCTTATTCTAATCCAATTAGGGTTTTTAACCAATCTTGTGCGTTCCAATAAGTGCGTTTGTGTCATTAGTTTGACATTTAAGTCATTTTCGTCCTCCCTAGGCTTATTCTAATCCAATAAGGGTTTTTAACAAACCTTGTGCATCCAATAAGTGCGTTTGTGTCATTGGTTGAACATTTAGGTCATTTTCGTCCTCCTAGGCTTATTCTAATCCAGTTAGGGTTTTTAGTTAATTTTTTGCATCCAATAAGTGCGTTTGTGTCATAGGTTTAACAATTAGGTCTTTTTCTTCCTCCCTAGGCTTATTCTAATCCAATAAGGGTTTTTAACCAACCTTGTGCATCCAATAAGTGTGTTTGTGTCATTGGTTGAACATTTAGGTCATTTTATACCTCCCTAGGCTTATTCTAATCCAATTAGGGTTTTTACCCAATCTTGTGCATCCAATAAGTGCTTTTGTGTCATTGGTTCAACATTTAGGTCATTTTCTTCTTCCCTAGGCTTTTTCTAATCCAACAAGGGTTTTTAATTAACCTTGTGCATCTAATAAGTGCGTTTTGTCATTGGTTGAACATTTAGGTCATATTCGTCCTCCCTAGGCTTATTCTAATCCAATTAGGGTTTTTGACCAATCTTGTGCATTCAATAAGTGAGTTTGTGTCATTTGTTTAACAATTAGGTCATTTTCGTCTTCCAAAGCTTATTCTAATCCAATTAGGGTTTTTAACCAATCTTGTGCATCCAATAAGTGCTTTTGTGTCATTGGTTCAACATTTAGGTCATTTTTGTCCTCCCTAGGCTTATTCTAATCCAACTAGGGTTTTTAACCAACCTTGTGCATCTAATAAGTGCGTTTTTGTCATTGGTTGAGCATTTAGGTCATTTTCGTCCTCCCTAGGCTTATTCTAATCCAATTAGGGTTTTTACCCAATCTTGTGCATTCAATAAGTGCGTTTGTGTCATTGGTTTAACAATTAGGTCATTTTCGTCCTCCCAAAGCTTATTCTAATCCAATTAGGGTTTTTAACCAACCTTGTGCATCCAATAAGTGCGTTTGTGTCATTGGTTCAACATTTAGGTCGTTTTTCATCCTCTCTAGGCTTATTCTAATCCAATTGGGGTTTTAATTAATCTGTTGCATCCAATAAGTGCGTTTGTGTCATTGGTTTAACAATAAGGTCATTATCGTCCTCCCTAGGCTTATTCTAATCCAATAAGGGTTTTTATTTAATCTTGTGCATCCAATAAGTGTGTTTGTGTCATTAGTTTACCACTTAGGTCATTTTCGTCGTCCCTAGGCGTAATCTAATCCAATTCGGGGTTTATAACCAGTCTTGGGCATCCAATAAGTCATTTGTGTCCTTTGTTGAAAATTTAGGTCATTTTCGTCCTCCCTAGGCTTACTCTAATCCAGTTAGGGTTTTTAATTAATCTTTTGCATCCAATAAGTGCGTTTGTGTCATTGGTTTAACAATTAGGTCATTTTCGTCCTACCTAGGCTTATTCTAATCCAATAAGGGTTTTTAACCAACCTTGTGCATCTAATAAGTGCGTTTGTGTCATTGGTTGAGCATTTTTATGATTTTCGTCTTCCCTAGGCTTATTCTAATCCAATTCGGGTTTTTCATTAATCTTGTGCATCCAATAATTGATTTTGTGTCATTGGTTGAACATTTAGGTCATTTTCCTCCTCCCTAGGTTTATTCTAATCCAATTAGGGTTCTTAACCAATCTTGTAAATCCAATAAGCGCGTTTGTGTCATTGGTTTAAGATTTAGGTCATTTTCGTCCTTCCTAGGCTTATTCTAATGCAATTAGGGTTTTTAGCCTATATTGTGCATCCAATAAGTGTGTTTGTGTCATTGGTTGAACATTCAGGTCATTTTCATCATCCCTAGGCTTATTCTAATCCAATTAGGGTTATTAACCAATCTTGTGCATCCAATAAGTTCGTTTGTGTCATCGGTTTAACAATTAGGTCATTTTCATTCTTCCAATGCTTATTCTAATCCAATTAGGGTTTTTAACCAATCTTGTGCATCCAATTAAGGCGTTTGTGTCATTGGTTTAACATTTAGGTCATTTTCGTCCTCCCTAGCCATATTATAATCCAATTAGTGTTTTGAAACAATCTTGTGCATCCATTAAGTGCGTTTGTTTCATTGGTTGAACATTTAGGTCATTTCGACCTCCCTAGGATTATTCTAATCCAATTAAGGTTTTTAATAAACCTTGTGCATCCAATAAGTGCGTTTGTGTCATTAGTTGAGCATTTAGGTCATTTTTGTCCTCCCTAGGCTTATTCTAATCCAATTAGGGTTCTTAACCAATCTTGTGCATTCCAATAAGTGCGTTTGTGTCATTGGTTTGACATTTAAGTCATTTTCGTCCTCCCTAGGCTTATTCTAATCCAATAAGGGTTTTTATCAAACCTTGTGCATCCAATAAGTGCGTTTGTGTCATTGTTTAAACATTTAGGTCATTTTCGTCCTCCTAGGCTTATTCTAATCCAGTTAGGGTTTTTAGTTAATCTTTTGCATCCAATAAGTGCGTTTGTGTCATAGGTTTAACAATTAGGTCTTTTTCTTCCTCCCTAGGCTTATTCTAATCCAATAAGGGTTTTTAACCAACCTTGTGCATCCAATAAGTGTGTTTGTGTCATTGGTTGAACATTTAGGTCATTTTAGACCTCCCTAGGCTTATTCTAATCCAATTAAGGTTTTTACCCAATCTTGTGCATCCAATAAGTGCTTTTGTGTCATTGGTTCAACATTTAGGTCATTTTCGTCCTCCGTAGGCTTATTCTAGTCCAACTAGGGTTTTTAACCAACCTTGTGCATCTAATAAGTGCGTTTTTGTCATTGGTTGAGCATTTAGGTCATTTTTGTCCTCCCTAGGCTTATTCTAATCCAATTAGGGTTTTTCACCAATCTTGTGCATTCAATAAGTGCGTTTGTGTCATTGGTTTAACAATTAGGTCATTTTCGTCCTCCCAAAGCTTATTCTAATCCAATTAGGGTTTTTAACCAACCTTGTGCATCCAATAAGTGCATTTGTGTCATTGGTTCAACATTTAGGTCGTTTTTCATCCTCTCTAGGCTTATTCTAATCCAATTGGGGTTTTAATTAATCTGTTGCATCCAATAAGTGCGTTTGTGTCATTGGTTTAACAATAAGGTCATTTTCGTCCTCCCTAGGCTTATTTTAATCCAATAAGGGTTTTTATTTAATCTTGTGCATCCAATAAATGTGTTTGTGTCATTTGTTTACCACTTAGGTCATTTTCGTCGTCCCTAGGCGTAATCTAATCCAATTCGGGGTTTATAACCAGTCTCGGGCATCCAATAAGTGCGTTTGTGTCATTTGTTGAAAAATTAGGTCGTTTTCGTCCTCCCTAGGCTTACTCTAATCCAGTTATGGTTTTTAATTAATCTTTTGCATCCAATAAGTGTGTTTGTGTCATTAGTTTAACAATTAGGTCATTTTCGTCCTACCTAGGCTTATTCTAATCCAATTAGGGTTTTTAACCAACCTTGTGAATCCAATAAGTGCGTTTGTGTCATTGGTTGAGCATTTTTATCATTTTCGTCTTCCCTAGGCTTATTCTAATCCAATTCGGGTTTTTCATTAATCTTGTGCATCCAATAATTGATTTTGTGTCATTGGTTGAACATTTAGGTCATTTTCCTCCTCCCTAGGCTTATTCTAATCCAATTAGGGTGTTTAACCAATCATGTAAATCCAATAAGTGCGTTTGTGTGATTGGTTTAACATTTAGGTCATTTTCGTCCTCCCAAAGCTTATTCTAATGCAATTAGGGTTTTTAACCAATCTTGTGCATCCAATAAGTGCATTTGTGTCATTGGTTTAACATTTAGGTCTTTTTCGTCCTCCCTAGGCTTATTCTAATCCAATTAGGGTTATTAACAAATCCTGTGCATCCAATAAGTGCGTTCGTGTCATAGGTTTAACAATTAGGCCATTTTTGTCCTTCCTATGCTTATTCTAATCCAGTTAGGGTTTGTAACCAATGTTGTGCATCCAATAAGTGCGTTTGTGTCATTGGTTTAACATTTAGGTCATTTTCGTCCTCCCTAGGCTTATTATCTCCCATTTAGGGTTTTTAATTAATCTTCTGCATCCAATAAGTGATTTTGTGTCATTTGTTGAACTTTTAGGTCATTTTTGTCCTCCCTAGAGTTATTATAATCCAATTAAGGTTTTTAACCAATCTTGTGCATCTCATAAGTGTGCTTGCGTCATTGGTTGAACATTTAGGTCATTTTTATCCTCTATAGGCTTATTCTAATCCAATTAGGGTTTTTAACCAATCTTGTGCATCCAATATGTGCGTTTATGTCATTGGTTCAACATTTACGTCATTTTCGTTCTCCCTGGGCTTATTCTAATCCAATAAGGGTTTTTCATTAATCTTGTGCATCCAATAAGTGATTTTGTGTCTTTGGTTTAACAATTAGGTCTTTTTGGTCCTCCCTAGGCTTATTCTTATCCAATAAGGGTTTTTAACCAACCTTGTGCATCCAATAAGTGTGTTTGTGTCATTGGTTGAACATTTAGGTCATTTTAGACCTCCCTAGGCTTATTCTAATCCAATTAAGGTTTTTACCCAATCTTGTGCATCCAATAAGTGCTTTTGTGTCATTGGTTCAACATTTAGGTCATTTTCGTCCTCCGTAGGCTTATTCTAGTCCAACTAGGGTTTTTAACCAACCTTGTGCATCTAATAAGTGCGTTTTTGTCATTGGTTGAGCATTTAGGTCATTTTTGTCCTCCCTAGGCTTATTCTAATCCAATTAGGGTTTTTCACCAATCTTGTGCATTCAATAAGTGCGTTTGTGTCATTGGTTTAACAATTAGGTCATTTTCGTCCTCCCAAAGCTTATTCTAATCCAATTAGGGTTTTTAACCAACCTTGTGCATCCAATAAGTGCATTTGTGTCATTGGTTCAACATTTAGGTCGTTTTTCATCCTCTCTAGGCTTATTCTAATCCAATTGGGGTTTTAATTAATCTGTTGCATCCAATAAGTGTGTTTGTGTCATTTGTTTACCACTTAGGTCATTTTCGTCGTCCCTAGGCGTAATCTAATCCAATTCGGGGTTTATAACCAGTCTCGGGCATCCAATAAGTGCGTTTGTGTCATTTGTTGAAAAATTAGGTCGTTTTCGTCCTCCCTAGGCTTACTCTAATCCAGTTATGGTTTTTAATTAATCTTTTGCATCCAATAAGTGTGTTTGTGTCATTAGTTTAACAATTAGGTCATTTTCGTCCTACCTAGGCTTATTCTAATCCAATTAGGGTTTTTAACCAACCTTGTGAATCCAATAAGTGCGTTTGTGTCATTGGTTGAGCATTTTTATCATTTTCGTCTTCCCTAGGCTTATTCTAATCCAATTCGGGTTTTTCATTAATCTTGTGCATCCAATAATTGATTTTGTGTCATTGGTTGAACATTTAGGTTATTTTTGTCCTCCCTAGGCTTATTCTAATCCAATTAGGGTTTTTAACCAATCTTGTGCATCTAATAAGCGCGTTTTTTCATTGTTTCAACATTTAGGTCATTTTCGTCCTCCCTAAGCTAATTCTAATCCAATTCGGGTTTATAACCAACCTTGGGCATCCAATCAGTACGTTTGTGTTATTGGTTGAACATTTAGTTGATTTTCGTCCTCCCTAGGCTTATTCTAATCCAATTAGGGTTTTTAACCAATCTTTAGCATTCACTAAGTGCGTTTGTGTCATTGGTTTAACAATTAGGTCATTTTCGTCCTCCCTAGGCTTACTCTAATCCAATTAGGGTTTTTAACCAACCTTGGCATATAATAAGTGTGTTTGTGTCATTGGTTGAGCATTTAGGTTATTTTCGTCCTACCTAGGCTTATTCTAATCCAATTAGGGTTTTAAACCAATCTTGTGCATCCAATAAGTGATTTTTTGTCATTGGTTTAACAACTAGGTCATTTTCGTCCTCCCTAGGCTTATTCTAATCCAATAAGGGTTTATAACCAAACTTGTGCATCCAATAAGTGAATTTGTGTCATTGGTTAAACATTTAGGTCTTTTATGTTCTTCCTAGGTTTATTCTAATCCAATTAGGGTTTTTAACCAATCTTGTAAATCCAATAAGCGCGTTTGTGTCATTGGTTTATGATTTAGGTCATTTTCATCCTTCCTATGCTTATTCTAATGCAATTAGGGTTTTTAGCCTATCTTGTGCATCTAATAAGTGTGTTTGTGTCATTGGTTGAACATTCAGGTCATTTTCATCTTCCCTAGGCTTATTCTAATCCAATTAGGGTTATTAACCAATCTTGTGCATCCAATAAGTTCGTTTGGGTCATCGGTTTAACAATTAGGTCATTTTCGTTCTTCCTATGCTTATTCTAATCCAATTAGGGTTTTTAACCAATCTTGTGCATCCAATTAGTGCGTTTGTGTCATTCGTTTAACATTTAGGTCATTTTCGTCCTCCCTAGCCATATTATAATCCAATTAGTGTTTTGAACCAATCTTGTGCATCCAGTAAGTGCGTTTGTGTCATTGGTTGAACATTTAGGTCATTTCGACCTCCTTAGGATTATTCTAATCCAATTAAGGTTTTTAACAAACCATGTGCATCCAATAAGTGCGTTTGTGCCATTGGTTGAGAATTTAGGTCATTTTTGTCCTCCCTAGGCTTATTCTAATCCAATTAGGGTTTTTAACCAATCTTGTGCGTTCCAATAAGTGCGTTTGTGTCATTAGTTTGACATTTAAGTCATTTTCGTCCTCCCTAGGCTTATTCTAATCCAATAAGGGTTTTTAACAAACCTTGTGCATCCAATAAGTGCGTTTGTGTCATTGGTTGAACATTTAGGTCATTTTCGTCCTCCTAGGCTTATTCTAATCCAGTTAGGGTTTTTAGTTAATTTTTTGCATCCAATAAGTGCGTTTGTGTCATAGGTTTAACAATTAGGTCTTTTTCTTCCTCCCTAGGCTTATTCTAATCCAATAAGGGTTTTTAACCAACCTTGTGCATCCAATAAGTGTGTTTGTGTCATTGGTTGAACATTTAGGTCATTTTATACCTCCCTAGGTTTATTCTAATCCAATTAGGGTTTTTACCCAATCTTGTGCATCCAATAAGTGCTTTTGTGTCATTGGTTCAACATTTAGGTCATTTTCTTCTTCCCTAGGCTTTTTCTAATCCAACTAGGGTTTTTAATTAACCTTGTGCATCTAATAAGTGCGTTTTGTCATTGGTTGAACATTTAGGTCATATTCGTCCTCCCTAGGCTTATTCTAATCCAATTAGGGTTTTTGACCAATCTTGTGCATTCAATAAGTGAGTTTGTGTCATTTGTTTAACAATTAGGTCATTTTCGTCTTCCAAAGCTTATTCTAATCCAATTAGGGTTTTTAACCAATCTTGTGCATCCAATAAGTGCTTTTGTGTCATTGGTTCAACATTTAGGTCATTTTTGTCCTCCCTAGGCTTATTCTAATCCAACTAGGGTTTTTAACCAACCTTGTGCATCTAATAAGTGCGTTTTTGTCATTGGTTGAGCATTTAGGTCATTTTCGTCCTCCCTAGGCTTATTCTAATCCAATTAGGGTTTTTCACCAATCTTGTGCATTCAATAAGTGCGTTTGTGTCATTGGTTTAACAATTAGGTCATTTTCGTCCTCCCAAAGCTTTTTCTAATCCAATTAGGGTTTTTAACCAACCTTGTGCATCCAATAAGTGCGTTTGTGTCATTGGTTCAACATTTAGGTCGTTTTTCATCCTCTCTAGGCTTATTCTAATCCAATTGGGGTTTTAATTAATCTGTTGCATCCAATAAGTGCGTTTGTGTCATTGGTTTAACAATAAGGTCATTTTCGTCCTCCCTAGGCTTATTTTAATCCAATAAGGGTTTTTATTTAATCTTGTGCATCCAATAAGTGTGTTTGTGTCATTTGTTTACCACTTAGGTCATTTTTGTCTTCCAAAGCTTATTCTAATCCAATTAGGGTTTTTAACCAATCTTGTGCATCCAATAAGTGCTTTTGTGTCATTGGTTCAACATTTAGGGCATTTTTGTCCTCCCTAGGCTTATTCTAATCCAACTAGGGTTTTTAACCAACCTTGTGCATCTAATAAGTGCGTTTTTGTCATTGGTTGAGCATTTAGGTCATTTTCGTCCTCCCTAGGCTTATTCTAATCCAATTAGGGTTTTTCACCAATCTTGTGCATTCAATAAGTGCGTTTGTGTCATTGGTTTAACAATTAGGTCATTTTCGTCCTCCCAAAGCTTATTCTAATCCAATTAGGGTTTTTAACCAACCTTGTGCATCCAATAAATGCGTTTGTGTCATTGGTTCAACATTTAATTCGTTTTTCATCCTCTCTAGGCTTATTCTAATCCAATTGGGGTTTTTAATTAATCTGTTGCATCCAATAAGTGCGTTTGTGTCATTGGTTTAACAATAAGGTCATTATCGTCCTCCCTAGGCTTATTCTAATTCAATAAGGGTTTTTATTTAATCTTGTGCATCCAATAAGTGTGTTTGTGTCATTAGTTTACCACTTAGGTCATTTTCGTCGTCCCTAGGCGTAATCTAATCCAATTCGGGGTTTATAACCAGTCTTGGGCATCCAATAAGTCATTTGTGTCCTTTGTTGAAAATTTAGGTCATTTTCGTCCTCCCTAGGCTTACTCTAATCCAGTTAGGGTTTTTAATTAATCTTTTGCATCCAATAAGTGCGTTTGTGTCATTGGTTTAACAATTAGGTCATTTTCGTCCTACCTAGGCTTATTCTAATCCAATAAGGGTTTTTAACCAACCTTGTGCATCTAATAAGTGCGTTTGTGTCATTGGTTGAGCATTTTTATGATTTTCGTCTTCCCTAGGCTTATTCTAATCCAATTCGGGTTTTTCATTAATCTTGTGCATCCAATAATTGATTTTGTGTCATTGGTTGAACATTTAGGTCATTTTCCTCCTCCCTAGGTTTATTCTAATCCAATTAGGGTTCTTAACCAATCTTGTAAATCCAATAAGCGCGTTTGTGTCATTGGTTTAAGATTTAGGTCATTTTCGTCCTTCCTAGGCTTATTCTAATGCAATTAGGGTTTTTAGCCTATATTGTGCATCCAATAAGTGTGTTTGTGTCATTGGTTGAACATTCAGGTCATTTTCATCATCCCTAGGCTTATTCTAATCCAATTAGGGTTATTAACCAATCTTGTGCATCCAATAAGTTCGTTTGTGTCATCGGTTTAACAATTAGGTCATTTTCATTCTTCCAATGCTTATTCTAATCCAATTAGGGTTTTTAACCAATCTTGTGCATCCAATTAAGGCGTTTGTGTCATTGGTTTAACATTTAGGTCATTTTCGTCCTCCCTAGCCATATTATAATCCAATTAGTGTTTTGAAACAATCTTGTGCATCTATTAAGTGCGTTTGTTTCATTGGTTGAACATTTAGGTCATTTCGACCTCCCTAGGATTATTCTAATCCAATTAAGGTTTTTAATAAACCTTGTGCATCCAATAAGTGCGTTTGTGTCATTAGTTGAGCATTTAGGTCATTTTTGTCCTCCCTAGGCTTATTCTAATCCAATTAGGGTTCTTAACCAATCTTGTGCATTCCAATAAGTGCGTTTGTGTCATTGGTTTGACATTTAAGTCATTTTCGTCCTCCCTAGGCTTATTCTAATCCAATAAGGGTTTTTATCAAACCTTGTGCATCCAATAAGTGCGTTTGTGTCATTGTTTAAACATTTAGGTCATTTTCGTCCTCCTAGGCTTATTCTAATCCAGTTAGGGTTTTTAGTTAATCTTTTGCATCCAATAAGTGCGTTTGTGTCATAGGTTTAACAATTAGGTCTTTTTCTTCCTCCCTAGGCTTATTCTAATCCAATAAGGGTTTTTAACCAACCTTGTGCATCCAATAAGTGTGTTTGTGTCATTAGTTGAACATTTAGGTCATTTTAGACCTCCCTAGGCTTATTCTAATCCAATTAAGGTTTTTACCCAATCTTGTGCATCCAATAAGTGCTTTTGTGTCATTGGTTCAACATTTAGGTCATTTTCGTCCTCCGTAGGCTTATTCTAGTCCAACTAGGGTTTTTAACCAACCTTGTGCATCTAATAAGTGCGTTTTTGTCATTGGTTGAGCATTTAGGTCATTTTTGTCCTCCCTAGGCTTATTCTAATCCAATTAGGGTTTTTCACCAATCTTGTGCATTCAATAAGTGCGTTTGTGTCATTGGTTTAACAATTAGGTCATTTTCGTCCTCCCAAAGCTTATTCTAATCCAATTAGGGTTTTTAACCAACCTTGTGCATCCAATAAGTGCATTTGTGTCATTGGTTCAACATTTAGGTCGTTTTTCATCCTCTCTAGGCTTATTCTAATCCAATTGGGGTTTTAATTAATCTGTTGCATCCAATAAGTGCGTTTGTGTCATTGGTTTAACAATAAGGTCATTTTCGTCCTCCCTAGGCTTATTTTAATCCAATAAGGGTTTTTATTTAATCTTGTGCATCCAATAAATGTGTTTGTGTCATTTGTTTACCACTTAGGTCATTTTCGTCGTCCCTAGGCGTAATCTAATCCAATTCGGGGTTTATAACCAGTCTCGGGCATCCAATAAGTGCGTTTGTGTCATTTGTTGAAAAATTAGGTCGTTTTCGTCCTCCCTAGGCTTACTCTAATCCAGTTATGGTTTTTAATTAATCTTTTGCATCCAATAAGTGTGTTTGTGTCATTAGTTTAACAATTAGGTCATTTTCGTCCTACCTAGGCTTATTCTAATCCAATTAGGGTTTTTAACCAACCTTGTGAATCCAATAAGTGCGTTTGTGTCATTGGCTGAGCATTTTTATCATTTTCGTCTTCCCTAGGCTTATTCTAATCCAATTCGGGTTTTTCATTAATCTTGTGCATCCAATAATTGATTTTGTGTCATTGGTTGAACATTTAGGTCATTTTCCTCCTCCCTAGGCTTATTCTAATCCAATTAGGGTGTTTAACCAATCATGTAAATCCAATAAGTGCGTTTGTGTGATTGGTTTAACATTTAGGTCATTTTCGTCCTCCCAAAGCTTATTCTAATGCAATTAGGGTTTTTAACCAATCTTGTGCATCCAATAAGTGCATTTGTGTCATTGGTTTAACATTTAGGTCTTTTTCGTCCTCCCTAGGCTTATTCTAATCCAATTAGGGTTATTAACAAATCCTGTGCATCCAATAAGTGCGTTCGTGTCATAGGTTTAACAATTAGGCCATTTTTGTCCTTCCTATGCTTATTCTAATCCAATTAGGGTTTGTAACCAATGTTGTGCATCCAATAAGTGCGTTTGTGTCATTGGTTTAACATTTAGGTCATTTTCGTCCTCCCTAGGCTTATTATCTCCCATTTAGGGTTTTTAATTAATCTTCTGCATCCAATAAGTGATTTTGTGTCATTTGTTGAACTTTTAGGTCATTTTTGTCCTCCCTAGACTTATTATAATCCAATTAAGGTTTTTAACCAATCTTGTGCATCTCATAAGTGTGCTTGCGTCATTGGTTGAACATTTAGGTCATTTTTATCCTCTATAGGCTTATTCTAATCCAATTAGGGTTTTTAACCAATCTTGTGCATCCAATATGTGCGTTTATGTCATTGGTTCAACATTTACGTCATTTTCGTTCTCCCTGGGCTTATTCTAATCCAATAAGGGTTTTTCATTAATCTTGTGCATCCAATAAGTGATTTTGTGTCTTTGGTTTAACAATTAGGTCTTTTTGGTCCTCCCTAGGCTTATTCTTATCCAATAAGGGTTTTTAACCAACCTTGTGCATCCAATAAGTGCGTTTGTGTCATTGGTTGAACATTTAGGTTATTTTTGTCCTCCCTAGGCTTATTCTAATCCAATTAGGGTTTTTAACCAATCTTGTGCATCTAATAAGCGCGTTTTTTCATTGGTTCAACATTTAGGTCATTTTCGTCCTCCCTAAGCTAATTCTAATCCAATTCGGGTTTATAACCAACCTTGGGCATCCAATCAGTACGTTTGTGTTATTGGTTGAACATTTAGTTGATTTTCGTCCTCCCTAGGCTTATTCTAATCCAATTAGGGTTTTTAACCAATCTTTAGCATTCACTAAGTGCGTTTGTGTCATTGGTTTAACAATTAGGTCATTTTCGTCCTCCCTAGGCTTACTCTAATCCAATTAGGGTTTTTAACCAACCTTGGCATATAATAAGTGTGTTTGTGTCATTGGTTGAGCATTTAGGTTATTTTCGTCCTACCTAGGCTTATTCTAATCCAATTAGGGTTTTAAACCAATCTTCTGCATCCAATAAGTACATTTCTGTCATTGGTTCAACAACTTGGCTTATTTTAATCCAATTAGGGTTTTTCAATAATATTGTGCATCCAATAAGTGATTTTTTGTCATTGGTTTAACAACTAGGTCATTTTCGTCCTCCCTAGGCTTATTCTAATCCAATAAGGGTTTATAACCAAACTTGTGCATCCAATAAGTGAATTTGTGTCATTGGTTAAACATTTAGGTCTTTTATGTTCTTCCTAGGTTTATTCTAATCCAATTAGGGTTTTTAACCAATCTTGTAAATCCAATAAGCGCGTTTGTGTCATTGGTTTATGATTTAGGTCATTTTCATCCTTCCTATGCTTATTCTAATGCAATTAGGGTTTTTAGCCTATCTTGTGCATCTAATAAGTGTGTTTGTGTCATTGGTTGAACATTCAGGTCATTTTCATCTTCCCTAGGCTTATTCTAATCCAATTAGGGTTATTAACCAATCTTGTGCATCCAATAAGTTCGTTTGGGTCATCGGTTTAACAATTAGGTCATTTTCGTTCTTCCTATGCTTATTCTAATCCAATTAGGGTTTTTAACCAATCTTGTGCATCCAATTAGTGCGTTTGTGTCATTCGTTTAACATTTAGGTCATTTTCGTCCTCCCTAGCCATATTATAATCCAATTAGTGTTTTGAACCAATCTTGTGCATCCAGTAAGTGCGTTTGTGTCATTGGTTGAACATTTAGGTCATTTCGACCTCCTTAGGATTATTCTAATCCAATTAAGGTTTTTAACAAACCATGTGCATCCAATAAGTGCGTTTGTGCCATTGGTTGAGAATTTAGGTCATTTTTGTCCTCCCTAGGCTTATTCTAATCCAATTAGGGTTTTTAACCAATCTTGTGCGTTCCAATAAGTGCGTTTGTGTCATTAGTTTGACATTTAAGTCATTTTCGTCCTCCCTAGGCTTATTCTAATCCAATAAGGGTTTTTAACAAACCTTGTGCATCCAATAAGTGCGTTTGTGTCATTGGTTGAACATTTAGGTCATTTTCGTCCTCCTAGGCTTATTCTAATCCAGTTAGGGTTTTTAGTTAATTTTTTGCATCCAATAAGTGCGTTTGTGTCATAGGTTTAACAATTAGGTCTTTTTCTTCCTCCCTAGGCTTATTCTAATCCAATAAGGGTTTTTAACCAACCTTGTGCATCCAATAAGTGTGTTTGTGTCATTGGTTGAACATTTAGGTCATTTTATACCTCCCTAGGTTTATTCTAATCCAATTAGGGTTTTTACCCAATCTTGTGCATCCAATAAGTGCTTTTGTGTCATTGGTTCAACATTTAGGTCATTTTCTTCTTCCCTAGGCTTTTTCTAATCCAACTAGGGTTTTTAATTAACCTTGTGCATCTAATAAGTGCGTTTTGTCATTGGTTGAACATTTAGGTCATATTCGTCCTCCCTAGGCTTATTCTAATCCAATTAGGGTTTTTGACCAATCTTGTGCATTCAATAAGTGAGTTTGTGTCATTTGTTTAACAATTAGGTCATTTTCGTCTTCCAAAGCTTATTCTAATCCAATTAGGGTTTTTAACCAATCTTGTGCATCCAATAAGTGCTTTTGTGTCATTGGTTCAACATTTAGGTCATTTTTGTCCTCCCTAGGCTTATTCTAATCCAACTAGGGTTTTTAACCAACCTTGTGCATCTAATAAGTGCGTTTTTGTCATTGGTTGAGCATTTAGGTCATTTTCGTCCTCCCTAGGCTTATTCTAATCCAATTAGGGTTTTTACCCAATCTTGTGCATTCAATAAGTGCGTTTGTGTCATTGGTTTAACAATTAGGTCATTTTCGTCCTCCCAAAGCTTATTCTAATCCAATTAGGGTTTTTAACCAACCTTGTGCATCCAATAAGTGCGTTTGTGTCATTGGTTCAACATTTAGGTCGTTTTTCATCCTCTCTAGGCTTATTCTAATCCAATTGGGGTTTTAATTAATCTGTTGCATCCAATAAGTGCGTTTGTGTCATTGGTTTAACAATAAGGTCATTATCGTCCTCCCTAGGCTTATTCTAATCCAATAAGGGTTTTTATTTAATCTTGTGCATCCAATAAGTGTGTTTGTGTCATTAGTTTACCACTTAGGTCATTTTCGTCGTCCCTAGGCGTAATCTAATCCAATTCGGGGTTTATAACCAGTCTTGGGCATCCAATAAGTCATTTGTGTCCTTTGTTGAAAATTTAGGTCATTTTCGTCCTCCCTAGGCTTACTCTAATCCAGTTAGGGTTTTTAATTAATCTTTTGCATCCAATAAGTGCGTTTGTGTCATTGGTTTAACAATTAGGTCATTTTCGTCCTACCTAGGCTTATTCTAATCCAATAAGGGTTTTTAACCAACCTTGTGCATCTAATAAGTGCGTTTGTGTCATTGGTTGAGCATTTTTATGATTTTCGTCTTCCCTAGGCTTATTCTAATCCAATTCGGGTTTTTCATTAATCTTGTGCATCCAATAATTGATTTTGTGTCATTGGTTGAACATTTAGGTCATTTTCCTCCTCCCTAGGTTTATTCTAATCCAATTAGGGTTCTTAACCAATCTTGTAAATCCAATAAGCGCGTTTGTGTCATTGGTTTAAGATTTAGGTCATTTTCGTCCTTCCTAGGCTTATTCTAATGCAATTAGGGTTTTTAGCCTATATTGTGCATCCAATAAGTGTGTTTGTGTCATTGGTTGAACATTCAGGTCATTTTCATCATCCCTAGGCTTATTCTAATCCAATTAGGGTTATTAACCAATCTTGTGCATCCAATAAGTTCGTTTGTGTCATCGGTTTAACAATTAGGTCATTTTCATTCTTCCAATGCTTATTCTAATCCAATTAGGGTTTTTAACCAATCTTGTGCATCCAATTAAGGCGTTTGTGTCATTGGTTTAACATTTAGGTCATTTTCGTCCTCCCTAGCCATATTATAATCCAATTAGTGTTTTGAAACAATCTTGTGCATCTATTAAGTGCGTTTGTTTCATTGGTTGAACATTTAGGTCATTTCGACCTCCCTAGGATTATTCTAATCCAATTAAGGTTTTTAATAAACCTTGTGCATCCAATAAGTGCGTTTGTGTCATTAGTTGAGCATTTAGGTCATTTTTGTCCTCCCTAGGCTTATTCTAATCCAATTAGGGTTCTTAACCAATCTTGTGCATTCCAATAAGTGCGTTTGTGTCATTGGTTTGACATTTAAGTCATTTTCGTCCTCCCTAGGCTTATTCTAATCCAATAAGGGTTTTTATCAAACCTTGTGCATCCAATAAGTGCGTTTGTGTCATTGTTTAAACATTTAGGTCATTTTCGTCCTCCTAGGCTTATTCTAATCCAGTTAGGGTTTTTAGTTAATCTTTTGCATCCAATAAGTGCGTTTGTGTCATAGGTTTAACAATTAGGTCTTTTTCTTCCTCCCTAGGCTTATTCTAATCCAATAAGGGTTTTTAACCAACCTTGTGCATCCAATAAGTGTGTTTGTGTCATTAGTTGAACATTTAGGTCATTTTAGACCTCCCTAGGCTTATTCTAATCCAATTAAGGTTTTTACCCAATCTTGTGCATCCAATAAGTGCTTTTGTGTCATTGGTTCAACATTTAGGTCATTTTCGTCCTCCGTAGGCTTATTCTAGTCCAACTAGGGTTTTTAACCAACCTTGTGCATCTAATAAGTGCGTTTTTGTCATTGGTTGAGCATTTAGGTCATTTTTGTCCTCCCTAGGCTTATTCTAATCCAATTAGGGTTTTTCACCAATCTTGTGCATTCAATAAGTGCGTTTGTGTCATTGGTTTAACAATTAGGTCATTTTCGTCCTCCCAAAGCTTATTCTAATCCAATTAGGGTTTTTAACCAACCTTGTGCATCCAATAAGTGCATTTGTGTCATTGGTTCAACATTTAGGTCGTTTTTCATCCTCTCTAGGCTTATTCTAATCCAATTGGGGTTTTAATTAATCTGTTGCATCCAATAAGTGCGTTTGTGTCATTGGTTTAACAATAAGGTCATTTTCGTCCTCCCTAGGCTTATTTTAATCCAATAAGGGTTTTTATTTAATCTTGTGCATCCAATAAATGTGTTTGTGTCATTTGTTTACCACTTAGGTCATTTTCGTCGTCCCTAGGCGTAATCTAATCCAATTCGGGGTTTATAACCAGTCTCGGGCATCCAATAAGTGCGTTTGTGTCATTTGTTGAAAAATTAGGTCGTTTTCGTCCTCCCTAGGCTTACTCTAATCCAGTTATGGTTTTTAATTAATCTTTTGCATCCAATAAGTGCGTTTGTGTCATTGGTTTAACAATTAGGTCATTTTCGTCCTACCTAGGCTTATTCTAATCCAATAAGGGTTTTTAACCAACCTTGTGCATCCAATAAATGCGTTTGTGTCATTGGTTGAGCATTTTTATCATTTTCGTCTTCCCTAGGCTTATTCTAATCCAATTCGGGTTTTTCATTAATCTTGTGCATCCAATAATTGATTTTGTGTCATTGGTTTAACATTTAGGTCATTTTCCTGCTCCCTAGGATTATTCTAATCCAATTAGGGTGTTTAACCAATCATGTAAATCCAATAAGTGCGTTTGTGTGATTGGTTTAACATTTAGGTCATTTTCGTCCTCCCAAAGCTTATTCTAATCCTATTAGGGTTTTTAACCAATCTTGTGCATCCAATAAGTGCGTTTGTGTCATTGGTTTAACATTTAGGTCTTTTTCGTCCTCCCTAGGCTTATTCTAATCCAATTAGGGTTATTAAAAAATCCTGTGCATCCAATAAGTGCGTTTGTGTCATAGGTTTAACAATTAGGCCATTTTCGTCCTTCCTATGCTTATTCTAATCCAATTAGGGTTTTTAGCCAATGTTGTGCATCCAATAAGTGCGTTTGTGTCATTGGTTTAACATTTAGGTCATTTTCGTCCTCCCTAGGCTTATTATCTCCCATTTAGGGTTCTGAACGAATCTTGTGCATCCAATAAGTGCGTTTGTGTCATTGGTTAAACATTTAGGTCATTATCGTCCTCCTAGGCTTATTCTAATCCAGTTAGGGTTTTTAGTTAATCTTTTGCATCCAATAAGTGCGTTTGTGTCATAGGTTTAACAATTAGGTCTTTTTCTTCCTCCCTAGGCTTATTCTAATCCAATAAGGGTTTTTAACCAACCTTGTACATCCAATAAGTGTGTTTGTGTCATTGGTTGAACATTTAGGTCATTTTCGACCTCCCTAGGCTTATTCTAATCCAATTAGGGTTTTTAACCAATCTTGTGCATCCAATAAGTGCATCCAATAAGTGCTTTTGTGTCATTGGTTCAACATTTAGGTCATTTTCTTCCTCCCTAGGCTTATTCTAATCCAACTAGGGTTTTTAACCAACCTTGTGCATCTAATAAGTGCGTTTTTGTCATTGGTTGAGCATTTAGGTCATTTTCGTCCTCCTTAGGCTTATTCTAATCCAATTGGGGTTTTTAATTAATCTATTGCATTCAATAAGTGCGTTTGTGTCATTGGTTTAACAATAAGGTCATTTTCGTCCTCCCTGGGCATATTCTAATCAGATAAGGGTTTTTATTTAATCTTGTGCTTCCAATAAGTGTGTTTGTGTCATTTGTTTACCACTTAGGTCATTTTCGTCGTCCTTAGGCGTAATCTAATCCAATTCGCGGTTTATAACCAGTCCTGGGCATCCAATAAGTGCGTTTGTGTCATTGGTTGAAAATTTAGGTCATTTTTGTCCTCCCTAGGCTTACTCTAATCTAGTTAGGGTTTTTTATTAATCTTTTGCATCCAATAAGTGCGTTTGTGTCATTGGTTTAACAATTAGTTCATTTTCGTCCTACCTAGGCTTATTCTAATCCAATAAGGGTTTTTAACCAACCTTGTGCATCTAATAAGTGCTTTTGTGTCATTGGTTCAACATTTAGGTCATTTTCTTCATCCTTGGCTTATTCTAATCCAACTAGGGTTTTTAACCAACCTTGTGCATCTAATAAGTGCGTTTTTGTCATTGGTTGAACATTTAGGTCATTTTCGTCCTCCCTAGGCTTATTCTAATCCAATTAGGGTTTTTGACCAATCTTGTGCATTCAATAAGTGAGTTTGTGTCATTGGTTTAACAATTAGATCATTTTCGTCCTCCCAAAGCTTATTCTAATCCAATTAGGGTTTTTAACCAATCTTGTGCATCCAATAAGTGCTTTTGTGTCATTGGTTCAACATTTAGGTCATTTTCGTCCTCCCTAGGCTTATTCTAATCCAACTAGGGTTTTTAACCAACCTTGTGCATCTAATAAGTGCGTTTTTGTCATTGGTTGGCATTTAGGTCATTTTCGTCCTCCCTAGGCTTATTCTAATCCAATTAGGGTTTTTGACCAATCTTGTGCATTCAATAAGTGCGTTTCTGTCATTGGTTTAACAATTAGGTCATTTTCGTCCTCCCAAAGCTTATTCTAATCCAATTGGGGTTTTTAACCAACCTTGTGCATCCAATAAGTGCATTTGTGTCAATGGTTAAACATTTAGGTCGTTTTTCATCCTCTCTAGGCTTATTCTAATCCAATTAGGGTTTTTAACCAATCTTGTGCATCCAATAAGTGCATCCAATAAGTGCTTTTGTGTTATTGGTTCAACATTTAGGTCATTTTCTTCATCCTTGGCTTATTCTAATCCAACTAGGGTTTTTAACCAACCTTGTGCATCTAATAAGTGCGTTTTTGTAATTGGTTGAGCATTTAGGTCATTTTCGTCCTCCCTAGGCTTAATCTAATCTAATTAGGGTTTTTCACCAATCTTTTGCATTCAATAAGTGCGTTTGTGTCATTGGTTTAACAATTAGGTCATTTTCGTCCTCCCAAAGCTTATTCTAATCAATTTAGGGTTTTTAACCAACCTTGTGCATCCAATATGTGCATCTGTGTCATTGGTTCTACATTTAGGTCGTTTTTCATCCTCTCTAGGCTTGTTCTAATCCAATTGGGGTTTTTAATTAATCTGTTGCATTCAATAAGTGCGTTTGTGTCATTGGTTTAACAATAAGGTCATTTTCGTCCTCCCTAGGCTTATTCTAATCCAATAAGGGTTTTTATTTAATCTTGTGCATCCAATAAGTGTGTTTGTGTCATTTGTTTAATTCTTAGGTCATTTTCGTCGTCCCTAGGCGTAATCTAATCCAATTCGGGGTTTATAACCAGTCTTGGGCATCCAATAAGTGCGTTTCTGTCATTGGTTGAAAATTTAGGTCATTTTCGTCCTCCCTAGGCTTACTCTAATCCAGTTAGGGTTTTTAATTAATCTTTTGCATCCAATAAGTGCGTTTGTGTCATTGGTTTAACAATTAGGTAATTTTCGTCCTACCTAGGCTTATTCTAATCCAATAAGGGTTTTTAAC
The DNA here is from genome assembly GCA_037974735.1 of Cicer chorassanicum. Taxonomy (NCBI): domain Eukaryota; kingdom Viridiplantae; phylum Streptophyta; class Magnoliopsida; order Fabales; family Fabaceae; genus Cicer; species Cicer chorassanicum. The sequence goes on from JBBPBP010009777.1 coordinate 22,338,437, forward strand.
CAACCTTGTGCATCTAATAAGTGCATTTGTGTCATTGGTTGATCATTTTTATCATTTTCGTCTTCCCTAGGCTTATTCTAATCCAATTCGGGTTTTTCATTAATCTTGTGCATCCAATAATTGATTTTGTGTCATTGGTTGAACATTTAGGTCATTTTCCTCCTCCCTAGGCTTATTCTAATCCAATAAGGGTTTTTAACCAACCTTGTGCATCCAATAAGTGTGTTTGTGTCATTGGTTGAACATTTAGGTCATTTTCGACCTCCCTAGGCTTATTCTAATCCAATTAGGGTTTTTAACCAATCTTGTGTATCCAATAAGTGCTTTTGTGTCATTGGTTCAACATTTAGGTCATTTTCTTCCTCCCTAGGCTTATTCTAATCCAACTAGGGTTTTTAACCAACCTTGTGCATCTAATAAGTGCGTTTTTGTCATTGGTTGACCATTTAGGTCATTTTCGTCCTCCATAGGCTTATTCTAATCCAATTAGGGTTTTTGACCAATCTTGTGCATTCAATAAGTGCGTTTGTGTCATTGGTTTAACAATTAGGTCATTTTCGTCGTCCCAAAGCTTATTCTAATCCAATTAGGGTTTTTAACCAATCTTGTGCATCCAATAAGTGCTTTTGTGTCATTGGTTCAACATTTAGGTCATTTTCGTCCTCCCTAGGCTTATTCTAATCCAACTAGGGTTTTTAACCAACCTTGTGCATCTAATAAGTGCGTTTTTGTCATTGGTTGAGCATTTAGGTCAGTTTCGTCCTCCCTAGGCTTATTCTAATCCAATTAGGGTTTTTGACCAATCTTGTGCATTCAATAAGTGCGTTTTTGTCATTGGTTTAACAATTAGGTCATTTTCGTCCTCCCAAAGCTTATTCTAATCCAATTGGGGTTTTTAACCAACCTTGTGCATCCAATAAGTGCGTTTGTGTCATTGGTTAAACATTTAGGTCGTTTTTCATCCTCTCTAGGCTTATTCTAATCCAATTGGGGTTATTAATTTATCTTGTGCATCCAATAAGTGCGTTTGTGTCATTGGTTTAACAATAAGGTCATTTTC
>JBBPBP010009777.1:22344916-22364495 GCA_037974735.1 Cicer chorassanicum
CCTCCCTAGGCTTATTCTAATCCACTAAGAGTTTTTAATTAATCTTTTGCATCCCAAAAGTGTGTTTGTGTCATTGGTTGAACATTTAGATCATTTTCATCCTCTCTAGGCTTATTCTAATCAAATTAGGGTTTTTAACCAATCTTGTAAATCCAATAAGCGCGTGTGTGTCATTGGTTGAAGATTTAGGTCATTTTCGTCCTTCCTAGGCTTATTCTAATGCAATTTGGGTTTTGAGCCTATATTGTGCATCCAATAAGTGTGTTTGTGTCATTGGTTGAACATTCAGGTCATTTTCATCATCCCTAGGCTTATTCTAATCCAATTAGGGTTATTAACCAATCTTGTGCATCCAATAAGTTCGTTTGTGTCATCGGTTTAACAATTAGGTCATTTTTGTTCTTCCAATTCTTATTCTAATCCAATTAGGGTTTTTAACCAATCTTGTGCATCCAATTAAGGCGTTTGTGTCATTGGTTTAACATTTAGGTCATTTTCGTCCTCCCTAGCCATATTATAATCCAATTAGTGTTTTGAACCAATCTTGTGCATCCATTAAGTGCGTTTGTGTCATTGGTTGAACATTTAGGTCATTTCGACCTCCCTAGGCTTATTCTAATCCAATTAAGGTTTTTAATAAACCATGTGCATCCAATAAGTGCGTTTGTGCCATTGGTTGAGAATTTAGGTCATTTTTGTCCTCCCTAGGCTTATTCTAATCCAATTAGGGTTTTTAACCAATCTTGTGCGTTCCAATAAGTGCGTTTGTGTCATTAGTTTGACATTTAAGTCATTTTCGTCCTCCCTAGGCTTATTCTAATCCAATAAGGGTTTTTGACAAACCTTGTGCATCCAATAAGTGCGTTTGTGTCATTGGTTGAACATTTAGGTCATTTTCGTCCTCCTAGGCTTATTCTAATCCAGATAGGGTTTTTAGTTAATCTTTTGCATCCAATAAGTGCGTTTGTGTCATAGGTTTAACAATTAGGTCTTTTTCTTCCTCCCTAGGCTTATTCTAATCCAATAAGGGTTTTTAACCAACCTTGTGCATCCAATAAGTGTGTTTGTGTCATTGGTTGAACATTTAGGTCATTTTATACCTCCCTAGGCTTATTCTAATCCAATTAGGGTTTTTACCCAATCTTGTGCATCCAATAAGTGCTTTTGTGTCATTGGTTCAACATTTAGGTCATTTTCTTCTTCCCTAGGCTTATTCTAATCCAACTAGGGTTTTTAATTAACCTTGTGCATCTAATAAGTGCGTTTTGTCATTGGTTGAACATTTAGGTCATATTCGTCCTCCCTAGGCTTATTCTAATCCAATTAGGGTTTTTGACCAATCTTGTGCATTCAATAAGTGAGTTTGTGTCATTTGTTTAACAATTAGGTCATTTTCGTCTTCCAAAGCTTATTCTAATCCAATTAGGGTTTTTAACCAATCTTGTGCATCCAATAAGTGCTTTTGTGTCATTGGTTCAACATTTAGGTCATTTTTGTCCTCCCTAGGCTTATTCTAATCCAACTAGGGTTTTTAACCAACCTTGTGCATCTAATAAGTGCGTTTTTGTCATTGGTTGAGCATTTAGGTCATTTTCGTCCTCCCTAGGCTTATTCTAATCCAATTAGGGTTTTTCACCAATCTTGTGCATTCAATAAGTGCGTTTGTGTCATTGGTTTAACAATTAGGTCATTTTCGTCCTCCCAAAGCTTATTCTAATCCAATTAGGGTTTTTAACCAACCTTGTGCATCCAATAAATGCGTTTGTGTCATTGGTTCAACATTTAATTCGTTTTTCATCCTCTCTAGGCTTATTCTAATCCAATTGGGGTTTTTAATTAATCTGTTGCATCCAATAAGTGCGTTTGTGTCATTGGTTTAACAATAAGGTCATTATCGTCCTCCCTAGGCTTATTCTAATCCAATAAGGGTTTTTATTTAATCTTGTGCATCCAATAAGTGTGTTTGTGTCATTAGTTTACCACTTAGGTCATTTTCGTCGTCCCTAGGCGTAATCTAATCCAATTCGGGGTTTATAACCTGTCTTGGGCATCCAATAAGTCATTTGTGTCCTTTGTTGAAAATTTAGGTCATTTTCGTCCTCCCTAGGCTTACTCTAATCCAGTTAGGGTTTTTAATTAATCTTTTGCATCCAATAAGTGCGTTTGTGTCATTGGTTTAACAATTAGGTCATTTTCGTCCTACCTAGGCTTATTCTAATCCAATAAGGGTTTTTAACCAACCTTGTGCATCTAATAAGTGCGTTTGTGTCATTGGTTGAGCATTTTTATGATTTTCGTCTTCCCTAGGCTTATTCTAATCCAATTCGGGTTTTTCATTAATCTTGTGCATCCAATAATTGATTTTGTGTCATTGGTTGAACATTTAGGTCATTTTCCTCCTCCCTAGGTTTATTCTAATCCAATTAGGGTTCTTAACCAATCTTGTAAATCCAATAAGCGCGTTTGTGTCATTGGTTTAAGATTTAGGTCATTTTCGTCCTTCCTAGGCTTATTCTAATGCAATTAGGGTTTTTAGCCTATATTGTGCATCCAATAAGTGTGTTTGTGTCATTGGTTGAACATTCAGGTCATTTTCATCATCCCTAGGCTTATTCTAATCCAATTAGGGTTATTAACCAATCTTGTGCATCCAATAAGTTCGTTTGTGTCATCGGTTTAACAATTAGGTCATTTTCATTCTTCCAATGCTTATTCTAATCCAATTAGGGTTTTTAACCAATCTTGTGCATCAAATTAAGGCGTTTGTGTCATTGGTTTAACATTTAGGTCATTTTCGTCCTCCCTAGCCATATTATAATCCAATTAGTGTTTTGAAACAATCTTGTGCATCCATTAAGTGCGTTTGTTTCATTGGTTGAACATTTAGGTCATTTCGACCTCCCTAGGATTATTCTAATCCAATTAAGGTTTTTAATAAACCTTGTGCATCCAATAAGTGCGTTTGTGTCATTAGTTGAGCATTTAGGTCATTTTTGTCCTCCCTAGGCTTATTCTAATCCAATTAGGGTTCTTAACCAATCTTGTGCATTCCAATAAGTGCGTTTGTGTCATTGGTTTGACATTTAAGTCATTTTCGTCCTCCCTAGGCTTATTCTAATCCAATAAGGGTTTTTATCAAACCTTGTGCATCCAATAAGTGCGTTTGTGTCATTGTTTAAACATTTAGGTCATTTTCGTCCTCCTAGGCTTATTCTAATCCAGTTAGGGTTTTTAGTTAATCTTTTGCATCCAATAAGTGCGTTTGTGTCATAGGTTTAACAATTAGGTCTTTTTCTTCCTCCCTAGGCTTATTCTAATCCAATAAGGGTTTTTAACCAACCTTGTGCATCCAATAAGTGTGTTTGTGTCATTAGTTGAACATTTAGGTCATTTTAGACCTCCCTAGGCTTATTCTAATCCAATTAAGGTTTTTACCCAATCTTGTGCATCCAATAAGTGCTTTTGTGTCATTGGTTCAACATTTAGGTCATTTTCGTCCTCCGTAGGCTTATTCTAGTCCAACTAGGGTTTTTAACCAACCTTGTGCATCTAATAAGTGCGTTTTTGTCATTGGTTGAGCATTTAGGTCATTTTTGTCCTCCCTAGGCTTATTCTAATCCAATTAGGGTTTTTCACCAATCTTGTGCATTCAATAAGTGCGTTTGTGTCATTGGTTTAACAATTAGGTCATTTTCGTCCTCCCAAAGCTTATTCTAATCCAATTAGGGTTTTTAACCAACCTTGTGCATCCAATAAATGCGTTTGTGTCATTGGTTCAACATTTAATTCGTTTTTCATCCTCTCTAGGCTTATTCTAATCCAATTGGGGTTTTTAATTAATCTGTTGCATCCAATAAGTGCGTTTGTGTCATTGGTTTAACAATAAGGTCATTATCGTCCTCCCTAGGCTTATTCTAATTCAATAAGGGTTTTTATTTAATCTTGTGCATCCAATAAGTGTGTTTGTGTCATTAGTTTACCACTTAGGTCATTTTCGTCGTCCCTAGGCGTAATCTAATCCAATTCGGGGTTTATAACCAGTCTTGGGCATCCAATAAGTCATTTGTGTCCTTTGTTGAAAATTTAGGTCATTTTCGTCCTCCCTAGGCTTACTCTAATCCAGTTAGGGTTTTTAATTAATCTTTTGCATCCAATAAGTGCGTTTGTGTCATTGGTTTAACAATTAGGTCATTTTCGTCCTACCTAGGCTTATTCTAATCCAATAAGGGTTTTTAACCAACCTTGTGCATCCAATAAATGCGTTTGTGTCATTGGTTGAGCATTTTTATCATTTTCGTCTTCCCTAGGCTTATTCTAATCCAATTCGGGTTTTTCATTAATCTTGTGCATCTAATAATTGATTTTGTGTCATTGGTTGAACATTTAGGTCATTTTCCTCCTCCGTAGGCTTATTCTAATCCAATTAGGGTGTTTAACCAATCATGTAAATCCAATAAGTGCGTTTGTGTGATTGGTTTAACATTTAGGTCATTTTCGTCCTCCCAAAGCTTATTCTAATCCTATTAGGGTTTTTAACCAATCTTGTGCATCCAATAAGTGCGTTTGTGTCATTGGTTTAACATTTAGGTCTTTTTCGTCCTCCCTAGGCTTATTCTAATCCAATTAGGGTTATTAAAAAATCCTGTGCATCCAATAAGTGCGTTTGTGTCATAGGTTTAACAATTAGGCCATTTTCGTCCTTCCTATGCTTATTCTAATCCAATTAGGGTTTTTAGCCAATGTTGTGCATCCAATAAGTGCGTTTGTGTCATTGGTTTAACATTTAGGTCATTTTCGTCCTCCCTAGGCTTATTATCTCCCATTTAGGGTTCTGAACGAATCTTGTGCATCCAATAAGTGCGTTTGTGTCATTGGTTAAACATTTAGGTCATTATCGTCCTCCTAGGCTTATTCTAATCCAGTTAGGGTTTTTAGTTAATCTTTTGCATCCAATAAGTGCGTTTGTGTCATAGGTTTAACAATTAGGTCTTTTTCTTCCTCCCTAGGCTTATTCTAATCCAATAAGGGTTTTTAACCAACCTTGTACATCCAATAAGTGTGTTTGTGTCATTGGTTGAACATTTAGGTCATTTTCGACCTCCCTAGGCTTATTCTAATCCAATTAGGGTTTTTAACCAATCTTGTGCATCCAATAAGTGCATCCAATAAGTGCTTTTGTGTCATTGGTTCAACATTTAGGTCATTTTCTTCCTCCCTAGGCTTATTCTAATCCAACTAGGGTTTTTAACCAACCTTGTGCATCTAATAAGTGCGTTTTTGTCATTGGTTGAGCATTTAGGTCATTTTCGTCCTCCTTAGGCTTATTCTAATCCAATTGGGGTTTTTAATTAATCTATTGCATTCAATAAGTGCGTTTGTGTCATTGGTTTAACAATAAGGTCATTTTCGTCCTCCCTGGGCATATTCTAATCAGATAAGGGTTTTTATTTAATCTTGTGCTTCCAATAAGTGTGTTTGTGTCATTTGTTTACCACTTAGGTCATTTTCGTCGTCCTTAGGCGTAATCTAATCCAATTCGCGGTTTATAACCAGTCCTGGGCATCCAATAAGTGCGTTTGTGTCATTGGTTGAAAATTTAGGTCATTTTTGTCCTCCCTAGGCTTACTCTAATCTAGTTAGGGTTTTTTATTAATCTTTTGCATCCAATAAGTGCGTTTGTGTCATTGGTTTAACAATTAGTTCATTTTCGTCCTACCTAGGCTTATTCTAATCCAATAAGGGTTTTTAACCAACCTTGTGCATCTAATAAGTGCTTTTGTGTCATTGGTTCAACATTTAGGTCATTTTCTTCATCCTTGGCTTATTCTAATCCAACTAGGGTTTTTAACCAACCTTGTGCATCTAATAAGTGCGTTTTTGTCATTGGTTGAACATTTAGGTCATTTTCGTCCTCCCTAGGCTTATTCTAATCCAATTAGGGTTTTTGACCAATCTTGTGCATTCAATAAGTGAGTTTGTGTCATTGGTTTAACAATTAGATCATTTTCGTCCTCCCAAAGCTTATTCTAATCCAATTAGGGTTTTTAACCAATCTTGTGCATCCAATAAGTGCTTTTGTGTCATTGGTTCAACATTTAGGTCATTTTCGTCCTCCCTAGGCTTATTCTAATCCAACTAGGGTTTTTAACCAACCTTGTGCATCTAATAAGTGCGTTTTTGTCATTGGTTGTGCATTTAGGTCATTTTCGTCCTCCCTAGGCTTATTCTTATCTAATTAGGGTTTTTCACCAATCTTGTGCATTCAATAAGTGCGTTTGTGTCATTGGTTTAACAATTAGGTCATTTTCGTCCTCCCAAAGCTTATTCTAATCCAGTTAGGGTTTTTAACCAACCTTGTGCATCCAATAAGTGCGTTTGTGTCATTGGTTAAATATTTAGGTCGTTTTTCATCCTCTCTAGGCTTATCCTAATCCAATTGGGGTTTTTAATTAATCTTGTGCATCCAATAAGTGTGTTTGTGTCATTGGTTTAACAATAAGGTCATTTTCGTCCTCCCTAGGCTTATTCTAATCCAATAAGGGTTTTTATTTAATCTTGTGCATCCAATAAGTGTGTTGGTGTCATTTGTTTACCACTTAGGTCATTTTCGTCGTCCCTAGGCGTAATCTAATCCAATTTGGGTTTATAACTAGTCTTGGGCATCCAATAAGTGCGTTTGTGTCATTGGTTGAAAATTTAGGTCATTTTCGTCGTCCCTAGGCTTACTCTAATCCAGTTAGGGTTTTTAATTAATCTTTTGCATCCAATAAGTGCGTTTGTGTCATTGGTTTAACAATTAGGTCATTTTCGTCCTACCTAGGCTTATTCTAATCCAATAAGGGTTTTTAACCAACCTTGTGCATCCAATAAATGCGTTTGTGTCATTGGTTGAGCATTTTTATCATTTTCGTCTTCCCTAGGCTTATTCTAATCCAATTCGGGTTTTTCATTAATCTTGTGCATCCAATAATTGATTTTGTGTCATTGGTTTAACATTTAGGTCATTTTCCTGCTCCCTAGGATTATTCTAATCCAATTAGGGTGTTTAACCAATCATGTAAATCCAATAAGTGCGTTTGTGTGATTGGTTTAACATTTAGGTCATTTTCGTCCTCCCAAAGCTTATTCTAATCCTATTAGGGTTTTTAACCAATCTTGTGCATCCAATAAGTGCGTTTGTGTCATTAGTTTAACATTTAGGTCTTTTTCGTCCTCCCTAGGCTTATTCGAATCCAATTAGGGTTATTAACAAATCCTGTGCATCCAATAAGTACGTTTGTGTCATAGGTTTAACAATTAGGCCATTTTCGTCCTTCCTATGCTTATTCTAATCCAATTAGGGTTTTTAGCCAATGTTGTGCATCCAATAAGTGCGTTTGTGTCATTGGTTTAACATTTAGGTCATTTTCGTCCTCCCTAGGCTTATTATCTCCCAATTCGGGTTTTTAATTAATCTTCTGCATCCAATAATTGATTTTGTGTCATTGGTTGAACATTTAGGTCATTTTCCTCCTCCCTAGGTTTATTCTAATCCAATTAGGGTTCTTAACCAATCTTGTAAATCCAATAAGCGCGTTTGTGTCATTGGTTTAAGATTTAGGTCATTTTCGTCCTTCCTAGGCTTATTCTAATGCAATTAGGGTTTTTAGCCTATATTGTGCATCCAATAAGTGTGTTTGTGTCATTGGTTGAACATTCAGGTCATTTTCATCATCCCTACGCTTATTCTAATCCAATTAGGGTTATTAACCAATCTTGTGCATCCAATAAGTTCGTTTGTGTCATCGGTTTAACAATTAGGTCATTTTCATTCTTCCAATGCTTATTCTAATCCAATTAGGGTTTTTAACCAATCTTGTGCATCCAATTAAGGCGTTTGTGTCATTGGTTTAACATTTAGGTCATTTTCGTCCTCCCTAGCCATATTATAATCCAATTAGTGTTTTGAAACAATCTTGTGCATCCATTAAGTGCGTTTGTTTCATTGGTTGAACATTTAGGTCATTTCGACCTCCCTAGGATTATTCTAATCCAATTAAGGTTTTTAATAAACCTTGTGAATCCAATAAGTGCGTTTGTGTCATTAGTTGAGCATTTAGGTCATTTTTGTCCTCCCTAGGCTTATTCTAATCCAATTAGGGTTCTTAACCAATCTTGTGCATTCCAATAAGTGCGTTTGTGTCATTGGTTTGACATTTAAGTCATTTTCGTCCTCCCTAGGCTTATTCTAATCCAATAAGGGTTTTTATCAAACCTTGTGCATCCAATAAGTGCGTTTGTGTCATTGTTTAAACATTTAGGTCATTTTCGTCCTCCTAGGCTTATTCTAATCCAGTTAGGGTTTTTAGTTAATCTTTTGCATCCAATAAGTGCGTTTGTGTCATAGGTTTAACAATTAGGTCTTTTTCTTCCTCCCTAGGCTTATTCTAATCCAATAAGGGTTTTTAACCAACCTTGTGCATCCAATAAGTGTGTTTGTGTCATTGGTTGAACATTTAGGTCATTTTAGACCTCCCTAGGCTTATTCTAATCCAATTAAGGATTTTACCCAATCTTGTGCATCCAATAAGTGCTTTTGTGTCATTGGTTCAACATTTAGGTCATTTTCGTCCTCCGTAGGCTTATTCTAGTCCAACTAGGGTTTTTAACCAACCTTGTGCATCTAATAAGTGCGTTTTTGTCATTGGTTGAGCATTTAGGTCATTTTTGTCCTCCCTAGGCTTATTCTAATCCAATTAGGGTTTTTCACCAATCTTGTGCATTCAATAAGTGCGTTTGTGTCATTGGTTTAACAATTAGGTCATTTTCGTCCTCCCAAAGCTTATTCTAATCCAATTAGGGTTTTTAACCAACCTTGTGCATCCAATAAGTGCATTTGTGTCATTGGTTCAACATTTAGGTCGTTTTTCATCCTCTCTAGGCTTATTCTAATCCAATTAGGGTTTTAATTAATCTGTTGCATCCAATAAGTGCGTTTGTGTCATTGGTTTAACAATAAGGTCATTTTCGTCCTCCCTAGGCTTATTTTAATCCAATAAGGGTTTTTATTTAATCTTGTGCATCCAATAAATGTGTTTGTGTCATTTGTTTACCACTTAGGTCATTTTCGTCGTCCCTAGGCGTAATCTAATCCAATTCGGGGTTTATAACCAGTCTCGGGCATCCAATAAGTGCATTTGTGTCATTTGTTGAAAAATTAGGTCGTTTTCGTCCTCCCTAGGCTTACTCTAATCCAGTTATGGTTTTTAATTAATCTTTTGCATCCAATAAGTGTGTTTGTGTCATTAGTTTAACAATTAGGTCATTTTCGTCCTACCTAGGCTTATTCTAATCCAATTAGGGTTTTTAACCAACCTTGTGAATCCAATAAGTGCGTTTGTGTCATTGGTTGAGCATTTTTATCATTTTCGTCTTCCCTAGGCTTATTCTAATCCAATTCGGGTTTTTCATTAATCTTGTGCATCCAATAATTGATTTTGTGTCATTGGTTGAACATTTAGGTCATTTTCCTCCTCCCTAGGCTTATTCTAATCCAATTAGGGTGTTTAACCAATCATGTAAATCCAATAAGTGCGTTTGTGTGATTGGTTTAACATTTAGGTCATTTTCGTCCTCCCAAAGCTTATTCTAATGCAATTAGGGTTTTTAACCAATCTTGTGCATCCAATAAGTGTGTTTGTGTCATTGGTTTAACATTTAGGTCTTTTTCGTCCTCCCTAGGCTTATTCTAATCCAATTAGGGTTATTAACAAATCCTGTGCATCCAATAAGTGCGTTTGTGTCATAGGTTTAACAATTAGGCCATTTTTGTCCTTCCTATGCTTATTCTAATCCAATTAGGGTTTTTAACCAATGTTGTGCATCCAATAAGTGCGTTTGTGTCATTGGTTTAACATTTAGGTCATTTTCGTCCTCCCTAGGCTTATTATCTCCCATTTAGGGTTTTTAATTAATCTTCTGCATCCAATAAGTGATTTTGTGTCATTTGTTGAACTTTTAGGTCATTTTTGTCCTCCCTAGACTTATTATAATCCAATTAAGGTTTTTAACCAATCTTGTGCATCTCATAAGTGTGCTTGCGTCATTGGTGGAACATTTAGGTCATTTTTATCCTCTATAGGCTTATTCTAATCCAATTAGGGTTTTTAACCAATCTTGTGCATCCAATATGTGCGTTTATGTCATTGGTTCAACATTTACGTCATTTTCGTTCTCCCTGGGCTTATTCTAATCCAATAAGGGTTTTTCATTAATCTTGTGCATCCAATAAGTGATTTTGTGTCTTTGGTTTAACAATTAGGTCTTTTTGGTCCTCCCTAGGCTTATTCTTATCCAATAAGGGTTTTTAACCAACCTTGTGCATCCAATAAGTGCGTTTGTGTCATTGGTTGAACATTTAGGTTATTTTTGTCCTCCCTAGGATTATTCTAAACCAATTAGGGTTTTTAACCAATCTTGTGCATCTAATAAGCGCGTTTTTTCATTGGTTCAACATTTAGGTCATTTTCGTCCTCCCTAAGCTAATTCTAATCCAATTCGGGTTTATAACCAACCTTGGGCATCCAATCAGTACGTTTGTGTTATTGGTTGAACATTTAGTTGATTTTCGTCCTCCCTAGGCTTATTCTAATCCAATTAGGGTTTTTAACCAATCTTTAGCATTCACTAAGTGCGTTTGTGTCATTGGTTTAACAATTAGGTCATTTTCGTCCTCCCTAGGCTTACTCTAATCCAATTAGGGTTTTTAACCAACCTTGGCATATAATAAGTGTGTTTGTGTCATTGGTTGAGCATTTAGGTTATTTTCGTCCTACCTAGGCTTATTCTAATCCAATTAGGGTTTTAAACCAATCTTCTGCATCCAATAAGTACATTTCTGTCATTGGTTCAACAACTTGGCTTATTTTAATCCAATTAGGGTTTTTCAATAATATTGTGCATCCAATAAGTGATTTTTTGTCATTGGTTTAACAACTAGGTCATTTTCGTCCTCCCTAGGCTTATTCTAATCCAATAAGGGTTTATAACCAAACTTGTGCATCCAATAAGTGAATTTGTGTCATTGGTTAAACATTTAGTTCTTTTATGTTCTTCCTAGGTTTATTCTAATCCAATTAGGGTTTTTAACCAATCTTGTAAATCCAATAAGCGCGTTTGTGTCATTGGTTTATGATTTAGGTCATTTTCATCCTTCCTATGCTTATTCTAATGCAATTAGGGTTTTTAGCCTATCTTGTGCATCTAATAAGTGTGTTTGTGTCATTGGTTGAACATTCAGGTCATTTTCATCTTCCCTAGGCTTATTCTAATCCAATTAGGGTTATTAACCAATCTTGTGCATCCAATAAGTTCGTTTGTGTCATCGGTTTAACAATTAGGTCATTTTCGTTCTTCCTATGCTTATTCTAATCCAATTAGGGTTTTTAACCAATCTTGTGCATCCAATAAGTGCGTTTGTGTCATTCGTTTAACATTTAGGTCATTTTCGTCCTCCCTAGCCATATTATAATCCAATTAGTGTTTTGAACCAATCTTGTGCATCCAGTAAGTGCGTTTGTGTCATTGGTTGAACATTTAGGTCATTTCGACCTCCTTAGGATTATTCTAATCCAATTAAGGTTTTTAACAAACCTTGTGCATCCAATAAGTGCGTTTGTGTCATTGGTTGAGCATTTAGGTCAGTTTTGTCCTCCCTAGGCTTATTCTAATCCAATTAGGGTTTTTAACCAATCTTGTGCATTCCAATAAGTGCGTTTGTGTCATTGGTTTGACATTTAAGTCATTTTCGTCCTCCCTAGGCTTATTCTAATCCAATAAGGGTTTTTAACAAACCTTGTGCATCCAATAAGTGCGTTTGTGTCATTGGTTAAACATTTAGGTCATTATCGTCCTCCTAGGCTTTTTCTAATCCAGTTAGGGTTTTTAGTTAATCTTTTCCATCCAATAAGTGCGTTTGTGTCATAGGTTTAACAATTAGGTATTTTTCTTCCTCCCTAGGCTTATTCTAATCCAATAAGGGTTTTTAACCAACCTTGTGCATCCAATAAGTATGTTTGTGTCATTGGTTGAACATTTAGGTCATTTTCGACCTCCCTAGGCTTATTCTAATCCAATTAGGGTTTTTAACCAATCTTGTGCATCCAATAAGTGCTTTTGTGTCATTGGTTCAACATTTAGGTCATTTTCTTCCTCCCTAGGCTTATTCTAATCCAACTAGGGTTTTTAACCAACCTTGTGCATCTAATAAGTGCGTTTTTGTCATTGGTTGAGCATTTAGGTCATTTTCGTCCTCCTTAGGCTTATTCTAATCCAATTGGGGTTTTTAATTAATCTATTGCATTCAATAAGTGCGTTTGTGTCATTGGTTTAACAATAAGGTCATTTTCGTCCTCCCTGGGCATATTCTAATCAGATAAGGGTTTTTATTTAATCTTGTGCATCCAATAAGTGTGTTTGTGTCATTTGTTTACCACTTAGGTCATTTTCGTCGTCCTTAGGCGTAATCTAATCCAATTCGCGGTTTATAACCAGTCCTGGGCATCCAATAAGTGCGTTTGTGTCATTGGTTGAAAATTTAGGTCATTTTTGTCCTCCCTAGGCTTACTCTAATCTAGTTAGGGTTTTTTATTAATCTTTTGCATCCAATAAGTGCGTTTGTGTCATTGGTTTAACAATTAGTTCATATTCGTCCTACCTAGGCTTATTCTAATCCAATAAGGGTTTTTAACCAACCTTGTGCATCTAATAAGTGCTTTTGTGTCATTGGTTCAACATTTAGGTCATTTTCTTCATCCTTGGCTTATTCTAAACCAACTAGGGTTTTTAACCAACCTTGTGCATCTAATAAGTGCGTTTTTGTCATTGGTTGAACATTTAGGTCATTTTCGTCCTCCCTAGGCTTATTCTAATCCAATTAGGGTTTTTGACCAATCTTGTGCATTCAATAAGTGAGTTTGTGTCATTGGTTTAACAATTAGATCATTTTCGTCCTCCCAAAGCTTATTCTAATCCAATTAGGGTTTTTAACCAATCTTGTGCATCCAATAAGTGCTTTTGTGTCATTGGTTCAACATTTAGGTCATTTTCGTCCTCCCTAGGCTTATTCTAATCCAACTAGGGTTTTTAACCAACCTTGTGCATCTAATAAGTGCGTTTTTGTCATTGGTTGGCATTTAGGTCATTTTCGTCCTCCCTAGGCTTATTCTAATCCAATTAGGGTTTTTGACCAATCTTGTGCATTCAATAAGTGCGTTTCTGTCATTGGTTTAACAATTAGGTCATTTTCGTCCTCCCAAAGCTTATTCTAATCCAATTGGGGTTTTTAACCAACCTTGTGCATCCAATAAGTGCGTTTGTGTCATTGGTTAAACATTTAGGTCGTTTTTCATCCTCTCTAGGCTTATTCTAATCCAATTAGGGTTTTTAACCAATCTTGTGCATCCAATAAGTGCATCCAATAAGTGCTTTTGTGTTATTGGTTCAACATTTAGGTCATTTTCTTCATCCTTGGCTTATTCTAATCCAACTAGGGTTTTTAACCAACCTTGTGCATCTAATAAGTGCGTTTTTGTAATTGGTTGAGCATTTAGGTCATTTTCGTCCTCCCTAGGCTTAATCTAATCTAATTAGGGTTTTTCACCAATCTTTTGCATTCAATAAGTGCGTTTGTGTCATTGGTTTAACAATTAGGTCATTTTCGTCCTCCCAAAGCTTATTCTAATCAATTTAGGGTTTTTAACCAACCTTGTGCATCCAATATGTGCATCTGTGTCATTGGTTCTACATTTAGGTCGTTTTTCATCCTCTCTAGGCTTGTTCTAATCCAATTGGGGTTTTTAATTAATCTGTTGCATTCAATAAGTGCGTTTGTGTCATTGGTTTAACAATAAGGTCATTTTCGTCCTCCCTAGGCTTATTCTAATCCAATAAGGGTTTTTATTTAATCTTGTGAATCCAATAAGTGTGTTTGTGTCATTTGTTTACATCTTAGGTCATTTTCGTCGTCCCTAGGCGTAATCTAATCCAATTCGGGGTTTATAACCAGTCTTGGGCATCCAATAAGTGCGTTTCTGTCATTGGTTGAAAATTTAGGTCATTTTCGTCCTCCCTAGGCTTACTCTAATCCAGTTAGGGTTTTTAATTAATCTTTTGCATCCAATAAGTGCGTTTGTGTCATTGGTTTAACAATTAGGTAATTTTCGTCCTACCTAGGCTTATTCTAATCCAATAAGGGTTTTTAACCAACCTTGTGCATCTAATAAGTGCGTTTGTGTCATTGGTTGATCATTTTTATCATTTTCGTCTTCCCTAGGCTTATTCTAATCCAATTCGGGTTTTTCATTAATCTTGTGCATCCAATAATTGATTTTGTGTCATTGGTTGAACATTTAGGTCATTTTCCTCCTCCCTAGGCTTATTCTAATCCAATAAGGGTTTTTAACCAACCTTGTGCATCCAATAAGTGTGTTTGTGTCATTGGTAGAACATTTAGGTCATTTTCGACCTCCCTAGGCTTATTCTAATCCAATTAGGGTTTTTAACCAATCTTGTGTATCCAATAAGTGCTTTTGTGTCATTGGTTCAACATTTAGGTCATTTTCTTCCTCCCTAGGCTTATTCTAATCCAACTAGGGTTTTTAACCAACCTTGTGCATCTAATAAGTGCGTTTTTGTCATTGGTTGACCATTTAGGTCATTTTCGTCCTCCATAGGCTTATTCTAATCCAATTAGGGTTTTTGACCAATCTTGTGCATTCAATAAGTGCGTTTGTGTCATTGGTTTAACAATTAGGTCATTTTCGTCGTCCCAAAGCTTATTCTAATCCAATTAGGGTTTTTAACCAATCTTGTGCATCCAATAAGTGCTTTTGTGTCATTGGTTCAACATTTAGGTCATTTTCGTCCTCCCTAGGCTTATTCTAATCCAACTAGGGTTTTTAACCAACCTTGTGCATCTAATAAGTGCGTTTTTGTCATTGGTTGAGCATTTAGGTCATTTTCGTCCTCCCTAGGCTTATTCTAATCCAATTAGGGTTTTTGACCAATCTTGTGCATTCAATAAGTGCGTTTTTGTCATTGGTTTAACAATTAGGTCATTTTCGTCCTCCCAAAGCTTATTCTAATCCAATTGGGGTTTTTAACCAACCTTGTGCATCCAATAAGTGCGTTTGTGTCATTGGTTAAACATTTAGGTCGTTTTTCATCCTCTCTAGGCTTATTCTAATCCAATTGGGGTTATTAATTTATCTTGTGCATCCAATAAGTGCGTTTGTGTCATTGGTTTAACAATAAGGTCATTTTCTTCCTCCCTAGGCTTATTCTAATCAAATAAGGGTTTTTATTTAATCTTGTGCATCCAATAAGTGTGTTTGTGTCATTTGTTTACCACTTAGGTCATTTTCGTCGTCCCTAGGCGTTATCTAATCCAATTCTGGTTTATAACTAGTCTTTGGCATCCAAATAGTGCGTTTGTGTCATTGGTTGAAAATTTAGGTCATTTTCGTCCTCCCTAGGCTTACTCTAATCCAGTTAGGGTTTTTAATTAATCTTTTGCATCCAATAAGTGCGTTTTTGTCATTGGTTTAACAATTAGGTCATTTTCGTCCTACCTAGGCTTATTCTAATCCAATAAGGGTTTTTAACCAACCTTGTGCATCCAATAAATGCGTTTGTGTCATTGGTTGAGCATTTTTATCATTTTCGTCTTCCCTAAGCTTATTCTAATCCAATTAGGGTTTTTAACCAATCTTGTGCATCCAATAAGTGCGTTTGTGTCATTGGTTTAACATTTAGGTCTTTTTCGTCCTCCCTAGGCTTATTCTAATCCAATTAGGGTTATTAACAAATCCTATGCATCCCATAAGTGCGTTTGTGTCATAGGTTTAACAATTAGGCCATTTTCGTCCTTCCTATGCTTATTCTAATCCAATTAGGGTTTTTAGCCAATGTTGTGCATCCAATAAGTGCGTTTGTGTCATTGGTTTAACATTTAGGTCATTTTCGTCCTCCCTAGGCTTACTATCTCCCAATTAGGGTTTTTAATTAATCTTCTGCATCCAATAAGTGATTTTGTGTCATTGGTTGAACTTTCAGGTCACATTCGTCCTCCCTAGGCTTATTATAATCCAATTAGCGTTCTGAACGAATCTTGTGCATCCATTAAGTGCGTTTGTGTCGTTGGTTAAACATTTAGGTCATTTCGACCTCCGTAGGCTTATTCTAATCCAATTAAGGTTTTTAACCAATCTTGTGCATCTCATAAGTGTGCTTGTGACATTGGTTGAACATTTAGGTCATTTTCATCCTCTATAGGCTTATTCTAATCCAATTAGGGTTTTTAACTAATCTTGTGCATCCAATAAGTGCGTTTATGTAATTGGTTTGACATTTAGGTCATTTTCGTCCTCCCTAGGCTAATTCTAATCCAATTAGGGTTTTTAACCAACCTTGTGCATCTAATAAGTGTGTTTTTGTCATTGGTTGAGCATTTAGGTCATTTTCGTCCTCCCTAGGCTTATTCTAATCCAATTAGGGTTTTTCATTTATCTTGTGCACCCTATAAGTGATCTTGTGTCAATGGTTTAACAATTAGGTCATTTTCTTCATCCCTAGGCTTATTCTAATCCAATAAGGGTTTTTAACCAACCATGTGCATCCAATAAATGAGTTTGTGTCATTGGTTGAGCATTTAGGTCATTTTCGTCCTCACTAGGCTTATTCTAATTCAACTAGGGTTTTTAACCAATCTTGTGCATTTAATAAGTGCGTTTGTTTCATTGGTTTAACACTTAGGTCATTTTCGTCCTCCCTAGGCTTATTCTAATCCAATTTGGCTTTATAACCAACCTTGGGCATCCAATTAGTGCGTTTGTGTCATTGGTTGAACATTTAGTTGATTTTCGTCCTCCCTAGGCTTATTCTAATCCAACTAGGGTTTTTAACCAATCTTTAGCATTCACTAAGTGCGTTTGTGTCATTGGTTTAAAAATTAGGTCATTTTCGTCCTCCCTAGGCTTATTCTAATCCAATTAGGGTTTTTAACCAATCTTGTGCATCCAATAAGTGCGTTTGTGTCATTGGTGTAACATTTAGGTAATTTTTGTCCTCCTTAGGCTTATTCTAATCCTATTAGGGTTATTAACCAATCATGTGCATCCAATAAGTTCGTTTGTGTCATTGGTTTAACAATTAGGTCATTTTTGTCCTTCCTATGCTTATTCTAATCCAATTAGGGTTTTTAACCAATCTTGTGCATCCAATAAGTGCGTTTGTATCGTTGGTTTAACATTTAGGTCATTTTCGTCCTCCCTAGGCTTATTATATCCCAATTAGGGTTTTTAGATAATCTTCTGCATCCAATAAGTGATTTTGTATCATTGGTTGAACATTTAGGTCATTTTTCGTCCTCCCTAGCCTTATTATAATCCAATTAGGGTTTTGAACCAATCATGTGCTTCCATTAAATGCGTTTGTGTCATTGGTTGAACATTTAGGTCATTTTGACCTCCCCAGGCTTATTCTAATCCAATTATGGTTTTTAACAAATCTTGTGCATCCCATAAGTGTGTTTGTGTCATTGGTTGAACACTTAGGTCATTTTCATCCTCTCTTGGCTTATTCTAATCCAATTAGGGTTTTTAATTAATCTTGTGAATCATATAAGTGCGTTTGTGTCATTGGTTTAACAATTAGGTCTTTTTCGTCCTCCCTAGGCTTATTCTAATCCAAAAAGGGTTTTTAACAAACCTTGTGCATCCAATAAGTGCGTTTGTGTCATTGGTTTAACATTTAGGTCATTTTCGTCCTCCTTATGCTTATTCTAATCCAATTAGGGTTTTTAACCAATCTTGTGCATCCAATAAGTGCGTTTGTGTCATTGGTTCAACATTTAGGTCATTTTCGTCCTCCCTGGGCTTATTCTAATCCAACAAGGATTTTTAACCAACCTTGTGCATCTAAAAAGTGCGTTTTTGTCATTGGTTGAGCATTTAGGTAATTTTTATCCTCCCTAGGCTTATTCTAATCCCATTAGGGTTATTAACCAATCCTGTGCATCCAATAATTTCGTTTGTGTCATTGGTTTAACAATTAGGTCATTTTTGTCCTTCTTATGCTTTTTCTAATCCAATTAGGGTTTTTAACCAATATTGTGCATCCAATAAGTGCGTTTGTGTCATTGGTTTAACATTTTTGTCATTGGTTGAACATTTAGGTCACATTCGTCCTCCCTAAGCTTATTCTACTCCAATTAAGGTTTTTAACCAATCTTGTGCATCCCATAAGTGTGTTTGTGTCATTGGTTGAACATTTAGGTCATTTTCATCTTCTATAAGCTGATTCTAATCCAATTATGGTTTTTAATTAATCTTGTGCATCCCATAAGTGCGTTTGTGTCATTGGTTTGACATTTAGGTTATTTTCGTCCTCCCTAGGCTTATTCTAATCCAATAAGGGTTTTTAACCAACCTTGTGCATATAATAAGTGCGTTTGTGTCATTGGTTGAACATTTAGGTCATTTTCGTCCTCCCTAGGCTTATTCTAATCCAATTAGTGTT
This sequence comes from Cicer chorassanicum, assembly GCA_037974735.1. Classification (NCBI taxonomy): domain Eukaryota; kingdom Viridiplantae; phylum Streptophyta; class Magnoliopsida; order Fabales; family Fabaceae; genus Cicer; species Cicer chorassanicum. The sequence goes on from JBBPBP010009777.1 coordinate 22,363,472, forward strand.
TTTAACAAACCTTGTGCATCCAATAAGTGCGTTTGTGTCATTGGTTCAACGTTTAGGTCATTTTCGTCCTCCCTAGGCTTATTCTAATTCAACTAGGGTTTTTAACCAACCTTGTGCATCTAATAAATGCGTTTGTGTCATTGGTTTAACATTTAGGTCATTTTTGTCCTCCCTAGGCTTATTCTAATCCAATTAGGGTTATTAACCAATCTTGTGCATCCAAAAGTTCGTTTGTGTCATTGGTTTAACAATTAGGTCATTTTCGTCCTTCCTAGGCTTATTCTAATCCAATAAGGGTTTTTAACCTACCTTGTGCATATAATAAGTGCGTTTGTGTCATTGGTTGAACATTTAGGTCATTTTCGTCCTCCCTAGGCTTATCCTAATCCAATTAGGGTTCTTAACCAATCCTATGCATCCAATAAGTCCGTTTGTGTCATTGGTTTAACAATTAGTTCATTTTTGTCCTTCCGATGCTTATTCTAATCCAATTAGGGTTTTTAACCAATCTTGTGCATCCAATAAGTGCGTTTGTGTCATTGGTTTAACATTTAGGTCATTTTTGTCCTCCCCAGGACTATTCTAATCCAATTAGGGTTATTAACCAAACTTGTGTATCCAATAAGTTCGTTTGGGTCATTGGTTTAACAATTAGGTCATTTTCGTCCTTCCTATGCTTATTCTAATCCATTAAGGGTTTTTAACCAATCTTGTGCATCCAATAAGTGCGTTTGTGTCATTGGTTTAACATTTAGGTCATTTTCGTCCTCCCTAGGCTTATTCTTATCCAATTAGGGTTATTATAAAAACCTTGTGCATCCGATAAGTGCGTTTGTGTCATTGGTTTAACAATTAGGTCATTTTTGTCCTCCCCATGCTTATTCTAATCCAATTAGGGTTACTAACCAATCTTGTGCATCCAATAAGTTCGTTTGTGTCATTGGTTTAACAATTAGTTCATTTTCGTTCTTCTTATGCTTATTCTAATCCAATTAGGGTTTTTAACCAATCTTGTGCATCCAAT
>JBBPBP010009777.1:22364995-22426098 GCA_037974735.1 Cicer chorassanicum
GTTTTTAACAAATCTTGTGCATCCCATAAGTGTGTTTGTGTCATTGGTTGAACACTTAGGTCATTTTCATCCTCTCTTGGCTTATTCTAATCCAATTAGGGTTTTTAATTAATCTTGTGAATCATATAAGTGCGTTTGTGTCATTGGTTTAACAATTAGGTCTTTTTCGTCCTCCCTAGGCTTATTCTAATCCAAAAAGGGTTTTTAACAAACCTTGTGCATCCAATAAGTGCGTTTGTGTCATTGGTTTAACATTTAGGTCATTTTTGTCCTCCTTATGCTTATTCTAATCCAATTAGGGTTTTTAACCAATCTTGTGCATCCAATAAGTGCGTTTGTGTCATTGGTTCAACATTTAGGTCATTTTCGTCCTCCCTGGGCTTATTCTAATCCAACAAGGATTTTTAACCAACCTTGTGCATCTAATAAGTGCGTTTTTGTCATTGGTTGAGCATTTAGGTAATTTTTATCCTCCCTAGGCTTATTCTAATCCAATTAGGGTTATTAACCAATCCTGTGCATCCAATAATTTCGTTTGTGTCATTAGTTTAACAATTAGGTCATTTTTGTCCTTCTTATGCTTTTTCTAATCCAATTAGGGTTTTTAACCAATATTGTGCATCCAATAAGTGCGTTTGTGTCATTGGTTTAACATTTTTGTCATTGGTTGAACATTTAGGTCACATTCGTCCTCCCTAAGCTTATTCTACTCCAATTAAGGTTTTTAACCAATCTTGTGCATCCCATAAGTGTGTTTGTGTCATTGGTTGAACATTTAGGTCATTTTCATCCTCTATAAGCTGATTCTAATCCAATTATGGTTTTTAATTAATCTTGTGCATCCCATAAGTGCGTTTGTGTCATTGGTTTGACATTTAGGTTATTTTCGTCCTCCCTAGGCTTATTCTAATCCAATAAGGGTTTTTAACCAACCTTGTGCATATAATAAGTGCGTTTGTGTCATTGGTTGAACATTTAGGTCATTTTCGTCCTCCCTAGGCTTATTCTAATCCAATTAGTGTTTTTAACAAACCTTGTGCATCCAATAAGTGCGTTTGTGTCATTGGTTCAACGTTTAGGTCATTTTCGTCCTCCCTAGGCTTATTCTAATTCAACTAGGGTTTTTAACCAACCTTGTGCATCTAATAAATGCGTTTGTGTCATTGGTTTAACATTTAGGTCATTTTTGTCCTCCCTAGGCTTATTCTAATCCAATTAGGGTTATTAACCAATCTTGTGCATCCAAAAGTTCGTTTGTGTCATTGGTTTAACAATTAGGTCATTTTCGTCCTTCCTAGGCTTATTCTAATCCAATAAGGGTTTTTAACCTACCTTGTGCATATAATAAGTGCGTTTGTGTCATTGGTTGAACATTTAGGTCATTTTCGTCCTCCCTAGGCTTATCCTAATCCAATTAGGGTTCTTAACCAATCCTGTGCATCCAATAAGTCCGTTTGTGTCATTGGTTTAACAATTAGTTCATTTTTGTCCTTCCGATGCTTATTCTAATCCAATTAGGGTTTTTAACCAATCTTGTGCATCCAATAAGTGCGTTTGTGTCATTGGTTTAACATTTAGGTCATTTTTGTCCTCCCCAAGACTATTCTAATCCAATTAGGGTTATTAACCAAACTTGTGCATCCAATAAGTTCGTTTGGGTCATTGGTTTAACAATTAGGTCATTTTCGTCCTTCCTATGCTTATTCTAATCCATTAAGGGTTTTTAACCAATCTTGTGCATCCAATAAGTGCGTTTGTGTCATTGGTTTAACATTTAGGTCATTTTCGTCCTCCCTAGGCTTATTCTTATCCAATTACGGTTATTATAAAAACCTTGTGCATCCGATAAGTGCGTTTGTGTCATTGGTTTAACAATTAGGTCATTTTTGTCCTCCCCATGCTTATTCTAATCCAATTAGGGTTACTAACCAATCTTGTGCATCCAATAAGTTCGTTTGTGTCATTGGTTTAACAATTAGTTCATTTTCGTTCTTCTTATGCTTATTCTAATCCAATTAGGGTTTTTAACCAATCTTGTGCATCCAATTAGTGCGTTTGTGTCATTGGTTGAACATTTAGGTCATTTTCGTCCTCCCTAGCCTTATTATAATCCAATTAGGGTTTTGAACCAATCTTGTGCATCCATTAAGTGCGTTTGTGTCATTGGTTGAACATTTAGGTCATTTCAACCTCCCCAGGCTTATTCTAATCGAATTAAAGTTTTTAACCAATCTTGTGCAACCCATAAGTGCGTTTGTGTCATTGGTTCAACATTTAGGTCATTTTCGTCCTCCCTAGGCTTATTCTAATCCAATTAGGGTTATTAACCAATCCTGTGCATCTAATAAATGCGTTTGTGTAATGTGTTTAACAATTAGGTCATTTTCATCCTTCCTATGCTTATTCTAATCTAATAAGGATTTTTAACCAACCTTGTGCATCGAATAAGTTCGTTTGTGTCACTAGTTTAAAATTTAGGTCATTTTCGTCCTCCTTAGGCTTATTCTAATCCAATTAGGGTTATTAATCAATCCTGTGCATCCAATAAGTGCGTTTGTGTCATTGGTTTAACAATTAGGTCATTTTCGTTCTTCTTATGCTTATTCTAATCCAATTAGGGTTTTTAACCAATCTTGTGCATCCAATTAGTGCGTTTGTGTCATTGGTTGAACATTTAGGTCATTTTCGTCCTCCCTAGCCTTATTATAATCCAATTAGGGTTTTGAACCAATCTTGTGCATCCATTAAGTGCGTTTGTGTCATTGGTTTAACATTTAGGTCATTTTTGTCCTCCCTAGGCTTATTCTTATCCAATTAGGGTTATTCTAAAAACCTTGTGCATCCGATAAGTGCATTTGTGTCATTGTTTTAACAATTAGGTCATTTTCGTCCTTCCTATGCTTATTCTAATCCAATTAGGGTTTTTAATTAATCTTGTGCATCCAATAAGTGCGTTTGTGTCATTGGTTTAACAATTAGGTCTTTTTCGTCATCCCTAGGCTTATTCTAATCCAATAAGGGTTTTTAACAAACCTTGTGCATCCATTAAGTGCGTTTGTGTCATTAGTTGAACATTTAGGTCATTTTCATCCTCCGTGGGCTTATTCTAATCCAATTAGGGTTTTGAACCAATCTTGTGCATCCAATAAGTGCGTTTGTGTCATTGGTTCAACATTTAGGTCATTTTCGTCCTCCCTAAGCTTATTCTAATCCAACTAGGGTTTTTAACTAACCTTGTGCATCTAATAAGTGCGTTTTTGTCATTGGTTGAGCATTTAGGTCATTTTCGTCCTCCCTAGGCTTATTCTAATCCAATTAGGATTATTAACCAGTCCTGTGCATTCAATAAATGCGTTTGTGTCATTGGTTTAACAATTAGGTCATTTTCTTCCTTCTTATGCTTATTCTAATCCAATTAGGGTTTTTAACCAATCTTGTGCATCCAATAAGTGCGTTTGTGTCATTGGTTTAACATTTAGGTCATTTCCGTCCTCTCTAGGCTTACTCTAATCCAATTAGGGTTTTTAATTAATTTTGTGCATCCAATATGTGCGTTTGTGTCATTGGTTTAACATTTAGGTCTTTTTCGTCCTCCCTAGGCTTATTCTAATCCACTAAGAGTTTTTAATTAATCTTTTGCATCCCAAAAGTGTGTTTGTGTCATTGGTTGAACATTTAGATCATTTTCATCCTCTCTAGGCTTATTCTAATCAAATTAGGGTTTTTAACCAATCTTGTAAATCCAATAAGCGCGTGTGTGTCATTGGTTGAAGATTTAGGTCATTTTCGTCCTTCCTAGGCTTATTCTAATGCAATTTGGGTTTTGAGCCTATATTGTGCATCCAATAAGTGTGTTTGTGTCATTGGTTGAACATTCAGGTCATTTTCATCATCCCTAGGCTTATTCTAATCCAATTAGGGTTATTAACCAATCTTGTGCATCCAATAAGTTCGTTTGTGTCATCGGTTTAACAATTAGATCATTTTTGTTCTTCCAATGCTTATTCTAATCCAATTAGGGTTTTTAACCAATCTTGTGCATCCAATTAAGGCGTTTGTGTCATTGGTTTAACATTTAGGTCATTTTCGTCCTCCCTAGCCATATTATAATCCAATTAGTGTTTTGAACCAATCTTGTGCATCCATTAAGTGCGTTTGTGTCATTGGTTGAACATTTAGGTCATTTCGACCTCCCTAGGCTTATTCTAATCCAATTAAGGTTTTTAATAAACCATGTGCATCCAATAAGTGCGTTTGTGCCATTGGTTGAGAATTTAGGTCATTTTTGTCCTCCCTAGGCTTATTCTAATCCAATTTGGGTTTTTAACCAATCTTGTGCGTTCCAATAAGTGCGTTTGTGTCATTAGTTTGACATTTAAGTCATTTTCATCCTCCCTAGGCTTATTCTAATCCAATAAGGGTTTTTAACAAACCTTGTGCATCCAATAAGTGCGTTTGTGTCATTGGTTGAACATTTAGGTCATTTTCGTCCTCCTAGGCTTATTCTAATCTAGTTAGGGTTTTTAGTTAATCTTTTGCATCCAATAAGTGCGTTTGTGTCATAGGTTTAACAATTAGGTCTTTTTCTTCCTCCCTAGGCTTATTCTAATCCAATAAGGGTTTTTAACCAACCTTGTGCATCCAATAAGTGTGTTTGTGTCATTGGTTGAACATTTAGGTCATTTTATACCTCCCTAGGCTTATTCTAATCCAATTAGGGTTTTTACCCAATCTTGTGCATCCAATAAGTGCTTTTGTGTCATTGGTTCAACATTTAGGTCATTTTCTTCTTCCCTAGGCTTATTCTAATCCAACTAGGGTTTTTAATTAACCTTGTGCATCTAATAAGTGCGTTTTGTCATTGGTTGAACATTTAGGTCATATTCGTCCTCCCTAGGCTTATTCTAATCCAATTAGGGTTTTTGACCAATCTTGTGCATTCAATAAGTGAGTTTGTGTCATTTGTTTAACAATTAGGTCATTTTCGTCTTCCAAAGCTTATTCTAATCCAATTAGGGTTTTTAACCAATCTTGTGCATCCAATAAGTGCTTTTGTGTCATTGGTTCAACATTTAGGTCATTTTTGTCCTCCCTAGGCTTATTCTAATCCAACTAGGGTTTTTAACCAACCTTGTGCATCTAATAAGTGCGTTTTTGTCATTGGTTGAGCATTTAGGTCATTTTCGTCCTCCCTAGGCTTATTCTAATCCAATTAGGGTTTTTGACCAATCTTGTGCATTCAATAAGTGCGTTTTTGTCATTGGTTTAACAATTAGGTCATTTTCGTCCTCCCAAAGCTTATTCTAATCCAATTGGGGTTTTTAACCAACCTTGTGCATCCAATAAGTGCGTTTGTGTCATTGGTTAAACATTTAGGTCGTTTTTCATCCTCTCTAGGCTTATTCTAATCCAATTGGGGTTATTAATTTATCTTGTGCATCCAATAAGTGCGTTTGTGTCATTGGTTTAACAATAAGGTCATTTTCTTCCTCCCTAGGCTTATTCTAATCAAATAAGGGTTTTTATTTAATCTTGTGCATCCAATAAGTGTGTTTGTGTCATTTGTTTACCACTTAGGTCATTTTCGTCGTCCCTAGGCGTTATCTAATCCAATTCTGGTTTATAACTAGTCTTTGGCATCCAAATAGTGCGTTTGTGTCATTGGTTGAAAATTTAGGTCATTTTCGTCCTCCCTAGGCTTACTCTAATCCAGTTAGGGTTTTTAATTAATCTTTTGCATCCAATAAGTGCGTTTTTGTCATTGGTTTAACAATTAGGTCATTTTCGTCCTACCTAGGCTTATTCTAATCCAATAAGGGTTTTTAACCAACCTTGTGCATCCAATAAATGCGTTTGTGTCATTGGTTGAGCATTTTTATCATTTTCGTCTTCCCTAAGCTTATTCTAATCCAATTAGGGTTTTTAACCAATCTTGTGCATCCAATAAGTGCGTTTGTGTCATTGGTTTAACATTTAGGTCTTTTTCGTCCTCCCTAGGCTTATTCTAATCCAATTAGGGTTATTAACAAATCCTATGCATCCCATAAATGCGTTTGTGTCATAGGTTTAACAATTAGGCCATTTTCGTCCTTCCTATGCTTATTCTAATCCAATTAGGGTTTTTAGCCAATGTTGTGCATCCAATAAGTGCGTTTGTGTCATTGGTTTAACATTTAGGTCATTTTCGTCCTCCCTAGGCTTACTATCTCCCAATTAGGGTTTTTAATTAATCTTCTGCATCCAATAAGTGATTTTGTGTCATTGGTTGAACTTTCAGGTCACATTCGTCCTCCCTAGGCTTATTATAATCCAATTAGGGTTCTGAACGAATCTTGTGCATCCATTAAGTGCGTTTGTGTCGTTGGTTAAACATTTAGGTCATTTCGACCTCCGTAGGCTTATTCTAATCCAATTAAGGTTTTTAACCAATCTTGTGCATCTCATAAGTGTGCTTGTGACATTGGTTGAACATTTAGGTCATTTTCATCCTCTATAGGCTTATTCTAATCCAATTAGGGTTTTTAACTAATCTTGTGCATCCAATAAGTGCGTTTATGTAATTGGTTTGACATTTAGGTCATTTTCGTCCTCCCTAGGCTAATTCTAATCCAATTAGGGTTTTTAACCAACCTTGTGCATCTAATAAGTGTGTTTTTGTCATTGGTTGAGCATTTAGGTCATTTTCGTCCTCCCTAGGCTTATTCTAATCCAATTAGGGTTTTTCATTTATCTTGTGCACCCTATAAGTGATCTTGTGTCAATGGTTTAACAATTAGGTCATTTTCTTCATCCCTAGGCTTATTCTAATCCAATAAGGGTTTTTAACCAACCATGTGCATCCAATAAATGAGTTTGTGTCATTGGTTGAGCATTTAGGTCATTTTCGTCCTCACTAGGCTTATTCTAATTCAACTAGGGTTTTTAACCAATCTTGTGCATTTAATAAGTGCGTTTGTTTCATTGGTTTAACACTTAGGTCATTTTCGTCCTCCCTAGGCTTATTCTAATCCAATTTGGCTTTATAACCAACCTTGGGCATCCAATTAGTGCGTTTGTGTCATTGGTTGAACATTTAGTTGATTTTCGTCCTCCCTAGGCTTATTCTAATCCAACTAGGGTTTTTAACCAATCTTTAGCATTCACTAAGTGCGTTTGTGTCATTGGTTTAAAAATTAGGTCATTTTCGTCCTCCCTAGGCTTATTCTAATCCAATTAGGGTTTTTAACCAATCTTGTGCATCCAATAAGTGCGTTTGTGTCATTGGTGTAACATTTAGGTAATTTTTGTCCTCCTTAGGCTTATTCTAATCCTATTAGGGTTATTAACCAATCATGTGCATCCAATAAGTTCGTTTGTGTCATTGGTTTAACAATTAGGTCATTTTCGTCCTTCCTATGCTTATTCTAATCCAATTAGGGTTTTTAACCAATCTTGTGCATCCAATAAGTGCGTTTGTATCGTTGGTTTAACATTTAGGTCATTTTCGTCCTCCCTAGGCTTATTATATCCCAATTAGGGTTTTTAGATAATCTTCTGCATCCAATAAGTGATTTTGTATCATTGGTTGAACATTTAGGTCATTTTTCGTCCTCCCTAGCCTTATTATAATCCAATTAGGGTTTTGAACCAATCATGTGCTTCCATTAAGTGCGTTTGTGTCATTGGTTGAACATTTAGGTCATTTTGACCTCCCCAGCCTTATTCTAATCCAATTATAGTTTTTAACAAATCTTGTGCATCCCATAAGTGTGTTTGTGTCATTGGTTGAACACTTAGGTCATTTTCATCCTCTCTTGGCTTATTCTAATCCAATTAGGGTTTTTAATTAATCTTGTGAATCATATAAGTGCGTTTGTGTCATTGGTTTAACAATTAGGTCTTTTTCGTCCTCCCTAGGCTTATTCTAATCCAAAAAGGGTTTTTAACAAACCTTGTGCATCCAATAAGTGCGTTTGTGTCATTGGTTTAACATTTAGGTCATTTTTGTCCTCCTTATGCTTATTCTAATCCAATTAGGGTTTTTAACCAATCTTGTGCATCCAATAAGTGCGTTTGTGTCATTGGTTCAACATTTAGGTCATTTTCGTCCTCCCTGGGCTTATTCTAATCCAACAAGGATTTTTAACCAACCTTGTGCATCTAATAAGTGCGTTTTTGTCATTGGTTGAGCATTTAGGTAATTTTTATCCTCCCTAGGCTTATTCTAATCCAATTAGGGTTATTAACCAATCCTGTGCATCCAATAATTTCGTTTGTGTCATTAGTTTAACAATTAGGTCATTTTTGTCCTTCTTATGCTTTTTCTAATCCAATTAGGGTTTTTAACCAATATTGTGCATCCAATAAGTGCGTTTGTGTCATTGGTTTAACATTTTTGTCATTGGTTGAACATTTAGGTCACATTCGTCCTCCCTAAGCTTATTCTACTCCAATTAAGGTTTTTAACCAATCTTGTGCATCCCATAAGTGTGTTTGTGTCATTGGTTGAACATTTAGGTCATTTTCATCCTCTATAAGCTGATTCTAATCCAATTATGGTTTTTAATTAATCTTGTGCATCCCATAAGTGCGTTTGTGTCATTGGTTTGACATTTAGGTTATTTTCGTCCTCCCTAGGCTTATTCTAATCCAATAAGGGTTTTTAACCAACCTTGTGCATATAATAAGTGCGTTTGTGTCATTGGTTGAACATTTAGGTCATTTTCGTCCTCCCTAGGCTTATTCTAATCCAATTAGTGTTTTTAACAAACCTTGTGCATCCAATAAGTGCGTTTGTGTCATTGGTTCAACGTTTAGGTCATTTTCGTCCTCCCTAGGCTTATTCTAATTCAACTAGGGTTTTTAACCAACCTTGTGCATCTAATAAATGCGTTTGTGTCATTGGTTTAACATTTAGGTCATTTTTGTCCTCCCTAGGCTTATTCTAATCCAATTAGGGTTATTAACCAATCTTGTGCATCCAAAAGTTCGTTTGTGTCATTGGTTTAACAATTAGGTCATTTTCGTCCTTCCTAGGCTTATTCTAATCCAATAAGGGTTTTTAACCTACCTTGTGCATATAATAAGTGCGTTTGTGTCATTGGTTGAACATTTAGGTCATTTTCGTCCTCCCTAGGCTTATCCTAATCCAATTAGGGTTCTTAACCAATCCTGTGCATCCAATAAGTCCGTTTGTGTCATTGGTTTAACAATTAGTTCATTTTTGTCCTTCCGATGCTTATTCTAATCCAATTAGGGTTTTTAACCAATCTTGTGCATCCAATAAGTGCGTTTGTGTCATTGGTTTAACATTTAGGTCATTTTTGTCCTCCCCAGGACTATTCTAATCCAATTAGGGTTATTAACCAAACTTGTGCATCCAATAAGTTCGTTTGGGTCATTGGTTTAACAATTAGGTCATTTTCGTCCTTCCTATGCTTATTCTAATCCATTAAGGGTTTTTAACCAATCTTGTGCATCCAATAAGTGCGTTTGTGTCATTGGTTTAACATTTAGGTCATTTTCGTCCTCCCTAGGCTTATTCTTATCCAATTACGGTTATTATAAAAACCTTGTGCATCCGATAAGTGCGTTTGTGTCATTGGTTTAACAATTAGGTCATTTTTGTCCTCCCCATGCTTATTCTAATCCAATTAGGGTTACTAACCAATCTTGTGCATCCAATAAGTTCGTTTGTGTCATTGGTTTAACAATTAGTTCATTTTCGTTCTTCTTATGCTTATTCTAATCCAATTAGGGTTTTTAACCAATCTTGTGCATCCAATTAGTGCGTTTGTGTCATTGGTTGAACATTTAGGTCATTTTCGTCCTCCCTAGCCTTATTATAATCCAATTAGGGTTTTGAACCAATCTTGTGCATCCATTAAGTGCGTTTGTGTCATTGGTTGAACATTTAGGTCATTTCAACCTCCCCAGGCTTATTCTAATCGAATTAAAGTTTTTAACCAATCTTGTGCAACCCATAAGTGCGTTTGTGTCATTGGTTCAACATTTAGGTCATTTTCGTCCTCCCTAGGCTTATTCTAATCCAATTAGGGTTATTAACCAATCCTGTGCATCTAATAAATGCGTTTGTGTAATGTGTTTAACAATTAGGTCATTTTCATCCTTCCTATGCTTATTCTAATCCAATTAGGGTTTTTAACCAATCTTGTGCATCCAATAAGTGCGTTTATGTCATTGGTTTAATATTTAGGTCATTTTTGTCCTCCCTAGGCTTATTCTAATCCAATTAGGGTTATTAATAATCTTGTGCATCCATTAAGTGGGTTTGTGTCATTGGTTTAACAATTAGGTCATTTTCCTCCTTCCTATGCTTATTCTAATCCAATTAGGGTTTTTAACCAATCTTGTGTATCCAAGAAGTGCGTTTGTGTCATTGGTTTAACATTTAGGTCATTTTTGTCCTCCCTAGGCTTATTCTTATCCAATTAGGGTTATTCTAAAAACCTTGTGCATCCGATAAGTGCGTTTGTGTCATTGTTTTAACAATTAGGTCATTTTCGTCCTTCCTATGCTTATTCTAATCCAATTAGGGTTTTTAATTAATCTTGTGCATCCAATAAGTGCGTTTGTGTCATTGGTTTAACAATTAGGTCTTTTTCGTCCTCCCTAGGCTTATTCTAATCCAATAAGGGTTTTTAATTAATCTTTTGCATCCCAAAAGTGTGTTTGTGTCATTGGTTGAACATTTAGGTCATTTTCATCCTCTCTAGGCTTATTATAATCCAATTAGGGTTTTTAATTAATCTTGTGCATCCAATAAGTGCGTTTGTGTCATTGGTTTAACAATTAGGTCTTTTTCGTCATCCCTAGGCTTATTCTAATCCAATAAGGGTTTTTAACAAACCTTGTGCATCCATTAAGTGCGTTTGTGTCATTAGTTGAACATTTAGGTCATTTTCATCCTCCGTGGGCTTATTCTAATCCAATTAGGGTTTTGAACCAATCTTGTGCATCCAATAAGTGCGTTTGTGTCATTGGTTCAACATTTAGGTCATTTTCGTCCTCCCTAAGCTTATTCTAATCCAACTAGGGTTTTTAACTAACCTTGTGCATCTAATAAGTGCGTTTTTGTCATTGGTTGAGCATTTAGGTCATTTTCGTCCTCCCTAGGCTTATTCTAATCCAACTAGGGTTTTTAATTAATTTTGTGCATCCAATATGTGCGTTTGTGTCATTGGTTTAACATTTAGGTCTTTTTCGACCTCCCTAGGCTTATTCTAATCCACTAAGAGTTTTTAATTAATCTTTTGCATCCCAAAAGTGTGTTTGTGTCATTGGTTGAACATTTAGATCATTTTCATCCTCTCTAGGCTTATTCTAATCAAATTAGGGTTTTTAACCAATCTTGTAAATCCAATAAGCGCGTGTGTGTCATTGGTTGAAGATTTAGGTCATTTTCGTCCTTCCTAGGCTTATTCTAATGCAATTTGGGTTTTGAGCCTATATTGTGCATCCAATAAGTGTGTTTGTGTCATTGGTTGAACATTCAGGTCATTTTCATCATCCCTAGGCTTATTCTAATCCAATTAGGGTTATTAACCAATCTTGTGCATCCAATAAGTTCGTTTGTGTCATCGGTTTAACAATTAGGTCATTTTTGTTCTTCCAATTCTTATTCTAATCCAATTAGGGTTTTTAACCAATCTTGTGCATCCAATTAAGGCGTTTGTGTCATTGGTTTAACATTTAGGTCATTTTCGTCCTCCCTAGCCATATTATAATCCAATTAGTGTTTTGAACCAATCTTGTGCATCCATTAAGTGCGTTTGTGTCATTGGTTGAACATTTAGGTCATTTCGACCTCCCTAGGCTTATTCTAATCCAATTAAGGTTTTTAATAAACCATGTGCATCCAATAAGTGCGTTTGTGCCATTGGTTGAGAATTTAGGTCATTTTTGTCCTCCCTAGGCTTATTCTAATCCAATTAGGGTTTTTAACCAATCTTGTGCGTTCCAATAAGTGCGTTTGTGTCATTAGTTTGACATTTAAGTCATTTTCGTCCTCCCTAGGCTTATTCTAATCCAATAAGGGTTTTTGACAAACCTTGTGCATCCAATAAGTGCGTTTGTGTCATTGGTTGAACATTTAGGTCATTTTCGTCCTCCTAGGCTTATTCTAATCCAGATAGGGTTTTTAGTTAATCTTTTGCATCCAATAAGTGCGTTTGTGTCATAGGTTTAACAATTAGGTCTTTTTCTTCCTCCCTAGGCTTATTCTAATCCAATAAGGGTTTTTAACCAACCTTGTGCATCCAATAAGTGTGTTTGTGTCATTGGTTGAACATTTAGGTCATTTTATACCTCCCTAGGCTTATTCTAATCCAATTAGGGTTTTTACCCAATCTTGTGCATCCAATAAGTGCTTTTGTGTCATTGGTTCAACATTTAGGTCATTTTCTTCTTCCCTAGGCTTATTCTAATCCAACTAGGGTTTTTAATTAACCTTGTGCATCTAATAAGTGCGTTTTGTCATTGGTTGAACATTTAGGTCATATTCGTCCTCCCTAGGCTTATTCTAATCCAATTAGGGTTTTTGACCAATCTTGTGCATTCAATAAGTGAGTTTGTGTCATTTGTTTAACAATTAGGTCATTTTCGTCTTCCAAAGCTTATTCTAATCCAATTAGGGTTTTTAACCAATCTTGTGCATCCAATAAGTGCTTTTGTGTCATTGGTTCAACATTTAGGTCATTTTTGTCCTCCCTAGGCTTATTCTAATCCAACTAGGGTTTTTAACCAACCTTGTGCATCTAATAAGTGCGTTTTTGTCATTGGTTGAGCATTTAGGTCATTTTCGTCCTCCCTAGGCTTATTCTAATCCAATTAGGGTTTTTCACCAATCTTGTGCATTCAATAAGTGCGTTTGTGTCATTGGTTTAACAATTAGGTCATTTTCGTCCTCCCAAAGCTTTTTCTAATCCAATTAGGGTTTTTAACCAACCTTGTGCATCCAATAAGTGCGTTTGTGTCATTGGTTCAACATTTAGGTCGTTTTTCATCCTCTCTAGGCTTATTCTAATCCAATTGGGGTTTTAATTAATCTGTTGCATCCAATAAGTGCGTTTGTGTCATTGGTTTAACAATAAGGTCATTTTCGTCCTCCCTAGGCTTATTTTAATCCAATAAGGGTTTTTATTTAATCTTGTGCATCCAATAAGTGTGTTTGTGTCATTTGTTTACCACTTAGGTCATTTTCGTCTTCCAAAGCTTATTCTAATCCAATTAGGGTTTTTAACCAATCTTGTGCATTCAATAAGTGAGTTTGTGTCATTTGTTTAACAATTAGGTCATTTTTGTCTTCCAAAGCTTATTCTAATCCAATTAGGGTTTTTAACCAATCTTGTGCATCCAATAAGTGCTTTTGTGTCATTGGTTCAACATTTAGGTCATTTTTGTCCTCCCTAGTCTTATTCTAATCCAACTAGGGTTTTTAACCAACCTTGTGCATCTAATAAGTGCGTTTTTGTCATTGGTTGAGCATTTAGGTCATTTTCGTCCTCCCTAGGCTTATTCTAATCCAATTAGGGTTTTTCACCAATCTTGTGCATTCAATAAGTGCGTTTGTGTCATTGGTATAACAATTAGGTCATTTTCGTCCTCCCAAAGCTTATTCTAATCCAATTAGGGTTTTTAACCAACCTTGTGCATCCAATAAATGCGTTTGTGTCATTGGTTCAACATTTAGGTCGTTTTTCATCCTCTCTAGGCTTATTCTAATCCAATTGGGGTTTTTAATTAATCTGTTGCATCCAATAAGTGCGTTTGTGTCATTGGTTTAACAATAAGGTCATTATCGTCCTCCCTAGGCTTATTCTAATCCAATAAGGGTTTTTATTTAATCTTGTGCATCCAATAAGTGTGTTTGTGTCATTAGTTTACCACTTAGGTCATTTTCGTCGTCCCTAGGCGTAATCTAATCCAATTCGGGGTTTATAACCTGTCTTGGGCATCCAATAAGTCATTTGTGTCCTTTGTTGAAAATTTAGGTCATTTTCGTCCTCCCTAGGCTTACTCTAATCCAGTTAGGGTTTTTAATTAATCTTTTGCATCCAATAAGTGCGTTTGTGTCATTGGTTTAACAATTAGGTCATTTTCGTCCTACCTAGGCTTATTCTAATCCAATAAGGGTTTTTAACCAACCTTGTGCATCTAATAAGTGCGTTTGTGTCATTGGTTGAGCATTTTTATGATTTTCGTCTTCCCTAGGCTTATTCTAATCCAATTCGGGTTTTTCATTAATCTTGTGCATCCAATAATTGATTTTGTGTCATTGGTTGAACATTTAGGTCATTTTCCTCCTCCCTAGGTTTATTCTAATCCAATTAGGGTTCTTAACCAATCTTGTAAATCCAATAAGCGCGTTTGTGTCATTGGTTTAAGATTTAGGTCATTTTCGTCCTTCCTAGGCTTATTCTAATGCAATTAGGGTTTTTAGCCTATATTGTGCATCCAATAAGTGTGTTTGTGTCATTGGTTGAACATTCAGGTCATTTTCATCATCCCTAGGCTTATTCTAATCCAATTAGGGTTATTAACCAATCTTGTGCATCCAATAAGTTCGTTTGTGTCATCGGTTTAACAATTAGGTCATTTTCATTCTTCCAATGCTTATTCTAATCCAATTAGGGTTTTTAACCAATCTTGTGCATCCAATTAAGGCGTTTGTGTCATTGGTTTAACATTTAGGTCATTTTCGTCCTCCCTAGCCATATTATAATCCAATTAGTGTTTTGAAACAATCTTGTGCATCCATTAAGTGCGTTTGTTTCATTGGTTGAACATTTAGGTCATTTCGACCTCCCTAGGATTATTCTAATCCAATTAAGGTTTTTAATAAACCTTGTGCATCCAATAAGTGCGTTTGTGTCATTAGTAGAGCATTTAGGTCATTTTTGTCCTCCCTAGGCTTATTCTAATCCAATTAGGGTTCTTAACCAATCTTGTGCATTCCAATAAGTGCGTTTGTGTCATTGGTTTGACATTTAAGTCATTTTCATCCTCCCTAGGCTTATTCTAATCCAATAAGGGTTTTTATCAAACCTTGTGCATCCAATAAGTGCGTTTGTGTCATTGTTTAAACATTTAGGTCATTTTCGTCCTCCTAGGCTTATTCTAATCCAGTTAGGGTTTTTAGTTAATCTTTTGCATCCAATAAGTGCGTTTGTGTCATAGGTTTAACAATTAGGTCTTTTTCTTCCTCCCTAGGCTTATTCTAATCCAATAAGGGTTTTTAACCAACCTTGTGCATCCAATAAGTGTGTTTGTGTCATTGGTTGAACATTTAGGTCATTTTAGACCTCCCTAGGCTTATTCTAATCCAATTAAGGATTTTACCCAATCTTGTGCATCCAATAAGTGCTTTTGTGTCATTGGTTCAACATTTAGGTCATTTTCGTCCTCCGTAGGCTTATTCTAGTCCAACTAGGGTTTTTAACCAACCTTGTGCATCTAATAAGTGCGTTTTTGTCATTGGTTGAGCATTTAGGTCATTTTTGTCCTCCCTAGGCTTATTCTAATCCAATTAGGGTTTTTCACCAATCTTGTGCATTCAATAAGTGCGTTTGTGTCATTGGTTTAACAATTAGGTCATTTTCGTCCTCCCAAAGCTTATTCTAATCCAATTAGGGTTTTTAACCAACCTTGTGCATCCTATAAGTGCATTTGTGTCATTGGTTCAACATTTAGGTCGTTTTTCATCCTCTCTAGGCTTATTCTAATCCAATTGGGGTTTTAATTAATCTGTTGCATCCAATAAGTGCGTTTGTGTCATTGGTTTAACAATAAGGTCATTTTCGTCCTCCCTAGGCTTATTTTAATCCAATAAGGGTTTTTATTTAATCTTGTGCATCCAATAAATGTGTTTGTGTCATTTGTTTACCACTTAGGTCATTTTCGTCGTCCCTAGGCGTAATCTAATCCAATTCGGGGTTTATAACCAGTCTCGGGCATCCAATAAGTGCGTTTGTGTCATTTGTTGAAAAATTAGGTCGTTTTCGTCCTCCCTAGGCTTACTCTAATCCAGTTATGGTTTTTAATTAATCTTTTGCATCCAATAAGTGTGTTTGTGTCATTAGTTTAACAATTAGGTCATTTTCGTCCTACCTAGGCTTATTCTAATCCAATTAGGGTTTTTAACCAACCTTGTGAATCCAATAAGTGCGTTTGTGTCATTGGTTGAGCATTTTTATCATTTTCGTCTTCCCTAGGCTTATTCTAATCCAATTCGGGTTTTTCATTAATCTTGTGCATCCAATAATTGATTTTGTGTCATTGGTTGAACATTTAGGTCATTTTCCTCCTCCCTAGGCTTATTCTAATCCAATTAGGGTGTTTAACCAATCATGTAAATCCAATAAGTGCGTTTGTGTGATTGGTTTAACATTTAGGTCATTTTCGTCCTCCCAAAGCTTATTCTAATGCAATTAGGGTTTTTAACCAATCTTGTGCATCCAATAAGTGTGTTTGTGTCATTGGTTTAACATTTAGGTCTTTTTCGTCCTCCCTAGGCTTATTCTAATCCAATTAGGGTTATTAACAAATCCTGTGCATCCAATAAGTGCGTTTGTGTCATAGGTTTAACAATTAGGCCATTTTTGTCCTTCCTATGCTTATTCTAATCCAATTAGGGTTTGTAACCAATGTTGTGCATCCAATAAGTGCGTTTGTGTCATTGGTTTAACATTTAGGTCATTTTCGTCCTCCCTAGGCTTATTATCTCCCATTTAGGGTTTTTAATTAATCTTCTGCATCCAATAAGTGATTTTGTGTCATTTGTTGAACTTTTAGGTCATTTTTGTCCTCCCTAGACTTATTATAATCCAACTAAGGTTTTTAACCAATCTTGTGCATCTCATAAGTGTGCTTGCGTCATTGGTTGAACATTTAGGTCATTTTTATCCTCTATAGGCTTATTCTAATCCAATTAGGGTTTTTAACCAATCTTGTGCATCCAATATGTGCGTTTATGTCATTGGTTCAACATTTACGTCATTTTCGTTCTCCCTGGGCTTATTCTAATCCAATAAGGGTTTTTCATTAATCTTGTGCATCCAATAAGTGATTTTGTGTCTTTGGTTTAACAATTAGGTCTTTTTGGTCCTCCCTAGGCTTATTCTTATCCAATAAGGGTTTTTAACCAACCTTGTGCATCCAATAAGTGCGTTTGTGTCATTGGTTGAACATTTAGGTTATTTTTGTCCTCCCTAGGCTTATTCTAATCCAATTAGGGTTTTTAACCAATCTTGTGCATCTAATAAGCGCGTTTTTTCATTGGTTCAACATTTAGGTCATTTTCGTCCTCCCTAAGCTAATTCTAATCCAATTCGGGTTTATAACCAACCTTGGGCATCCAATCAGTACGTTTGTGTTATTGGTTGAACATTTAGTTGATTTTCGTCCTCCCTAGGCTTATTCTAATCCAATTAGGGTTTTTAACCAATCTTTAGCATTCACTAAGTGCGTTTGTGTCATTGGTTTAACAATTAGGTCATTTTCGTCCTCCCTAGGCTTACTCTAATCCAATTAGGGTTTTTAACCAACCTTGGCATATAATAAGTGTGTTTGTGTCATTGGTTGAGCATTTAGGTTATTTTCGTCCTACCTAGGCTTATTCTAATCCAATTAGGGTTTTAAACCAATCTTGTGCATCCAATAAGTGATTTTTTGTCATTGGTTTAACAACTAGGTCATTTTCGTCCTCCCTAGGCTTATTCTAATCCAATAAGGGTTTATAACCAAACTTGTGCATCCAATAAGTGAATTTGTGTCATTGGTTAAACATTTAGGTCTTTTATGTTCTTCCTAGGTTTATTCTAATCCAATTAGGGTTTTTAACCAATCTTGTAAATCCAATAAGCGCGTTTGTGTCATTGGTTTATGATTTAGGTCATTTTCATCCTTCCTATGCTTATTCTAATGCAATTAGGGTTTTTAGCCTATCTTGTGCATCTAATAAGTGTGTTTGTGTCATTGGTTGAACATTCAGGTCATTTTCATCTTCCCTAGGCTTATTCTAATCCAATTAGGGTTATTAACCAATCTTGTGCATCCAATAAGTTCGTTTGTGTCATCGGTTTAACAATTAGGTCATTTTCGTTCTTCCTATGCTTATTCTAATCCAATTAGGGTTTTTAACCAATCTTGTGCATCCAATTAGTGCGTTTGTGTCATTCGTTTAACATTTAGGTCATTTTCGTCCTCCCTAGCCATATTATAATCCAATTAGTGTTTTGAACCAATCTTGTGCATCCAGTAAGTGCGTTTGTGTCATTGGTTGAACATTTAGGTCATTTCGACCTCCTTAGGATTATTCTAATCCAATTAAGGTTTTTAACAAACCTTGTGCATCCAATAAGTGCGTTTGTGTCATTGGTTGAGCATTTAGGTCAGTTTTGTCCTCCCTAGGCTTATTCTAATCCAATTAGGGTTTTTAACCAATCTTGTGCATTCCAATAAGTGCGTTTGTGTCATTGGTTTGACATTTAAGTCATTTTCGTCCTCCCTAGGCTTATTCTAATCCAATAAGGGTTTTTAACAAACCTTGTGCATCCAATAAGTGCGTTTGTGTCATTGGTTAAACATTTAGGTCATTATCGTCCTCCTAGGCTTTTTCTAATCCAGTTAGGGTTTTTAGTTAATCTTTTGCATCCAATAAGTGCGTTTGTGTCATAGGTTTAACAATTAGGTCTTTTTCTTCCTCCCTAGGCTTATTCTAATCCAATAAGGGTTTTTAACCAACCTTGTGCATCCAATAAGTATGTTTGTGTCATTGGTTGAACATTTAGGTCATTTTCGACCTCCCTAGGCTTATTCTAATCCAATTAGGGTTTTTAACCAATCTTGTGCATCCAATAAGTGCATCCAATAAGTGCTTTTGTGTCATTGGTTCAACATTTAGGTCATTTTCTTCCTCCCTAGGCTTATTCTAATCCAACTAGGGTTTTTAACCAACCTTGTGCATCTAATAAGTGCGTTTTTGTCATTGGTTGAGCATTTAGGTCATTTTCGTCCTCCTTAGGCTTATTCTAATCCAATTGGGGTTTTTAATTAATCTATTGCATTCAATAAGTGCGTTTGTGTCATTGGTTTAACAATAAGGTCATTTTCGTCCTCCCTGGGCATATTCTAATCAGATAAGGGTTTTTATTTAATCTTGTGCTTCCAATAAGTGTGTTTGTGTCATTTGTTTACCACTTAGGTCATTTTCGTCGTCCTTAGGCGTAATCTAATCCAATTCGCGGTTTATAACCAGTCCTGGGCATCCAATAAGTGCGTTTGTGTCATTGGTTGAAAATTTAGGTCATTTTTGTCCTCCCTAGGCTTACTCTAATCTAGTTAGGGTTTTTTATTAATCTTTTGCATCCAATAAGTGCGTTTGTGTCATTGGTTTAACAATTAGTTCATTTTCGTCCTACCTAGGCTTATTCTAATCCAATAAGGGTTTTTAACCAACCTTGTGCATCTAATAAGTGCTTTTGTGTCATTGGTTCAACATTTAGGTCATTTTCTTCATCCTTGGCTTATTCTAATCCAACTAGGGTTTTTAACCAACCTTGTGCATCTAATAAGTGCGTTTTTGTCATTGGTTGAACATTTAGGTCATTTTCGTCCTCCTTAGGCTTATTCTAATCCAATTAGGGTTTTTGACCAATCTTGTGCATTCAATAAGTGCATTTGTGTCATTGGTTCAACATTTAGGTCGTTTTTCATCCTCTCTAGGCTTATTCTAATCCAATTGGGGTTTTAATTAATCTGTTGCATCCAATAAGTGCGTTTGTGTCATTGGTTTAACAATAAGGTCATTTTCGTCCTCCCTAGGCTTATTTTAATCCAATAAGGGTTTTTATTTAATCTTGTGCATCCAATAAATGTGTTTGTGTCATTTGTTTACCACTTAGGTCATTTTCGTCGTCCCTAGGCGTAATCTAATCCAATTCGGGGTTTATAACCAGTCTCGGGCATCCAATAAGTGCGTTTGTGTCATTTGTTGAAAAATTAGGTCGTTTTTCGTCCTCCCTAGGCTTACTCTAATCCAGTTATGGTTTTTAATTAATCTTTTGCATCCAATAAGTGTGTTTGTGTCATTAGTTTAACAATTAGGTCATTTTCGTCCTACCTAGGCTTATTCTAATCCAATTAGGGTTTTTAACCAACCTTGTGAATCCAATAAGTGCGTTTGTGTCATTGGTTGAGCATTTTTATCATTTTCGTCTTCCCTAGGCTTATTCTAATCCAATTCGGGTTTTTCATTAATCTTGTGCATCCAATAATTGATTTTGTGTCATTGGTTGAACATTTAGGTCATTTTCCTCCTCCCTAGGCTTATTCTAATCCAATTAGGGTGTTTAACCAATCATGTAAATCCAATAAGTGCGTTTGTGTGATTGGTTTAACATTTAGGTCATTTTCGTCCTCCCAAAGCTTATTCTAATGCAATTAGGGTTTTTAACCAATCTTGTGCATCCAATAAGTGCGTTTGTGTCATTGGTTTAACATTTAGGTCTTTTTCGTCCTCCCTAGGCTTATTCTAATCCAATTAGGGTTATTAACAAATCCTGTGCATCCAATAAGTGCGTTTGTGTCATAGGTTTAACAATTAGGCCATTTTTGTCCTTCCTATGCTTATTCTAATCCAATTAGGGTTTGTAACCAATGTTGTGCATCCAATAAGTGCGTTTGTGTCATTGGTTTAACATTTAGGTCATTTTCGTCCTCCCTAGGCTTATTATCTCCCATTTAGGGTTTTTAATTAATCTTCTGCATCCAATAAGTGATTTTGTGTCATTTGTTGAACTTTTAGGTCATTTTTGTCCTCTATAGGCTTATTCTAATCCAATTAGGGTTTTTAACCAATCTTGTGCATCCAATATGTGCGTTTATGTCATTGGTTCAACATTTACGTCATTTTCGTTCTCCCTGGGCTTATTCTAATCCAATAAGGGTTTTTCATTAATCTTGTGCATCCAATAAGTGATTTTGTGTCTTTGGTTTAACAATTAGGTCTTTTTGGTCCTCCCTAGGCTTATTCTTATCCAATAAGGGTTTTTAACCAACCTTGTGCATCCAATAAGTGCGTTTGTGTCATTGGTTGAACATTTAGGTTATTTTTGTCCTCCCTAGGCTTATTCTAATCCAATTAGGGTTTTTAACCAATCTTGTGCATCTAATAAGCGCGTTTTTTCATTGGTTCAACATTTAGGTCATTTTCGTCCTCCCTAAGCTAATTCTAATCCAATTCGGGTTTATAACCAACCTTGGGCATCCAATCAGTACGTTTGTGTTATTGGTTGAACATTTAGTTGATTTTCGTCCTCCCTAGGCTTATTCTAATCCAATTAGGGTTTTTAACCAACCTTGCCATATAATAAGTGTGTTTGTGTCATTGGTTGAGCATTTAGGTTATTTTCGTCCTACCTAGGCTTATTCTAATCCAATTAGGGTTTTAAACCAATCTTCTGCATCCAATAAGTACATTTCTGTCATTGGTTCAACAACTTGGCTTATTTTAATCCATTTAGGGTTTTTCAATAATATTGTGCATCCAATAAGTGATTTTTTGTCATTGGTTTAACAACTAGGTCATTTTCGTCCTCCCTAGGCTTATTCTAATCCAATAAGGGTTTATAACCAAACTTGTGCATCCAATAAGTGAATTTGTGTCATTGGTTAAACATTTAGGTCTTTTATGTTCTTCCTAGGTTTATTCTAATCCAATTAGGGTTTTTAACCAATCTTGTAAATCCAATAAGCGCGTTTGTGTCATTGGTTTATGATTTAGGTCATTTTCATCCTTCCTATGCTTATTCTAATGCAATTAGGGTTTTTAGCCTATCTTGTGCATCTAATAAGTGTGTTTGTGTCATTGGTTGAACATTCAGGTCATTTTCATCTTCCCTAGGCTTATTCTAATCCAATTAGGGTTATTAACCAATCTTGTGCATCCAATAAGTTCGTTTGTGTCATCGGTTTAACAATTAGGTCATTTTCGTTCTTCGTATGCTTATTCTAATCCAATTAGGGTTTTTAACCAATCTTGTGCATCCAATTAGTGCGTTTGTGTCATTCGTTTAACATTTAGGTCATTTTCGTCCTCCCTAGCCATATTATAATCCAATTAGTGTTTTGAACCAATCTTATGCATCCAGTAAGTGCGTTTGTGTCATTGGTTGAACATTTAGGTCATTTCGACCTCCTTAGGATTATTCTAATCCAATTAAGGTTTTTAACAAACCTTGTGCATCCAATAAGTGCGTTTGTGTCATTGGTTGAGCATTTAGGTCAGTTTTGTCCTCCCTAGGCTTATTCTAATCCAATTAGGGTTTTTAACCAATCTTGTGCATTCCAATAAGTGCGTTTGTGTCATTGGTTTGACATTTAAGTCATTTTCGTCCTCCCTAGGCTTATTCTAATCCAATAAGGGTTTTTAACAAACCTTGTGCATCCAATAAGTGCGTTTGTGTCATTGGTTAAACATTTAGGTCATTATCGTCCTCCTAGGCTTTTTCTAATCCAGTTAGGGTTTTTAGTTAATCTTTTGCATCCAATAAGTGCGTTTGTGTCATAGGTTTAACAATTAGGTCTTTTTCTTCCTCCCTAGGCTTATTCTAATCCAATAAGGGTTTTTAACCAACCTTGTGCATCCAATAAGTATGTTTGTGTCATTGGTTGAACATTTAGGTCATTTTCGACCTCCCTAGGCTTATTCTAATCCAATTAGGGTTTTTAACCAATCTTGTGCATCCAATAAGTGCATCCAATAAGTGCTTTTGTGTCATTGGTTCAACATTTAGGTCATTTTCTTCCTCCCTAGGCTTATTCTAATCCAACTAGGGTTTTTAACCAACCTTGTGCATCTAATAAGTGCGTTTTTGTCATTGGTTGAGCATTTAGGTCATTTTCGTCCTCCTTAGGCTTATTCTAATCCAATTGGGGTTTTTAATTAATCTATTGCATTCAATAAGTGCGTTTGTGTCATTGGTTTAACAATAAGGTCATTTTCGTCCTCCCTGGGCATATTCTAATCAGATAAGGGTTTTTATTTAATCTTGTGCATCCAATAAGTGTGTTTGTGTCATTTGTTTACCACTTAGGTCATTTTCGTCGTCCTTAGGCGTAATCTAATCCAATTCGCGGTTTATAACCAGTCCTGGGCATCCAATAAGTGCGTTTGTGTCATTGGTTGAAAATTTAGGTCATTTTTGTCCTCCCTAGGCTTACTCTAATCTAGTTAGGGTTTTTTATTAATCTTTTGCATCCAATAAGTGCGTTTGTGTCATTGGTTTAACAATTAGTTCATTTTCGTCCTACCTAGGCTTATTCTAATCCAATAAGGGTTTTTAACCAACCTTGTGCATCTAATAAGTGCTTTTGTGTCATTGGTTCAACATTTAGGTCATTTTCTTCATCCTTGGCTTATTCTAATCCAACTAGGGTTTTTAACCAACCTTGTGCATCTAATAAGTGCGTTTTTGTCATTGGTTGAACATTTAGGTCATTTTCGTCCTCCTTAGGCTTATTCTAATCCAATTAGGGTTTTTGACCAATCTTGTGCATTCAATAAGTGAGTTTGTGTCATTGGTTTAACAATTAGATCATTTTCGTCCTCCCAAAGCTTATTCTAATCCAATTAGGGTTTTTAACCAATCTTGTGCATCCAATAAGTGCTTTTGTGTCATTGGTTCAACATTTAGGTCATTTTCGTCCTCCCTAGGCTTATTCTAATCCAACTAGGGTTTTTTACCAACCTTGTGCATCTAATAAGTGCGTTTTTGTCATTGGTTGTGCATTTAGGTCATTTTCGTCCTCCCTAGGCTTATTCTTATCTAATTAGGGTTTTTCACCAATCTTGTGCATTCAATAAGTGCGTTTGTGTCATTGGTTTAACAATTAGGTCATTTTCGTCCTCCCAAAGCTTATTCTAATCCAGTTAGGGTTTTTAACCAACCTTGTGCATCCAATAAGTGCGTTTGTGTCATTGGTTAAATATTTAGGTCGTTTTTCATCCTCTCTAGGCTTATCCTAATCCAATTGGGGTTTTTAATTAATCTTGTGCATCCAATAAGTGTGTTTGTGTCATTGGTTTAACAATAAGGTCATTTTCGTCCTCCCTAGGCTTATTCTAATCCAATAAGGGTTTTTATTTAATCTTGTGCATCCAATAAGTGTGTTGGTGTCATTTGTTTACCACTTAGGTCATTTTCCTCGTCCCTAGGCGTAATCTAATCCAATTTGGGTTTATAACTAGTCTTGGGCATCCAATAAGTGCGTTTGTGTCATTGGTTGAAAATTTAGGTCATTTTCGTCGTCCCTAGGCTTACTCTAATCCAGTTAGGGTTTTTAATTAATCTTTTGCATCCAATAAGTGCGTTTGTGTCATTGGTTTAACAATTAGGTCATTTTCGTCCTACCTAGGCTTATTCTAATCCAATAAGGGTTTTTAACCAACCTTGTGCATCCAATAAATGCGTTTGTGTCATTGGTTGAGCATTTTTATCATTTTCGTCTTCCCTAGGCTTATTCTAATCCAATTCGGGTTTTTCATTAATCTTGTGCATCCAATAATTGATTTTGTGTCATTGGTTTAACATTTAGGTCATTTTCCTGCTCCCTAGGATTATTCTAATCCAATTAGGGTGTTTAACCAATCATGTAAATCCAATAAGTGCGTTTGTGTGATTGGTTTAACATTTAGGTCATTTTCGTCCTCCCAAAGCTTATTCTAATCCTATTAGGGTTTTTAACCAATCTTGTGCATCCAATAAGTGCGTTTGTGTCATTGGTTTAACATTTAGGTCTTTTTCGTCCTCCCTAGGCTTATTCTAATCCAATTAGGGTTATTAACAAATCCTGTGCATCCAATAAGTGCGTTTGTGTCATAGGTTTAACAATTAGGCCATTTTCGTCCTTCCTATGCTTATTCTAATCCAATTAGGGTTTTTAGCCAATGTTGTGCATCCAATAAGTGCGTTTGTGTCATTGGTTTAACATTTAGGTCATTTTCGTCCTCCCTAGGCTTATTATCTCCCAATTCGGGTTTTTAATTAATCTTCTGCATCCAATAATTGATTTTGTGTCATTGGTTGAACATTTTGGTCATTTTCCTCCTCCCTAGGTTTATTCTAATCCAATTAGGGTTCTTAACCAATCTTGTAAATCCAATAAGCGCGTTTGTGTCATTGGTTTAAGATTTAGGTCATTTTCGTCCTTCCTAGGCTTATTCTAATGCAATTAGGGTTTTTAGCCTATATTGTGCATCCAATAAGTGTGTTTGTGTCATTGGTTGAACATTCAGGTCATTTTCATCATCCCTAGGCTTATTCTAATCCAATTAGGGTTATTAACCAATCTTGTGCATCCAATAAGTTCGTTTGTGTCATCGGTTTAACAATTAGGTCATTTTCATTCTTCCAATGCTTATTCTAATCCAATTAGGGTTTTTAACCAATCTTGTGCATCCAATTAAGGCGTTTGTGTCATTGGTTTAACATTTAGGTCATTTTCGTCCTCCCTAGCCATATTATAATCCAATTAGTGTTTTGAAACAATCTTGTGCATCTATTAAGTGCGTTTGTTTCATTGGTTGAACATTTAGGTCATTTCGACCTCCCTAGGATTATTCTAATCCAATTAAGGTTTTTAATAAACCTTGTGCATCCAATAAGTGCGTTTGTGTCATTAGTTGAGCATTTAGGTCATTTTTGTCCTCCCTAGGCTTATTCTAATCCAATTAGGGTTCTTAACCAATCTTGTGCATTCCAATAAGTGCGTTTGTGTCATTGGTTTGACATTTAAGTCATTTTCGTCCTCCCTAGGCTTATTCTAATCCAATAAGGGTTTTTATCAAACCTTGTGCATCCAATAAGTGCGTTTGTGTCATTGTTTAAACATTTAGGTCATTTTCGTCCTCCTAGGCTTATTCTAATCCAGTTAGGGTTTTTAGTTAATCTTTTGCATCCAATAAGTGCGTTTGTGTCATAGGTTTAACAATTAGGTCTTTTTCTTCCTCCCTAGGCTTATTCTAATCCAATAAGGGTTTTTAACCAACCTTGTGCATCCAATAAGTGTGTTTGTGTCATTAGTTGAACATTTAGGTCATTTTAGACCTCCCTAGGCTTATTCTAATCCAATTAAGGTTTTTACCCAATCTTGTGCATCCAATAAGTGCTTTTGTGTCATTGGTTCAACATTTAGGTCATTTTCGTCCTCCGTAGGCTTATTCTAGTCCAACTAGGGTTTTTAACCAACCTTGTGCATCTAATAAGTGCGTTTTTGTCATTGGTTGAGCATTTAGGTCATTTTTGTCCTCCCTAGGCTTATTCTAATCCAATTAGGGTTTTTCACCAATCTTGTGCATTCAATAAGTGCGTTTGTGTCATTGGTTTAACAATTAGGTCATTTTCGTCCTCCCAAAGCTTATTCTAATCCAATTAGGGTTTTTAACCAACCTTGTGCATCCAATAAGTGCATTTGTGTCATTGGTTCAACATTTAGGTCGTTTTTCATCCTCTCTAGGCTTATTCTAATCCAATTGGGGTTTTAATTAATCTGTTGCATCCAATAAGTGCGTTTGTGTCATTGGTTTAACAATAAGGTCATTTTCGTCCTCCCTAGGCTTATTTTAATCCAATAAGGGTTTTTATTTAATCTTGTGCATCCAATAAATGTGTTTGTGTCATTTGTTTACCACTTAGGTCATTTTCGTCGTCCCTAGGCGTAATCTAATCCAATTCGGGGTTTATAACCAGTCTCGGGCATCCAATAAGTGCGTTTGTGTCATTTGTTGAAAAATTAGGTCGTTTTCGTCCTCCCTAGGCTTACTCTAATCCAGTTATGGTTTTTAATTAATCTTTTGCATCCAATAAGTGCGTTTGTGTCATTGGTTTAACAATTAGGTCATTTTCGTCCTACCTAGGCTTATTCTAATCCAATAAGGGTTTTTAACCAACCTTGTGCATCCAATAAATGCGTTTGTGTCATTGGTTGAGCATTTTTATCATTTTCGTCTTCCCTAGGCTTATTCTAATCCAATTCGGGTTTTTCATTAATCTTGTGCATCTAATAATTGATTTTGTGTCATTGGTTGAACATTTAGGTCATTTTCCTCCTCCGTAGGCTTATTCTAATCCAATTAGGGTGTTTAACCAATCATGTAAATCCAATAAGTGCGTTTGTGTGATTGGTTTAACATTTAGGTCATTTTCGTCCTCCCAAAGCTTATTCTAATCCTATTAGGGTTTTTAACCAATCTTGTGCATCCAATAAGTGCGTTTGTGTCATTGGTTTAACATTTAGGTCTTTTTCGTCCTCCCTAGGCTTATTCTAATCCAATTAGGGTTATTAAAAAATCCTGTGCATCCAATAAGTGCGTTTGTGTCATAGGTTTAACAATTAGGCCATTTTCGTCCTTCCTATGCTTATTCTAATCCAATTAGGGTTTTTAGCCAATGTTGTGCATCCAATAAGTGCGTTTGTGTCATTGGTTTAACATTTAGGTCATTTTCGTCCTCCCTAGGCTTATTATCTCCCATTTAGGGTTTTTAATTAATCTTCTGCATCCAATAAGTGATTTTGTGTCATTGGTTGAACTTTTAGATCATTTTCGTCCTCCCTAGACTTATTATAATCCAATTAGGGTTCTGAACGAATCTTGTGCATCCAATAAGTGCGTTTGTGTCATTGGTTAAACATTTAGGTCATTTTCGTCCTCCCTAGGCTTACTCTAATCCAGTTAGGGTTTTTAATTAATCTTTTGCATCCAATAAGTGCGTTTGTGTCATTGGTTTAACAATTAGGTAATTTTCGTCCTACCTAGGCTTATTCTAATCCAATAAGGGTTTTTAACCAACCTTGTGCATCCAATAAGTGCGTTTGTGTCATTGGTTGATCATTTTTATCATTTTCGTCTTCCCTAGGCTTATTCTAATCCAATTCGGGTTTTTCATTAATCTTGTGCATCCAAGAATTGATTTTGTGTCATTGGTTGAACATTTAGGTCATTTTCCTCCTCCCTAGGCTTATTCTAATCCAATAAGGGTTTTTAACCAACCTTGTGCATCAAATAAGTGTGTTTGTGTCATTGGTTGAACATTTAGGTCATTTTCGACCTCCCTAGGCTTATTCTAATTCAATTAGGGTTTTTAACCAATCTTGTGTATCCAATAAGTGCTTTTGTGTCATTGGTTCAACATTTAGGTCATTTTCTTCCTCCCTAGGCTTATTCTAATCCAACGAGGGTTTTTAACCAACCTTGTGCATCTAATAAGTGCGTTTTTGTCATTGGTTGAACATTTAGGTCATTTTCGTCCTCCATAGGCTTATTCTAATCCAATTAGGGTTTTTGACCAATCTTGTGCATTCAATAAGTGCGTTTGTGTCATTGGTTTAACAATTAGGTCATTTTCGTCCTCCCAAAGCTTATTCTAATCCAATTAGGGTTTTTAACCAATCTTGTGCATCCAATAAGTGCTTTTGTGTCATTGGTTCAACATTTAGGTCATTTTCGTCCTCCCTAGGCTTATTCTAATCCAACTAGGGTTTTTAACCAACCTTGTGCATCTAATAAGTGCGTTTTTGTCATTGGTTGGCATTTAGGTCATTTTCGTCCTCCCTAGGCTTATTCTAATCCAATTAGGGTTTTTGACCAATCTTGTGCATTCAATAAGTGCGTTTCTGTCATTGGTTTAACAATTAGGTCATTTTCGTCCTCCCAAAGCTTATTCTAATCCAATTGGGGTTTTTAACCAACCTTGTGCATCCAATAAGTGCGTTTGTGTCATTGGTTAAACATTTAGGTCGTTTTTCATCCTCTCTAGGCTTATTCTAATCCAATTAGGGTTTTTAACCAATCTTGTGCATCCAATAAGTGCATCCAATAAGTGCTTTTGTGTTATTGGTTCAACATTTAGGTCATTTTCTTCATCCTTGGCTTATTCTAATCCAACTAGGGTTTTTAACCAACCTTGTGCATCTAATAAGTGCGTTTTTGTAATTGGTTGAGCATTTAGGTCATTTTCGTCCTCCCTAGGCTTAATCTAATCTAATTAGGGTTTTTCACCAATCTTTTGCATTCAATAAGTGCGTTTGTGTCATTGGTTTAACTTTTAGGTCATTTTCGTCGTCCTTAGGCTTATTCTAATCCAATTAGGGTTTTTAACCAACCTTGTGCATCTAATAAGTGCGTTTTTGTCATTGGTTGACCATTTAGGTCATTTTCGTCCTCCATAGGCTTATTCTAATCCAATTAGGGTTTTTGACCAATCTTGTGCATTCAATAAGTGCGTTTGTGTCATTGGTTTAACAATTAGGTCATTTTCGTCGTCCCAAAGCTTATTCTAATCCAATTAGGGTTTTTAACCAATCTTGTGCATCCAATAAGTGCTTTTGTGTCATTGGTTCAACATTTAGGTCATTTTCGTCCTCCCTAGGCTTATTCTAATCCAACTAGGGTTTTTAACCAACCTTGTGCATCTAATAAGTGCGTTTTTGTCATTGGTTGAGCATTTAGGTCATTTTCGTCCTCCCTAGGCTTATTCTAATCCAATTAGGGTTTTTGACCAATCTTGTGCATTCAATAAGTGCGTTTTTGTCATTGGTTTAACAATTAGGTCATTTTCGTCCTCCCAAAGCTTATTCTAATCCAATTGGGGTTTTTAACCAACCTTGTGCATCCAATAAGTGCGTTTGTGTCATTGGTTAAACATTTAGGTCGTTTTTCATCCTCTCTAGGCTTATTCTAATCCAATTGGGGTTATTAATTTATCTTGTGCATCCAATAAGTGCGTTTGTGTCATTGGTTTAACAATAAGGTCATTTTCGTCCTCCCTAGGCTTATTCTAATCAAATAAGGGTTTTTATTTAATCTTGTGCATCCAATAAGTGTGTTTGTGTCATTTGTTTACCACTTAGGTCATTTTCGTCGTCCCTAGGCGTAATCTAATCCAATTCTGGTTTATAACTAGTCTTTGGCATCCAAATAGTGCGTTTGTGTCATTGGTTGAAAATTTAGGTCATTTTCGTCCTCCCTAGGCTTACTCTAATCCAGTTAGGGTTTTTAATTAATCTTTTGCATCCAATAAGTGCGTTTTTGTCATTGGTTTAACAATTAGGTCATTTTCGTCCTACCTAGGCTTATTCTAATCCAATAAGGGTTTTTAACCAACCTTGTGCATCCAATAAATGCGTTTGTGTCATTGGTTGAGCATTTTTATCATTTTCGTCTTCCCTAAGCTTATTCTAATCCAATTAGGGTTTTTAACCAATCTTGTGCATCCAATAAGTGCGTTTGTGTCATTGGTTTAACATTTAGGTCTTTTTCGTCCTCCCTAGGCTTATTCTAATCCAATTAGGGTTATTAACAAATCCTATGCATCCCATAAGTGCGTTTGTGTCATAGGTTTAACAATTAGGCCATTTTCGTCCTTCCTATGCTTATTCTAATCCAATTAGGGTTTTTAGCCAATGTTGTGCATCCAATAAGTGCGTTTGTGTCATTGGTTTAACATTTAGGTCATTTTCGTCCTCCCTAGGCTTACTATCTCCCAATTAGGGTTTTTAATTAATCTTCTGCATCCAATAAGTGATTTTGTGTCATTGGTTGAACTTTCAGGTCACATTCGTCCTCCCTAGGCTTATTATAATCCAATTAGCGTTCTGAACGAATCTTGTGCATCCATTAAGTGCGTTTGTGTCGTTGGTTAAACATTTAGGTCATTTCGACCTCCGTAGGCTTATTCTAATCCAATTAAGGTTTTTAACCAATCTTGTGCATCTCATAAGTGTGCTTGTGACATTGGTTGAACATTTAGGTCATTTTCATCCTCTATAGGCTTATTCTAATCCAATTAGGGTTTTTAACTAATCTTGTGCATCCAATAAGTGCGTTTATGTAATTGGTTTGACATTTAGGTCATTTTCGTCCTCCCTAGGCTAATTCTAATCCAATTAGGGTTTTTAACCAACCTTGTGCATCTAATAAGTGTGTTTTTGTCATTGGTTGAGCATTTAGGTCATTTTCGTCCTCCCTAGGCTTATTCTAATCCAATTAGGGTTTTTCATTTATCTTGTGCACCCTATAAGTGATCTTGTGTCAATGGTTTAACAATTAGGTCATTTTCTTCATCCCTAGGCTTATTCTAATCCAATAAGGGTTTTTAACCAACCATGTGCATCCAATAAATGAGTTTGTGTCATTGGTTGAGCATTTAGGTCATTTTCGTCCTCACTAGGCTTATTCTAATTCAACTAGGGTTTTTAACCAATCTTGTGCATTCAATAAGTGCGTTTGTTTCATTGGTTTAACACTTAGGTCATTTTCGTCCTCCTTAGGCTTATTCTAATCCAATTCGGCTTTATAACCAACCTTGGGCATCCAATTAGTGCGTTTGTGTCATTGGTTGAACATTTAGTTGATTTTCGTCCTCCCTAGGCTTATTCTAATCCAACTAGGGTTTTTAACCAATCTTTAGCATTCACTAAGTGCGTTTGTGTCATTGGTTTAAAAATTAGGTCATTTTCGTCCTCCCTAGGCTTATTCTAATCCAATTAGGGTTTTTAACCAATCTTGTGCATCCAATAAGTGCGTTTGTGTCATTGGTGTAACATTTAGGTAATTTTTGTCCTCCTTAGGCTTATTCTAATCCTATTAGGGTTATTAACCAATCATGTGCATCCAATAAGTTCGTTTGTGTCATTGGTTTAACAATTAGGTCATTTTCGTCCTTCCTATGCTTATTCTAATCCAATTAGGGTTTTTAACCAATCTTGTGCATCCAATAAGTGCGTTTGTATCGTTGGTTTAACATTTAGGTCATTTTCGTCCTCCTAGGCTTATTATATCCCAATTAGGGTTTTTAGATAATCTTCTGCATCCACTAAGTGATTTTGTATCATTGGTTGGACATTTAGGTCATTTTTCGTCCTCCCTAGCCTTATTATAATCCAATTAGGGTTTTGAACCAATCATGTGCTTCCATTAAGTGCGTTTGTGTCATTGGTTGAACATTTAGGTCATTTTGACCTCCCCAGGCTTATTCTAATCCAATTATGGTTTTTAACAAATCTTGTGCATCCCATAAGTGTGTTTGTGTCATTGGTTGAACACTTAGGTCATTTTCATCCTCTCTTGGCTTATTCTAATCCAATTAGGGTTTTTAATTAATCTTGTGAATCATATAAGTGCGTTTGTGTCATTGGTTTAACAATTAGGTCTTTTTCGTCCTCCCTAGGCTTATTCTAATCCAAAAAGGGTTTTTAACAAACCTTGTGCATCCAATAAGTGCGTTTGTGTCATTGGTTTAACATTTAGGTCATTTTCGTCCTCCTTATGCTTATTCTAATCCAATTAGGGTTTTTAACCAATCTTGTGCATCCAATAAGTGCGTTTGTGTCATTGGTTCAACATTTAGGTCATTTTCGTCCTCCCTGGGCTTATTCTAATCCAACAAGGATTTTTAACCAACCTTGTGCATCTAAAAAGTGCGTTTTTGTCATTGGTTGAGCATTTAGGTAATTTTTATCCTCCCTAGGCTTATTCTAATCCCATTAGGGTTATTAACCAATCCTGTGCATCCAATAATTTCGTTTGTGTCATTGGTTTAACAATTAGGTCATTTTTGTCCTTCTTATGCTTTTTCTAATCCAATTAGGGTTTTTAACCAATATTGTGCATCCAATAAGTGCGTTTGTGTCATTGGTTTAACATTTTTGTCATTGGTTGAACATTTAGGTCACATTCGTCCTCCCTAAGCTTATTCTACTCCAATTAAGGTTTTTAACCAATCTTGTGCATCCCATAAGTGTGTTTGTGTCATTGGTTGAACATTTAGGTCATTTTCATCTTCTATAAGCTGATTCTAATCCAATTATGGTTTTTAATTAATCTTGTGCATCCCATAAGTGCGTTTGTGTCATTGGTTTGACATTTAGGTTATTTTCGTCCTCCCTAGGCTTATTCTAATCCAATAAGGGTTTTTAACCAACCTTGTGCATATAATAAGTGCGTTTGTGTCATTGGTTGAACATTTAGGTCATTTTCGTCCTCCCTAGGCTTATTCTAATCCAATTAGTGTTTTTAACAAACCTTGTGCATCCAATAAGTGCGTTTGTGTCATTGGTTCAACGTTTAGGTCATTTTCGTCCTCCCTAGGCTTATTCTAATTCAACTAGGGTTTTTAACCAACCTTGTGCATCTAATAAATGCGTTTGTGTCATTGGTTTAACATTTAGGTCATTTTTGTCCTCCCTAGGCTTATTCTAATCCAATTAGGGTTATTAACCAATCTTGTGCATCCAAAAGTTCGTTTG
Source organism: Cicer chorassanicum (assembly GCA_037974735.1). Taxonomy (NCBI): domain Eukaryota; kingdom Viridiplantae; phylum Streptophyta; class Magnoliopsida; order Fabales; family Fabaceae; genus Cicer; species Cicer chorassanicum. The sequence goes on from JBBPBP010009777.1 coordinate 22,398,299, forward strand.
TGTCATTGGTTTAACAATTAGGTCATTTTCGTCCTTCCTAGGCTTATTCTAATCCAATAAGGGTTTTTAACCTACCTTGTGCATATAATAAGTGCGTTTGTGTCATTGGTTGAACATTTAGGTCATTTTCGTCCTCCCTAGGCTTATCCTAATCCAATTAGGGTTCTTAACCAATCCTGTGCATCCAATAAGTCCGTTTGTGTCATTGGTTTAACAATTAGTTCATTTTTGTCCTTCCGATGCTTATTCTAATCCAATTAGGGTTTTTAACCAATCTTGTGCATCCAATAAGTGCGTTTGTGTCATTGGTTTAACATTTAGGTCATTTTTGTCCTCCCCAGGACTATTCTAATCCAATTAGGGTTATTAACCAAACTTGTGCATCCAATAAGTTCGTTTGGGTCATTGGTTTAACAATTAGGTCATTTTCGTCCTTCCTATGCTTATTCTAATCCATTAAGGGTTTTTAACCAATCTTGTGCATCCAATAAGTGCGTTTGTGTCATTGGTTTAACATTTAGGTCATTTTCGTCCTCCCTAGGCTTATTCTTATCCAATTAGGGTTATTATAAAAACCTTGTGCATCCGATAAGTGCGTTTGTGTCATTGGTTTAACAATTAGGTCATTTTTGTCCTCCCCATGCTTATTCTAATCCAATTAGGGTTACTAACCAATCTTGTGCATCCAATAAGTTCGTTTGTGTCATTGGTTTAACAATTAGTTCATTTTCGTTCTTCTTATGCTTATTCTAATCCAATTAGGGTTTTTAACCAATCTTGTGCATCCAATAAGTGCGTTTGTGTCATTGGTTTAACATTTAGGTCATTTTTGTCCTCCCCAGGACTATTCTAATCCAATAAGTGTTTTTAACAAACCTTGTGCATCCATTAAGTGCGTTTGTGTCATTAGTTGAACATTTAGGTCATTTTCATCCTCCATGGGCTTATTCTAATCCAATTAGGGTTTTGAACCAATCTTGTGCATCCAATAAGTGCGTTTGTGTCATTGGTTCAACATTTAGGTCATTTTCGTCCTCCCTAAGCTTATTCTAATCCAACTAGGGTTTTTAACTAACCTTGTGCATCTAATAAGTGCGTTTTTGTCATTGGTTGAGCATTTAGGTCATTTTCGTCCTCCCTAGGCTTATTCTAATCCAATTAGGATTATTAACCAGTCCTGTGCATTCAATAAATGCGTTTGTGTCATTGGTTTAACAATTAGGTCATTTTCTTCCTTCTTATGCTTATTCTAATCCAATTAGGGTTTTTAACCAATCTTGTGCATCCAATAAGTGCGTTTGTGTCATTGGTTTAACATTTAGGTCATTTCCGTCCTCTCTAGGCTTACTCTAATCCAATTAGGGTTTTTAATTAATTTTGTGCATCCAATATGTGCGTTTGTGTCATTGGTTTAACATTTAGGTCTTTTTCGTCCTCCCTAGGCTTATTCTAATCCACTAAGAGTTTTTAATTAATCTTTTGCATCCCAAAAGTGTGTTTGTGTCATTGGTTGAACATTTAGATCATTTTCATCCTCTCTAGGCTTATTCTAATCAAATTAGGGTTTTTAACCAATCTTGTAAATCCAATAAGCGCGTGTGTGTCATTGGTTGAAGATTTAGGTCATTTTCGTCCTTCCTAGGCTTATTCTAATGCAATTTGGGTTTTGAGCCTATATTGTGCATCCAATAAGTGTGTTTGTGTCATTGGTTGAACATTCAGGTCATTTTCATCATCCCTAGGCTTATTCTAATCCAATTAGGGTTATTAACCAATCTTGTGCATCCAATAAGTTCGTTTGTGTCATCGGTTTAACAATTAGATCATTTTTGTTCTTCCAATGCTTATTCTAATCCAATTAGGGTTTTTAACCAATCTTGTGCATCCAATTAAGGCGTTTGTGTCATTGGTTTAACATTTAGGTCATTTTCGTCCTCCCTAGCCATATTATAATCCAATTAGTGTTTTGAACCAATCTTGTGCATCCATTAAGTGCGTTTGTGTCATTGGTTGAACATTTAGGTCATTTCGACCTCCCTAGGCTTATTCTAATCCAATTAAGGTTTTTAATAAACCATGTGCATCCAATAAGTGCGTTTGTGCCATTGGTTGAGAATTTAGGTCATTTTTGTCCTCCCTAGGCTTATTCTAATCCAATTTGGGTTTTTAACCAATCTTGTGCGTTCCAATAAGTGCGTTTGTGTCATTAGTTTGACATTTAAGTCATTTTCATCCTCCCTAGGCTTATTCTAATCCAATAAGGGTTTTTAACAAACCTTGTGCATCCAATAAGTGCGTTTGTGTCATTGGTTGAACATTTAGGTCATTTTCGTCCTCCTAGGCTTATTCTAATCTAGTTAGGGTTTTTAGTTAATCTTTTGCATCCAATAAGTGCGTTTGTGTCATAGGTTTAACAATTAGGTCTTTTTCTTCCTCCCTAGGCTTATTCTAATCCAATAAGGGTTTTTAACCAACCTTGTGCATCCAATAAGTGTGTTTGTGTCATTGGTTGAACATTTAGGTCATTTTATACCTCCCTAGGCTTATTCTAATCCAATTAGGGTTTTTACCCAATCTTGTGCATCCAATAAGTGCTTTTGTGTCATTGGTTCAACATTTAGGTCATTTTCTTCTTCCCTAGGCTTGTTCTAATCCAACTAGGGTTTTTAATTAACCTTGTGCATCTAATAAGTGCGTTTTGTCATTGGTTGAACATTTAGGTCATATTCGTCCTCCCTAGGCTTATTCTAATCCAATTAGGGTTTTTGACCAATCTTGTGCATACAATAAGTGAGTTTGTGTCATTTGTTTAACAATTAGGTCATTTTCGTCTTCCAAAGCTTATTCTAATCCAATTAGGGTTTTTAACCAATCTTGTGCATCCAATAAGTGCTTTTGTGTCATTGGTTCAACATTTAGGTCATTTTTGTCCTCCCTAGGCTTATTCTAATCCAACTAGGGTTTTTAACCAACCTTGTGCATCTAATAAGTGCGTTTTTGTCATTGGTTGAGCATTTAGGTCATTTTCGTCCTCCCTAGGCTTATTCTAATCCAATTAGGGTTTTTCACCAATCTTGTGCATTCAATAAGTGCGTTTGTGTCATTGGTTTAACAATTAGGTCATTTTCGTCCTCCCAAAGCTTTTTCTAATCCAATTAGGGTTTTTAACCATCCTTGTGCATCCAATAAGTGCGTTTGTCTCATTGGTTCAACATTTAGGTCGTTTTTCATCCTCTCTAGGCTTATTCTAATCCAATTGGGGTTTTAATTAATCTGTTGCATCCAATAAGTGCGTTTGTGTCATTGGTTTAACAATAAGGTCATTTTCGTCCTCCCTAGGCTTATTTTAATCCAATAAGGGTTTTTATTTAATCTTGTGCATCCAATAAGTGTGTTTGTGTCATTTGTTTACCACTTAGGTCATTTTTGTCTTCCAAAGCTTATTCTAATCCAATTAGGGTTTTTAACCAATCTTGTGCATCCAATAAGTGCTTTTGTGTCATTGGTTCAACATTTAGGGCATTTTTGTCCTCCCTAGGCTTATTCTAATCCAACTAGGGTTTTTAACCAACCTTGTGCATCTAATAAGTGCGTTTTTGTCATTGGTTGAGCATTTAGGTCATTTTCGTCCTCCCTAGGCTTATTCTAATCCAATTAGGGTTTTTCACCAATCTTGTGCATTCAATAAGTGCGTTTGTGTCATTGGTTTAACAATTAGGTCATTTTCGTCCTCCCAAAGCTTATTCTAATCCAATTAGGGTTTTTAACCAACCTTGTGCATCCAATAAATGCGTTTGTGTCATTGGTTCAACATTTAATTCGTTTTTCATCCTCTCTAGGCTTATTCTAATCCAATTGGGGTTTTTAATTAATCTGTTGCATCCAATAAGTGCGTTTGTGTCATTGGTTTAACAATAAGGTCATTATCGTCCTCCCTAGGCTTATTCTAATTCAATAAGGGTTTTTATTTAATCTTGTGCATCCAATAAGTGTGTTTGTGTCATTAGTTTACCACTTAGGTCATTTTCGTCGTCCCTAGGCGTAATCTAATCCAATTCGGGGTTTATAACCAGTCTTGGGCATCCAATAAGTCATTTGTGTCCTTTGTTGAAAATTTAGGTCATTTTCGTCCTCCCTAGGCTTACTCTAATCCAGTTAGGGTTTTTAATTAATCTTTTGCATCCAATAAGTGCGTTTGTGTCATTGGTTTAACAATTAGGTCATTTTCGTCCTACCTAGGCTTATTCTAATCCAATAAGGGTTTTTAACCAACCTTGTGCATCTAATAAGTGCGTTTGTGTCATTGGTTGAGCATTTTTATGATTTTCGTCTTCCCTAGGCTTATTCTAATCCAATTCGGGTTTTTCATTAATCTTGTGCATCCAATAATTGATTTTGTGTCATTGGTTGAACATTTAGGTCATTTTCCTCCTCCCTAGGTTTATTCTAATCCAATTAGGGTTCTTAACCAATCTTGTAAATCCAATAAGCGCGTTTGTGTCATTGGTTTAAGATTTAGGTCATTTTCGTCCTTCCTAGGCTTATTCTAATGCAATTAGGGTTTTTAGCCTATATTGTGCATCCAATAAGTGTGTTTGTGTCATTGGTTGAACATTCAGGTCATTTTCATCATCCCTAGGCTTATTCTAATCCAATTAGGGTTATTAACCAATCTTGTGCATCCAATAAGTTCGTTTGTGTCATCGGTTTAACAATTAGGTCATTTTCATTCTTCCAATGCTTATTCTAATCCAATTAGGGTTTTTAACCAATCTTGTGCATCCAATTAAGGCGTTTGTGTCATTGGTTTAACATTTAGGTCATTTTCGTCTTCCCTAGCCATATTATAATCCAATTAGTGTTTTGAAACAATCTTGTGCATCCATTAAGTGCGTTTGTTTCATTGGTTGAACATTTAGGTCATTTCGACCTCCCTAGGATTATTCTAATCCAATTAAGGTTTTTAATAAACCTTGTGCATCCAATAAGTGCGTTTGTGTCATTAGTTGAGCATTTAGGTCATTTTTGTCCTCCCTAGGCTTATTCTAATCCAATTAGGGTTCTTAACCAATCTTGTGCATTCCAATAAGTGCGTTTGTGTCATTGGTTTGACATTTAAGTCATTTTCGTCCTCCCTAGGCTTATTCTAATCCAATAAGGGTTTTTATCAAACCTTGTGCATCCAATAAGTGCGTTTGTGTCATTGTTTAAACATTTAGGTCATTTTCGTCCTCCTAGGCTTATTCTAATCCAGTTAGGGTTTTTAGTTAATCTTTTGCATCCAATAAGTGCGTTTGTGTCATAAGTTTAACAATTAGGTCTTTTTCTTCCTCCCTAGGCTTATTCTAATCCAATAAGGGTTTTTAACCAACCTTGTGCATCCAATAAGTGTGTTTGTGTCATTGGTTGAACATTTAGGTCATTTTAGACCTCCCTAGGCTTATTCTAATCCAATTAAGGTTTTTACCCAATCTTGTGCATCCAATAAGTGCTTTTGTGTCATTGGTTCAACATTTAGGTCATTTTCGTCCTCCGTAGGCTTATTCTAGTCCAACTAGGGTTTTTAACCAACCTTGTGCATCTAATAAGTGCGTTTTTGTCATTGGTTGAGCATTTAGGTCATTTTTGTCCTCCCTAGGCTTATTCTAATCCAATTAGGGTTTTTCACCAATCTTGTGCATTCAATAAGTGCGTTTGTGTCATTGGTTTAACAATTAGGTCATTTTCGTCCTCCCAAAGCTTATTCTAATCCAATTAGGGTTTTTAACCAACCTTGTGCATCCAATAAGTGCATTTGTGTCATTGGTTCAACATTTAGGTCGTTTTTCATCCTCTCTAGGCTTATTCTAATCCAATTGGGGTTTTAATTAATCTGTTGCATCCAATAAGTGCGTTTGTGTCATTGGTTTAACAATAAGGTCATTTTCGTCCTCCCTAGGCTTATTTTAATCCAATAAGGGTTTTTATTTAATCTTGTGCATCCAATAAATGTGTTTGTGTCATTTGTTTACCACTTAGGTCATTTTCGTCGTCCCTAGGCGTAATCTAATCCAATTCGGGGTTTATAACCAGTCTCGGGCATCCAATAAGTGCGTTTGTGTCATTTGTTGAAAAATTAGGTCGTTTTCGTCCTCCCTAGGCTTACTCTAATCCAGTTATGGTTTTTAATTAATCTTTTGCATCCAATAAGTGTGTTTGTGTCATTAGTTTAACAATTAGGTCATTTTCGTCCTACCTAGGCTTATTCTAATCCAATTAGGGTTTTTAACCAACCTTGTGAATCCAATAAGTGCGTTTGTGTCATTGGTTGAGCATTTTTATCATTTTCGTCTTCCCTAGGCTTATTCTAATCCAATTCGGGTTTTTCATTAATCTTGTGCATCCAATAATTGATTTTGTGTCATTGGTTGAACATTTAGGTCATTTTCCTCCTCCCTAGGCTTATTCTAATCCAATTAGGGTGTTTAACCAATCATGTAAATCCAATAAGTGCGTTTGTGTGATTGGTTTAACATTTAGGTCATTTTCGTCCTCCCAAAGCTTATTCTAATGCAATTAAGGTTTTTAACCAATCTTGTGCATCCAATAAGTGCGTTTGTGTCATTGGTTTAACATTTAGGTCTTTTTCGTCCTCCCTAGGCTTATTCTAATCCAATTAGGGTTATTAACAAATCCTGTGCATCCAATAAGTGCGTTTGTGTCATAGGTTTAACAATTAGGCCATTTTTGTCCTTCCTATGCTTATTCTAATCCAATTAGGGTTTGTAACCAATGTTGTGCATCCAATAAGTGCGTTTGTGTCATTGGTTTAACATTTAGGTCATTTTCGTCCTCCCTAGGCTTATTATCTCCCATTTAGGGTTTTTAATTAATCTTCTGCATCCAATAAGTGATTTTGTGTCATTTGTTGAACTTTTAGGTCATTTTTGTCCTCCCTAGACTTATTATAATCCAACTAAGGTTTTTAACCAATCTTGTGCATCTCATAAGTGTGCTTGCGTCATTGGTTGAACATTTAGGTCATTTTTATCCTCTATAGGCTTATTCTAATCCAATTAGGGTTTTTAACCAATCTTGTGCATCCAATATGTGCGTTTATGTCATTGGTTCAACATTTACGTCATTTTCGTTCTCCCTGGGCTTATTCTAATCCAATAAGGGTTTTTCATTAATCTTGTGCATCCAATAAGTGATTTTGTGTCTTTGGTTTAACAATTAGGTCTTTTTGGTCCTCCCTAGGCTTATTCTTATCCAATAAGGGTTTTTAACCAACCTTGTGCATCCAATAAGTGCGTTTGTGTCATTGGTTGAACATTTAGGTTATTTTTGTCCTCCCTAGGCTTATTCTAATCCAATTAGGGTTTTTAACCAATCTTGTGCATCTAATAAGCGCGTTTTTTCATTGGTTCAACATTTAGGTCATTTTCGTCCTCCCTAAGCTAATTCTAATCCAATTCGGGTTTATAACCAACCTTGGGCATCCAATCAGTACGTTTGTGTTATTGGTTGAACATTTAGTTGATTTTCGTCCTCCCTAGGCTTATTCTAATCCAATTAGGGTTTTTAACCAATCTTTAGCATTCACTAAGTGCGTTTGTGTCATTGGTTTAACAATTAGGTCATTTTCGTCCTCCCTAGGCTTACTCTAATCCAATTAGGGTTTTTAACCAACCTTGGCATATAATAAGTGTGTTTGTGTCATTGGTTGAGCATTTAGGTTATTTTCGTCCTACCTAGGCTTATTCTAATCCAATTAGGGTTTTAAACCAATCTTCTGCATCCAATAAGTACATTTCTGTCATTGGTTCAACAACTTGGCTTATTTTAATCCAATTAGGGTTTTTCAATAATATTGTGCATCCAATAAGTGATTTTTTGTCATTGGTTTAACAACTAGGTCATTTTCGTCCTCCCTAGGCTTATTCTAATCCATTAAGGGTTTATAACCAAACTTGTGCATCCAATAAGTGAATTTGTGTCATTGGTTAAACATTTAGGTCTTTTATGTTCTTCCTAGGTTTATTCTAATCCAATTAGGGTTTTTAACCAATCTTGTAAATCCAATAAGCGCGTTTGTGTCATTGGTTTATGATTTAGGTCATTTTCATCCTTCCTATGCTTATTCTAATGCAATTAGGGTTTTTAGCCTATCTTGTGCATCTAATAAGTGTGTTTGTGTCATTGGTTGAACATTCAGGTCATTTTCATCTTCCCTAGGCTTATTCTAATCCAATTAGGGTTATTAACCAATCTTGTGCATCCAATAAGTTCGTTTGGGTCATCGGTTTAACAATTAGGTCATTTTCGTTCTTCCTATGCTTATTCTAATCCAATTAGGGTTTTTAACCAATCTTGTGCATCCAATTAGTGCGTTTGTGTCATTCGTTTAACATTTAGGTCATTTTCGTCCTCCCTAGCCATATTATAATCCAATTAGTGTTTTGAACCAATCTTGTGCATCCAGTAAGTGCGTTTGTGTCATTGGTTGAACATTTAGGTCATTTCGACCTCCTTAGGATTATTCTAATCCAATTAAGGTTTTTAACAAACCTTGTGCATCCAATATGTGCGTTTGTGTCATTGGTTGAGCATTTAGGTCAGTTTTGTCCTCCCTAGGCTTATGCTAATCCAATTAGGGTTTTTAACCAATCTTGTGCATTCCAATAAGTGCGTTTGTGTCATTGGTTTGACATTTAAGTCATTTTCGTCCTCCCGAGGCTTATTCTAATCCAATAAGGGTTTTTAACAAACCTTGTGCATCCAATAAGTGCGTTTGTGTCATTGGTTAAACATTTAGGTCATTATCGTCCTCCTAGGCTTTTTCTAATCCAGTTAGGGTTTTTAGTTAATCTTTTGCATCCAATAAGTGCGTTTGTGTCATAGGTTTAACAATTAGGTCTTTTTCTTCCTCCCTAGGCTTATTCTAATCCAATAAGGGTTTTTAACCAACCTTGTGCATCCAATAAGTATGTTTGTGTCATTGGTTGAACATTTAGGTCATTTTCGACCTCCCTAGGCTTATTCTAATCCAATTAGGGTTTTTAACCAATCTTGTGCATCCAATAAGTGCATCCAATAAGTGCTTTTGTGTCATTGGTTCAACATTTAGGTCATTTTCTTCCTCCCTAGGCTTATTCTAATCCAACTAGGGTTTTTAACCAACCTTGTGCATCTAATAAGTGCGTTTTTGTCATTGGTTGAGCATTTAGGTCATTTTCGTCCTCCTTAGGCTTATTCTAATCCAATTGGGGTTTTTAATTAATCTATTGCATTCAATAAGTGCGTTTGTGTCATTGGTTTAACAATAAGGTCATTTTCGTCCTCCCTGGGCATATTCTAATCAGATAAGGGTTTTTATTTAATCTTGTGCATCCAATAAGTGTGTTTGTGTCATTTGTTTACCACTTAGGTCATTTTCGTCGTCCTTAGGCGTAATCTAATCCAATTCGCGGTTTATAACCAGTCCTGGGCATCCAATAAGTGCGTTTGTGTCATTGGTTGAAAATTTAGGTCATTTTTGTCCTCCCTAGGCTTACTCTAATCTAGTTAGGGTTTTTTATTAATCTTTTGCATCCAATAAGTGCGTTTGTGTCATTGGTTTAACAATTAGTTCATTTTCGTCCTACCTAGGCTTATTCTAATCCAATAAGGGTTTTTAACCAACCTTGTGCATCTAATAAGTGCTTTTGTGTCATTGGTTCAACATTTAGGTCATTTTCTTCATCCTTGGCTTATTCTAATCCAACTAGGTTTTTTAACCAACCTTGTGCATCTAATAAGTGCGTTTTTGTCATTGGTTGAACATTTAGGTCATTTTCGTCCTCCTTAGGCTTATTCTAATCCAATTAGGGTTTTTGACCAATCTTGTGCATTCAATAAGTGCATTTGTGTCATTGGTTCAACATTTAGGTCGTTTTTCATCCTCTCTAGGCTTATTCTAATCCAATTGGGGTTTTAATTAATCTGTTGCATCCAATAAGTGCGTTTGTGTCATTGGTTTAACAATAAGGTCATTTTCGTCCTCCCTAGGCTTATTTTAATCCAATAAGGGTTTTTATTTAATCTTGTGCATCCAATAAATGTGTTTGTGTCATTTGTTTACCACTTAGGTCATTTTCGTCGTCCCTAGGCGTAATCTAATCCAATTCGGGGTTTATAACCAGTCTCGGGCATCCAATAAGTGCGTTTGTGTCATTTGTTGAAAAATTAGGTCGTTTTTCGTCCTCCCTAGGCTTACTCTAATCCAGTTATGGTTTTTAATTAATCTTTTGCATCCAATAAGTGTGTTTGTGTCATTAGTTTAACAATTAGGTCATTTTCGTCCTACCTAGGCTTATTCTAATCCAATTAGGGTTTTTAACCAACCTTGTGAATCCAATAAGTGCGTTTGTGTCATTGGTTGAGCATTTTTATCATTTTCGTCTTCCCTAGGCTTATTCTAATCCAATTCGGGTTTTTCATTAATCTTGTGCATCCAATAATTGATTTTGTGTCATTGGTTGAACATTTAGGTTATTTTTGTCCTCCCTAGGCTTATTCTAATCCAATTAGGGTTTTTAACCAATCTTGTGCATCTAATAAGCGCGTTTTTTCATTGTTTCAACATTTAGGTCATTTTCGTCCTCCCTAAGCTAATTCTAATCCAATTCGGGTTTATAACCAACCTTGGGCATCCAATCAGTACGTTTGTGTTATTGGTTGAACATTTAGTTGATTTTCGTCCTCCCTAGGCTTATTCTAATCCAATTAGGGTTTTTAACCAATCTTTAGCATTCACTAAGTGCGTTTGTGTCATTGGTTTAACAATTAGGTCATTTTCGTCCTCCCTAGGCTTACTCTAATCCAATTAGGGTTTTTAACCAACCTTGGCATATAATAAGTGTGTTTGTGTCATTGGTTGAGCATTTAGGTTATTTTCGTCCTACCTAGGCTTATTCTAATCCAATTAGGGTTTTAAACCAATCTTGTGCATCCAATAAGTGATTTTTTGTCATTGGTTTAACAACTAGGTCATTTTCGTCCTCCCTAGGCTTATTCTAATCCAATAAGGGTTTATAACCAAACTTGTGCATCCAATAAGTGAATTTGTGTCATTGGTTAAACATTTAGGTCTTTTATGTTCTTCCTAGGTTTATTCTAATCCAATTAGGGTTTTTAACCAATCTTGTAAATCCAATAAGCGCGTTTGTGTCATTGGTTTATGATTTAGGTCATTTTCATCCTTCCTATGCTTATTCTAATGCAATTAGGGTTTTTAGCCTATCTTGTGCATCTAATAAGTGTGTTTGTGTCATTGGTTGAACATTCAGGTCATTTTCATCTTCCCTAGGCTTATTCTAATCCAATTAGGGTTATTAACCAATCTTGTGCATCCAATAAGTTCGTTTGTGTCATCGGTTTAACAATTAGGTCATTTTCGTTCTTCCTATGCTTATTCTAATCCAATTAGGGTTTTTAACCAATCTTGTGCATCCAATTAGTGCGTTTGTGTCATTCGTTTAACATTTAGGTCATTTTCGTCCTCCCTAGCCATATTATAATCCAATTAGTGTTTTGAACCAATCTTGTGCATCCAGTAAGTGCGTTTGTGTCATTGGTTGAACATTTAGGTCATTTCGACCTCCTTAGGATTATTCTAATCCAATTAAGGTTTTTAACAAACCTTGTGCATCCAATAAGTGCGTTTGTGTCATTGGTTGAGCATTTAGGTCAGTTTTGTCCTCCCTAGGCTTATTCTAATCCAATTAGGGTTTTTAACCAATCTTGTGCATTCCAATAAGTGCGTTTGTGTCATTGGTTTGACATTTAAGTCATTTTCGTCCTCCCTAGGCTTATTCTAATCCAATAAGGGTTTTTAACAAACCTTGTGCATCCAATAAGTGCGTTTGTGTCATTGGTTAAACATTTAGGTCATTATCGTCCTCCTAGGCTTTTTCTAATCCAGTTAGGGTTTTTAGTTAATCTTTTGCATCCAATAAGTGCGTTTGTGTCATAGGTTTAACAATTAGGTCTTTTTCTTCCTCCCTAGGCTTATTCTAATCCAATAAGGGTTTTTAACCAACCTTGTGCATCCAATAAGTATGTTTGTGTCATTGGTTGAACATTTAGGTCATTTTCGACCTCCCTAGGCTTATTCTAATCCAATTAGGGTTTTTAACCAATCTTGTGCATCCAATAAGTGCATCCAATAAGTGCTTTTGTGTCATTGGTTCAACATTTAGGTCATTTTCTTCCTCCCTAGGCTTATTCTAATCCAACTAGGGTTTTTAACCAACCTTGTGCATCTAATAAGTGCGTTTTTGTCATTGGTTGAGCATTTAGGTCATTTTCGTCCTCCTTAGGCTTATTCTAATCCAATTGGGGTTTTTAATTAATCTATTGCATTCAATAAGTGCGTTTGTGTCATTGGTTTAACAATAAGGTCATTTTCGTCCTCCCTGGGCATATTCTAATCAGATAAGGGTTTTTATTTAATCTTGTGCATCCAATAAGTGTGTTTGTGTCATTTGTTTACCACTTAGGTCATTTTCGTCGTCCTTAGGCGTAATCTAATCCAATTCGCGGTTTATAACCAGTCCTGGGCATCCAATAAGTGCGTTTGTGTCATTGGTTGAAAATTTAGGTCATTTTTGTCCTCCCTAGGCTTACTCTAATCTAGTTAGGGTTTTTTATTAATCTTTTGCATCCAATAAGTGCGTTTGTGTCATTGGTTTAACAATTAGTTCATTTTCGTCCTACCTAGGCTTATTCTAATCCAATAAGGGTTTTTAACCAACCTTGTGCATCTAATAAGTGCTTTTGTGTCATTGGTTCAACATTTAGGTCATTTTCTTCATCCTTGGCTTATTCTAATCCAACTAGGGTTTTTAACCAACCTTGTGCATCTAATAAGTGCGTTTTTGTCATTGGTTGAACATTTAGGTCATTTTCGTCCTCCCTAGGCTTATTCTAATCCAATTAGGGTTTTTGACCAATCTTGTGCATTCAATAAGTGAGTTTGTGTCATTGGTTTAACAATTAGATCATTTTCGTCCTCCCAAAGCTTATTCTAATCCAATTAGGGTTTTTAACCAATCTTGTGCATCCAATAACTGCTTTTGTGTCATTGGTTCAACATTTAGGTCATTTTCGTCCTCCCTAGGCTTATTCTAATCCAACTAGGGTTTTTAACCAACCTTGTGCATCTAATAAGTGCGTTTTTGTCATTGGTTGTGCATTTAGGTCATTTTCGTCCTCCCTAGGCTTATTCTTATCTAATTAGGGTTTTTCACCAATCTTGTGCATTCAATAAGTGCGTTTGTGTCATTGGTTTAACAATTAGGTCATTTTCGTCCTCCCAAAGCTTATTCTAATCCAGTTAGGGTTTTTAACCAACCTTGTGCATCCAATAAGTGCGTTTGTGTCATTGGTTAAATATTTAGGTCGTTTTTCATCCTCTCTAGGCTTATCCTAATCCAATTGGGGTTTTTAATTAATCTTGTGCATCCAATAAGTGTGTTTGTGTCATTGGTTTAACAATAAGGTCATTTTCGTCCTCCCTAGGCTTATTCTAATCCAATAAGGGTTTTTATTTAATCTTGTGCATCCAATAAGTGTGTTGGTGTCATTTGTTTACCACTTAGGTCATTTTCGTCGTCCCTAGGCGTAATCTAATCCAATTTGGGTTTATAACTAGTCTTGGGCATCCAATAAGTGCGTTTGTGTCATTGGTTGAAAATTTAGGTCATTTTCGTCGTCCCTAGGCTTACTCTAATCCAGTTAGGGTTTTTAATTAATCTTTTGCATCCAATGAGTGCGTTTGTGTCATTGGTTTAACAATTAGGTCATTTTCGTCCTACCTAGGCTTATTCTAATCCAATAAGGGTTTTTAACCAACCTTGTGCATCCAATAAATGCGTTTGTGTCATTGGTTGAGCATTTTTATCATTTTCGTCTTCCCTAGGCTTATTCTAATCCAATTCGGGTTTTTCATTAATCTTGTGCATCCAATAATTGATTTTGTGTCATTGGTTTAACATTTAGGTCATTTTCCTGCTCCCTAGGATTATTCTAATCCAATTAGGGTGTTTAACCAATCATGTAAATCCAATAAGTGCGTTTGTGTGATTGGTTTAACATTTAGGTCATTTTCGTCCTCCCAAAGCTTATTCTAATCCTATTAGGGTTTTTAACCAATCTTGTGCATCCAATAAGTGCGTTTGTGTCATTGGTTTAACATTTAGGTCTTTTTCGTCCTCCCTAGGCTTATTCTAATCCAATTAGGGTTATTAAAAAATCCTGTGCATCCAATAAGTGCGTTTGTGTCATAGGTTTAACAATTAGGCCATTTTCGTCCTTCCTATGCTTATTCTAATCCAATTAGGGTTTTTAGCCAATGTTGTGCATCCAATAAGTGCGTTTGTGTCATTGGTTTAACATTTAGGTCATTTTCGTCCTCCCTAGGCTTATTATCTCCCATTTAGGGTTCTGAACGAATCTTGTGCATCCAATAAGTGCGTTTGTGTCATTGGTTAAACATTTAGGTCATTATCGTCCTCCTAGGCTTATTCTAATCCAGTTAGGGTTTTTAGTTAATCTTTTGCATCCAATAAGTGCGTTTGTGTCATAGGTTTAACAATTAGGTCTTTTTCTTCCTCCCTAGGCTTATTCTAATCCAATAAGGGTTTTTAACCAACCTTGTACATCCAATAAGTGTGTTTGTGTCATTGGTTGAACATTTAGGTCATTTTCGACCTCCCTAGGCTTATTCTAATCCAATTAGGGTTTTTAACCAATCTTGTGCATCCAATAAGTGCATCCAATAAGTGCTTTTGTGTCATTGGTTCAACATTTAGGTCATTTTCTTCATCCTTGGCTTATTCTAATCCAACTAGGGTTTTTAACCAACCTTGTGCATCTAATAAGTGCGTTTTTGTCATTGGTTGAGCATTTAGGTCATTTTCGTCCTCCCTAGGCTTATTCTAATCTAATTAGGGTTTTTCACCAATCTTTTGTATTCAATAAGTGCGTTTGTGTCATTGGTTTAACAGTTAGGTCATTTTCGTCCTCCCAAAGCTTATTCTAATCAATTTAGGGTTTTTAACCAACCTTGTGCATCCAATATGTGCATCTGTGTCATTGGTTCTACATTTAGGTCGTTTTTCATCCTCTCTAGGCTTGTTCTAATCCAATTGGGGTTTTTAATTAATCTGTTGCATTCAATAAGTGCGTTTGTGTCATTGGTTTAACAATAAGGTCATTTTCGTCCTCCCTAGGCTTATTCTAATCCAATAAGGGTTTTTATTTAATCTTGTGCATCCAATAAGTGTGTTTGTGTCATTTGTTTACAACTTAGGTCATTTTCGTCGTCCCTAGGCGTGATCTAATCCAATTCGGGGTTTATAACCAGTCTTGGGCATCCAATAAGTGCGTTTCTGTCATTGGTTGAAAATTTAGGTCATTTTCGTCCTCCCTAGGCTTACTCTAATCCAGTTAGGGTTTTTAATTAATCTTTTGCATCCAATAAGTGCGTTTGTGTCATTGGTTTAACAATTAGGTAATTTTCGTCCTACCTAGGCTTATTCTAATCCAATAAGGGTTTTTAACCAACCTTGTGCATCCAATAAGTGCGTTTGTGTCATTGGTTGATCATTTTTATCATTTTCGTCTTCCCTAGGCTTATTCTAATCCAATTCGGGTTTTTCATTAATCTTGTGCATCCAAGAATTGATTTTGTGTCATTGGTTGAACATTTAGGTCATTTTCCTCCTCCCTAGGCTTATTCTAATCCAATAAGGGTTTTTAACCAACCTTGTGCATCCAATAAGTGTGTTTGTGTCATTGGTTGAACATTTAGGTCATTTTCGACCTCCCTAGGCTTATTCTAATTCAATTAGGGTTTTTAACCAATCTTGTGTATCCAATAAGTGCTTTTGTGTCATTGGTTCAACATTTAGGTCATTTTCGTCCTCCCAAAGCTTATTCTAATCCAATTAGGGTTTTTAACCAATCTTGTGCATCCAATAAGTGCTTTTGTGTCATTGGTTCAACATTTAGGTCATTTTCGTCCTCCCTAGGCTTATTCTAATCCAACTAGGGTTTTTAACCAACCTTGTGCATCTAATAAGTGCGTTTTTGTCATTGGTTGGCATTTAGGTCATTTTCGTCCTCCCTAGGCTTATTCTAATCCAATTAGGGTTTTTGACCAATCTTGTGCATTCAATAAGTGCGTTTCTGTCATTGGTTTAACAATTAGGTCATTTTCGTCCTCCCAAAGCTTATTCTAATCCAATTGGGGTTTTTAACCAACCTTGTGCATCCAATAAGTGCGTTTGTGTCATTGGTTAATGATTTAGGTCGTTTTTCATCCTCTCTAGGCTTATTCTAATCCAATTAGGGTTTTTAACCAATCTTGTCCATCCAATAAGTGCATCCAATAAGTGCTTTTGTGTTATTGGTTCAACAATTAGGTCATTTTCTTCATCCTTGGCTTATTCTAATCCAACTAGGGTTTTTAACCAACCTTGTGCATCTAATAAGTGCGTTTTTGTAATTGGTTGAGCATTTAGGTCATTTTCGTCCTCCCTAGGCTTAATCTAATCTAATTAGGGTTTTTCACCAATCTTTTGCATTCAATAAGTGCGTTTGTGTCATTGGTTTAACAATTAGGTCATTTTCGTCCTCCCAAAGCTTATTCTAATCAATTTAGGGTTTTTAACCAACCTTGTGCATCCAATATGTGCATCTGTGTCATTGGTTCTACATTTAGGTCGTTTTTCATCCTCTCTAGGCTTGTTCTAATCCAATTGGGGTTTTTAATTAATCTGTTGCATTCAATAAGTGCGTTTGTGTCATTGGTTTAACAATAAGGTCATTTTCGTCCTCCCTAGGCTTATTCTAATCCAATAAGGGTTTTTATTTAATCTTGTGAATCCAATAAGTGTGTTTGTGTCATTTGTTTACATCTTAGGTCATTTTCGTCGTCCCTAGGCGTAATCTAATCCAATTCGGGGTTTATAACCAGTCTTGGGCATCCAATAAGTGCGTTTCTGTCATTGGTTGAAAATTTAGGTCATTTTCGTCCTCCCTAGGCTTACTCTAATCCAGTTAGGGTTTTTAATTAATCTTTTGCATCCAATAAGTGCGTTTGTGTCATTGGTTTAACAATTAGGTAATTTTCGTCCTACCTAGGCTTATTCTAATCCAATAAGGGTTTTTAACCAACCTTGTGCATCTAATAAGTGCGTTTGTGTCATTGGTTGATCATTTTTATCATTTTCGTCTTCCCTAGGCTTATTCTAATCCAATTCGGGTTTTTCATTAATCTTGTGCATCCAATAATTGATTTTGTGTCATTGGTTGAACATTTAGGTCATTTTCCTCCTCCCTAGGCTTATTCTAATCCAATAAGGGTTTTTAACCAACCTTGTGCATCCAATAAGTGTGTTTGTGTCATTGGTAGAACATTTAGGTCATTTTCGACCTCCCTAGGCTTATTCTAATCCAATTAGGGTTTTTAACCAATCTTGTGTATCCAATAAGTGCTTTTGTGTCATTGGTTCAACATTTAGGTCATTTTCTTCCTCCCTAGGCTTATTCTAATCCAACTAGGGTTTTTAACCAACCTTGTGCATCTAATAAGTGCGTTTTTGTCATTGGTTGACCATTTAGGTCATTTTCGTCCTCCATAGGCTTATTCTAATCCAATTAGGGTTTTTGACCAATCTTGTGCATTCAATAAGTGCGTTTGTGTCATTGGTTTAACAATTAGGTCATTTTCGTCGTCCCAAAGCTTATTCTAATCCAATTAGGGTTTTTAACCAATCTTGTGCATCCAATAAGTGCTTTTGTGTCATTGGTTCAACATTTAGGTCATTTTCGTCCTCCCTAGGCTTATTCTAATCCAACTAGGGTTTTTAACCAACCTTGTGCATCTAATAAGTGCGTTTTTGTCATTGGTTGAGCATTTAGGTCATTTTCGTCCTCCCTAGGCTTATTCTAATCCAATTAGGGTTTTTGACCAATCTTGTGCATTCAATAAGTGCGTTTTTGTCATTGGTTTAACAATTAGGTCATTTTCGTCCTCCCAAAGCTTATTCTAATCCAATTGGGGTTTTTAACCAACCTTGTGCATCCAATAAGTGCGTTTGTGTCATTGGTTAAACATTTAGGTCGTTTTTCATCCTCTCTAGGCTTATTCTAATCCAATTGGGGTTATTAATTTATCTTGTGCATCCAATAAGTGCGTTTGTGTCATTGGTTTAACAATAAGGTCATTTTCTTCCTCCCTAGGCTTATTCTAATCAAATAAGGGTTTTTATTTAATCTTGTGCATCCAATAAGTGTGTTTGTGTCATTTGTTTACCACTTAGGTCATTTTCGTCGTCCCTAGGCGTTATCTAATCCAATTCTGGTTTATAACTAGTCTTTGGCATCCAAATAGTGCGTTTGTGTCATTGGTTGAAAATTTAGGTCATTTTCGTCC
This sequence comes from Cicer chorassanicum, assembly GCA_037974735.1. Classification (NCBI taxonomy): domain Eukaryota; kingdom Viridiplantae; phylum Streptophyta; class Magnoliopsida; order Fabales; family Fabaceae; genus Cicer; species Cicer chorassanicum. The sequence continues at coordinate 22,416,762 of JBBPBP010009777.1, forward strand.
TCCCTAGGCTTACTCTAATCCAGTTAGGGTTTTTAATTAATCTTTTGCATCCAATAAGTGCGTTTTTGTCATTGGTTTAACAATTAGGTCATTTTCGTCCTACCTAGGCTTATTCTAATCCAATAAGGGTTTTTAACCAACCTTGTGCATCCAATAAATGCGTTTGTGTCATTGGTTGAGCATTTTTATCATTTTCGTCTTCCCTAAGCTTATTCTAATCCAATTAGGGTTTTTAACCAATCTTGTGCATCCAATAAGTGCGTTTGTGTCATTGGTTTAACATTTAGGTCTTTTTCGTCCTCCCTAGGCTTATTCTAATCCAATTAGGGTTATTAACAAATCCTATGCATCCCATAAGTGCGTTTGTGTCATAGGTTTAACAATTAGGCCATTTTCGTCCTTCCTATGCTTATTCTAATCCAATTAGGGTTTTTAGCCAATGTTGTGCATCCAATAAGTGCGTTTGTGTCATTGGTTTAACATTTAGGTCATTTTCGTCCTCCCTAGGCTTACTATCTCCCAATTAGGGTTTTTAATTAATCTTCTGCATCCAATAAGTGATTTTGTGTCATTGGTTGAACTTTCAGGTCACATTCGTCCTCCCTAGGCTTATTATAATCCAATTAGGGTTCTGAACGAATCTTGTGCATCCATTAAGTGCGTTTGTGTCGTTGGTTAAACATTTAGGTCATTTCGACCTCCGTAGGCTTATTCTAATCCAATTAAGGTTTTTAACCAATCTTGTGCATCTCATAAGTGTGCTTGTGACATTGGTTGAACATTTAGGTCATTTTCATCCTCTATAGGCTTATTCTAATCCAATTAGGGTTTTTAACTAATCTTGTGCATCCAATAAGTGCGTTTATGTAATTGGTTTGACATTTAGGTCATTTTCGTCCTACCTAGGCTAATTCTAATCCAATTAGGGTTTTTAACCAACCTTGTGCATCTAATAAGTGTGTTTTTGTCATTGGTTGAGCATTTAGGTCATTTTCGTCCTCCCTAGGCTTATTCTAATCCAATTAGGGTTTTTCATTTATCTTGTGCACCCTATAAGTGATCTTGTGTCAATGGTTTAACAATTAGGTCATTTTCTTCATCCCTAGGCTTATTCTAATCCAATAAGGGTTTTTAACCAACCATGTGCATCTAATAAATGAGTTTGTGTCATTGGTTGAGCATTTAGGTCATTTTCGTCCTCACTAGGCTTATTCTAATTCAACTAGGGTTTTTAACCAATCTTGTGCATTCAATAAGTGCGTTTGTTTCATTGGTTTAACACTTAGGTCATTTTCGTCCTCCCTAGGCTTATTCTAATCCAATTCGGCTTTATAACCAACCTTGGGCATCCAATTAGTGCGTTTGTGTCATTGGTTGAACATTTAGCTGATTTTCGTCCTACCTAGGCTTATTCTAATCCAACTAGGGTTTTTAACCATTCTTTAGCATTCACTAAGTGCGTTTGTGTCATTGGTTTAAAAATTAGGTCATTTTCGTCCTCCCTAGGCTTATTCTAATCCAATTAGGGTTTTTAACCAATCTTGTGCATCCAATAAGTGCGTTTGTGTCATTGGTGTAACATTTAGGTAATTTTTGTCCTCCTTAGGCTTATTCTAATCCTATTAGGGTTATTAACCAATCATGTGCATCCAATAAGTTCGTTTGTGTCATTGGTTTAACAATTAGGTCATTTTTGTCCTTCCTATGCTTATTCTAATCCAATTAGGGTTTTTAACCAATCTTGTGCATCCAATAAGTGCGTTTGTATCGTTGGTTTAACATTTAGGTCATTTTCGTCCTCCCTAGGCTTATTATATCCCAATTAGGGTTTTTAGATAATCTTCTGCATCCAATAAGTGATTTTGTATCATTGGTTGAACATTTAGGTCATTTTTCGTCCTCCCTAGCCTTATTATAATCCAATTAGGGTTTTGAACCAATCATGTGCTTCCATTAAATGCGTTTGTGTCATTGGTTGAACATTTAGGTCATTTTGACCTCCCCAGGCTTATTCTAATCCAATTATGGTTTTTAACAAATCTTGTGCATCCCATAAGTGTGTTTGTGTCATTGGTTGAACACTTAGGTCATTTTCATCCTCTCTTGGCTTATTCTAATCCAATTAGGGTTTTTAATTAATCTTGTGAATCATATAAGTGCGTTTGTGTCATTGGTTTAACAATTAGGTCTTTTTCGTCCTCCCTAGGCTTATTCTAATCCAAAAAGGGTTTTTAACAAACCTTGTGCATCCAATAAGTGCGTTTGTGTCATTGGTTTAACATTTAGGTCATTTTCGTCCTCCTTATGCTTATTCTAATCCAATTAGGGTTTTTAACCAATCTTGTGCATCCAATAAGTGCGTTTGTGTCATTGGTTCAACATTTAGGTCATTTTCGTCCTCCCTGGGCTTATTCTAATCCAACAAGGATTTTTAACCAACCTTGTGCATCTAATAAGTGCGTTTTTGTCATTGGTTGAGCATTTAGGTAATTTTTATCCTCCCTAGGCTTATTCTAATCCAATTAGGGTTATTAACCAATCCTGTGCATCCAATAATTTCGTTTGTGTCATTGGTTTAACAATTAGGTCATTTTTGTCCTTCTTATGCTTTTTCTAATCCAATTAGGGTTTTTAACCAATATTGTGCATCCAATAAGTGCGTTTGTGTCATTGGTTTAACATTTTTGTCATTGGTTGAACATTTAGGTCACATTCGTCCTCCCTAAGCTTATTCTACTCCAATTAAGGTTTTTAACCAATCTTGTGCATCCCATAAGTGCGTTTGTGTCATTGGTTGAACATTTAGGTCATTTTCATCCTCTATAAGCTGATTCTAATCCAATTATGGTTTTTAATTAATCTTGTGCATCCCATAAGTGCGTTTGTGTCATTGGTTTGACATTTAGGTTATTTTCGTCCTCCCTAGGCTTATTCTAATCCAATAAGGGTTTTTAACCAACCTTGTGCATATAATAAGTGCGTTTGTGTCATTGGTTGAACATTTAGGTCATTTTCGTCCTCCCTAGGCTTATTCTAATCCAATTAGTGTTTTTAACAAACCTTGTGCATCCAATAAGTGCGTTTGTGTCATTGGTTCAACGTTTAGGTCATTTTCGTCCTCCCTAGGCTTATTCTAATTCAACTAGGGTTTTTAACCAACCTTGTGCATCTAATAAATGCGTTTGTGTCATTGGTTTAACATTTAGGTCATTTTTGTCCTCCCTAGGCTTATTCTAATCCAATTAGGGTTATTAACCAATCTTGTGCATCCAAAAGTTCGTTTGTGTCATTGGTTTAACAATTAGGTCATTTTCGTCCTTCCTAGGCTTATTCTAATCCAATAAGGGTTTTTAACCAACCTTGTGCATATAATAAGTGTGTTTGTGTCATTGGTTGAACATTTAGGTCATTTTCGTCCTCCCTAGGCTTATCCTAATCCAATTAGGGTTCTTAACCAATCCTGTGCATCCAATAAGTCCGTTTGTGTCATTGGTTTAACAATTAGTTCATTTTTGTCCTTCCGATGCTTATTCTAATCCAATTAGGGTTTTTAACCAATCTTGTGCATCCAATAAGTGCGTTTGTGTCATTGGTTTAACATTTAGGTCATTTTTGTCCTCCCCAGGACTATTCTAATCCAATTAGGGTTATTAACCAAACTTGTGCATCCAATAAGTTCGTTTGGGTCATTGGTTTAACAATTAGGTCATTTTCGTCCTTCCTATGCTTATTCTAATCCATTAAGGGTTTTTAACCAATCTTGTGCATCCAATAAGTGCGTTTGTGTCATTGGTTTAACATTTAGGTCATTTTCGTCCTCCCTAGGCTTATTCTTATCCAATTACGGTTATTATAAAAACCTTGTGCATCCGATAAGTGCGTTTGTGTCATTGGTTTAACAATTAGGTCATTTTTGTCCTCCCCATGCTTATTCTAATCCAATTAGGGTTACTAACCAATCTTGTGCATCCAATAAGTTCGTTTGTGTCATTGGTTTAACAATTAGTTCATTTTCGTTCTTCTTATGCTTATTCTAATCCAATTAGGGTTTTTAACCAATCTTGTGCATCCAATTAGTGCGTTTGTGTCATTGGTTGAACATTTAGGTCATTTTCGTCCTCCCTAGCCTTATTATAATCCAATTAGGGTTTTGAACCAATCTTGTGCATCCATTAAGTGCGTTTGTGTCATTGGTTGAACATTTAGGTCATTTCAACCTCCCCAGGCTTATTCTAATCGAATTAAAGTTTTTAACCAATCTTGTGCAACCCATAAGTGCGTTTGTGTCATTGGTTCAACATTTAGGTCATTTTCGTCCTCCCTAGGCTTATTCTAATCCAATTAGGGTTATTAACCAATCCTGTGCATCTAATAAATGCGTTTGTGTAATGTGTTTAACAATTAGGTCATTTTCATCCTTCCTATGCTTATTCTAATCTAATAAGGATTTTTAACCAACCTTGTGCATCGAATAAGTTCGTTTGTGTCACTAGTTTAAAATTTAGGTCATTTTCGTCCTCCTTAGGCTTATTCTAATCCAATTAGGGTTATTAATCAATCCTGTGCATCCAATAAGTGCGTTTGTGTCATTGGTTTAACAATTAGGTCATTTTCGTTCTTCTTATGCTTATTCTAATCCAATTAGGGTTTTTAACCAATCTTGTGCATCCAATTAGTGCGTTTGTGTCATTGGTTGAACATTTAGGTCATTTTCGTCCTCCCTAGCCTTATTATAATCCAATTAGGGTTTTGAACCAATCTTGTGCATCCATTAAGTGCGTTTGTGTCATTGGTTTAACATTTAGGTCATTTTTGTCCTCCCTAGGCTTATTCTTATCCAATTAGGGTTATTCTAAAAACCTTGTGCATCCGATAAGTGCATTTGTGTCATTGTTTTAACAATTAGGTCATTTTCGTCCTTCCTATGCTTATTCTAATCCAATTAGGGTTTTTAATTAATCTTGTGCATCCAATAAGTGCGTTTGTGTCATTGGTTTAACAATTAGGTCTTTTTCGTCATCCCTAGGCTTATTCTAATCCAATAAGGGTTTTTAACAAACCTTGTGCATCCATTAAGTGCGTTTGTGTCATTAGTTGAACATTTAGGTCATTTTCATCCTCCGTGGGCTTATTCTAATCCAATTAGGGTTTTGAACCAATCTTGTGCATCCAATAAGTGCGTTTGTGTCATTTGTTCAACATTTAGGTCATTTTCGTCCTCCCTAAGCTTATTCTAATCCAACTAGGGTTTTTAACTAACCTTGTGCATCTAATAAGTGCGTTTTTGTCATTGGTTGAGCATTTAGGTCATTTTCGTCCTCCCTAGGCTTATTCTAATCCAATTAGGATTATTAACCAGTCCTGTGCATTCAATAAATGCGTTTGTGTCATTGGTTTAACAATTAGGTCATTTTCTTCCTTCTTATGCTTATTCTAATCCAATTAGGGTTTTTAACCAATCTTGTGCATCCAATAAGTGCGTTTGTGTCATTGGTTTAACATTTAGGTCATTTCCGTCCTCTCTAGGCTTACTCTAATCCAATTAGGGTTTTTAATTAATTTTGTGCATCCAATATGTGCGTTTGTGTCATTGGTTTAACAATTAGGTCTTTTTCGTCCTCCCTAGGCTTATTCTAATCCACTAAGAGTTTTTAATTAATCTTTTGCATCCCAAAAGTGTGTTTGTGTCATTGGTTGAACATTTAGATCATTTTCATCCTCTCTAGGCTTATTCTAATCAAATTAGGGTTTTTAATTAATCTTGTGCATCCAATAAGTGCGTTTGTGTCATTGATTTAACAATTAGGTCTTTTTCGTCCTCCCTAGGCTTATTCTAATCCAATTAGGGTTTTTAACCAATCTTGTGCATCCAATAAGTGCGTTTGTGTCATTGGTTCATTTTTTAGGTCATTTTCGTCCTCCCTAGGCTTATTCTAATCCAACTAGGGTTTTTAACCAACCTTGTGCTTCTAATAAGTGCGTTTTTGTCATTGGTTGAGCATTTAGGTCATTTTCGTCCTCCCTAGGCTTATTCTAATCCAATTAGGATTATTAACCAGTCCTGTGCATCCAATAAATGCGTTTGTGTCATTGGTTTAACAATTAGGTCATTTTCTTCCTTCTTATGCTTATTCTAATCCAATTAGGGTTTTTAACCAATCTTGTGCATCCAATAAGTGGGTTTGTGTCATTGGTTTAACATTTAGGTCATTTCCGTCCTCTCTAGGCTTACTCTAATCCAATTAGGGTTTTTAATTAATTTTGTGCATCCAATATGTGCGTTTGTGTCATTGGTTTAACAATTAGGTCTTTTTCGTCCTCCCTAGGCTTATTCTAATCCACTAAGAGTTTTTAATTAATCTTTTGCATCCCAAAAGTGTGTTTGTGTCATTGGTTGAACATTTAGGTCATTTTTATCCTCTCTAGGCTTATTCTAATCCAATTAGGGTTTTTAATTAATCTTGTGCATCCAATAAGTGCGTTTGTGTCATTGGTTTAACAATTAGGTCTTTTTCGTCCTCCCTAGGCTTATTCTAATCCAATAAGGGTTTTTAACAAACCTTGTGCATCCATTAACTGCGTTTGTGTCATTGGTTGAACATTTAGGTCATTTTGACCTTCGTGGGCTTATTCTAATCCAATTAAGGTTTTTAACCAATCTTGTGCATCTCATAAGTGCGTTTGTGTCATTGGTTCAACATTTAGGTCATTTTCTTCCTCTTTAGGCTTATTCTAATCCAATAAGGGTTTTTAACCAACCTTGTGCATCCCATAAGTGCGTTTGTGTCATTGGTTGAACATTTTGTTGTTTTTCGTCCTCCCTAGGCTTATTCTAATCCAATTAGGGTTTTTAACCAATCTTGTGCATCCAATATGTGCGTTTATGTCATTGGCTCAATATTTACGTCATTTTCGTTCTCCCTAGGCTTATTCTAATCCAATTAGGTTTTTTCATTAATCTTGGGCATCCAATAAGGGATTTTGTGTCTTTGGTTTAACAATTAGGTCTTTTTCGTCCTCCCTAGGCTTATTCTTATCCAATAAGGGTTTTTAACCAACCTTGTGCATCCAATAAGTGCGTTTGTGTCATTGGTTGAACAATTTGGTCATATTCGTCCTCCCAAGGCTTATTCTAATCTAATAAGGATTTTTAACCAACCTTGTGCATCGAATAAGTTCGTTTGTGTCACTAGTTTAAAATTTAGGTCATTTTCGTCCTCCTTAGGCTTATTCTAATCCAATTAGGGTTATTAATCAATCCTGTGCATCCAATAAGTGCGTTTGTGTCATTGGTTTAACAATTAGGTCATTTTCTTCCTTCCTATGGTTATTCTAATCCAATTAGGATTTTTAACCAATCATGTGCATCCAATAAGTGCGTTTGTGTCATTGGTTTAACATTTAGGTCATTTTCGTCCTCCCTAGGATTATTATCTCCCAATTCGGGTTTTTAATTAATCTTCTGCATCCAATAAGCGATTTTGTGTCATTGGTTGAACATTTTTGTCTTTTTCGTCCTCCCTAGGCTTATTCTAATCCAATTAGGGTTTTTAACCAATCATGTGCATCCAATATGTGCGTTTATGTCATTGGTTCAACATTTACGTCATTTTTGTTCTCCCTAGGCTTATTCTAATCCAATTAGGGTGTTTCATTAATCTTGTGCATCCAATAAGGGATTTTGTGTCTTTGGTTTAACAATTAGGTCTTTTTCGTCCTCCCTAGGCTTATTCTTATCCAATAAGGGTTTTTAACCAACCTTGTGCATCCAATAAGTGCGTTTGTGTCATTGGTTGATCATTTTGGTCATTTTTATCCTTCCTAGGCTTATTCTAATCCAATTAGGGTTTTTAACCAATCTTGTGCATCTAATAAGTGCGTTTGTCTCATTGGTTCAACATTTAGGTCATTTTCGTCCTCCCTAGGCTTATTCTAATCCAATTAGGGTTTTTCATTTATCTTGTGCATCCAATAAGTGATTTTGTGTCATTGGTTTAACAATTAGGTCATTTTCGTCCTCCCTAGGCTTATTCTAATCCAATAAGGGTTTTTAACCAACCTTGTGCATCCAATAAGTGCGTTTGTGTCATTGGTTTAACATTTAGGTGATTTTCGTCCTCCTTAGGCTTATTCTAATCCAATTAGGGTTATTAATCAATCATGTGCATCCAATAAGTGCGTTTGTGTCATTGGTTTAACAATTAGGTCATTTTCGTCCTTCCTATGGTTATTCTAATCCAATTAGGGTTTTTAACCAATCAAGTGCTTCCAATAAGTGCGTTTGTGTCATTGGTTTAACATTTAGGTCAATTTCGTCCTCCCTAGGCTTATTCTAATCGAACTAGGTTTTTTAACCAACCTTGTGCATCTAATAAGTGTGTTTTTGTCATTGGTTGAGCATTTAGGTCATTTTCGTCCTCCCTAGGCTTATTCTAATCCAATTAGGATTATTAACCAATCCTGTGCATCCAATAAATGTGTTTGTGTCATTGGTTTAACAATTAGGTCATTTTCTTCCTTCTTATGCTTATTCTAATCCAATTAGGGTTTTTAACCAATCTTGTGCATCCAATAAGTGCGTTTGTGTCATTGGTTTAACATTTAGGTCATTTCCGTCCTCTCTAGGCTTACTCTAATCCAATTAGGGTTTTTAATTAATTTTGTGCATCCAATAAGTGCGTTTGTGTCATTGGTTTAACAATTAGGTCTTTTTCGTCCTCCCTAGGCTTATTCTAATCCAATAAGGGTTTTTAACAAACCTTGTGCATCCATTAACTGCGTTTGTGTCATTGGTTGAACATTTAGGTCATTTTGACCTTCGTGGGCTTATTCTAATCCAATTAAGGTTTTTAACCAATCTTGTGCATCTCATAAGTGCGTTTGTGTCATTGGTTCAACATTTAGGTCATTTTCTTCCTCTTTAGGCTTATTCTAATCCAATAAGGGTTTTTAACCAACCTTGTGCATCCCATAAGTGCGTTTGTGTCATTGGTTGAACATTTTGTTGTTTTTCGTCCTCCCTAGGCTTATTCTAATCCAATTAGGGTTTTTAACCAATCTTGTGCATCCAATATGTGCGTTTATGTCATTGGCTCAATATTTACGTCATTTTCGTTCTCCCTAGGCTTATTCTAATCCAATTAGGTTTTTTCATTAATCTTGGGCATCCAATAAGGGATTTTGTGTCTTTGGTTTAACAATTAGGTCTTTTTCGTCCTCCCTAGGCTTATTCTTATCCAATAAGGGTTTTTAACCAACCTTGTGCATCCAATAAGTGCGTTTGTGTCATTGGTTGAACAATTTGGTCATATTCGTCCTCCCAAGGCTTATTCTAATC
>JBBPBP010009777.1:22428319-22458629 GCA_037974735.1 Cicer chorassanicum
AACATTTAGGTCATTTTCTTCCTCTTTAGGCTTATTCTAATCCAATAAGGGTTTTTAACCAACCTTGTGCATCCCATAAGTGCGTTTGTGTCATTGGTTGAACATTTTGTTGTTTTTCGTCCTCCCTAGGCTTATTCTAATCCAATTAGGGTTTTTAACCAATCTTGTTCATCAAATATGTGCGTTTATGTCATTGGCTCAATATTTACGTCATTTTCGTTATCCCTAGGCTTATTCTAATCCAATTAGGTTTTTTCATTAATCTTGGGCATCCAATAAGGGATTTTGTGTCTTTGGTTTAACAATTAGGTCTTTTTCGTCCTCCCTAGGCTTATTCTTATCCAATAAGGGTTTTTAACCAACCTTGTGCATCCAATAAGTGCGTTTGTGTCATTGGTTGAACAATTTGGTCATATTCGTCCTCCCAAGGCTTATTCTAATCTAATAAGGATTTTTAACCAACCTTGTGCATCGAATAAGTGCGTTTGTGTCATTGGTTTAAAATTTAGGTCATTTTCGTCCTCCTTAGGCTTATTCTAATCCAATGAGGGTTATTAATCAATCCTGTGCATCCAATAAGTGCGTTTGTGTCATTGGTTGAACAATTTGGTCATATTCGTCCTCCCAAGGCTTATTCTAATCCAATTAGGATCTTTAACCAATCATGTGCATCCAATAAGTGCGTTTGTGTCATTGGTTTAACATTTAGGTCATTTTCGTCCTACCTAGGCTTATTATCTCCCAATTCGGGTTTTTAATTAATCTTCTGCATCCAATAAGTGATTTTGTGTCATTGGTTGAACATTTTTGTCTTTTTCGTCCTCCCTAGGCTTATTCTAATCCAATTAGGGTTTTTAACCAATCATGTGCATCCAATATGTGCGTTTATGTCATTGGTTCAACATTTACGTCATTTTTGTTCTCCCTAGGCTTATTCTAATCCAATTAGGGTGTTTCATTAATCTTGTGCATCCAATAAGGGATTTTGTGTCTTTGGTTTAACAATTAGGTCTTTTTCGTCCTCCCTAGGCTTATTCTTATCCAATAAGGGTTTTTAACCAACCTTGTGCATCCAATAAGTGCGTTTGTGTCATTGGTTGATCATTTTGGTCATTTTTATCCTTCCTAGGCTTATTCTAATCCAATTAGGGTTTTTAACCAATCTTGTGCATCTAATAAGTGCGTTTGTCTCATTGGTTCAACATTTAGGTCATTTTCGTCCTCCCTAGGCTTATTCTAATCCAATTAGGGTTTTTCATTTATCTTGTGCATCCAATAAGTGATTTTGTGTCATTGGTTTAACAATTAGGTCATTTTCGTCCTCCCTAGGCTTATTCTAATCCAATAAGGGTTTTTAACCAACCTTGTGCATCCAATAAGTGCGTTTGTGTCATTGGTTTAACATTTAGGTGATTTTCGTCCTCCTTAGGCTTATTCTAATCCAATTAGGGTTATTAATCAATCATGTGCATCCAATAAGTGCGTTTGTGTCATTGGTTTAACAATTAGGTCATTTTCGTCCTTCCTATGGTTATTCTAATCCAATTAGGGTTTTTAACCAATCAAGTGCTTCCAATAAGTGTGTTTGTGTCATTGGTTTAACATTTAGGTCAATTTCGTCCTCCCTAGGCTTATTATCTCCCAATTAGGGTTTTTAATTAATCTTCTGCATCCAATAAGTGATTTTGTGTCATTGGTTGAACATTTAGGTCATTTTCGTCCTCCCTAGCCTTATTATAATCCAAATAGGGTTTTGAACCAATCTTGTGCATCCATTAAGTGCGTTTGTATCATTGGTTTAACAATTAGGTCATTTTCGTCCTTCCTATGCTTATTCTAATCCAATTAGGGTTTTTAACCAGTCTTGTGCATCCAATAAGTGTGTTTGTGTCATTGGTTTAACATTTAGGTCATTTTCGTCCTCCCTAGGCTTATTCTAATCCAATTAGGGTTATTAACCATTCATGTGCATCCAATAAGTGCGTTTGTATCATTGGTTTAACAATCATGTCATTTTTCGTCCTTCCTATGCTTATTCTAATCCAATTAGGGTTTTTAACCAATCTTGTGCATCCAATAAGTGCGTTTGTGTCATTGGTTTAACATTTAGGTCATTTTTGTCCTCCTTAGGCTTATTCTAATCCAATTAGGGTTATTAACCAATCTTGTGCATCCAATGAATGCATTTGTCTCATTGGTTTAACAATTAGGCTTATTGTGTCATTGGTTGAACAATTTGGTCATATTCGTCCTCCCAAGGCTTATTCTAATCCAATAAGGGTTTTTAACCAACCTTGTGCATCGAATAAGTGCGTTTGTGTTATTGGTTTAACATTTAGGTCATTTTCGTCCTCCTTAGGCTTATTCTAATCCAATTAGAGTTATTAATCAATCATGTGCATCCAATAAGTGCGTTTGTGTCATTGGTTTAACAATTAGGTCATTTTCGTCCGCCCTAGGCTTATTATCTCCCAATTAGGGTTTTTAATTAATCTTCTGCATCCAATAAGTGATTTTGTGTCATTGGTTGAACATTTAGGTCATTTTCGTCCTCCCTAGCCTTATTATAATCCAAATAGGGTTTTGAAACAATCTTGTGCATCCATTAAGTGCGTTTGTATCATTGGTTTAACAATTAGGTCATTTTCGTCCTTCCTCTGCTTATTCTAATCCAATTAGGATTTTTAACCAATCATGTGCATCCAATAAGTGGGTTTGTGTCATTGGTTTAACATTTAGGTCATTTTCGTCCGCCCTAGGCTTATTATCTCCCAATTAGGGTTTTTAATTAATCTTCTGGATCCAATATGTGATTTTGTGTCATTGGTTGAACATTTAGGTCATTTTCGTCCGCCCTAGGCTTATTATCTCCCAATTAGGGTTTTTAATTAATCTTGTGCATCCAATAAGTGATTTTGTGTCATTGGTTGAACATTTAGTTCATTTTCGTCCTCGCTAGCCTTATTATAATCCAAATAGGGTTTTGAAACAATCTTGTGCATCCATTAAGTGCGTTTGTATCATTGGTTTAACAATTTGGTCATTTTCGTCCTTCCTCTGCTTATTTTAATCCAATTAGGGTTTTTAACCAATCTTGTGCATCCAATAAGTGCATTTGTGTTATTGGTTTAACATTTAGGTCTTTTTCGTCCTCCCTACGCTTATTCTTATCCAATAAGGGTTTTTAACCAACCTTGTGCATCCAATAAGTGCATTTGTGTCATTGGTTGAACAATTTGGTCATATTCGTCCTCCCAAGGCTTATTCTAATCCAATAAGGGTTTTTAACCAACCTTGTGCATCGAATAAGTGCGTTTGTGATATTGGTTTAACATTTAGGTCATTTTCGTCCTCCTTAGGCTTATTCTAATCCAATTAGGGTTATTTATCAATCATGTGCATCCAATAAGTGCGTTTGTGTCATTGGTTTAACAATTAGGTCATTTTCTTCCTTCCTATGGTTATTCTAGTCCAATTAGGATTTTTAACCAATCATGTGCATCCAATAAGTGCGTTTGTGTCATTGGTTTAACATTTAGGTCATTTTCGTCCGCCCTAGGCTTATTATCTCCCAATTAGGGTTTTTAATTAATCTTCTGCATCCAATAAGTGATTTTGTGTCATTGGTTGAACATTTAGGTCATTTTCGTCCTCCCTAGCCTTATTATAATCCAAATAGGGTTTTGAAACAATCTTGTGCATCCATTAAGTGCGTTTGTATCATTGGTTTAACAATTAGGTCATTTTCGTCCTTCCTCTGCTTATTCTAATCCAATTAGGGTTTTTAACCAATCTTGTGCATCCAATAAGTGCGTTTGTGTCATTGGTTTAACTTTAGGTCATTTTCGTCCTCCCTAGGCTTATTATCTCCCCATTAGGGTTTTAAATTAATCTTCTGCATCCAATAAGTGATTTTGTGTCATTGGTTGAACATTTTGGTCTTTTTCGTCCTCCCTATTCTTATTCTAATCCAATTAGGGTTTTTAACCAATCTTGTGCATCCAATATGTGCGTTTATGTCATTGGTTCAACATTTACGTCATTTTCGTTCTCCCTAGGCTTATTCTAATCCAATTAGGGTTTTTCATTAATCTTGTGCATCCAATAAGTATGTTTGTGTTATTGGTTTAAAATTTAGGTCATTTTCGTCCTCCCTAGGCTTATTACCTCCCAATTAGGGAATTTAATTAATCTTCTGCATCCAATAAGTGATTTTGTGTCATTGGTTGAACATTTTGGTCATTTTCGTCCTCCCTAGCCTTATTATAATCCAATTAGGGTTTTGAACCAATCTTGTGCATGCATTAAGTGCGTTTGTGTCATTGGTTGAACATTTAGGTCATTTTGACCTCCCTAGGCTTATTCTAATCCAATTAAGGTTTTTAACCAATCTTGTGCATCTCATAAGTGTGTTTGTGTCATTGGTTGAACATTAAGGTCATTTTCATCCTCTTTAGGCTTATTCTAATCCAATAAGGGTTTTTAACCAACCTTGTGCATCCCATAATTGCGTTTGTGTCATTGGTTGAACATTTTGGTCTTTTTCGTCCTCCCTAGGCTTATTCTGATCCAATTAGGGTTTTTAACCAATCTTGTGCATCCAATATGTGCGTTTATGTCATTGGCTCAATATTTACGTCATTTTCGTTCTCCCTAGGCTTATTCTAATCCAATTAGGTTTTTTCATTAATCTTGGGCATCCAATAAGGGATTTTGTGTCTTTGGTTTAACAATTAGGTCTTTTTCGTCCTCCCTACGCTTATTCTTATCCAATAAGGGTTTTTAACCAACCTTGTGCATCCAATAAGTGCGTTTGTGTCATTGGTTGAACAATTTGGTCATATTCGTCCTCCCAAGGCTTATTCTAATCCAATAAGGGTTTTTCACCAACCTTGTGCATCGAATAAGTGCGTTTGTGTTATTGGTTTAACATTTAGGTCATTTTCGTCCTCCTTAGGCTTATTCTAATCCAATTAGGGTTATTAATCAATCATGTGCATCCAATAAGTGCGTTTGTGTCATTGGTTTAACAATTAGGTCATTTTCTTTCTTCCTATGGTTATTCTAGTCCAATTAGGATTTTTAACCAATCATGTGCATCCAATAAGTGCGTTTGTGTCATTGGTTTAACATTTAGGTCATTTTCGTCCGCCCTAGGCTTATTATCTCCCAATTAGGGTTTTTAATTAATCTTCTGCATCCAATAAGTGATTTTGTGTCATTGGTTGAACATTTAGGTCATTTTCGTCCTCTCTAGCCTTATTATAATCCAAATAGGGTTTTGAAACAATCTTGTGCATCCATTAAGTGTGTTTGTATCATTGGGTTAACAATTAGGTCATTTTCGTCCTTCCTCTGCTTATTCTAATCCAATTAGGGTTTTTAACCAATCTTGTGCATCCAATAAGTGCGTTTGTGTCATTGGTTTAACATTTAGGTCATTTTCGTCCTCCCTAGGCTTATTCTAATCCAATTAGGGTTATTAACCATTCATGTGCATCCAATAAGTGCGTTTGTATCATTGGTTTAACAATTATGTCATTTTTCGTCCTTCCTATGCTTATTCTAATCCAATTAGGGTTTTTAACCAATCTTGTGCATCCAATAAGTGCGTTTGTGTCATTGGTTTAACATTTAGGTCATTTTTGTCCTCCTTAGGCTTATTCTAATCCAATTAGGGTTATTAACCAATCTTGTGCATCCAATGAATGCATTTGTCTCATTGGTTTAACAATTAGGCTTATTGTGTCATTGGTTGAACAATTTGGTCATATTCGTCCTCCCAAGGCTTATTCTAATCCAATAAGGGTTTTTAACCAACCTTGTGCATCGAATAAGTGCGTTTGTGTTATTGGTTTAACATTTAAGTCATTTTCGTCCTCCTTAGGCTTATTCTAATCCAATTAGAGTTATTAATCAATCATGTGCATCCAATAAGTGCGTTTGTGTCATTGGTTTAACAATTAGGTCATTTTCGTCCGCCCTAGGCTTATTATCTCCCAATTAGGGTTTTTAATTAATCTTCTGCATCCAATAAGTGATTTTGTGTCATTGGTTGAACATTTAGGTCATTTTCGTCCTCCCTAGCCTTATTATAATCCAAATAGGGTTTTGAAACAATCTTGTGCATCCATTAAGTGCGTTTGTATCATTGGTTTAACAATTAGGTCATTTTTGTCCTTCCTCTGCTTATTCTAATCCAATTAGGATTTTTAACCAATCATGTGCATCCAATAAGTGGGTTTGTGTCATTGGTTTAACATTTAGGTCATTTTCGTCCGCCCTAGGCTTATTATCTCCCAATTAGGGTTTTTAATTAATCTTCTGGATCCAATATGTGATTTTGTGTCATTGGTTGAACATTTAGGTCATTTTCGTCCGCCCTAGGCTTATTATCTCCCAATTAGGGTTTTTAATTAATCTTGTGCATCCAATAAGTGATTTTGTGTCATTGGTTGAACATTTAGTTCATTTTCGTCCTCGCTAGCCTTATTATAATCCAAATAGGGTTTTGAAACAATCTTGTGCATCCATTAAGTGCGTTTGTATCATTGGTTTAACAATTTGGTCATTTTCGTCCTTCCTCTGCTTATTTTAATCCAATTAGGGTTTTTAACCAATCTTGTGCATCCAATAAGTGCATTTGTGTTATTGGTTTAACATTTAGGTCTTTTTCGTCCTCCCTACGCTTATTCTTATCCAATAAGGGTTTTTAACCAACCTTGTGCATCCAATAAGTGCATTTGTGTCATTGGTTGAACAATTTGGTCATATTCGTCCTCCCAAGGCTTATTCTAATCCAATAAGGGTTTTTCACCAACCTTGTGCATCGAATAAGTGCGTTTGTGTTATTGGTTTAACATTTAGGTCATTTTCGTCCTCCTTAGGCTTATTCTAATCCAATTAGGGTTATTAATCAATCATGTGCATCCAATAAGTGCGTTTGTGTCATTGGTTTAACAATTAGGTCATTTTCTTTCTTCCTATGGTTATTCTAGTCCAATTAGGATTTTTAACCAATCATGTGCATCCAATAAGTGCGTTTGTGTCATTGGTTTAACATTTAGGTCATTTTCGTCCGCCCTAGGCTTATTATCTCCCAATTAGGGTTTTTAATTAATCTTCTGCATCCAATAAGTGATTTTGTGTCATTGGTTGAACATTTAGGTCATTTTCGTCCTCTCTAGCCTTATTATAATCCAAATAGGGTTTTGAAACAATCTTGTGCATCCATTAAGTGTGTTTGTATCATTGGTTTAACAATTAGGTCATTTTCGTCCTTCCTCTGCTTATTCTAATCCAATTAGGGTTTTTAACCAATCTTGTGCATCCAATAAGTGCGTTTGTGTCATTGGTTTAACATTTAGGTCATTTTCGTCCTCCCTAGGCTTATTATCTCCCCATTAGGGTTTTAAATTAATCTTCTGCATCCAATAAGTGATTTTGTGTCATTGGTTGAACATTTTGGTCTTTTTCGTCCTCCCTATTCTTATTCTAATCCAATTAGGGTTTTTAACCAATCTTGTGCATCCAATATGTGCGTTTATGTCATTGGTTCAACATTTACGTCATTTTCGTTCTCCCTAGGCTTATTCTAATCCAATTAGGGTTTTTCATTAATCTTGTGCATCCAATAAGTATGTTTGTGTTATTGGTTTAACATTTAGGTCATTTTCGTCCTCCCTAGGCTTATTACCTCCCAATTAGGGAATTTAATTAATCTTTTGCATCCAATAAGTGATTTTGTGTCATTGGTTGAACATTTTGGTCATTTTCGTCCTCCCTAGCCTTATTATAATCCAATTAGGGTTTTGAACCAATCTTGTGCATGCATTATGTGCGTTTGTGTCATTGGTTGAACATTTAGGTCATTTTGACCTCCCTAGGCTTATTCTAATCCAATTAAGGTTTTTAACCAATCTTGTGCATCTCATAAGTGTGTTTGTGTCATTGGTTGAACATTTAGGTCATTTTCATCCTCTTTAGGCTTATTCTAATCCAATAAGGGTTTTTAACCAACCTTGTGCATCCCATAATTGCGTTTGTGTCATTGGTTGAACATTTTGGTCTTTTTCGTCCTCCCTAGGCATATTCTGATCCAATTAGGGTTTTTAACCAATCTTGTGCATCCAATATGTGCGTTTATGTCATTGGCTCAATATTTACGTCATTTTCGTTCTCCCTAGGCTTATTCTAATCCAATTAGGTTTTTTCATTAATCTTGGGCATCCAATAAGGGATTTTGTGTCTTTGGTTTAACAATTAGGTCTTTTTCGTCCTCCCTACGCTTATTCTTATCCAATAAGGGTTTTTAACAAACCTTGTGCATCCAATAAGTGCGTTTGTGTCATTGGTTGAACAATTTGGTCATATTCGTCCTCCCAAGGCTTATTCTAATCCAATAAGGGTTTTTAACAAACCTTGTGCATCGAATAAGTGCGTTTGTGTCATTGGTTGAACATTTTTGTCTTTTTCGTCCTCCCTAGGCTTATTCTATTCCAATTAGGGTTTTTAACCAATCAAGTGCATCCAATAAGTGCGTTTGTGTCATTGGTTTAACATTTAGGGTTTTTAATTAATCTTCTGCATCCAATAAGTGATTTTGTGTCATTGGTTGAACATTTAGGTCATTTTCGTCCTCCCTAGCCTTATTATAATCCAAATAGGGTTTTGAAACAATCTTGTGCATCCATTAAGTGCGTTTGTATCATTGGTTTAACAATTAGGTCATTTTCGTCCTTCCTCTGCTTATTCTAATCCAATTAGGGTTTTTAACCAATCTTGTGCATCCAACAAGTGCGTTTGTGTTATTGGTTTAACATTTAGGTCATTTTCGTCCTCCCTAGGCTTATTATCTCCCCATTAGGGTTTTAAATTAATCTTCTGCATCCAATAAGTGATTTTGTGTCATTGGTTGAACATTTTGGTCTTTTTCGTTCTCCCTATTCTTATTCTAATCCAATTAGGGTTTTTAACCAATCTTGTGCATCCAATATGTGCGTTTATGTCATTGGTTCAACATTTACGTCATTTTCGTTCTCCCTAGGCTTATTCTAATCCAATTAGGGTTTTTCATTAATCTTGTGCATCCAATAAGTGTGTTTGTGTTATTGGTTTAACATTTAGGTCATTTTCGTCCTCCCTAGGCTTATTACCACCCAATTAGGGAATTTAATTAATCTTCTGCATCCAATAAGTGATTTTGTGTCATTGGTTGAACATTTTGGTCATTTTCATCCTCCCTAGCCTTATTATAAACCAATTAGGGTTTTGAACCAATCTTGTGCATGCATTATGTGCGTTTGTGTCATTGGTTGAACATTTAGGTCATTTTGACCTCCCTAGGCTTATTCTAATCCAATTAAGGTTTTTAACCAATCTTGTGCATCTCATAAGTGTGTTTGTGTCATTGGTTGAACATTTAGGTCATTTTCATCCTCTTTAGGCTTATTCTAATCCAATAAGGGTTCTTAACCAACCTTGTGCATCCCATAAGTGCATTTGTGTCATTGGTTGAACATTTTGGTCTTTTTCGTCCTCCCTAGGCTTATTCTGATCCAATAAGGGATTTTAACCAACCTTGTGCATCCAATAAGTGCGTTTGTGTCATTGGTTGAACAATTTGGTCATATTCGTCCTCCCAAGGCTTATTCTAATCCAATAAGGGATTTTAACCAACCTTGTGCATCGAATAAGTGCGTTTGTGTTATTGGTTTAACATTTAGGTCATTTTCGTCCTCCTTAGGCTTATTCTAATCCAATTAGGGTTATTAATCAATCATGTGCATCCAATAAGTGCGTTTGTGTCATTGGTTTAACAATTACGTCATTTTCTTCCTTCCTATGGTTATTGTAGTCCAATTAGGATTTTTAACCAATCATGTGCATCCAATAAGTGCGTTTGTGTCATTGGTTTAACATTTAGGTCATTTTCGTCCTCCCCCTTAGGCTTATTATCTCCCAATTAGGGTTTTTAATTAATCTTCTGCATCCAATAAGTGATTTTGTGTCATTGGTTGAACATTTAGGTCATTTTCGTCCTCCCTAGCCATATTATAATCCAAAAAGGGTTTTGAACCAATCTTGTGCATCCATTAAGTGCGTTTGTGTCATTGGTTTAACAATAAGGTCATTTTCATCCTTCATATCCTTATTCTAATCCAATTAGGGTTTTTAATTAATCTTCTGCATCCAATAAGTGATTTTGTGTCATTGGTTGAACATTTAGGTCATTTTCGTCCTCCATAGCCTTATTATAATCCAAAAAGGGTTTTGAACCAATCTTGTGCATCCATTAAGTGCGTTTGTGTCATTGGTTTAACAATAAGGTCATTTTCATCCTTCTTATGCTTTTTCTAATCCAATTAGGGTTTTTAATTAATCTTCTGCATCCAATAAGTGATTTTGTCTCATTGGTTGAACATTTAGGTCATTTTCGTCCTCCCTAGCCTTATTATAATCCAAAAAGGGTTTTGAACCAATCTTGTGCATCCATTATGTGCGTTTGTGTCATTGATTTAACAATAAGGTCATTTTCATCCTTCCTATGCTTATTCTAATCCAATTAGGGTTTTTAACCAATCTTGTGCATCCAATAAGTGCGTTTGTGTCATTGGTTTAACATTTAGGTCATTTTCGTCCTCCCTAGGCTTATTCTAATACAATTAGGGTTATTAACCAATCCTGTGCATCCAATAAGTGCGTTTGTATCATTGGTTTAACAATTATGTCATTTTTCGTCCTTCCTATGCTTATTCTAATCCAATTAGGGTTTTTAACCAATCTTGTGCATCCAATAAGTGCGTTTGTGTAATTGGTTTAACATTTAGGTCATTTTTGTCCTCCTTAGGCTTATTCTAATCCAATTAGGGTTATTAACCAATCTTGTGCATCCAATAAGTGCGTTTGTGTCATTGGGTTAACAATTAGGTCATTTTCGTCCTTCCTATGCTTATTCTAATCCAATTTGGGTTTTTAACCAATCTTGTGCATCCAATAAGTGCATTTATGTTATTGGTTTAACATTTAGGTCATTTTCGTCCTCCTAGGCTTATTCTAATCCAATTAGGGTTATTAATCAATCCTTTGCATCCAATAAGTGATTTTGTGTCATTGGTTGAACATTTTTGTCTTTTTCGTCCTCCCTAGGCTTATTCTATTCCAATTAGGGTTTTTAACCAATCAAGTGCATCCAATAAGTGCGTTTGTGTCATTGGTTTAACATTTAGGTCATTTTCGTCCGCCCTAGGCTTATTATCTCCCAATTAGGGTTTTTAATTAATCTTCTGCACCCAATAAGTGATTTTGTGTCATTGGTTGAACATTTTGGTCTTTTTCGTCCTCGCTATTCTTATTCTTATCCAATTAGGGTTTTTAACCAATCTTGTGCATCCAATATTTGCGTTTATGTCATTGGTTCAACATTTACGTCATTTTCGTTCTCCCTAGGCTTATTCTAATCCAATTAGGGTTTTTCATTAATCTTGTGCATCCAATAAGTGTGTTTGTGTTATTGGTTTAACATTTAGGTCATTTTCGTCCTCCCTAGGCTTATTACCTCTCAATTAGGGAATTTAATTAATCTTCTGCATCCAATAAGTGATTTTGTCTCATTGGTTGAACATTTTGGTCATTTTCGTCCTCCCTAGCCTTATTATAATCCAATTAGGGTTTTGTACCAATCTTGTGCATGCATTAAGTGCGTTTGTGTCATTGGTTGAACATTTAGGTTATTTTGACCTCCCTAGGCTTATTCTAATCCAATTAAGGTTTTTAACCAATCTTGTGCATCTCATAAGTGTGTTTGTGTCATTGGTTGAACATTTAGGTCATTTTCATCCTCTTTAGGCTTATTCTAATCCAATAAGGGTTCTTAACCAACCTTGTGCATCCCATAAGTGCGTTTGTGTCATTGGTTGAACATTTTGGTCTTTTTCGTCCTCCCTAGGCTTATTCTGATCCAATTAGGGTTTTTAACCAATCTTGTGCATCCAATATGTGCGTTTATGTCATTGGCTCAATATTTACGTCATTTTCGTTCTCCCTAGGCTTATTCTAATCCAATTAGGTTTTTTCATTAATCTTGGGCATCCAATAAGGGATTTTGTTTGTTTGGTTTAACAATTAGGTCTTTTTCGTCCTCCCTACGCTTATTCTTATCCAATAAGGGTTTTTAACCAACCTTGTGCATCCAATAAGTGCGTTTGTGTCATTGGTTGAACAATTTGGTCATATTCGTCCTGCCTAGGCTTATTCTAATCCAATAAGGGTTTTTAACCAACCTTGTGCATCGAATAAGTGCGTTTGTGTTATTGGTTTAACATTTAGGTCATTTTCGTCCTCCTTAGGCTTATTCTAATCCAATTAGGGTTATTAATCAATCATGTGCATCCAATAAGTGCGTTTGTGTCATTGGTTTAACAATTAGGTCATTTTCTTCCTTCCTATGGTTATTCTAGTCCAATTAGGATTTTTAACCAATCATGTGCATCCAATAAGTGCGTTTGTGTCATTGGTTTAACATTTAGGTCATTTTCGTCCTACCCTTTAGGCTTATTATCTCCCAATTAGGGTTTTTAATTAATCTTCTGCATCCAATAAGTGATTTTGTGTCAATGGTTGAACATTTAGGTCATTTTCGTCCTCCCTAGCCTTATTATAATCCAAAAAGGGTTTTGAACCAATCTTGTGCATCCATTAAGTGCGTTTGTGTCATTGGTTTAACAATAAGGTCATTTTCATCCTTCCTATGCTTATTCTAATCCAATTAGGGTTTTTAATTAATCTTCTGCATCCAATAAGTGATTTTGTCTCATTGGTTGAACATTTAGGTCATTTTCGTCCTCCCTAGCCTTATTATAATCCAAAAAGGGTTTTGAACCAATCTTGTGCATCCATTAAGTGCGTTTGTGTCATTGGTTTAACAATAAGGTCATTTTCATCCTTCCTATGCTTATTCTAATCCAATTAGGGTTTTTAACCAATCTTGTGCATCCAACAGGTGCGTTTGTGTCATTGGTTTAACATTTAGGTCATTTTCGTCCTCCCTAACCTTATTATAATCCAAATAGGGTTTTGAACCAATCATGTGCATTCAATAAGTGCGTTTGTGTCATTGGTTTAACAATTAGGTCATTTTCTTCCTTCCTATCGTTATTCTAGTCCAATTAGGATTTTTAACCAATCATGTGCATCCAATAAGTGCGTTTGTGTCATTGGTTTAACATTTAGGTCATTTTCGTCCTCCCTAGGCTTATTCTAATACAATTAGGGTTATTAACCAATCCTGTGCATCCAATAAGTGCGTTTGTATCATTGGTTTAACAATTATGTCATTTTTCGTCCTTCCTATGCTTATTCTAATCCAATTAGGGTTTTTAACCAATCTTGTGCATCCAATAAGTGCGTTTGTGTAATTGGTTTAACATTTAGGTCATTTTTGTCCTCCTTAGGCTTATTCTAATCCAATTAGGGTTATTAACCAATCTTGTGCATCCAATAAGTGCGTTTGTGTCATTGGGTTAACAATTAGGTCATTTTCGTCCTTCCTATGCTTATTCTAATCCAATTAGGGTTTTTAACCAATCTTGTGCATCCAATAAGTGCATTTATGTTATTGGTTTAACATTTAGGTCATTTTCGTCCTCCTTAGGCTTATTCTATTCCAATTAGGGTTATTAATCAATCTTGTGCATCCAATAAGTGATTTTGTGTCATTGGTTGAATATTTTTGTCTTTTTCGTCCTCCCTAGGCTTATTCTATTCCAATTAGGGTTTTAAACCAATCAAGTGCATCCAATAAGTGCGTTTGTGTCATTGGTTGAACATTTAGGTCATTTTCGTCCTCCCTAGCCTTATTATAATCCAAATAGGGTTTTGAAACAATCTTATGCATCCATTAAGTGCGTTTGTATCATTGGTTTAACAATTAGGTCATTTTCGTCCTTCCTCTGCTTATTCTAATCCAATTAGGGTTTTTAACCAGTCTTGTGCATCCAATAAGTGCGTTTGTGTCATTGGTTTAACATTTAGGTCATTTTCGTCCTCCCTAGGCTTATTATCTCCCAATTAGGGTTTTTAATTAATCTTCTGCATCCAATAAGTGATTTTGTGTCATTGGTTGAACATTTAGGTCATTTTCATCCTCTTTAGGATTATTCTAATCCAATAAGAGTTTTTAACCAACCTTGTGCATCCCATAAGTGCGTTTGTGTCATTGGTTGAACATTTTGGTCTTTTTCGTCCTCCCTAGGCTTATTCTGATCCAATTAGGGTTTTTAACCAATCTTGTGCATCCAATATGTGCTTTTATGTCATTGGCTCAATATTTACGTCATTTTCGTTCTCCCTAGGCTTATTCTAATCCAATTAGGTTTTTTCATTAATCTTGGGCATCCAATAAGGGATTTTGTGTCTTTGGTTTAACAATTAGGTCTTTTTCGTCCTCCCTAGGCTTATTCTTATCCAATAAGGGTTTTTAACCAACCTTGTGCATCCAATAAGTGCGTTTGTGTCATTGGTTGAACAATTTGGTCATATTCGTCCTCCCAAGGCTTATTCTAATCCAATAAGGGTTTTTAACCAACCTTGTGCATCAAATAAGTGCGTTTGTGTTATTGGTTTAACATTTAGGTCATTTTCGTCCTCCTTAGGCTTATTCTAATCCAATTAGGGTTATTAATCAATCATGTGCATCCAATAAGTGCGTTTGTGTCATTGGTTTAACAATTAGGTCATTTTCTTCCTTCCTATGGTTTTTCTAATCCAATTAGGATTTTTAACCAATCATGTGCATCCAATAAGTGCGTTTGTGTCATTGGTTTAACATTTAGGTCATTTTCGTCCTCCCTAGGCTTATTATCTCCCAATTAGGGTTTTTAATTAATCTTCTGCATCCAATAAGTGATTTTGTGTCATTGGTTGAACATTTAGGTCATTTTCGTCCTCCCTAGCCTTATTATAATCCAAAAAGGGTTTTGAACCAATCTTGTGCATCCATTAAGTGGGTTTGTGTCATTGGTTTAACAATAAGGTCATTTTCATCCTTCCTATGCTTATTCTAATCCAATTAGGGTTTTTAATTAATATTCTGCATCCAATAAGTGATTTTGTGTCATTGGTTGAACATTTAGGTCATTTTCGTCCTCCTTAGCCTTATTATAATCCAAAAAGGGTTTTGAACCAATCTTGGGCATCCGTTAAGTGCGTTTGTGTCATTGGTTTAACAATAAGGTCATTTTCATCCTTCCTATGCTTATTCTAATCCAATTAGGGTTTTTAACCAATCTTGTGCATCCAATAAGTGAGTTTGTGTCATTGGTTTAACATTTAGGTCATTTTCGTCCTCCCTAGGCTTATTATAATACAATTAGGGTTATTAACCAATCCTGTGCATCCAATAAGTGCGTTTGTATCATTGGTTTAACAATTATGTCATTTTTCGTCCTTCCTATGCTTATTCTAATCCAATAAGGGTTTTTAACCAATCTTGTGCATCCAATAAGTGCATTTGTGTCATTGGTTTAACATTTAGGTCATTTTTATCCTCCTTAGGCTTATTCTAATCCAATTAGGGTTATTAACCAATCATGTCCATCCAATAAGTGCGTTTGTGACATTGGGTTAACAATTAGGTCATTTTCGTCCTTCCTATGCTTATTCTAATCCAATTAGGGTTTTTAACCAATCTTGTGCATCCAATAAGTGCATTTATGTTATTGGTTTAACATTTAGGTCATTTTCGTCCTCCTTAGGCTAATTCTAATCCAATTAGGGTTATTAATCAATCCTGTGCATCCAATAAGTGATTTTGTGTCATTGGTTGAACATTTTTGTCTTTTTCGTCCTCCCTAGGCTTATTCTAATCCAATTAGGGTTTTTAACCAATCAAGTGCATCCAATAAGTGCGTTTGTGTCATTGGTTTAACAATTATGTCATTTTTCGTCATTCCTATGCTTATTCTAATCCTATTAGGGTTTTTAACCAATCTTGTGCATCCAATAAGTGCGTTTGTGTAATTGGTTTAACATTTAGGTCATTTTTGTCCTCCTTAGGCTTATTCTAATCCAATTAGGGTTATTAACCAATCTTGTGCATCCAATAAGTGCGTTTGTGTCATTGGTTTAACAATTAGGTCTTTTTCGTCCTCCCTAGGCTTATTCTAATCCAATAAGGGTTTTTAATTAATCTTTTGCATCCCAAAAGTGTGTTTGTGTCATTGGTTGAACATTTAGGTCATTTTCATCCTCTCTAGGCTTATTATAATCCAATTAGGGTTTTTAATTAATCTTGTGCATCCAATAAGTGCGTTTGTGTCATTGGTTTAACAATTAGGTCTTTTTCGTCATCCCTAGGCTTATTCTAATCCAATAAGGGTTTTTAACAAACCTTGTGCATCCATTAAGTGCGTTTGTGTCATTAGTTGAACATTTAGGTCATTTTCATCCTCCGTGGGCTTATTCTAATCCAATTAGGGTTTTGAACCAATCTTGTGCATCCAATAAGTGCGTTTGTGTCATTGGTTCAACATTTAGGTCATTTTCGTCCTCCCTAAGCTTATTCTAATCCAACTAGGGTTTTTAACTAACCTTGTGCATCTAATAAGTGCGTTTTTGTCATTGGTTGAGCATTTAGGTCATTTTCGTCCTCCCTAGGCTTATTCTAATCCAATTAGGATTATTAACCAGTCCTGTGCATTCAATAAATGCGTTTGTGTCATTGGTTTAACAATTAGGTCATTTTCTTCCTTCTTATGCTTATTCTAATCCAATTAGGGTTTTTAACCAATCTTGTGCATCCAATAAGTGCGTTTGTGTCATTGGTTTAACATTTAGGTCATTTCCGTCCTCTCTAGGCTTACTCTAATCCAATTAGGGTTTTTAATTAATTTTGTGCATCCAATAAGTGCGTTTGTGTCATTGGTTTAACAATTAGGTCTTTTTCGTCCTCCCTAGGCTTATTCTAATCCAATAAGGGTTTTTAACAAACCTTGTGCATCCATTAACTGCGTTTGTGTCATTGGTTGAACATTTAGGTCATTTTGACCTTCGTGGGCTTATTCTAATCCAATTAAGGTTTTTAACCAATCTTGTGCATCTCATAAGTGCGTTTGTGTCATTGGTTCAACATTTAGGTCATTTTCTTCCTCTTTAGGCTTATTCTAATCCAATAAGGGTTTTTAACCAACCTTGTGCATCCCATAAGTGCGTTTGTGTCATTGGTTGAACATTTTGTTGTTTTTCGTCCTCCCTAGGCTTATTCTAATCCAATTAGGGTTTTTAACCAATCTTGTGCATCCAATATGTGCGTTTATGTCATTGGCTCAATATTTACGTCATTTTCGTTCTCCCTAGGCTTATTCTAATCCAATTAGGTTTTTTCATTAATCTTGGGCATCCAATAAGGGATTTTGTGTCTTTGGTTTAACAATTAGGTCTTTTTCGTCCTCCCTAGGCTTATTCTTATCCAATAAGGGTTTTTAACCAACCTTGTGCATCCAATAAGTGCGTTTGTGTCATTGGTTGAACAATTTGGTCATATTCGTCCTCCCAAGGCTTATTCTAATCCAATAAGGGTTTTTAACCAACCTTGTGCATCAAATAAGTGCGTTTGTGTTATTGGTTTAACATTTAGGTCATTTTCGTCCTCCTTAGGCTTATTCTAATCCAATTAGGGTTATTAATCAATCATGTGCATCCAATAAGTGCGTTTGTGTCATTGGTTTAACAATTAGGTCATTTTCTTCCTTCCTATGGTTTTTCTAATCCAATTAGGATTTTTAACCAATCATGTGCATCCAATAAGTGCGTTTGTGTCATTGGTTTAACATTTAGGTCATTTTCGTCCTCCCTAGGCTTATTATCTCCCAATTAGGGTTTTTAATTAATCTTCTGCATCCAATAAGTGATTTTGTGTCATTGGTTGAACATTTAGGTCATTTTCGTCCTCCCTAGCCTTATTATAATCCAAATAGGGTTTTGAACCAATCTTGTGCATCCATTAAGTGCGTTTGTATCATTGGTTTAACAATTAGGTCATTTTCGTCCTTCCTATGCTTATTCTAATCCAATTAGGGTTTTTAACCAGTCTTGTGCTTCCAATAAGTCCGTTTGTGTCATTGGTTTACCATTTAGGTCATTTTCGTCTTCCCTAGGCTTATTCTAATCCAATTAGGGTTATTAACCAATCCTGTGCATCCAATAAGTGCGTTTGTATCATTGGTTTAACAATTATGTCATTTTTCGTCCTTCCTATGCTTATTCTAATCCAATTAGGGTTTTTAACCAATCTTGTGCATCCAATAAGTGCGTTTGTGTAATTGGTTTAACATTTAGGTCATTTTTGTCCTCCTTAGGCTTATTCTAATCCAATTAGGGTTATTAACCAATCTTGTGCATCCAATAAGTGCGTTTGTGTCATTGGGTTAACAATTAGGTCATTTTCGTCCTTCCTATGCTTATTCTAATCCAATTAGGGTTTTTAACCAATCTTGTGCATCCAATAAGTGCATTTATGTTATTGGTTTAACATTTAGGTCATTTTCGTCCTCCCTAGGCTTATTATCTCCCAATTAGGGTTTTGAATTAATCTTCTGCATCCAATAAGTGATTTTGTGTCATTGGTTGAACATTTTTATCTTTTTCGTCCTCCCTAGGCTTATTCTAATCCAATTAGGGTTTTTAACCAATCTTGTGCATCCAATAAGTGCATTTATGTTATTGGTTTAACATTTAGGTCATTTTCGTCCTCCTTAGGCTTATTCTAATCCAATTAGGGTTATTAATCAATCCTGTGCATCCAATAAGTGATTTTGTGTCATTGGTTGAACATTTTTGTCTTTTTCGTCCTCCTTAGACTTATTTTAATCCAATTAGGGTTTTTTACCAATCAAGTGCATCCAATAAGTGCGTTTGTGTCATTGGTTTAACATTTAGGTCATTTTCGTCCGCCCTAGGCTTATTATCTCCCAATTAGGGTTTTTAATTAATCTTCTGCATCCAATAAGTGATTTTGTGTCATTGGTTGAACATTTAGGTCATTTTCGTCCTCCCTAGCCTTTTTATAATCCAAATAGGGTTTTGAAACAATCTTGTGCATCCATTAAGTGCGTTTGTATCATTGGTTTAACAATTAGGTCATTTTCGTCCTTCCTATGCTTATTCTAATCCAATTAGGGTTTTTAACAAGTCTTGTGCATCCAATAAGTGCGTTTGTGTCATTGGTTTAACATTTAGGTCATTTTCGTCCTCCCTAGGCTTATTCTAATCCAATTACGGTTATTAACCAATCATGTGCATCCAATAAGTGCGTTTGTATCATTGGTTTAACAATTATGTCATTTTTCGTCCTTCATATGCCTATTCTAATCCAATTAGGGTTTTTAACCAATCTTGTGCATCCAATAAGTGCGTTTGTGTAATTGGTTTAACATTTAGGTCATTTTTGTCCTCCTTAGGCTTATTCTAATCCAATTAGGGTTATTAACCAATCTTGTGCATCCAATAAGTGCGTTTGTGTCATTGGTTTAACAATTAGGTCTTTTTCGTCCTCCCTAGGCTTATTCTAATCAAATAAGGGTTTTTAATTAATCTTTTGCATCCCAAAAGTGTGTTTGTGTCATTGGTTGAACATTTAGGTCATTTTCATCCTCTCTAGGCTTATTCTAATCCAATTAGGGATTTTAATTAATCTTGTGCATCCAATAAGTGCGTTTGTGTCATTGGTTTAACAATTAGGTCTTTTTCGTCCTCCCTAGGCTTATTCTAATCCAATAAGGGTTTTTAACAAACCTTGTGCATCCATTAAGTGCGTTTGTGTCATTGGTTGAACATTTAGGTCATTTTCATCCTCCGTGGGCTTATTATAATCCAATTAGGGTTATTAACCAATCTTGTGCATCCAATAAGTGCGTTTGTGTCATTGGTTTAACAATTAGGTCTTTTTCGTCCTCCCTAGGCTTATTCTAATCAAATAAGGGTTTTTAATTAATCTTTTGCATCCCAAAAGTGTGTTTGTGTCATTAGTTGAACATTTAGGTCATTTTCATCCTCTCTAGGCTTATTCTAATCCAATTAGGGATTTTAATTAATCTTGTGCATCCAATAAGTGCGTTTGTGTCATTGGTTCAACAATTAGGTCTTTTTCGTCCTCCCTAGGCTTATTCTAATCCAATAAGGGTTTTTAACAAACCTTGTGCATCCAATAAGTGCGTTTGTGTCATTGGTTTAACATTTAGGTCATTTTCGTCCTCCCTAGGCTTATTCTAATCCAATTAGGATTATTAACCAATCCTGTGCATCCAATAAATGCGTTTGTGTCATTGGTTTAACAATTAGGTCATTTTCTTCCTTCTTATGCTTATTCTAATCAAATTAGGGTTTTTAACCAATCTTGTGCATCCAATAAGTGCGTTTGTGCCATTGGTTTAACATTTAGGTCATTTTCGTCCTCCCTAGGCTTATTCTAATCCATTTAGGGTTATTAATCAATCTTGTGCATCCAATAAGTGCGTTTGTGTCATTGGTTTTTCAATTAGGTCATTTCCGTCCTTCCTATGCTTATTCTAATCCAATGGGGGTTTTTAACCAATCTTTTGCATCCAATAATTGCGTTTGTGTTATTGGTTTAACATTTAGGTCATTTTCGTCCACCCTAGGCTTATTCTAATACAATTAGGGTTATTAACTAATCCTGTGCATCCAATAAGTGCGTTTGTATCATTGGTTTAACAATTATGTCATTTTTCGTCCTTCCTATGCTTATTGTAATCCAATTAGGGTTTTTAACCAATCTTGTGCATCCAATAAGTGCGTTTGTGTAATTGGTTTAACATTTAGGTCATTTTTGTCCTCCTTAGGCTTATTCTAATCCAATTAGGGTTATTAACCAATCTTGTGCATCCAATAAGTGCGTTTGTGTCATTGGTTTAACAATTAGGTCTTTTTCGTCCACCCTAGGCTTATTCTAATCCAATAAGGGTTTTTAATTAATCTTTTGCATCCCAAAAGTGTGTTTGTGTCATTGGTTGAACATTTAGGTCATTTTCATCCTCTCTAGGCTTATTCTAATCCAATTAGGGATTTTAATTAATCTTGTGCATCCAATAAGTGCGTTTGTGTCATTGGTTTAACATTTAGGTCATTTTCGTCCTCCCTAGGCTTATTCTAATACAATTAGGGTTATTAACCAATCTTGTGCATCCAATAAGTGCGTTTGTATCATTGGTTTAACAATTATGTCATTTTTCGTCCTTCCTATGCTTATTCTAATCAAATTAGGGTTTTTAACCAATCTTGTGCATCCAATAAGTGGGTTTGTGTAATTGGTTTAACATTTAGGTCATTTTTATCCTCCTTAGGCTTATTCTAATCCAATTAGGGTTATTAACCAATCATGTCCATCCAATAAGTGCGTTTGTGACATTGGGTTAACAATTAGGTCATTTTCGTCCTTCCTATGCTTATTCTAATCCAATTAGGGTTTTTAACCAATCTTGTGCATCCAATAAGTGCGTTTGTGTAATTGGTTTAACATTTAGGTCATTTTTGTCCTCCTTAGGCTTATTCTAATCCAATTAGGGTTATTAACCAATCTTGTGCATCCAATAAGTGCGTTTGTGTCATTGGTTTAACAATTAGGTCTTTTTCGTCCACCCTAGGCTTATTCTAATCCAATAAGGGTTTTTAATTAATCTTTTGCATCCCAAAAGTGTGTTTGTGTCATTGGTTGAACATTTAGGTCATTTTCATCCTCTCTAGGCTTATTCTAATCCAATTAGGGATTTTAATTAATCTTGTGCATCCAATAAGTGCGTTTGTGTCATTGGTTTAACATTTAGGTCATTTTCGTCCTCCCTAGGCTTATTCTAATACAATTAGGGTTATTAACCAATCTTGTGCATCCAATAAGTGCGTGTGTATCATTGGTTTAACAATTATGTCATTTTTCGTCCTTCCTATGCTTATTCTAATCCAATTAGGGTTTTTAACCAATCTTGTGCATCCAATAAGTGCGTTTGTGTAATTGGTTTAACATTTAGGTCATTTTTTTCCTCCTTAGGCTTATTCTAATCCAATTAGGGTTATTAACCAATCATGTCCATCCAATAAGTGCGTTTGTGACATTGGGTTAACAATTAGGTCATTTTCGTCCTTCCTATGCTTATTCTAATCCAATTAGGGTTTTTAACCAATCTTGTGCATCCAATAAGTGC
Organism: Cicer chorassanicum; assembly: GCA_037974735.1. NCBI lineage: Eukaryota > Viridiplantae > Streptophyta > Magnoliopsida > Fabales > Fabaceae > Cicer > Cicer chorassanicum. The sequence continues at coordinate 22,450,531 of JBBPBP010009777.1, forward strand.
GTTTGTGTAATTGGTTTAACATTTAGGTCATTTTTGTCCTCCTTAGGCTTATTCTAATCCAATTAGGGTTATTAACCAATCTTGTGCATCCAATAAGTGCGTTTGTGTCATTGGTTTAACAATTAGGTCTTTTTCGTCCACCCTAGGCTTATTCTAATCCAATAAGGGTTTTTAATTAATCTTTTGCATCCCAAAAGTGTGTTTGTGTCATTGGTTGAACATTTAGGTCATTTTCATCCTCTCTAGGCTTATTCTAATCCAATTAGGGATTTTAATTAATCTTGTGCATCCAATAAGTGCGTTTGTGTCATTGGTTTAACATTTAGGTCATTTTCGTCCTCCCTAGGCTTATTCTAATACAATTAGGGTTATTAACCAATCTTGTGCATCCAATAAGTGCGTTTGTATCATTGGTTTAACAATTATGTCATTTTTCGTCCTTCCTATGCTTATTCTAATCCAATTAGGGTTTTTAACCAATCTTGTGCATCCAATAAGTGCGTTTGTGTAATTGGTTTAACATTTAGGTCATTTTTTTCCTCCTTAGGCTTATTCTAATCCAATTAGGGTTATTAACCAATCATGTCCATCCAATAAGTGCGTTTGTGACATTGGGTTAACAATTAGGTCATTTTCGTCCTTCCTATGCTTATTCTAATCCAATTAGGGTTTTTAACCAATCTAGTGCATCCAATAAGTGCGTTTGTGTAATTGGTTTAACATTTAGGTCATTTTTGTCCTCCTTAGGCTTATTCTAATCCAATTAGGGTTATTAACCAATCTTGTGCATCCAATAAGTGCGTTTGTGTCATTGGTTTAACAATTAGGTCTTTTTCGTCCACCCTAGGCTTATTCTAATCCAATAAGGGTTTTTAATTAATCTTTTGCATCCCAAAAGTGTGTTTGTGTCATTGGTTGAACATTTAGGTCATTTTCATCCTCTCTAGGCTTATTCTAATCCAATTAGGGATTTTAATTAATCTTGTGCATCCAATAAGTGCGTTTGTGTCATTGGTTTAACATTTAGGTCATTTTCGTCCTCCCTAGGCTTATTCTAATACAATTAGGGTTATTAACCAATCTTGTGCATCCAATAAGTGCGTTTGTATCATTGGTTTAACAATTATGTCATTTTTCGTCCTTCCTATGCTTATTCTAATCCAATTAGGGTTTTTAACCAATCTTGTGCATCCAATAAGTGCGTTTGTGTAATTGGTTTAACATTTAGGTCATTTTTATCCTCCTTAGGCTTATTCTAATCCAATTAGGGTTATTAACCAATCATGTCCATCCAATAAGTGCGTTTGTGACATTGGGTTAACAATTAGGTCATTTTCGTCCTTCCTATGCTTATTCTAATCCAATTAGGGTTTTTAACTAATCTTGTGCATCCAATAAGTGCGTTTGTGTAATTGGTTTAACATTTAGGTCATTTTTGTCCTCCTTAGGCTTATTCTAATCCAATTAGGGTTATTAACCAATCTTGTGCATCCAATAAGTGCGTTTTTGTCATTGGTTTAACAATTAGGTCTTTTTCGTCCACCCTAGGCTTATTCTAATCCAATAAGGGTTTTTAATTAATCTTTTGCATCCCAAAAGTGTGTTTGTGTCATTGGTTGAACATTTAGGTCATTTTCATCCTCTCTAGGCTTATTCTAATCCAATTAGGGATTTTAATTAATCTTGTGCATCCAATAAGTGCGTTTGTGTCATTGGTTTAACATTTAGGTCATTTTCGTCCTCCCTAGGCTTATTCTAATACAATTAGGGTTATTAACCAATCTTGTGCATCCAATAAGTGCGTTTGTATCATTGGTTTAACAATTATGTCATTTTTCGTCCTTCCTATGCTTATTCTAATCCAATTAGGGTTTTTAACCAATCTTGTGCATCCAATAAGTGCGTTTGTGTATTTGGTTTAACATTTAGGTCATTTTTATCCTCCTTAGGCTTATTCTAATCCAATTAGGGTTATTAACCAATCATGTCCATCCAATAAGTGCGTTTGTGACATTGGGTTAACAATTAGGTCATTTTCGTCCTTCCTATGCTTATTCTAATCCAATTAGGGTTTTTAACCAATCTTGTGCATCCAATAAGTGCGTTTGTGTAATTGGTTTAACATTTAGGTCATTTTTGTCCTCCTTAGGCTTATTCTAATCCAATTAGGGTTATTAACCAATCTTGTGCATCCAATAAGTGCGTTTGTGTCATTGGTTTAACAATTAGGTCTTTTTCGTCCACCCTAGGCTTATTCTAATCCAATAAGGGTTTTTAATTAATCTTTTGCATCCCAAAAGTGTGTTTGTGTCATTGGTTGAACATTTAGGTCATTTTCATCCTCTCTAGGCTTATTCTAATCCAATTAGGGATTTTAATTAATCTTGTGCATCCAATAAGTGCGTTTGTGTCATTGGTTTAACAATTAGGTCTTTTTCGTCCTCCCTAGGCTTATTCTAATCCAATAAGGGTTTTTAACAAACCTTGTGCATCCATTAAGTGCGTTTGTGTCATTGGTTGAACATTTAGGTCATTTTCATCCTCCGTGGGCTTATTATAATCCAATTAGGGTTTTTAACCAATCTTGTGCATCCAATAAGTGCGTTTGTGTCATTGGTTCAACATTTTCGTCATTTTCGTCCTCCCTAGGCTTATTCTAATCCAACTAGGGTTTTTAACCAACCTTGTGCATCTAATAAGTGCGTTGTTGTCATTGGTTGAGCATTTAGGTCATTTTCGTCCTCCCTAGGCTTATTCTAATCCAATTAGGATTATTAACCAATCTTGTGCATCCAATAAATGCGTTTGTGTCATTGGTTTAACAATTAGGTCATTTTCTTCCTTCTTATGCTTATTCTAATCAAATTAGGGTTTTTAACCAATCTTGTGCATCCAATAAGTGCGTTTGTGCCATTGGTTTAACATTTAGGTCATTTTCGTCCTCCCTAGGCTTATTCTAATCCATTTAGGGTTATTAATCAATCTTGTGCATCCAATAAGTGCGTTTGTGTCATTGGTTTTTCAATTAGGTCATTTCCGTCCTTCCTATGCTTATTCTAATCCAATTGGGGTTTTTAACCAATCTTTTGCATCCAATAAGTGCGTTTGTGTTATTGGTTTAACATTTAGGTCATTTTCGTCCACCCTAGGCTTATTCTAATACAATTAGGGTTATTAACCAATCCTGTGCATCCAATAAGTGCGTTTGTATCATTGGTTTAACAATTATGTCATTTTTCGTCCTTCCTATGCTTATTGTAATCCAATTAGGGTTTTTAACCAATCTTGTGCATCCAATAAGTGCGTTTGTGTAATTGGTTTAACATTTAGGTCATTTTTGTCCTCCTTAGGCTTATTCTAATCCAATTAGGGTTATTAACCAATCTTGTGCATCCAATAAGTGCGTTTGTGTCATTGGTTTAACAATTAGGTCTTTTTCGTCCACCCTAGGCTTATTCTAATCCAATAAGGGTTTTTAATTAATCTTTTGCATCCCAAAAGTGTGTTTGTGTCATTGGTTGAACATTTAGGTCATTTTCATCCTCTCTAGGCTTATTCTAATCCAATTAGGGATTTTAATTAATCTTGTGCATCCAATAAGTGCGTTTGTGTCATTGGTTTAACATTTAGGTCATTTTCGTCCTCCCTAGGCTTATTCTAATACAATTAGGGTTATTAACCAATCTTGTGCATCCAATAAGTGCGTTTGTATCATTGGTTTAACAATTATGTCATTTTTCGTCCTTCCTATGCTTATTCTAATCCAATTAGGGTTTTTAACCAATCTTGTGCATCCAATAAGTGCGTTTGTGTAATTGGTTTAACATTTAGGTCATTTTTATCCTCCTTAGGCTTATTCTAATCCAATTAGGGTTATTAACCAATCATGTCCATCCAATAAGTGCGTTTGTGACATTGGGTTAACAATTAGGTCATTTTCGTCCTTCCTATGCTTATTCTAATCCAATTAGGGTTTTTAACCAATCTTGTGCATCCAATAAGTGCATTTATGTTATTGGTTTAACATTTAGGTCATTTTCGTCCTCCTTAGGCTAATTCTAATCCAATTAGGGTTATTAATCAATCCTGTGCATCCAATAAGTGCGTTTGTGTCATTGGTTTAACAATTAGGTCTTTTTCGTCCTCCCTAGGCTTATTCTAATCAAATAAGGGTTTTTAATTAATCTTTTGCATCCCAAAAGTGTGTTTGTGTCATTGGTTGAACATTTAGGTCATTTTCATCCTCTCTAGGCTTATTCTAATCCAATTAGGGATTTTAATTAATCTTGTGCATCCAATAAGTGCGTTTGTGTCATTGGTTTAACAATTAGGTCTTTTTCGTCCTCCCTAGGCTTATTCTAATCCAATAAGGGTTTTTAACAAACCTTGTGCATCCATTAAGTGCGTTTGTGTCATTGGTTGAACATTTAGGTCATTTTCATCCTCCGTGGGCTTATTATAATCCAATTAGGGTTTTTAACCAATCTTGTGCATCCAATAAGTGCGTTTGTGTCATTGGTTCAACATTTACGTCATTTTCGTCCTCCCTAGGCTTATTCTAATCCAACTAGGGTTTTTAACCAACCTTGTGCATCTAATAAGTGCGTTGTTGTCATTGGTTGAGCATTTAGGTCATTTTCGTCCTCCCTAGGCTTATTCTAATCCAATTAGGATTATTAACCAATCTTGTGCATCCAATAAATGCGTTTGTGTCATTGGTTTAACAATTAGGTCATTTTCTTCCTTCTTATGCTTATTCTAATCAAATTAGGGTTTTTAACCAATCTTGTGCATCCAATAAGTGCGTTTGTGCCATTGGTTTAACATTTAGGTCATTTTCGTCCTCCCTAGGCTTATTCTAATCCATTTAGGGTTATTAATCAATCTTGTGCATCCAATAAGTGCGTTTGTGTCATTGGTTTTTCAATTAGGTCATTTCCGTCCTTCCTATGCTTATTCTAATCCAATTGGGGTTTTTAACCAATCTTTTGCATCCAATAAGTGCGTTTGTGTTATTGGTTTAACATTTAGGTCATTTTCGTCCACCCTAGGCTTATTCTAATACAATTAGGGTTATTAACCAATCCTGTGCATCCAATAAGTGCGTTTGTATCATTGGTTTAACAATTATGTCATTTTTCGTCCTTCCTATGCTTATTGTAATCCAATTAGGGTTTTTAACCAATCTTGTGCATCCAATAAGTGCGTTTGTGTAATTGGTTTAACATTTAGGTCATTTTTGTCCTCCTTAGGCTTATTCTAATCCAATTAGGGTTATTAACCAATCTTGTGCATCCAATAAGTGCGTTTGTGTCATTGGTTTAACAATTAGGTCTTTTTCGTCCACCCTAGGCTTATTCTAATCCAATAAGGGTTTTTAATTAATCTTTTGCATCCCAAAAGTGTGTTTGTGTCATTGGTTGAACATTTAGGTCATTTTCATCCTCTCTAGGCTTATTCTAATCCAATTAGGGATTTTAATTAATCTTGTGCATCCAATAAGTGCGTTTGTGTCATTGGTTTAACATTTAGGTCATTTTCGTCCTCCATAGGCTTATTCTAATACAATTAGGGTTATTAACCAATCTTGTGCATCCAATAAGTGCGTTTGTATCATTGGTTTAACAATTATGTCATTTTTCGTCCTCCCTAGGCTTATTCTAATCCAATTAGGGTTTTTAACCAATCAAGTGCATCCAATAAGTGCGTTTGTGTCATTGGTTTAACATTTAGGTCATTTTCGTCCGCCCTAGGCTTATTATCTCCCAATTTGGGTTTTTAATTAATCTTCTGCATCCAATAAGTGATTTTGTGTCATTGGTTGAACATTTAGGTCATTTTCGTCCTCCCTAGCCTTATTATAATCCAAATAGGGTTTTGAAACAATCTTGTGCATCCATTAAGTGCGTTTGTATCATTGGTTTAACAATTAGGTCATTTTCGTCCTTCCTTTCCTTATTCTAATCCAATTAGGGTTTTTAACCAGTCTTGTGCATCCAATAAGTGCGTTTGTGTCATTGGTTTAACATTTAGGTCATTTTCGTCCTCCCTAGGCTTATTATCTCCCAATTAGGGTTTTTAATTAATCTTCTGCATCCAATAAGTGATTTTGTGTCATTGGTTGAACATTTAGGTCATTTTCGTCCTCCTTAGCCTTATTATAATCCAAAAAGGGTTTTGAACCAATCTTGTGCATCCATTAAGTAAGTTTGTGTCATTGGTTTAACAATATGGTCATTTTCATCCTTCCTATGCTTATTCTAATCCAATAAGGGTTTTTAACCAATCTTGTGCATCCAATAAGTGCGTTTGTGTCATTGGTTTAACATTTAGGTCATTTTCGTCCACCCTAGGCTTATTCTAATACAATTAGGGTTATTAACCAATCATGTGCCTCCAATAAGTGCGGTTGTATCATTGGTTTAACAATTATGTCATTTTTCGTCATTCCTATGCTTATTCTAATCCAATTAGGGTTTTTAACCAATCTTTTGCATCCAATAAGTGCGTTTGTGTAATTGGTTTAACATTTAGGTAATTTTTGTCCTCCTTAGGCTTATTCTAATCCAATTAGGGTTATTAACCAATCTTGTGCATCCAATAAGTGCGTTTGTGTCATTGGTTTAACAATTAGGTCTTTTTCGTCCTCCCTAGGCTTATTCTAATCCAATAAGGGTTTTTAATTAATCTTTTGCATCCCAAAAGTGTGTTTGTGTCATTGGTTGAACATTTAGGTCATTTTCATCATCTCTAGGCTTATTCTAATCCAATTAGGGATTTTAATTAATCTTGTGCATCCAATAAGTGCGTTTGTGTCATTGGTTTAACAATTAGGTCTTTTTCGTCCTCCCTAGGCTTATTCTAATATAATAAGGGTTTTTAACAAACCTTGTGCATCCATTAAGTGCGTTTGTGTCATTGGTTGAACATTTAGGTCATTTTCATCCTCCGTGGGCTTATTCTAATCCAATTAGGGTTTTTAACCAATCTTGTGCATCCAATAAGTGCGTTTGTGTCATTGGTTCAACATTTAGGTCATTTTCGTCCTCCCTAGGCTTATTCTAATCCAATTACGGTTTTTAACCAACCTTGTGCATCTAATAAGTGCGTTGTTGTCATTGGTTGAGCATTTAGGTCATTTTCGTCCTCCCTAGGCTTATTCTAATCCAATTAGGATTATTAACCAATCCTGTGCATCCAATAAATGCGTTTGTGTCATTGGTTTAACAATTAAGTCATTTTCTTCCTTCTTATGCTTATTCTAATCCAATTAGGGTTTTTAACCAATCTTGTGCATGCAATAAGTGCGTTTGTGCCATTGGTTTAACATTTAGGTCATTTTCGTCCTCCCTAGGCTTATTCTAATCCATTTAGGGTTATTAATCAATCTTGTGCATCCAATAAGTGCGTTTGTGTCATTGGTTTTACAATTAGGTCATTTCCGTCCTTCCTATGCTTATTCTAATCCAATTGGGGTTTTTAACCAATCTTGTGCATCGAATAAGTGCGTTTGTGTTATTGGTTTAACATTTAGGTCATTTTCGTCCTCCCTAGGCTTATTACCTCCCAATTAGGGAATTTAATTAATCTTTTGCATCCAATAAGTGATTTTGTGTCATTGGTTGAACATTTTGGTCATTTTCGTCCTCGCTAGCCTTATTATAATCCAATTAGGGTTTTGAACCAATCTTGTGCACGTATTAAGTGCATTTGTGTCATTGGTTGAACATTTAGGTCATTTTGACCTCCCTAGGCTTATTCTAATCCAATTAAGGTTTTTAACCAATCTTGTGCATCTCATAAGTGTGTTTGTGTCATTGGTAGAACAATTAGGTCATTTTCATCCTCTTTAGGCTTATTCTAATCCAATAAGGGTTTTTAACCAACCTTGTGCATCCCATAAGTGCGTTTGTGTCATTGGATGAACATTTTGGTCTTTTTTCGTCCTCCCTAGGCTTATTCTAATCGAATTAGGGTTTTTAACCAATCTTGTGCATCCAATATGTGCGTTTATGTCATTGGCTCAATATTTACGTCATTTTCGTTCTCCCTAGGCTTATTCTAATCCAATTAGGTTTTTTCATTAATCTTGGGCATCC
>JBBPBP010009777.1:22458990-22475437 GCA_037974735.1 Cicer chorassanicum
AATTAGGGTTTTTAACCAATCTTGTGCATCCAATATGTGCGTTTATGTCATTGGCTCAATATTTACGTCATTTTCGTTCTCCCTAGGCTTATTCTAATCCAATTAGGTTTTTTCATTAATCTTGGGCATCCGATAAGGGATTTTGTGTCTTTGGTTTCACAATTAGGTCTTTTTCGTCCTCCCTAGGCTTATTCTTATCCAATAAGGGTTTTTAACCAACCTCGTGCATCCAATAAGTGCGTTTGTGTCATTGGTTGAACAATTTGGTCATATTCGTCCTCCCAAGGCTTATTCTAATCCAATAAGGGTTTTAAACCAACCTTGTGCATCAAATAAGTGTGTTTGTGTTATTGGTTTAACATTTAGGTCATTTTCGTCCTCCTTAGGCTAATTCTAATCCAATTAGGGTTATTAATCAATCCTGTGCATCCAATAAGTGATTTTGTGTCATTGGTTGAACATTTTTGTCTTTTTCGTCCTCCCTAGGCTTATTCTAATCCAATTAGGGTTTTTAACCAATCAAGTGCATCCAATAAGTGCGTTTGTGTCATTGGTTTAACATTTAGGTCATTTTCGTCCGCCCTAGGCTTATTTTCTCCCAATTAGGGTTTTTAATTAATCTTCTGCATCCAATAAGTGATTTTGTGTCATTGGTTGAACATTTAGGTCATTTTCGTCCTCCCTAGCCTTATTATAATCCAAATAGGGTTTTGAAACAATCTTGTGCATCCATTAAGTGCGTTTGTATCATTGGTTTAACAATTAGGTCATTTTCGTCCTTCCTATGCTTATTCTAATCCAATTAGGGTTTTTAACCAGTCTTGTGCATCCAATAAGTGCGTTTGTGTCATTGGTTTAACATTTAGGTCATTTTCGTCCTCCCTAGGCTTATTATCTCCCAATTAGGGTTTTTAATTAATCTTCTGCATCCAATAAGTGATTTTGTGTCATTGGTTGAACATTTAGGTCATTTTCGTCCTCCTTAGCCTTATTATAATCCAAAAAGGGTTTTGAACCAATCTTGTGCATCCATTAAGTAAGTTTGTGTCATTGGTTTAACAATATGGTCATTTTCATCCTTCCTATGCTTATTCTAATCCAATAAGGGTTTTTAACCAATCTTGTGCATCCAATAAGTGCGTTTGTGTCATTGGTTTAACATTTAGGTCATTTTCGTCCACCCTAGGCTTATTCTAATACAATTAGGGTTATTAACCAATCCTGTGCATCCAATAAGTGCGGTTGTATCATTGGTTTAACAATTATGTCATTTTTCGTCATTCCTATGCTTATTCTAATCCAATTAGGGTTTTTAACCAATCTTTTGCATCCAATAAGTGCGTTTGTGTAATTGGTTTAACATTTAGGTCATTTTTGTCCTCCTTAGGCTTATTCTAATCCAATTAGGGTTATTAACCAATCTTGTGCATCCAATAAGTGCGTTTGTGTCATTGGTTTAACAATTAGGTCTTTTTCGTCCTCCCTAGGCTTATTCTAATCCAATAAGGGTTTTTAATTAATCTTTTGCATCCCAAAAGTGTGTTTGTGTCATTGGTTGAACAGTTAGGTCATTTTCATCATCTCTAGGCTTATTCTAATCCAATTAGGGATTTTAATTAATCTTGTGCATCCAATAAGTGCGTTTGTGTCATTGGTTTAACAATTAGGTCTTTTTCGTCCTCCCTATGCTTATTCTAATATAATAAGGGTTTTTAACAAACCTTGTGCATCCATTAAGTGCGTTTGTGTCATTGGTTGAACATTTAGGTCATTTTCATCCTCCGTGGGCTTATTCTAATCCAATTAGGGTTTTTAACCAATCTTGTGCATCCAATAAGTGCGTTTGTGTCATTGGTTTAACATTTAGGTCATTTTCGTCCTCCCTAGGCTTATTCTAATACAATTAGGGTTATTAACCAATCCTGTGCATCCAATAAGTGTGTTTGTATCATTGGTTTAACAATTATGTCATTTTTCGTCCTTCCTATGCTTATTCTAATCCAATTAGGGTTTTTAACCAATCTTGTGCATCCAATAAGTGCGTTTGTGTAATTGGTTTAACATTTCGGTCATTTTTGTCCTCCTTAGGCTTATTCTAATCCAATTAGGGTTATTAACCAATCTTGTGCATCCAATAAGTGCGTTTGTGTCATTGGGTTAACAATTAGGTCATTTTCGTCCTTCCTATGCTTATTCTAATCCAATTAGGGTTTTTAACCAATCTTGGGCATCCAATAAGTGCATTTATGTTATTGGTTTAACATTTAGGTCATTTTCGTCCTCCTTAGGCTTATTCTAATCCAATTAGGGTTATTAATCAATCTTGTGCATCCAATAAGTGATTTTGTGTCATTGGTTGAACATTTTTGTCTTTTTCGTCCTCCTTAGGCTTATTTTAATCCAATTAGGATTTTTAACCAATCAAGTGCATCCAATAAGTGCGTTTGTGTCATTGGTTTAACATTTAGGTCATTTTCGTCCGCCCTAGGCTTATTATCTCCCAATTAGGGTTTTTAATTAATCTTCTGCATCCAATTAGTGATTTTGTGTCATTGGTTGAACATTTAGGTCATTTTCGACCTCCCTAGCCTTTTTATAATCCAAATAGGGTTTTGAAACAATCTTGTGCATCCATTAAGTGCGTTTGTATCATTGGTTTAACAATTAGGTCATTTTCGTCCTTCCTATGCTTATTCTAATCCAATTAGGGTTTTTAACAAGTCTTGTGCATCCAATAAGTGCGTTTGTGTCATTGGTTTAACATTTAGGTCATTTTCGTCCTCCCTAGGCTTATTCTAATCCAATTAGGGTTATTAACCAATCATGTGCATCCAATAAGTGCGTTTGTATCATTGGTTTAACAATTATGTCATTTTTCGTCCTTCATATGCCTATTCTAATCCAACTAGGGTTTTTAACCAATCTTGTGCATCGAATAAGTGCGTTTGTGTCATTGGTTTAACATTTAGGTTATTTTTGTCCTCCTTAGGCTTATTCTAATCCAATTCGGTTTATTAACCAATCTTGTGCATCCAATAAGTGCGTTTGTGTCATTGGTTTAACATTTAGGTCATTTTCGTCCTTCCTTTGCTTATTCAAATCCAATTATGGTTTTTAACCAATCTTGTGCATCCAATAAGTGCATTTGTGTTATTGGTTTAACATTTAGGTCATTTTCGTCCTCCCTAGGCTTATTATCTCCCAATTAGGGTTTTGAATTAATCTTCTGAATCCAATAAGTGATTTTGTGTCATTGGTTTAACATTTTGGTCTTTTTCGTCCTCCTAGGCTTATTCTAATCCAATTAGGGTTTTTAACCAATCTTGTGCATCCAATATGTGCGTTTATGTCATTGGTTCAACATTTACGTCATTTTCGTTCTCCCTAGGCTTATTCTAATCCAATTAGGGTTTTTCATTAATCTTGTGCATCCAACAAGGTATTTTGTGTCTTCTATTTAACAATTAGGTCTTTTTCGTCCTCCCTAGGCTTATTCTTATCCAATAAGGGTTTTTAACCAACCTTGTGCATCCAATAAGTGCGTTTGTGTCATTTGTTGATCATTTTGGTTATTTTTGTCATTCCTAGGCTTATTCTAATCCAATTAGGGTTTTTAACCAATCTTGTGCATCTAATAAGTGCGTTTGTGTCATTGGTTCAACATTTAGGTCATTTTTGTCCTCCCTAGGCTTATTCTAATCTAATTAGTGTTTTTCATTTATCTTGTGCATCCAATAAGTGATTTTGTGTCATTGGTTTAACAATTAGGTCATTTTCGTCCTCCCTAGGCTTATTCTAATCCAATAAGGGTTTTTAACCAACGTTGTGCATCCAATAAGTGCGTTTGTGTCATTTGTTTAACATTTAGGTCATTTTCGTCCTCCCTAGGCTTATTATCTCCCAATTACAGTTTTTAATTAATCTTCAGCATCCAATACGTGATTTTGTATCATTGGTTGAACATTTAGGTCATTTTCGTCCTCCCTAGCCTTATTAAAATCCAATTAGGGTTTTGAATCAATCTTGTGCATCCCTTAAGTGCGTTTGTGTCATTGGTTTAACATTTAGGTCATTTCGACCTCCCTAGGCTTATTCTAATCCAATTAAGGTTTTTAACCAATCTTAAGCATCTCATAAGTGTGTTTGTGTCATTGGTTGAACATTTACGTCATTTTCATCCTCTCTAGGCTTATTCTAATCCAATTAGGGTTTTTTATTAATCTTGTGCATCCAATAAGTGCATTTGTGTCATTGGTTTAACAATTAGGTCATTTTCGTCCTTCCTATGCTTATTCTAATCCAATTAGGGTTTTAACAAATCTTGTGCATCCAATAAGTGCGTTTGTGTCATTGGTTTAACATTTAGGTCACTTTCGTCCTCCCTAGGCTAATTATCTCCCAATTAGGGTTTTTAATTAATCTTCTGCATCCAATAAGTGATTTTGTGTCATTGGTTGAACATTTAGGTCATATTCGTCCTCCCTAGCCTTATTATAATGCAATTAGGGTTTTGAACCAATGTTGTGAATTCATTAAGTGCATTTGTGTCATTGGTTGAACATTTAGGTCATTTCGACCTCCCTAGGGTTATTCTAATCCAATTATGGTTTTTAACCAATCTTAAGCATCTCATAAGTGTGTTTGTGTCATTGGTTGAACATTTACGTCATTTTCATCCTCTCTAGGCTTATTCTAATCCAATTAGGGTTTTTTATTAATCTTGTGCATCCAATAAGTGCATTTGTGTCATTGGTTTAACAATTAGGTCATTTTCGTCCTTCCTATGCTTATTCTAATCCAATTAGGGTTTTAACAAATCTTGTGCATCCAATAAGTGCGTTTGTGTCATTGGTTTAACATTTAGGTCACTTTCGTCCTCCCTAGGCTAATTATCTCCCAATTAGGGTTTTTAATTAATCTTCTGCATCCAATAAGTGATTTTGTGTCATTGGTTGAACATTTAGGTCATATTCGTCCTCCCTAGCCTTATTATAATGCAATTAGGGTTTTGAACCAATGTTGTGAATTCATTAAGTGCATTTGTGTCATTGGTTGAACATTTAGGTCATTTCGACCTCCCTAGGGTTATTCTAATGCAATTATGGTTTTTAACCAATCTTGTGCATACCATAAGTGTGTTTGTGTCATTGGTTGAACATTTACGTCATTTTCATCCTTTCTAGGCTTATTCTAATCCAATTAGGGTTTTTTATTAATCTTGTGCATCCAATAAGTGCATTTGTGTCATTGGTTTAACAATTAGGTCATTTTCGTCCTTCCTATGCTTATTCTAATCCAATTAGGGTTTTTAACCAACCTTGTGCATCCCATAAGTGCGTTTGTGTCATTGGTTGAACATTTTGGTCTTTTTCGTCCTCCCTAGGCTTATTCTAATCCAATTAGGGTTTTTAACCAATCTTGTGCATCCAATAAGTGCGTTTGTGTCATTGGTTTAACATTTAGGTCACTTTCATCCTCCCTAGGCTAATTATCTCCCAATTAGGGTTTTTAATTAATCTTCTGCATCCAATAAGTGATTTTGTGTCATTGGTTGAACATTTAGGTCATATTCGTCCTCCCTAGCCTTATTATAATGCAATTAGGGTTTTGAACCAATATTGTCCATTCATTAAGTGCATTTGTGTCATTGGTTGAACATTTAGGTCATTTTCGTCTTCCCTAGGCTTACTCTAATCCAATTAGGGTTTTTCATTTATCTTGTGCATCCAATAAGTGATTTTGTGTCATTGGTTTAACAATTACGTCATTTTCGTCCTCCCTAGGCTTATTCTAATCCAATTAGGGTTTTTCATTAATCTTGTGAATCCAATAAGTGCGTTTGTGTTATTGGTTTAACATTTAGGTCATTTTCGTCCTCTCTAGGCTTATTACCTCCTAATTAGGGAATTTAATTAATCTTCTGCATCCAATAAGTGATTTTGTGTCATTGGTTGAACATTTTGGTCATTTTCGTCTTCCCTAGCCTTATTATAATCCAATTAGGGTTTTGAACCAATCTTGTGCATGCATTAAGTGCGTTTGTGTCATTGGTTGAACATTTAGGTCATTTTGACCTCCCTAGGCTTATTCTAATCCAATTAAGGTTTTTAACCAATCCTGTGCATCTCATAAGTGTGTTTGTGTCATTGGTTGAACATTTAGGTCATTTTCATCCTCTTTAGGCTTATTCTAATCCAATAAGGGTTTTTAACCAACCTTGTGCATCCCATAAGTGCGTTTGTGTCATTGGTTGAACATTTTGGTCTTTTTCGTCCTCCCTAGGCTTATTCTAATCCAATTAGGGTTTTTAACCAATCTTGTGCATCCAATATGTGCGTCTATGTCACTGGCTCAATATTTACGTCGTTTTCGTTCTCCCTAGGCTTATTCTAATCCAATTAGGTTTTTTCATTAATCTTGGGCATCCAATAAGGGATTTTGTGTCTTTGGTTTAACAATTAGGTCTTTTTCGTCCTCCCTAGGCTTATTCTTATCCAATAAGAGTTTTTAACCAACCTTGTGCATCCAATAAGTGCGTTTGTGTCATTGGTTGAACAATTTGGTCATATTCGTCCTCCCAAGGCTTATTCTAATCTAATAAGGGTTTTTAACCAACCTTGTGCATCGAATAAGTGCGTTTGTGTCATTGTTTTACATTTAGGTCATTTTCGTCCTCCTTAGGCTTATTCTAATCCAATTAGGGTTATTAATCAATCATGTGCATCCAATAAGTGCGTTTGTGTCATTGGTTTAACAATTAGGTCATTTTCTTCCTTCCTATGGTTATTCTAATCCAATTAGGATTTTAACCAGTCATGTGCATCCAATAAGTGCGTTTGTGTCATTGGTTTAACATTTAGGTCATTTTCGTCCTTTATAGGCTTATTATCTCCCAATTAGAGTTCTTAATTAATCTTCTGCATCCAATAAGTGATTTTGTGTCATTGGTTGAACATTTAGGTCATTTTCGTCCACCCTAGCCTTATTATAATCCAAAAAGGGTTTTGAACCAATGTTGTGCATCCATTAAGTGCGTTTGTGTCATTGGTTTAACAATAAGGTCATTTTCATCCTTCCTATGCTTATTCTAATCCAATTAGGGTTTTTAACCAATCTTGTGCATCCAATAAGTGCGTTTGTGTAATTGGTTTAACATTTAGGTCATTTTTGTCCTCCTTAGGCTTATTCTAATCCAATTAGGGTTATTAACCAATCTTGTGCATCCAATAAGTGCGTTTGTGTCATTGGGTTAACAATTAGGTCATTTTCGTCCTTCCTATGCTTATTCTAATCCAATTAGGGTTTTTAACCAATCTTGTGCATCCAATAAGTGCATTTATGTTATTGGTTTAACATTTAGGTCATTTTCGTCCTCCCTAGGCTTATTATCTCCCAATTAGGGTTTTGAATTAATCTTCTGCATCCAATAAGTGATTTTGTGTCATTGGTTGAACATTTTTATCTTTTTCGTCCTCCCTAGGCTTATTCTAATCCAATTAGGGTTTTTAACCAATCTTGTGCATCCAATAAGTGCATTTATGTTATTGGTTTAACATTTAGGTCATTTTCGTCCTCCTTAGGCTTATTCTAATCCAATTAGGGTTATTAATCAATCCTGTGCATCCAATAAGTGATTTTGTGTCATTGGTTGAACATTTTTGTCTTTTTCGTCCTCCTTAGACTTATTTTAATCCAATTAGGGTTTTTTACCAATCAAGTGCATCCAATAAGTGCGTTTGTGTCATTGGTTTAACATTTAGGTCATTTTCGTCCGCCCTAGGCTTATTATCTCCCAATTAGGGTTTTTAATTAATCTTCTGCATCCAATAAGTGATTTTGTGTCATTGGTTGAACATTTAGGTCATTTTCGTCCTCCCTAGCCTTTTTATAATCCAAATAGGGTTTTGAAACAATCTTGTGCATCCATTAAGTGCGTTTGTATCATTGGTTTAACAATTAGGTCATTTTCGTCCTTCCTATGCTTATTCTAATCCAATTAGGGTTTTTAACAAGTCTTGTGCATCCAATAAGTGCGTTTGTGTCATTGGTTTAACATTTAGGTCATTTTCGTCCTCCCTAGGCTTATTCTAATCCAATTACGGTTATTAACCAATCATGTGCATCCAATAAGTGCGTTTGTATCATTGGTTTAACAATTATGTCATTTTTCGTCCTTCATATGCCTATTCTAATCCAATTAGGGTTTTTAACCAATCTTGTGCATCCAATAAGTGCGTTTGTGTAATTGGTTTAACATTTAGGTCATTTTTGTCCTCCTTAGGCTTATTCTAATCCAATTAGGGTTATTAACCAATCTTGTGCTTCCAATAAGTGCGTTTGTGTCATTGGTTTAACAATTAGGTCATTTTCGTCCTTCCTTTGCTTATTCTAATCCAATTAGGGTTTTTAACCAATCTTGTGCATCCAATAAGTGCATTTATGTTATTGGTTTAACATTTAGGTCATTTTCGTCCTCCCTAGGCTTATTATCTCCCAATTAGGGTTTTGAATTAATCTTCTGCATCCAATAAGTGATTTTGTGTCACTGGTTGAACATTTTTATCTTTTTCGTCCTCCCTAGGCTTATTCTAATCCAATTAGGGTTTTTAACCCATCTTGTGGATCCAATATGTGCGTTTATGTCATTGGTTCAACATTTACGTCATTTTTGTTCTCCCTAGGCTTATTCTAATCCAATTAGGGTTTTTCAGTAATCTTGTGAATCCAATAAGGGATTTTGTGTCTTTGGTTTAACAATTAGGTCTTTTTCGTCCTCCCTAGGCTTATTCTTATCCAATAAGGGTTTTTAACCAACCATGTGCATCCAATAAGTGCGTTTGTGTCATTGGTTGATCATTTTGGTCATTTTTATCGTTCCTAGGCTTATTCTAATCCAATTAGGGTTTTTAACCAACCTTGTGCATCTAATAAGTGCGTTTGTCTCATTGGTTCAACATTTAGGTCATTTTCGTCTTCCTAGACTTATTATAATCCAATTAGGGTTTTTTCATTTATCTTGTGCATCCAATAAGTTATTTTGTGTCATTGGTTTAACAATTAGGTCATTTTCGTCCTCCCTAGGCTTATTCTAATCCAATAAGGGTTTTTAACCAACCTTGTGCGTCCAATAAGTGCGTTTGTGTCCTTGGTTTAACATTTAGGTCATTTTCGTCCTCCATAGGCTTATTCTAATCCAATTAGGGTTATTAATCAATCTTGTGCATCCAATAAGTGCGATTGTGTCATTGGTTTAACAATTAGGTCATTTTCGTCCTTCAATTGGTTATTCTAATCCAATTAGGGTTTTTAACTAATCAAGTGCATCCAATAAGTGCGTTTGTGTCATTGGTTTAACATTTAGGTCATTTTCGTCCTCCCTAGGCTTATTATCCCCCAATTAGGGTTTTTAATTAATCTTCTGCATCCAATAAGTGATTTTGTGTCATTGGTTGAACATTTAGGTCATTTTCGTCCTCCCTAGCCTTATTATAATCCAAATAGGGTTTTGAACCAATCTTGTGCATCCATTAAGTGCGTTTGTATCATTGGTTTAACAATTAGGTCATTTTCGTCCTTCCTATGCTTATTCTAATCCAATTAGGGTTTTTAACCAGTCTTGTGCTTCCAATAAGTGCGTTTGTGTCATTGGTTTATCATTAAGGTCATTTTCGTCCTCCCTAGGCTTATTCTAATCCAATTAGGGTTATTAACCAATCATGTGCATCCAATAAGTGCGTTTGTATCATTGGTTTAACAATTATGTCATTTTTCGTCCTTCCTATGCTTATTCTAATCCAATTAGGGTTTTTAACCAATCTTGTGCATCCAATAAGTGCGTTTGTGTCATTGGTTTAACATTTAGGTCATTTTTGTCCTCCTTAGGCTTATTCTAATCCAATTAGGGTTATTAACCAATCTTGTGCATCCAATAAGTGCGTTTGTGTCATTGGTTTAACAATTAGGTCATTTTCGTCCTTCCTTTGTTTATTCTAATCCAATTAGGGTTTTTAACCAATCTGGTGCATCCAATAAGTGCATTTGTGTTATTGGTTTAACATTTAGGTCATTTTCGTCCTCCCTAGGCTTATTATCTCCCAATTAGGGTTTTGAATTAATCTTCTGCATCCAATAAGTGATTTTCTGTCATTGGTTGAACATTTTGGTCTTTTTCGTCCTCCCTAGGCTTATTCTAATTCAATTAGGGTTTTTAACCAATCTTGTGCATCCAATATGTGCGTTTATGTCATTGGTTCAACATTTACGTCATTTTCGTTCTCCCTAGGCTTATTCTAATCCAATTAGGGTTTTTCATTAATCTTGTGCATCCAACAAGGTATTTTGTGTCTTTTGTTTAACAATTAGTTCTTTTTCGTCCTCCCTAGGCTTATTCTTATCCAATAAGGGTTTTTAACCAACGTTGTGCATCCAATAAGTCCGTTTGTGTTATTGGTTGATCATTTTGGTCATTTTTGTCCTTCCTAGGCTTATTCTAATCCAATTAGGGTTTTTAACCAATCTTGTGCATCTAATAAGTGTGTTTGTGTCATTGGTTCAACATTTAGGTCATTTTTGTCCTCCTTAGGCTTATTCTAATCCAATTAGGGTTTTTAATTTATCTTGTGCATCCAATAAGTGATTTTGTGTCATTGGTTTAACAATTAGGTCATTTTCGTCCTCCCTAGGCTTATTCTAATCCAATAAGGGTTTTTAACCAACCTTGTGCGTCCAATAAGTGCGTTTGTGTCCTTGGTTTAACATTTGGGTTATTTTCGTCCTCCAAAGGCTTATTCTAATCCAATTAAGGTTATTAATCAATCCTGTGCATCCAATAAGTGCGTTTGTGTCATTGGTTTAACAATTAGGTCATTTTCGTCCTTCCTATGGTTATTCTAATCCAATTAGGGTTTTTAACTAATCAAGTGCATCCAATAAGTGCGTTTGTGTCATTGGTTTAACATTTAGGTCATTTTTGTCCTCCTTAGGCTTATTCTAATCCAATTAGTGTTATTAACCAATCTTGTGCATCCAATAAGTGCGTTTGTGTCATTGGTTTAACAATTAGGTCATTTTCGTCCTTCCTTTGCTTATTCTAATCCAATTAGGGTTTTTAACCAATCTTGTGCATCCAATAAGTGCATTTGTGTTATTGGTTTAACATTTAGGTCATTTTCGTCCTCCCTAGGCTTATTATCTCCCAATTAGGGTTTTGAATTAATCTTCTGCATCCAATAAGTGATTTTGTGTCATTGGTTGAACATTTTGGTCTTTTTCGTCCTCCCTAGGCTTATTCTAATCCAATTAGGGTTTTTAACCAATCTTGTGCATCCAATATGTGCGTTTATGTCATTGGTTCAACATTTACGTCATTTTCGTTCTCCCTAGGCTTATTCTAATCCAATTAGGGTTTTTCATTAATCCTTTGCATCCAACAAGGTATTTTGTTTCTTTTGTTTAACAATTAGGTCTTTTTCGTCCTCCCTAGGCTTATTCTTATCCAATAAGGGTTTTTAACCAACGTTGTGCATCCAATAAGTCCGTTTGTGTCATTGGTTGATCATTTTGGTCATTTTTGTCCTTCCTAGGCTTATTCTAATCCAATTAGGGTTTTTAACCAATCTTGTGCGTCTAATAAGTGCGTTTGTGTCATTGGTTCAACATTTAGGTCATTTTCGTCCTCCCTAGACTTATTCTAATCCAATTAGGGTTTTTTCATTTATCTTGTGCATCCAATAAGTGATTTTGTGTCATTGGTTTAACAATTAGGTCATTTTCGTCCTCCCTAGGCTTATTCTAATCCAATAAGGGTTTTTAACCAACCTTGTGCGTCCAATAAGTGCGTTTGTGTCCTTGGTTTAACATTTTGGTCTTTTTCGTCCTCCATAGGCTTATTCTAATCCAATTAGGGTTTTTAACCAATCTTGTGCATCCAATATGTGCGTTTATGTCATTGGTTCAACATTTACGTCATTTTCGTTCTCCCTAGGCTTATTCTAATCCAATTAGGGTTTTTCATTAATCCTTTGCATCCAACAAGGTATTTTGTTTCTTTTGTTTAACAATTAGGTCTTTTTCGTCCTCCCTAGGCTTATTCTTATCCAATAAGGGTTTTGAACCAACGTTGTGCATCCAATAAGTCCGTTTGTGTCATTGGTTGATCATTTTGGTCATTTTTGTCCTTCCTAGGCTTATTCTAATCCAATTAGGGTTTTTAACCAATCTTGTGCGTCTAATAAGTGCGTTTGTGTCATTGGTTCAACATTTAGGTCATTTTCGTCCTCCCTAGACTTATTCTAATCCAATTAGGGTTTTTTCATTTATCTTGTGCATCCAATAAGTGATTTTGTGTCATTGGTTTAACAATTAGGTCATTTTCGTCCTCCCTAGGCTTATTCTAATCCAATAAGGGTTTTTAACCAACCTTGTGCGTCCAATAAGTGCGTTTGTGTCCTTGGTTTAACATTTGGATCATTTTCGTCCTCCATAGGCTTATTCTAATCCAATTAGGGTTATTAATCAATCATGTGCATCCAATAAGTGCGTTTGTGTCATTGGTTTAACAATTAGGTCATTTTCGTCCTTCCTATGGTTATTCTAATCCAATTAGGGTTTTTAACTAATCAAGTGCATCCAATAAGTGCGTTTGTGTCATTGGTTTAACATTTAGGTCATTTTCGTCCACCCTAGGCTTATTATCTCCCAATTAGGGTTTTTAATTAATCTTCTGCATCCAATAAGTGATTTTGTGTCATTGGTTGAACATTTAGGTCATTTTCGTCCTCCCTAGCCTTATTATAATCCAAATAGGGTTTTGAACCAATCTTGTGCATCCATTAAGTGCGTTTGTATCATTGGTTTAACAATTAGGTCATTTTCGTCCTTCCTATGCTTATTCTAATCCAATTAGGGTTTTTAACCAGTCTTGTGCTTCCAATAAGTCCGTTTGTGTCATTGGTTTACCATTTAGGTCATTTTCGTCTTCCCTAGGCTTATTCTAATCCAATTAGGGTTATTAACCAATCCTGTGCATCCAATAAGTGCGTTTGTATCATTGGTTTAACAATTATGTCATTTTTCGTCCTTCCTATGCTTATTCTAATCCAATTAGGGTTTTTAACCAATCTTGTGCATCCAATAAGTGCGTTTGTGCCATTGGTTTAACATTTAGGTCATTTTTGTCCTCCTTAGGCTTATTCTAATCCAATTAGGGTTATTAACCAATCTTGTGCATCCAATAAGTGCGTTTGTTTCATTGGTTTAACAATTAGGTCATTTTCGTCCTTCCTTTGCTTATTCTAATCCAATTAGGGTTTTTAACCAATCTTGTGCATCCAATAAGTGCATTTGTGTTATTGGTTTAACATTTAGGTCATTTTCGTCCTCCCTAGGCTTATTATCTCCCAATTAGGGTTTTGAATTAATCTTCTCAATCCAATAAGTGATTTTGTGTCATTGGTTGAACATTTTGGTCTTTTTCGTCCTCCCTAAACTTATTCTAATCCAATTAGGGTTTTTAACCAATCTTGTGCATCCAATATGTGTGTTTATGTCATTCGTTCAACATTTACGTCATTTTCGTTCTCCCTAGGCTTATTCTAATCCAATTAGGGTTTTTCATTAATCTTGTGCATCCAACAAGGTATTTTGTGGCTTTTGTTTTACAATTAGGTCTTTTTCGTCCTCCCTAGGCTTATTCTTATCTAATAAGGGTTTTTAACCAACCTTGTGCATCCAATAAGTGCGTTTATGTCATTGGTTGATCATTTTGGTCATTTTTGTCCTTCCTAGGCTTATTCTAATCCAATTAGGGTTTTTAACCAATCTTGTGCATCCATTAAGTGCGTTTGTGTCATTGGTTTTACAATTAGGTCATTTTCGTCCTTCCTATGCTTATTCTAATCCAATTAGGGGTTTTAGCCAATCTTGTGCATCCAATAAGTGCGTTTGTGTTATTGGTTTAACATTTAGGTCATTTTCGTCCTCCCTAGGATTATTACCTCCCAATTAGGGAATTTAATTAATCTTCTGCATTCAATAAGTGATTTTGTGTCATTGGTTGAACATTTCGGTCATTTTCGTCCTCCCTAGCCTTATTATAATCCAATTAGGATTTTGAACCAATCTTGTGCATGCATTAAGTGCGTTTGTGTCATTGGTTGAACATTTAGGTCATTTTGACCTCCCTAGGCTTATTCAAATCCAATTAAGGTTTTTAACCAATCTTGTGCATCTCATAAGTGTGTTTGTGTCATTGGTAGAACATTTAGGTCATTTTCATCCTCTTTAGGCTTATTCTAATCCAATAAGGGTTTTTAACCAACCATGTGCATCCCATAAGTGCGTTTGTGTCATTGGTTGAACATTTTGGTCTTTTTCGTCCTCCCTAGGCTTATTCTAATCCAATTAGGGTTTTTAACCAATCTTGTGCATCCAATATGTGCGTTTATGTCATTGGCTCAATATTTACGTCGTTTTCGTTCTCCCTAGGCTTATTCTAATCCAATTAGGTTTTTTCATTAATCTTGGGCATCCAATAAGGGATTTTGTGTCTTTGGTTTAACAATTAGGTCTTTTTCGTCTTCCCTAGGCTTATTCTTATCCAATAAGGGTTTTTAACCAACCTTGTCCATCCAATAAGTGCGTTTGTGTCATTGGTTGATCATTTTGGTCATTTTTATCCTTCCTAGGCTTATTATAATCCAATTAGGGTTTTTAACCAATCTTGTGCATCTAATAAGTGCGTTTGTGTCATTGGTTCAACATTTAGGTCATTTTTGTCCTCCCTAGGCTTATTCTAATCCAATTAGGGTTTTTCATTTATCTTGTGCATCCAATAAGTGATTTTGTGTCATTTGTTTAACAATTAGGTCATTTTCGTCCTCACTAGGCTTATTCTAATCCAATAAGGGTTTTTAACCAACGTTGTGCATCCAATAAGTGCGTTTGTGTCATTTGTTTAACATTTAGGTCATTTTCGTCCTCCTTAGGCTTATTCTAATCCAATTAGGGTTATTAATCAATCCTGTGCATCCAATATGTGCGTTTGTGTCATTGGTTTAACAATTAGGTCATTTTTCGTCATTCCTATGCTTATTCTAATCCAATTAGGGTTTTTAACCAATCTTGTGCATCCAATAAGTGCGTTTGTGTCATTGGTTTAACATTTAGGTCATTTTCGTCCTCCCTAAACTTATTATCTCCCAATTAGAGTTTTTAATTAATCTTTTGCATCCAATAAGTGATTTTGTATCATTGGTTGAACATTTAGGTTATTTTCGTCCTCCCTAGCCTTATTATAATCCAAATAGGGTTTTGAACCAATCTTGTGCATCCATTAAGTGCGTTTGTGTCATTGGTTTAACAATTAGGTCATTTTCGTCCTTCCTATGCTTATTCTAATCCCATTAGGGGTTTTAACCAATCTTGTGCATCCAATAAGTGCGTTTGTGTTATTGGTTTAACATTTAGGTCATTTTCGTCCTCCCTAGGCTTATTACCTCCCAATTAGGGAATTTAATTAATCTTCTGCATCCAATATGTGATTTTGTCTCATTGGTTGAACATTTTGGTCATTTTCGTCCTCCCTAGCCTTAGTATAATCCAATTAGGATTCTGAACCAATCTTGTGCATGCATTAAGTGCGTTTGTGTCATTGGTTGAACATTTAGGTCATTTTGACCTCCCTAGGCTTATTCTAATCCAATTAAGGTTTTTAACCAATCTTGTGCATCTCATAAGTGTGTTTGTGTCATTGGTTGAACATTTAGGTCATTTTCATCCTCTTTAGGCTTATTCTAATCCAATAAGGGTTTTTAACCAACCTTGTGCATCCCATAAGTGCGTTTGTGTCATTGGTTGAACATTTTGGTCTTTTTCGTCCTCCCTAGGCTTATTCTAATCCAATTAGGGTTTTTAACCAATCTTGTGCATCCAATATGTGCGTTTATGTCATTGGCTCAATATTTACGTCGTTTTCGTTCTCCCTAGGCTTATTCTAATCCAATTAGGTTTTTTAATTAATCTTGGGCATCCAATAAGGGATTTTGTGTCTTTGGTTTAACAATTAGGTCTTTTTCGTCCTCCCTAGACTTATTCTTATCCAATAAGGGTTTTTAACCAACCTTGTGCATCCAATAAGTGCGTTTGTGTCATTGGTTGAACAATTTGGTCATATTCGTCCTCCCAAGGCTTATTCTAATCCAATAAGGGTTTTTAACCAACCTTGTGCATCGAATAAGTGCGTTTGTGTCGTTGGTTTAACATTTAGGTCTTTTTCGTCCTCCTTAGGCTTATTCTAATCCAATTAGGGTTATTAATCAATCATGTGCATCCAATAAGTGCGTTTGTGTCATTGGTTTAACATTTAGGTCATTTTCGTCCTCCATAGGCTTATTATCTACCAATTAGGGTTTTTAATTAATCTTCTGCTTCCAATAAGTGATTTTGTGTC
>JBBPBP010009777.1:22475447-22494800 GCA_037974735.1 Cicer chorassanicum
TCATTGGTTGAACATTTAGGTCATTTTCGTCCTCCCTAGCCTTATTATAATCCAAATAGGGTTTTGAACCAATCTTTTGCATCCATTAAGTGCGTTTGTGTCATTGGTTTAACAATTAGGTCATTTTCGTCCTTCCTATGCTTATTCTAATCCAATTAGGGTTTTAACCAATCTTGTGCATCCAATAAGTGCGTTTGTGTCATTGGTTTAACGTTTAGGTCATTTTCGTCCTCCCTAGGCTTATTATATCCCAATTAGGGTTTTGAATTAATCTTCTGCATCCAATAAGTGATTTTGTGTCATTGGTTGAACATTTAGGTCATTTTCGTCCTCCCTAGCCTTATTATAATCCAATTAGGGTTTTGAATCAATCTTGTGCATCCATTAAGTGCGTTTGTGTCATTGGTTGAACATTTAGGTCATTTCGACCTCCCTAGACTTATTCTAATCCAATTAAGGTTTTTAACCAATCTTGTGCATCTCATAAGTGTGTTTGTGTCATTGGTTGAACATTTACGTCATTTTCATCCTCTATAGGCTTATTCTAATCCAATTAGGGTTTTTTATTAATCTTGTGCATCCAATAAGTGCGTTTGTGTCATTGGTTTAACATTTAGGTCATTTTCGTCCTCCCTAGGCTTATTATCTCCCAATTAGGGTTTTTAATTAATCTTCTGCATCCAATAAGTGATTTTGTGTCATTGGTTGAACATTTAGGTCATTTTCGTCCTCCTTAGCCTTATTATAATCCAAATAGGGTTTTGAACCAATCTTGTGCATCTATTAAGTGCTTTTGTATCATTGGTTTAACAATTAGGTCATTTTCGTCCTTCCTATGCTTATTCTAATCCAATTAGGGTTTTTAACCAGTCTTGTGCTTCCAATAAGTGCGTTTGTGTCATTGGTTTATCATTTAGGTCATTTCCGTCCTCCCTAGGCTTATTCTAATCCAATTAGGGTTATTAACCAATCATGTGCATCCAATAAGTGCGTTTGTATCATTGGTTTAACAATTATGTCATTTTTCGTCCTTCCTATGCTTATTCTAATCCAATTAGGGTTTTTAACCAATCTTGTGCATCCAATAAGTGCGTTTGTGTCTTTGGTTTAACATTTAGGTCATTTTTGTCCTCCTTAGGCTTATTCTAATCCAATTAGGGTTATTAACCAATCTTGTGCATCCAATAAGTGCGTTTGTGTCATTGGTTTAACATTTAGGTCATTTTCGTCCTCCCTAGGCTTATTATCTCCCAATTAGGGTTTTGAATTAATCTTCTGCATCCAATAAGTGATTTTGTGTCATTGGTTGATCATTTTGGTCATTTTTGTCTTTCCTAGGCTTATTCTAATCCAATAATGGTTTTTAACCAATCTTGTGCATCTATTAAGTGCGTTTGTGTCATTGGTTCAACATTTAGGTCATTTTTGTCCTCCCTAGGCTTATTCTAATCCAATTAGGGTTTTTCATTTATCTTGTGCATCCAATAAGTGATTTTGTGTCATTGGTTTAACAATTAGGTCATTTTCGACCTCCCTAGGCTTATTCTAATCCAATAAGGGTTTTTAACCAACGTTGTGCATCCAATAAGTGCGTTTGTGTCATTTGTTTAACATTTAGGTCATTTTCGTCCTCCTTAGGCTTATTCTAATCCAATTAGGGTTATTAATCAATCCTGTGCATCCAATAAGTGCGTTTGTGTCATTGGTTTAACAATTAGGTCATTTTTCGTCATTCCTATGCTTATTCTAATCCAATTAGGGTTTTTAACCAATCTTGTGCATCCAATAAGTGCGTTTGTGTCATTGGTTTAACATTTAGGTCATTTTCGTCCTCCCTAAGCTTATTCTCTCCCAATTAGAGTTTTTAATTAATCTTCTGCATCCAATAAGTGATTTTGTATCATTGGTTGAACATTTAGGTCATTTTCGTCCTCCCTAGCCTTATTATAATCCAAATAGGGTTTTGAACCAATCTTTTGCATCCATTAAGTGCGTTTGTGTCATTGGTTTAACAATTAGGTCATTTTCGTCCTTCCTATGCTTATTCTAATCCAATTAGGGTTTTAACCAATCTTGTGCATCCAATAAGTGCGTTTGTGTCATTGGTTTAACGTTTAGGTCATTTTCGTCCTCCCTAGGCTTATTATATCCCAATTAGGGTTTTGAATTAATCTTCTGCATCCAATAAGTGATTTTGTGTCATTGGTTGAACATTTAGGTCATTTTCGTCCTCCCTAGCCTTATTATAATCCAATTAGGGTTTTGAATCAATCTTGTGCATCCATTAAGTGCGTTTGTGTCATTGGTTGAACATTTAGGTCATTTCGACCTCCCTAGACTTATTCTAATCCAATTAAGGTTTTTAACCAATCTTGTGCATCTCATAAGTGTGTTTGTGTCATTGGTTGAACATTTACGTCATTTTCATCCTCTATAGGCTTATTCTAATCCAATTAGGGTTTTTTATTAATCTTGTGCATCCAATAAGTGCGTTTGTGTCATTGGTTTAACATTTAGGTCATTTTCGTCCTCCCTAGGCTTATTATCTCCCAATTAGGGTTTTTAATTAATCTTCTGCATCCAATAAGTGATTTTGTGTCATTGGTTGAACATTTAGGTCATTTTCGTCCTCCTTAGCCTTATTATAATCCAAATAGGGTTTTGAACCAATCTTGTGCATCCATTAAGTGCTTTTGTATCATTGGTTTAACAATTAGGTCATTTTCGTCCTTCCTATGCTTATTCTAATCCAATTAGGGTTTTTAACCAGTCTTGTGCTTCCAATAAGTGCGTTTGTGTCATCGGTTTATCATTTAGGTCATTTCCGTCCTCCCTAGGCTTATTCTAATCCAATTAGGGTTATTAACCAATCATGTGCATCCAATAAGTGCGTTTGTATCATTGGTTTAACAATTATGTCATTTTTCGTCCTTCCTATGCTTATTCTAATCCAATTAGGGTTTTTAACCAATCTTGTGCATCCAATAAGTGCGTTTGTGTCATTGGTTTAACATTTAGGTCATTTTTGTCCTCCTTAGGCTTATTCTAATCCAATTAGGGTTATTAACCAATCTTGTGCATCCAATAAGTGCGTTTGTGTCATTGGTTTAACATTTAGGTCATTTTCGTCCTCCCTAGGCTTATTATCTCCCAATTAGGGTTTTGAATTAATCTTCTGCATCCAATAAGTGATTTTGTGTCATTGGTTGATCATTTTGGTCATTTTTGTCTTTCCTAGGCTTATTCTAATCCAATAATGGTTTTTAACCAATCTTGTGCATCTATTAAGTGCGTTTGTGTCATTGGTTCAACATTTAGGTCATTTTTGTCCTCCCTAGGCTTATTCTAATCCAATTAGGGTTTTTCATTTATCTTGTGCATCCAATAAGTGATTTTGTGTCATTGGTTTAACAATTAGGTCATTTTCGACCTCCCTAGGCTTATTCTAATCCAATAAGGGTTTTTAACCAACGTTGTGCATCCAATAAGTGCGTTTGTGTCATTTGTTTAACATTTAGGTCATTTTCGTCCTCCTTAGGCTTATTCTAATCCAATTAGGGTTATTAATCAATCCTGTGCATCCAATAAGTGCGTTTGTGTCATTGGTTTAACAATTAGGTCATTTTTCGTCATTCCTATGCTTATTCTAATCCAATTAGGGTTTTTAACCAATCTTGTGCATCCAATAAGTGCGTTTGTGTCATTGGTTTAACATTTAGGTCATTTTCGTCCTCCCTAAGCTTATTCTCTCCCAATTAGAGTTTTTAATTAATCTTCTGCATCCAATAAGTGATTTTGTATCATTGGTTGAACATTTAGGTCATTTTCGTCCTCCCTAGCCTTATTATAATCCAAATAGGGTTTTGAACCAATCTTTTGCATCCATTAAGTGCGTTTGTGTCATTGGTTTAACAATTAGGTCATTTTCGTCCTTCCTATGCTTATTCTAATCCAATTAGGGTTTTAACCAATCTTGTGCATCCAATAAGTGCGTTTGTGTCATTGGTTTAACGTTTAGGTCATTTTCGTCCTCCCTAGGCTTATTATATCCCAATTAGGGTTTTGAATTAATCTTCTGCATCCAATAAGTGATTTTGTGTCATTGGTTGAACATTTAGGTCATTTTCGTCCTCCCTAGCCTTATTATAATCCAATTAGGGTTTTGAATCAATCTTGTGCATCCATTAAGTGCGTTTGTGTCATTGGTTGAACATTTAGGTCATTTCGACCTCCCTAGACTTATTCTAATCCAATTAAGGTTTTTAACCAATCTTGTGCATCTCATAAGTGTGTTTGTGTCATTGGTTGAACATTTACGTCATTTTCATCCTCTATAGGCTTATTCTAATCCAATTAGGGTTTTTTATTAATCTTGTGCATCCAATAAGTGCGTTTGTGTCATTGGTTTAACATTTAGGTCATTTTCGTCCTCCCTAGGCTTATTATCTCCCAATTAGGGTTTTTAATTAATCTTCTGCATCCAATAAGTGATTTTGTGTCATTGGTTGAACATTTAGGTCATTTTCGTCCTCCTTAGCCTTATTATAATCCAAATAGGGTTTTGAACCAATCTTGTGCATCCATTAAGTGCTTTTGTATCATTGGTTTAACAATTAGGTCATTTTCGTCCTTCCTATGCTTATTCTAATCCAATTAGGGTTTTTAACCAGTCTTGTGCTTCCAATAAGTGCGTTTGTGTCATTGGTTTATCATTTAGGTCATTTCCGTCCTCCCTAGGCTTATTCTAATCCAATTAGGGTTATTAACCAATCATGTGCATCCAATAAGTGCGTTTGTATCATTGGTTTAACAATTATGTCATTTTTCGTCCTTCCTATGCTTATTCTAATCCAATTAGGGTTTTTAACCAATCTTGTGCATCCAATAAGTGCGTTTGTGTCTTTGGTTTAACATTTAGGTCATTTTTGTCCTCCTTAGGCTTATTCTAATCCAATTAGGGTTATTAACCAATCTTGTGCATCCAATAAGTGCGTTTGTGTCATTGGTTTAACATTTAGGTCATTTTCGTCCTCCCTAGGCTTATTATCTCCCAATTAGGGTTTTGAATTAATCTTCTGCATCCAATAAGTGATTTTGTGTCATTGGTTGATCATTTTGGTCATTTTTGTCTTTCCTAGGCTTATTCTAATCCAATAATGGTTTTTAACCAATCTTGTGCATCTATTAAGTGCGTTTGTGTCATTGGTTCAACATTTAGGTCATTTTTGTCCTCCCTAGGCTTATTCTAATCCAATTAGGGTTTTTCATTTATCTTGTGCATCCAATAAGTGATTTTGTGTCATTGGTTTAACAATTAGGTCATTTTCGACCTCCCTAGGCTTATTCTAATCCAATAAGGGTTTTTAACCAACGTTGTGCATCCAATAAGTGCGTTTGTGTCATTTGTTTAACATTTAGGTCATTTTCGTCCTCCTTAGGCTTATTCTAATCCAATTAGGGTTATTAATCAATCTTGTGCATCCAATAAGTGCGTTTGTGTCATTGGTTTAACAATTAGGTCATTTTTCGTCATTCCTATGCTTATTCTAATCCAATTAGGGTTTTTAACCAATCTTGTGCATCCAATAAGTGCGTTTGTGTCATTGGTTTAACATTTAGGTCATTTTCGTCCTCCCTAAGCTTATTCTCTCCCAATTAGAGTTTTTAATTAATCTTCTGCATCCAATAAGTGATTTTGTATCATTGGTTGAACATTTAGGTCATTTTCGTCCTCCCTAGCCTTATTATAATCCAAATAGGGTTTTGAACCAATCTTTTGCATCCATTAAGTGCGTTTGTGTCATTGGTTTAACAATTAGGTCATTTTCGTCCTTCCTATGCTTATTCTAATCCAATTAGGGTTTTAACCAATCTTGTGCATCCAATAAGTGCGTTTGTGTCATTGGTTTAACGTTTAGGTCATTTTCGTCCTCCCTAGGCTTATTATATCCCAATTAGGGTTTTGAATTAATCTTCTGCATCCAATAAGTGATTTTGTGTCATTGGTTGAACATTTAGGTCATTTTCGTCCTCCCTAGCCTTATTATAATCCAATTAGGGTTTTGAATCAATCTTGTGCATCCATTAAGTGCGTTTGTGTCATTGGTTGAACATTTAGGTCATTTCGACCT
Source organism: Cicer chorassanicum (assembly GCA_037974735.1). Taxonomy (NCBI): domain Eukaryota; kingdom Viridiplantae; phylum Streptophyta; class Magnoliopsida; order Fabales; family Fabaceae; genus Cicer; species Cicer chorassanicum. The sequence goes on from JBBPBP010009777.1 coordinate 22,481,579, forward strand.
CCCTAGACTTATTCTAATCCAATTAAGGTTTTTAACCAATCTTGTGCATCTCATAAGTGTGTTTGTGTCATTGGTTGAACATTTACGTCATTTTCATCCTCTATAGGCTTATTCTAATCCAATTAGGGTTTTTTATTAATCTTGTGCATCCAATAAGTGCGTTTGTGTCATTGGTTGAACATTTTGGTCTTTTTCGTCCTCCCAAGGCTTATTCTAATCCAATAAGGGTTTTTAACCAACCTTGTGCATCGAATAAGTGCGTTTGTGTCGTTGGTTTAACATTTAGGTCTTTTTCGTCCTCCTTAGGCTTATTCTAATCCAATTAGGTTTTTTCATTAATCTTGGGCATCCAATAAGAGATTTTGTGTCTTTGGTTTAACAATTAGGTCTTTTTCGTCCTCCCTAGACTTATTCTTATCCAATAAGGGTTTTTAACCAACCTTGTGCATCCAATAAGTGCGTTTGTGTCATTGGTTGAACAATTTGGTCATATTCGTCCTCCCAAGGCTTATTCTAATCCAATAAGGGTTTTTAACCAACCTTGTGCATCGAATAAGTGCGTTTGTGTCGTTGGTTTAACATTTAGGTCTTTTTCGTCCTCCTTAGGCTTATTCTAATCCAATTAGGGTTATTAATCAATCATGTGCATCCAATAAGTGCGTTTGTGTCATTGGTTTAACATTTAGGTCATTTTCGTCCTCCATAGGCTTATTATCTACCAATTAGGGTTTTTAATTAATCTTCTGCTTCCAATAAGTGATTTTGTGTCATTGGTTGAACATTTAGGTCATTTTCGTCCTCCCTAGCCTTATTATAATCCAAAAAGGGTTTTGAACCAATGTTGTGCATCCATTAAGTGCGTTTGTGTCATTGGTTTAACAATAAGGTCATTTTCATCCTTCCTATGCTTATTCTAATCCAATTAGGGTTTTTAACCAATCTTGTGCATCCAATAAGTACGTTTGTGTAATTGGTTTAACATTTAGGTCATTTTTGTCCTACTTAGGCTTATTCTAATCCAATTAGGGTTATTAACCAATCTAGTGCATCCAATAAGTGCGTTTGTGTCATTGCGTTAACAATTAGGTCATTTTCGTCCTTCCTATGCTTATTCTAATCCAATTAGGGTTTTTAACCAATCTTGTGCATCCAATAAGTGCATTTATGTTATTGGTTTAACATTTAGGCCATTTTAGTCCTCCCTAGGCTTATTATCTCCCAATTAGGGTTTTGAATTAATCTTCTGCATCCAATAAGTGATTTTGTGTCATTGGTTGAACATTTTTGTCTTTTTCGTCCTCCCTAGGCTTATTCTAATCCAATTAGGGTTTTTAACCAATCTTGTGCATCCAATATGTGCGTTTATGTCATTGGTTCAACATTTACGTCATTTTTGTTCTCCCTAGGCTTATTCTAATCCAATTAGGGTTTTTCATTAATCTTGTGCATCCAATAAGGGATTTTGTGTCTTTGGTTTAACAATTAGGTCTTTTTCGTCCTCCCTAGGCTTATTCTTATCCAATAAGGGTTTTTAACCAACCTTGTGCATCCAATAAGTGCGTTAGTGTCATTGGTTGATCATTTTGGTCATTTTTATCCTTCCTAGGCTTATTCTAATCCAATTAGGGTTTTTAACCAATCTTGTGCATCTAATAAGTGCGTTTGTGTCATTGGTTCAACATTTAGGTCATTTTCGTCCTCCCTAGGCTTATTCTAATCCAATTAGGGTTTTTCATTAATCTTGTGCATCCAATAAGTGATTTTGTGTCATTGGTTTAACAATTAGGTCATTTTCGTCCTCCCTAGGCTTATTCTAATCCAATAAGGGTTTTTAACCAACATTGTGCGTCCAATAAGTGCGTTTGTGTCCTTGGTTTAACATTTAGGTCATTTTCGTCCTCCATAGGCTTATTCTAATCCAATTAGGGTTATTAATCAATCATGTGCATCCAATAAGTGCATTTGTGTCATTGGTTTAACAATTAGGTCATTTTCGTCCTCCCTAGGCTTATTCTAATCCAATAAGGGTTTTTAACCAACCTTGTGCGTCCAATAAGTGCGTTTGTGTCCTTGGTTTAACATTTAGGTCATTTTCGTCCTCCATAGGCTTATTCTAATCCAATTAGGGTTTTTAACTAATCAAGTGCATCCAATAAGTGCGTTTGTGTCATTGGTTTAACATTTAGGTCATTTTCGTCCTCCCTAGGCTTATTATCTCCCAATTAGGGTTTTTAATTAATCTTCTGCATCCAATAAGTGATTTTGTGTCATTGGTTGAACATTTAGGTCATTTTCGTCCTCCTTAGCCTTATTATAATCCAAATAGGGTTTTGAACCAATCTTGTGCATCCATTAAGTGCTTTTGTATCATTGGTTTAACAATTAGGTCATTTTCGTCCTTCCTATGCTTATTCTAATCCAATTAGGGTTTTTAACCAGTCTTGTGCTTCCAATAAGTGCGTTTGTGTCATTGGTTTATCATTTAGGTCATTTCCGTCCTCCCTAGGCTTATTCTAATCCAATTAGGGTTATTAACCAATCATGTGCATCCAATAAGTGCGTTTGTATCATTGGTTTAACATTTAGGTCATTTTCGTCCTTCCTATGCTTATTCTAATCCAATTAGGGTTTTTAACCAATCTTGTGCATCCAATAAGTGCGTTTGTGTCATTGGTTTAACATTTAGGTCATTTTCGTCCTCCCTAAGCTTATTCTCTCCCAATTAGAGTTTTTAATTAATCTTCTGCATCCAATAAGTGATTTTGTATCATCGGTTGAACATTTAGGTCATTTTCGTCCTCCCTAGCCTTATTATAATCCAAATAGGGTTTTGAACCAATCTTTTGCATCCATTAAGTGCGTTTGTGTCATTGGTTTAACAATTAGGTCATTTTCGTCCTTCCTATGCTTATTCTAATCCAATTAGGGTTTTAACCAATCTTGTGCATCCAATAAGTGCGTTTGTGTCATTGGTTTAACGTTTAGGTCATTTTCGTCCTCCCTAGGCTTATTATATCCCAATTAGGGTTTTGAATTAATCTTCTGCATCCAATAAGTGATTTTGTGTCATTGGTTGAACATTTAGGTCATTTTCGTCCTCCCTAGCCTTATTATAATCCAATTAGGGTTTTGAATCAATCTTTTGCATCCATTAAGTGCGTTTGTGTCATTGGTTGAACATTTAGGTCATTTCGACCTCCCTAGACTTATTCTAATCCAATTAAGGTTTTTAACCAATCTTGTGCATCTCATAAGTGTGTTTGTGTCATTGGTTGAACATTTACGTCATTTTCATCCTCTATAGGCTTATTCTAATCCAATTAGGGTTTTTAACCAATCTTGTGCATCCAATAAGTGCGTTTGTGTCATTGGTTTAACATTTAGGTCATTTTCGTCCTCCCTAAGCTTATTCTCTCCCAATTAGAGTTTTTAATTAATCTTCTGCATCCAATAAGTGATTTTGTGTCATTGGTTGAACATTTAGGTCATTTTCGTCCTCCCTAGCCTTATTATAATCCAAATAGGGTTTTGAACCAATCTTTTGCATCCATTAAGTGCGTTTGTGTCATTGGTTTAACAATTAGGTCATTTTCGTCCTTCCTATGCTTATTCTAATCCAATTAGGGTTTTAACCAATCTTGTGCATCCAATAAGTGCGTTTGTGTCATTGGTTTAACGTTTAGGTCATTTTCGTCCTCCCTAGGCTTATTATATCCCAATTAGGGTTTTGAATTAATCTTCTGCATCCAATAAGTGATTTTGTGTCATTGGTTGAACATTTAGGTCATTTTCGTCCTCCCTAGCCTTATTATAATCCAATTAGGGTTTTGAATCAATCTTGTGCATCCATTAAGTGCGTTTGTGTCATTGGTTGAACATTTAGGTCATTTCGACCTCCCTAGACTTATTCTAATCCAATTAAGGTTTTTAACCAATCTTGTGCATCTCATAAGTGTGTTTGTGTCATTGGTTGAACATTTACGTCATTTTCATCCTCTATAGGCTTATTCTAATCCAATTAGGGTTTTTTATTAATCTTGTGCATCCAATAAGTGCGTTTGTGTCATTGGTTTAAAAATTAGGTCATTTTCGTCCTTCCTATGCTTATTCTAATCCAATTAGGGTTTTTAACCAATCTTGTGCATCCAATAAGTGCGTTTGTGTCATTGGTTTAACATTTAGGTCACTTTCGTCCTACCTAGGCTTATTATCTGCCAATAAGGGTTTTTAATTAATCTTCTGCATCCAATAAGTGATTTTGTGTCATTGGTGGAACATTTAGGTCATATTCGTCCTCCCTAGCCTTATTATAATCCAATTAGGGTTTTGAACCAATCTTGTGCATTCATTAAGTGCATTTCTGTCGTTGGTTGAACATTTAGGTCATTTCCACCTCCCTGGAGTTATTCTAATCCAATTAAGGTTTTTAACCAATCTTGTGCATACCATAAGTGTGTTTGTGTCATTGGTTGAACATTTAGGTCATTTTCATCCTCTCTAGGCTTATTCTAATCCAATTAGGGTTTTTAATGAATCCTGTGCATCCAAAAAGTGCGTTTGTGTCATTGGTTTAACAATTAGGTCATTTTCGTTTTTCCTATGCTTATTCTAATCCAATTAGGGTTTTTAACCAATCTTGTGCATCCAATAAGTGCGTTTGTGTCATTGGTTTAACATTTATGTCACTTTCGTCCTCCCTAGGCTTATTATCTCCCAATTAGGGTTTTTAATTAATCTTCTGCATCCAATAAGTGATTTTGTGTCATTGGTTGAACATTTAGGTCATTTTCGTCCTCCCTAGCCTTATTATAATCCAAATAGGGTTTTGATTCAATCTTGTGCATCCATTAAGTGCGTTTGTATCAATGGTTTAACAATTAGGTCTTTTTCGTCCTTCCTATGCTTATTCTAATCCAATTAGGGTTTTTAACCAGTCTTGTGCATCTAATAAGTGTGTTTGTGTCATTGGTTCAACATTGAGGTCATTTTTGTCCTCCCTAGGCTTATTCTAATCCAATTAGGGTTTTTAACTAATCAAGTGCATCCAATAAGTGCGTTTGAGTCATTGGTTGAACAGTTAGGTCATTTTCATCCTCTCAAGGCTTATTCTAATCCAATTAGGGTTTTTAATTAATCTTGTGCATCCAATAAGTCCGTTTGTGTCATTGGTTTAACAATTAGGTCTTTTTCGTTCCTCCTATGCTTATTCTAATCCAATTAGGGTTTTTAACCAATCTTGTGCATCCAATAAGTGCGTTTGTGTCATTGGTTTAACATTTAGGTCATTTTTGTCCTCCTTAGGCTTATTCTAGTCCAATTCGGGTTATTAACCAATCTTGTGCATCCAATAAGTGCGTTTGTGTCATTGGTTTAACAATTAGGTTATTTTCGTCCTTCCTTTGCTTATTCTAATCCAATTAGGGTTTTTAACCAATCTTGTGCATCCAATAAGTGCATTTGTGTTATTGGTTTAACATATAGGTCATTTTCGTCCTCCCTAGGCTTATTATCTCCCAATTAGGGTTTTGAATTAATCTTCTGCATCCAATAAGTGATTTTGCGTCATTGGTTGAACATTTTGGTTTTTTTTGCCTCCCTAGGTTTATTCTAATCCAATTAGGGTTTTTAACCAATCTTGTGCATTTAATATGTGCGTTTATGTCATTGGTTCAACATTTACGTCATTTTCGTTCTCCCTAGGCTTATTCTAATCTTATTAGGGTTTTTCATTAATCTTGTGCATCCAACAAGGTATTTTGTGTCTTTTGTTTAACAATTAGGTCTTTTTCGTCCTCCCTAGGCTTATTCTTATCCAATAAGGGTTTTTAACCAACTTTGTGCATCCAATAAGTGTGTTTGTGTCATTGGTTGATCATTTTGGTCATTTTTGTCCATCCTAGGCTTATTCTAATCCAATTAGGGTTTTTAACCAATCTTGTGCATCTAATAAGTGTGTTTGTGTCATTGGTTCAACATTTAGGTCATTTTTGTCCTCCCTAGGCTTATTCTAATCCAATTAGGGTTTTTAATTTATCTTGTGCATCCAATAAGTGATTTTGTGTCATTGGTTTAACAATTAGGTCATTTTCGTCCTCCCTAGGCTTATTCTAGTCCAATAAGGGTTTTTAACCAACCTTGTGCGTCCAATAAGTGCATTTGTGTCATTGGTTTAACATTTAGGTCATTTTCGTCCTCCATAGGCTTATTCTAAACCAATTAGGGTTATTAATCAATCCTGTGCATCCAATAAGTGCGTTTGTGTCATTGGTTTAACAATTAGGTCATTTTCGTCCTTCCTATGGTTATTCTAATCCAATTAGGGTTTTTAACTAATCAAGTGCATCCAATAAGTGCATTTGTGTTATTGGTTTAACATTTAGGTCATTTTTGTCCTCCCTAGGCTTATTATCTCCCAATTAGGGTTTTGAATTAATCTTCTGCATCCAATAAGTGATTCTGTGTCATTGGTTGAACATTTTGGTCTTTTTCGTCCTCCCTAGGCTTATTCTAATCCAATTAGGGTTTTTAACCAATCTTGTGCATCCAATATGTGCGTTTATGTCATTGGTTCAATATTTACGTCATTTTCGTTCTCCCTAGGCTTATTCTAATCCAATTAGGGTTTTTCATTAATCTTGTGCATCCAACAAGATATTTTGTGTCTTTTGTTAAACAATTAGGTCTTTTTCGTCCTCCCTAGGCTTATTCTTATCCAATAAGGGTTTTTAACCAACCTTGTGCATCCAATAAGTGCGTTTGTGTCATTGGTTGATCATTTTGGTCATTTTTCTCCTTCCTAGGCTTATTATCTCCCAATTAGGGTTTTTAATTAATCTTCTGCATCCAATAAGTGATTTTGTGTCATTGGTTGAACATTTAGGTCATTTTCGTCCTCCCTAGCCTTATTATAATCCAAATAGGTTTTTGAACCAATCTTGTGCATCCATTAAGTGCGTTTGTATCATTGGTTTAACAATTAGGTTAATTGCGTCCTTCCTATGCTTATTCTAATCCAATTAGAGTTTTTAACCAGTCTTGTGCTTCCAATAAGTGCGTTTGTGTCATTGGTTTATCATTTAGGTCATTTTCGTCCTCCCTAGGCTTATTCTAATCCAATTAGGGTTATTAACCAATCATGTGCATCCAATAAGTGCGTTTGTATCATTGGTTAAACAATTATGTCATTTTTCGTCCTTCCTATGCTTATTTTAATCCAATTAGGGTTTTAACCAATCTTGTGCATCCAATAAGTGCGTTTGTGTCATTGGTTTAACATTTAGGTCATTTTTGTCCTCCTTAGGCTTATTCTAATCCAATTAGGGTTATTAACCAATCTTGTGCATCCAATAAGTGCGTTTGTGTCATTTGTTTAACAATTAGGTCATTTTCATCCTTGCTTTGCTTATTCTAATCCAATTAGGGTTTTTAACCAATCTTGTGCATCCAATAAGTGCATTTGTGTTATTGGTTTAACATTTAGGTCATTTTTGTCCTCCCTAGGCTTATTATCTCCCAATTAGGGTTTTGAATTAATCTTCTGCATCCAATAAGTGATTCTGTGTCATTGGTTGAACATTTTGGTCTTTTTCGTCCTCCCTAGGCTTATTCTAATCCAATTAGAGTTTTTAACCAATCTTGTGCATCCAATATGTGCGTTTATGTCATTGGTTCAATATTTACGTCATTTTCGTTCTCCCTAGGCTTATTCTAATCCAATTAGGGTTTTTCATTAATCTTGTGCATCCAACAAGATATTTTGTGTCTTTTGTTAAACAATTAGGTCTTTTTCGTCCTCCCTAGGCTTATTCTTATCCAATAAGGGTTTTTAACCAACCTTGTGCATCCAATAAGTGCGTTTGTGTCATTGGTTGATCATTTTGGTCATTTTTCTCCTTCCTAGGCTTATTCTAATCCAATTAGGGTTTTTAACCAATCTTGTGCATCTAATAAGTGCGTTTGTGTCATTGGTTCAACATTTAGGTCATTTTTGTCCTCCCTAGGCTTATTCTAATCCAATTAGGGTTTTTCATTTATCTTGTGCATCCAATAAGTGATTTTGTGTCATTGGTTTAACAATTAGGTCATTTTCGTCCTCCCTAGGCTTATTCTAATCCAATAAGGGTTTTTAACCAACGTTGTGCATCCAATAAGTGCGTTTGTGTCATTTGTTTAACATTTAGGTCATTGTCGTCCTCCTTAGGCTAATTCTAATCCAATTAGGGTTATTAATCAATCATGTGCATCCAATAAGTTCGTTTGTATCATTGGTTTAACAATTAGGTCATTTTTCGTCATTCCTATGCTTATTCTAATCCAATTAGGGTTTTTAACCAATATTTTGCATCCAATAAGTGCGTTTGTGTCATTGGTTTAACATTTAGGTCATTTTCGTCCTCCCTAAGCTTATTATCACCCAATTAGAGTTTTTAATTAATCTTCTGCATCCAATAAGTGATTTTGTATCATTGGTTGAACATTTAGGTCATTTTCGTCCTCCCTAGCCTTATTATAATCCAAATAGGGTTTTGAACTAATCTTGTGCATCCATTAAGTGTGTTTGTGTCATTGGTTTAACAATTAGGTCATTTTCGTCCTTCCTATGCTTATTCTAATCCAATTAGGGGTTTTAACCAATCTTGTGCATCCAATAAGTGCGTTTGTGTTATTGGTTTAACATTTAGGTCATTCTCATCCTCCCTAGGCTTATTATCTCCCAATTAGGGTTTTGAATTAATCTTCTGCATCCAATAAGTGATTTTGTGTTATTGGTTGAACATTTAGGTCATTTTCGTCCTCCCTAGCCTTATTATAATCCAATTAGGGTTTTGAATCAATCTTGTGCATCCTCTAAGTGCGTTTGTGACATTGGTTGAACATTTAGGTCATTTCGACCTCCCTAGGCTTATTCTAATCCAATTAAGGTTTTTAACCAATCTTGTGCATCTCATAAGTTTGTTTGTGTCATTGGTTGAACATTTACGTCATTTTCATCCTCTATAGGCTTATTCTAATCCAATTAGCGTTTTTTATTAATCTTGTGCATCCAATAAGTGCGTTTGTGTCATTGGTTTAAAAATTAGGTCATTTTCGTCCTTCCTATCCTTATTCTAATCCAATTAGGATTTTTAACCAATCTTGTGCATCCAATAAGTGCGTTTGTGTCATTGGTTTAACATTTAGGTCACTTTCGTCCTACTTAGGCTTATTATCTCCCAATTAGGGTTTTTAATTAATCTTCTGCATCCAATAAGTGATTTTGTGTCATTGGTTGAACATTTAGGTCATATTCGTCCTCCCTAGTCTTATTATAATCCAATTAGGGTTTTGAACCAATCTTGTGCATTCATTAAGTTCATTTGTGTCATTGGTTGAACGTTTAGGTCATTTCCACCTCCCTAGGGTTATTCTAATCCAATTAAGGTTTTTATCCAATCTTGTGCATACCATTAGTGTGTTTGTGTCATTGGTTGAACATTTAGGTCATTTTCATCCTCTCTAGGCTTATTCTAATCCAATTAGGGTTTTTAATTAATCCTGTGCATCCAATAAGTGCGTTTGTGTCATTGGTTTAACAATTAGGTCATTTTCGTCTTTCCTATGCTTATTCTAAACCAATTAGGGTTTTTCATTAATCTTTTGCATCCAATAAGTGATTTTGTGTCATTGTTTGATAATTTAGGTCATATTCGTCCTCCCTAGCGTTTTTATAATCCAATTAGTGTTTTGAACCAATCTTGTGCATCCATTAAGTGCATTTGTGTCATTGATTTAACATTTAGGTCATTTCAACCTCCCAAGGGTTATTCTAATCCAATTAAGGTTTTTAACCAATCTTGTGCATACCACTAGTGTGTTTGTGTCATTGGTTGAACATTTAGGTCATTTTCATCCTCTCAAGGCTTATTCTAATCCAATTAGGGTTTTTAAATAATCTTGTGCATCCAATAAGTCCGTTTGTGTCATTGGTTTAACAATTAGGTCTTTTTCGTCCTCCCTAGGCTTATTCTAATCCAATAAGGGTTTTTAACCAACCTTGTGCATCCAATAAGTGCATTTGTGTCATTGGTTTAACATTTAGGTCATTTTCGTCCTCCTTAGGCTTATTCTAATCCAATTAGGGTTATTAATCAATCATGTGCATCCAATAAGTGCGTTTGTGTCATTGGTTTAACAATTAGGTCATTTTTTCGTCATTCCTATGCTTATTCTAATCCAATTAGGGTTTTTAACCAATCTTGTGCATCCAATAAGTGCGTTTGTGTCATTGGTTTAACGTTTAGGTCATTTTCGTCCTCCCTAGGCTTATTATCTCCCAATTAGGGTTTTTAATTAATCTTCTGCATCCAATAAGTGATTTTGTATCATTGGTTGAACATTTAGATCACTTTCGTCCTCCCTAGCCTTATTATAATCCAAATAGGGTTTTGAACCAATCTTGTGCATCCATTAAGTGCGTTTGAGTCATTGGTTTAACAATTAGGTCATTTTCGTCCTTCCTGTGCTTATTCTAATCCAATTAGGGTTTTTAACCAATCTTGTGCATCCAATAAGTGCGTTTGTGTTATTGGTTTAACATTTAGGTCATTTTCGTCCTCCCTAGGCTTATTATCTCCCAATTAGGGTTTTGAATTAATCTTCTGCATCCAATAAGTGATTTTGTGTCATTGGTTGAACATTTAGGTCATTTTCGTCCTCCCTAGCCTTATTATAATCCAATTAGGGTTTTGAATCAATCTTGTGCATCCATTAAGTGCGTTTGTGTCATTGGTTGAACATTTAGGTCATTTCGACCTCCCTAGGCTTATTCTAATCCAATTAAGGTTTTTAACCAATCTTAAGCATCTCATAAGTGTGTTTGTGTCATTGGTTGAACATTTACGTCATTTTCGTCCTTCCTGTGCTTATTCTAATCCAATTAGGGTTTTTAACCAATCTTGTGCATCCAATAAGTGCGTTTGTGTTATTGGTTTAACATTTAGGTCATTTTCGTCCTCCCTAGGCTTATTATCTCCCAATTAGGGTTTTGAATTAATCTTCTGCATCCAATAAGTGATTTTGTGTCATTGGTTGAACATTTAGGTCATTTTCGTCCTCCCTAGCCTTATTATAATCCAATTAGGGTTTTGAATCAATCTTGTGCATCCATTAAGTGCGTTTGTGTCATTGGTTGAACATTTAGGTCATTTCGACCTCCCTAGGCTTATTCTAATCCAATTAAGGTTTTTAACCAATCTTAAGCATCTCATAAGTGTGTTTGTGTCATTGGTTGAACATTTACGTCATTTTCATCCTCTCTAGGCTTATTCTAATCCAATTAGGGTTTTTTATTAATCTTGTGCATCCAATAAGTGCGTTTGTGTCATTGGTTTAACAATTAGGTCATTTTCGTCCTTCCTATGCTTATTCTAATCCAATTAGGGTTTTTAACCAATCTTGTGCATCCAATAAGTGCGTTTGTGTCATTGGTTTAACATTTAGGTCACTTTCGTCCTCCCTAGGCTTATTATCTCCCAATTAGGGTTTTTAATTAATCTTCTGCATCCAATAAGTGATTTTGTGTCATTGCTTGAACATTTCGGTCATATTCTTCCTCCCTAACTTTATTATAATGCAATTATGATTTTGAACCAATCTTGTGCATTCATTAAGTGCATTTGTGTCATTGGTTGAACAATTACGTCATTTCGACCTCCCTGGGGTTATTCTAATCCAATTAAGGTTTTTAACCAATCTTGTGCATACCATAAGTGTGTTTGTGTCATTGGTTCAACATTTAGGTCATTTTCATCCTCTCTAGGCTTATTCTAATCCAATTAGGGTTTTTAATTAATCTTGTGCATCCAATAAGTGCGTTTGTGTCATTGGTTTAACAATTAGGTCATTTCTATGCTTATTCTAATCCAATTAGGGTTTTTAACCAATCTTGTGCATCCCTAAGTGCGTTTGTGTCATTGGTTTAACATTTATGTCACTTTCGTCCTCCCTAGGCTTATTATCTCCTAATTAGGGTTTTTAATTAATCTTCTGCATCCAATAAGTGATTTTGTGTCATTGTTTGATAATTTATGTCATATTCGTCCCCCCTAGCGTTTTTATAATCCAATTAGGGTTTTGAATCAATCTTGTGCTTCCATTCAGTGCATTTGTGTCATTGATTTAACATTTAGGTCATTTCGACGTCCCTAGGGTTATTCTAATCCAATTAAGGTTTTTAACCAATCTTGTGCATACCATAAGTGTGTTTGTGTCATTGGTTGAACATTTAGGTCATTTTCATCCTCTCAAGGCTTATTCTAATCCAATTAGGGTTTTTAATTAATCTTGTGCATCCAATAAGTCTGTTTGTGTCATTGGTTTAACAATTAGGTCTTTTTCGTCCTCCCTAGGCTTATTCTAATCCAATAAGGGTTTTTAACCAACCTTGTGCATCCAATAAGTGCGTTTGTGTCATTGGTTGAACATTTTAGTCTTTTTCGTCCTCCCTAGGCTTATTCTAATCTAATTAGGGTTTTTAACCAATCTTGTGCATCCAATATGTGCGTTTATGTCATTGGTTCAACATTTACGTCATTTTCATTCTCCCTAGGCTTATTCTAATCCAATTAGGGTTATTAATCAATCATGTGCATCCAATAAGTGCGTTTGTGTCATTGGTTTAACAATTAGGTCATTTTCGTCCTCCCTAGGCTTATTATCTCCCAATTAGGGTTTTTAATTAATCTTCTGCATCCAATAAGTGATTTTGTGTCATTGGTTGAACATTTAGATCATTTTCATCCTCCCTAGCCTTATTATAATCCAAATAGGGTTTTGAACCAATCTTGTGCATCCATTAAGTGCGTTTGTGTCATTGGTTTAACAATTAGGTCATTTTCGTCCTTCATGTGCTTATTCTAATCCAATTAGGGTTTTTAACCAATCTTGTGCATCTTATAAGTGCGTTTGTGTTATTGGTTTAACATTTAGGTCATTTTCGTCGTCCCTAGGATTATTATCTCCCAATTAGGGTTTTGAATTAATCTTCTGCATCCAATAAGTGATTTTGTGTCATTTGTTGAACATTTATGTCATTTTCGTCCTCCCTAGCCTTATTATAATCCAATTAGGGTTTTGAATCAATCTTGTGCATCCATTAAGTGCGTTTGTGTCATTGGTTGAACATTTAGGTCATTTCGACCTCCCTAGGCTTATTCTAATCCAATTAAGGTTTTTAACCAATCTT
>JBBPBP010009777.1:22494810-22541230 GCA_037974735.1 Cicer chorassanicum
TGCTTATTCTAATCCAATTAGGGTTTTTAACCAATCTTGTGCATCCAATAAGTGCGTTTGTGTCATTGGTTTAACATTTAGGTCACTTTCGTCCTCCCTAGGCTTATTATCTCCCAATTAGGGTTTTTAATTAATCTTCTGCATCCAATAAGTGATTTTGTGTCATTGGTTGAACATTTAGGTCATATTCTTCCTCCCTAGCCTTATTATAATCCAATTAGGGTTTTGAACCAATCTTGTGCATTCATTAAGTGCATTTGTGTCATTGGTTGAACATTTAGGTCATTTCGACCTCCCTAGGGTTATTCTAATCCAATTAAGGTTTTTAACCAATCTTGTGCATACCATAAGTGTGTTTGTGTCATTGGTTGAACGTTTACGTCATTTTCATCCTCTCTAGGCTTATTCTAATCCAATTAGGGTTTTTTTTATTAATCTTGTGCATCCAATTAGTGCATTTGTGTCATTGGTTTAACAATTAGGTCATTTTCGTCCTTCCTATGCTTATTCTAATCCAATTAGGGTTTTTAACCAATCTTGTGCATCCAATAAGTGCGTTTGTGTCATTGGTTTAACATTTAGGTCACTTTCGTCCTCCCTAGGCTTATTATCTCCCAATTAGGGTTTTTAATTAATCTTCTGCATCCAATAAGTGATTTTGTGTCATTGCTTGAACATTTCGGTCATATTCTTCCTCCCTAACTTTATTATAATGCAATTATGATTTTGAACCAATCTTGTGCATTCATTAAGTGCATTTGTGTCATTGGTTGAACAATTACGTCATTTCGACCTCCCTGGGGTTATTCTAATCCAATTAAGGTTTTTAACCAATCTTGTGCATACCATAAGTGTGTTTGTGTCATTGGTTCAACATTTAGGTCATTTTCATCCTCTCTAGGCTTATTCTAATCCAATTAGGGTTTTTAATTAATCTTGTGCATCCAATAAGTGCGTTTGTGTCATTGGTTTAACAATTAGGTCATTTCTATGCTTATTCTAATCCAATTAGGGTTTTTAACCAATCTTGTGCATCCCTAAGTGCGTTTGTGTCATTGGTTTAACATTTATGTCACTTTCGTCCTCCCTAGGCTTATTATCTCCTAATTAGGGTTTTTAATTAATCTTCTGCATCCAATAAGTGATTTTGTGTCATTGTTTGATAATTTATGTCATATTCGTCCCCCCTAGCGTTTTTATAATCCAATTAGGGTTTTGAATCAATCTTGTGCTTCCATTCAGTGCATTTGTGTCATTGATTTAACATTTAGGTCATTTCGACGTCCCTAGGGTTATTCTAATCCAATTAAGGTTTTTAACCAATCTTGTGCATACCATAAGTGTGTTTGTGTCATTGGTTGAACATTTAGGTCATTTTCATCCTCTCAAGGCTTATTCTAATCCAATTAGGGTTTTTAATTAATCTTGTGCATCCAATAAGTCTGTTTGTGTCATTGGTTTAACAATTAGGTCTTTTTCGTCCTCCCTAGGCTTATTCTAATCCAATAAGGGTTTTTAACCAACCTTGTGCATCCAATAAGTGCGTTTGTGTCATTGGTTGAACATTTTAGTCTTTTTCGTCCTCCCTAGGCTTATTCTAATCTAATTAGGGTTTTTAACCAATCTTGTGCATCCAATATGTGCGTTTATGTCATTGGTTCAACATTTACGTCATTTTCATTCTCCCTAGGCTTATTCTAATCCAATTAGGGTTATTAATCAATCATGTGCATCCAATAAGTGCGTTTGTGTCATTGGTTTAACAATTAGGTCATTTTCGTCCTCCCTAGGCTTATTATCTCCCAATTAGGGTTTTTAATTAATCTTCTGCATCCAATAAGTGATTTTGTGTCATTGGTTGAACATTTAGATCATTTTCATCCTCCCTAGCCTTATTATAATCCAAATAGGGTTTTGAACCAATCTTGTGCATCCATTAAGTGCGTTTGTGTCATTGGTTTAACAATTAGGTCATTTTCGTCCTTCATGTGCTTATTCTAATCCAATTAGGGTTTTTAACCAATCTTGTGCATCTTATAAGTGCGTTTGTGTTATTGGTTTAACATTTAGGTCATTTTCGTCGTCCCTAGGATTATTATCTCCCAATTAGGGTTTTGAATTAATCTTCTGCATCCAATAAGTGATTTTGTGTCATTTGTTGAACATTTATGTCATTTTCGTCCTCCCTAGCCTTATTATAATCCAATTAGGGTTTTGAATCAATCTTGTGCATCCATTAAGTGCGTTTGTGTCATTGGTTGAACATTTAGGTCATTTCGACCTCCCTAGGCTTATTCTAATCCAATTAAGGTTTTTAACCAATCTTGTGCATCTCATAAGTGTGTTTGTGTCATTGGTTGAACATTTACGTCATTTTCATCCTCTCTAAGCTTATTCTAATCCAATTAGGGTTTTTTATTAATCTTGTGCATCCAATAAGCGCGTTTGTGTCATTGGTTTAACAATTAGGTCATTTTCGTCCTTCCTATGCTTATTCTAATCCAATTAGGGTTTTTAACCAATCTTGTTCATCCAATAAGTGCGTTTGTGTCATTGGTTTAACATTTAGGTCACTTTCGTCCTCCCTAGGCTTATTATCTCCCAATTAGGGTTTTTAATTAATCTTCTGCATCCAATAAGTGATTTTGTGTCATTGGTTGAACATTTAGGTCATATTCTTCCTCCCTAGCCTTATTATAATCCAATTAGGGTTTTGAACCAATCTTGTGCATTCATTAAGTGCATTTGTGTCATTGGTTGAACATTTAGGTCATTTCGACCTCCCTAGGGTTATTCTAATCCAATTAAGGTTTTTAACCAATCTTGTGCATACCATAAGTGTGTTTGTGTCATTGGTTGAACGTTTACGTCATTTTCATCCTCTCTAGGCTTATTCTAATCCAATTAGGGTTTTTTTTATTAATCTTGTGCATCCAATTAGTGCATTTGTGTCATTGGTTTAACAATTAGGTCATTTTCGTCCTTCCTATGCTTATTCTAATCCAATTAGGGTTTTTAACCAATCTTGTGCATCCAATAAGTGCGTTTGTGTCATTGGTTTAACATTTAGGTCACTTTCGTCCTCCCTAGGCTAATTATCTCTCAATTAGGGTTTTTAATTAATCTTCTGCATCCAATAAGTGATTTTGTGTCATTGGTTGAACATTTAGGTCATATTCGTCCTCCCTAGCCTTATTATAGTGCAATTAGGGTTTTGAACCAATCTTGTGCATTCATTAAGTGCATTTGTGTCATTGGTTGAACATTTAGGTCATTTCGACCTCCCTGGGGTTATTCTAATCCAATTAAAGTTTTTAACAAATCTTGTGCATACCATAAGTGTGTTTGTGTCATTGGTTGAACATTTAGGTCATTTTCATCCTCTCTAGGCTTATTCTAATCCAATTAGGGTTTTTAATTAATCTTGTGCATCCAATAAGTGCGTTTGTGTCATTGGTTTAACAATTAGGTCATTTTCGTCTTTCCTATGCTTATTCTAATCCAATTAGGGTTTTTAACCAATCTTGTGCATCCAATAAGTGCGTTTGTGTCATTGGTTTAACATTTATGTCACTTTCGTCCTCCCTAGGCTTATTATCTCCTAATTAGGGTTTTTAATTAATCTTCTGCATCCAATAAGTGATTTTGTGTCATTGTTTGATAATTTAGGTCATATTCGTCCCCCCTAGCGTTTTTATAATCCAATTAGGGTTTTGAACCAATCTTGTGCATCTATTAAGTGCATTTGTGTCATTGATTTAACATTTAGGTCATTTCGACCTCCCTAGGGTTATTCTAATCCAATTAAGGTTTTTAACCAATCTTGTGCATACCATAAGTGTGTTTGTGTCATTGGTTGAACATTTAGGTAATTTTCATCCTCTCAAGGCTTATTCTAATCCAATTAGGGTTTTTAATTAATCTTGTGCATCCAATAAGTCCGTTTGTGTCATTGGTTTAACAATTAGGTCTTTTTCGTCCTCCCTAGGCTTATTCTAATCCAATTAGGGTTTTTAACCAATCTTGTGCATCCAATATGTGCGTTTATGTCATTGGTTCAATATTTACGTCATTTTCGTTCTCCCTAGGCTTATTCTAATCCAATTAGGGTTTTTTATTTATCTTGTGCATCCAATAAGTGATTTTGTGTCATTGGTTTAACAATTAGGTCATTTTCGTCCTCCCTATGTTTATTCTAATCCAATAAGGGTTTTGAACCAACCTTGTGCATCCAATAAGTGCGTTTGTGTCATTGGTTTAACATTTAGGTCATTTTCGTCCTCCCTAGCCTTATTATAATCCAAATAGGGCTTTGAACCAATCTTGTGCATCCATTAAGTGCGTTTTTGTCATTGATTTAACAATTAGGTCATTTTCATCCTTCCTATGCTTATTTTAATCCAATAAGGGTTTTTAACCAATCTTGTGAATGTAATAAGTGTGTTTGTGTCATTGGTTCAACATTTAGGTCATTTTTATCCTCCCTAGGCTTATTTAATCCAATTAGGGTTTTTCATTTATCTTGTGCATCCAATAAGTGATTTTGTGTCATTGGTTTAACAATTAGGTCATTTTCGTCCTCCCTAGGCTTATTCTAATCCAATAAGGGTTTTTAACCAACTTCGAGCATCCAATAAGTGCGTTTGTGTCATTGGTTTAACATTTAGGTCATTTTCGTCCTCCCTAGGCTTATTCTAATCCAATTAGGGTTATTAACCAATCCTGTGCATCCCATAAATGCGTTTGTGTCATTGGTTTAACAATTAGTTCATTTTCGTCCTTCCTATGGTTATTCTAATCCAATTAGGGTTTTTAACCAATCATGTGCATCCAATAAGTGCGTTTGTGTCATTGTTTTAACATTTAGCTCATTTTCGTCCTCCCTAGGATTATTATCTCCTAATTAGGGTTTTTAATTAATCTTCTGCATCCAATAAGTGATTTCGTGTCATTGGTTGAACATTTAGGTCATTTTCGTCCTCCCTAACCTTATTATAATCCAAATAGGGTTTTGAACCAATCTTGTGCATCCATTAAGTGCGTTTGTGTCATTGGTTTAACAATTTGGTCATTTTCGTCCTTCCTATGCTTATTCTAATACAATTAGGGTTTCTAACCAATCTTGTGCATCCAATAAGTGCGTTTGTGTCATTGGTTTAACATTTAGGTCATTTTCGTCCTCCCTAGGCTTATTCTAATCCAATTAGGGTTATTAACCAATCTTGTGCCTCCAATAAGTGCGTTTGTGTTATTGGTTTAACATTTAGGTCATTTTCGTCCTCCCCAGGCTTATTATCTCCCCATTAGGGTTTTGAATTAATCTTCTGCATCCAATAAGTGATTTTGTGTCATTGGTTGAACATTTAGCTCACTTTCGTCCTCCTTAGCCTTATAATAATCCAATTAGGGTTTTGAATCAATCTTGTGCATCCATTAAGTGCGTTTGTGTCATTGGTTTAACATTTAGGTCATTTCAAACTCCCTAGGGTTATTCTAATCCAATTATGGTTTTTAACCAATCTTGTGCATCTCATAAGTGTGTTTGTGTCATTGGTTGAACATTTAGGTCATTTTCATCCTCTCTAGGCTTATTCTAATCCAATTAGGGTTTTTAATTAATCTTGTGCATCCAATAAGTCCGTTTGTGTCATTGGTTTAACAATTAGGTCTTTTTCGTCCTCCCTAGGCTTATTCTAATCCAATAAGGGTTTTTAACCAACCTTGTGCATCCAATAAGTGCGATTGTGTCATTGGTTGAACATTTTGGTCTTTTTCGTCCTCCATAGGCTTATTCTAATCCAATTAGGGTTTTTAACCAATCTTGTGCATCCAATATGTGCATTTATGTCATTGGTTCAACATTAACGTCATTTTCGTTCTCCATAGGCTTATTCTAATAAAATTAGGGTTTTTCATTAATCTTGTGCATCCAATAAGGGATTTTGTGTCTTTGGTTTAACAATTAGGTCTTTTTCGTCCTCCCTAGGCTTATTCTTATCCAATAAGGGTTTTTAACCAACCTTGTGCATCCAATAAGTGCGTTTGTGTCATTGGTTGAACATTTAGGTCATTTTTGTCCTTTGTAGGCTTTTTCAAATCCAATTAGGGTTTTTAACCAATCTTGTGCATCTAATAAGTGTGTTTGTGTCATTGGTTCAACATTTAGGTCATTTTTATCCTCCCTAGGTTTATTTAATCCAATTAGGGTTTTTCATTTATCTTGTGCATCCAATAAATGGGTTTGTGTCATTGGTTTAACAATTAGTTCATTTTCGTCCTTCCTATGGTTATTCTAATCCAATTAGGGTTTTTAACCAATCATGTGCATCCAATAAGTGCGTTTGTGTCATTGTTTTAACATTTAGCTCATTTTCGTCCTCCCTAGGCTTATTATCTCCCAATTAGGGTTTTTAATTAATCTTCTGCATCTAATAAGTGATTTCGTGTCATTGGTTAAACATTTAGGTCATTTTCGTCATCCCTAACCTTATTATAATCCAAATAGGGTTTTGAACCAATCATGTGCATCGATTAAGTGCGTTTGTGTCATTGGTTTAACAATTTGGTCATTTTCGTCCTTCCTATGCTTATTCTAATCCAATTGGGGTTTTTAACCAATCTTGTGCATCCAATAAGTGCGTTTGTGTCATTGGTTTAACATTTAGGTCATTTTCGTCCTCCCTAGGCTTATTCTAATCCAATTAGGGTTATTAACCAATCCTGTGCATCCAATAAGTGCATTTGTGTCATTGGTTTAACAATTAGGTTATTTTTCGTCCTTCCTATGCTTATTCTAATCTAATTAGGGTTTTTAACTAACCTTCTGCATCCAATAAGTGTGTTTGTGTTATTGGTTTAACATTTAGGTCATTTTTGTCCTCACTAAGCTTATTCTAATCCAATTAGGGTTATTAACCAATCTTGTGCATCCAATAAGTGCGTTTGTGTGATTGGTTTAACAATTAGGTCATTTTCGTCCTTCTTATGCTTATTCTAATCCAATTAGGGTTTTTAACCAATCTTGTGCAACCAATAAGTGGGTTTGTGTTATTGGTTTAACATTTAGGTCATTTTCGTCCTCCCTAGGCTTATTATCTCCCAATTAGGGTTTTCAATTAATCTTCTGCATCCAATAAGTGATTTTGTGTCATTGGTTGAACATTTAGGTCATATTCTTCCTCCCTAGCCTTATTATAATCCAATTAGGGTTTTGAACCAATCTTGTGCATCCATTAAGTGCATTTGTGTCATTGGTTGAACATTTAGGTCATTTCGACCTCCCTAGGGTTATTCTAATCCAATTAAGGTTTTTAACCAATCCTGTGCATACCATAAGTGTGTTTGTGTCATTGGTTGAACATTTAGGTCATTTTCATCCTCTCTAGGCTTATTCTAATCCAATTAGGGTTTTTAATTAATCTTGTGCATCCAATAAGTATGTTTGTGTCATTGGTTTAACTATTAGGTCATTTTCGTCCTTCCTATGCTTATTCTAATCCAATTAGGGTTTTTAACCAATCTTGTGCATCCATTAAGTGCATTTGTGTCATTTGTTTAACATTTAGGTCATTTCGACCTCCCTAGGGTTATTCTAATTCAATTAAGGTTTTTAACCAATCTTGTGCATCTCATAAGTGTGTTTGTGTCATTGATTGAACATTTAGATCATTTTCATCCTCTCCAGGCTCCAATTAGGGTTTTTAATTAATCTTGTGCATCCAATAATTCCGTTTGTGTCATTGGTTTAACAATTAGGTCTTTTTCGTCCTCCCTAGGCTTATTCTAATCCAATAAGGGTTTTTAACCAACCTTGTGCATTCAATTAGTGCGTTTGTGTCATTGGTTTAACATTTAGGTCATTTCGACCTCCCTAGGGTTATTCAAATGCAATTAAGGTTTTTAACCAATCTTGTAAATCTCATAAGGGTGTTTGTGTCATTGGTTGAACATTTAGGTCATTTTCATCCTCTCTAGGCTTATTCTAATCCAATTAGGGTTTTTAATTAATCTTGTGCATCCAATAAGTGTGTTTGTGTCATTGGTTTAACAATTAGGTCTTTTTCGTCCTCCCTAGGCTTATTCTAATCCAAAAAGGATTTTTAACCAACCTTGTGCATCAAATAAGTGCGGTTGTGTCATTGGTTGAACATTTTGGTCTTTTTCGTCCTCCCTAGGCTTATTCTAATCCAATTAGGGTTTTAAGCCAATCTTGTGCATCCAATATGTGCGTTTATGTCATTGGTTCAACATTTAAGTCATTTTTGTTCTCCCTAGGCTTATTCTAATCCAATTAGGGTTTTTCATTAATCTTGTGCATCCAATAAGGGATTTTGTGTCTATAGTTTAACAATTAGGTCTTTTTCGTTCTCCCTAGGCTTATTCTTATCCAATAAAAGTTTTTAACCAACCTTGTGCATCCAATAAGTACGTTTGTGTCATTGGTTGAACATTTAGGTCATTTTTGTCCTTTCTAGGCTTATTCTAATCCAATTAGGGTTTTTAACCAATCTTGTGCATCTAATAAGTGTGTTTGTGTCATGGGTTCAACATTTAGGTCATTTTTATCCTCCCTAGGCTTATTTAATCCAATTAGGGTTTTTCATTTATCTTGTGCATCCAATAAGTGATTTTGTGTCATTGGTTTAACAATTAGGTCATTTTCGTCCTCCCTAGGCTTATTCTAATCCAATAAGGGCTTTTAACCAACCTTGAGCATCCAATAAGTGCGTTTGAGTCATTGGTTTAACATTTAGGTCATTTTCGTCCTCCCTAGGCTTATTCTAATCCAATTAGGGTTATTAACCAATCCTGTGCATCCAATAAATGCGTTTGTGTCATTGGTTTAACAATTAGTTCATTTTCGTCCTTCCAATGGTTATTCTAATCCAATTAGGGTTTTTAACCAATCATGTGCATCCAATAAGTGCGTTTGTGTCATTGTTTTAACATTTAGCTCATTTTCGTCCTCCCTAGGATTATTATCTCCTAATTAGGGTTTTTAATTAATCTTCTGCATCCAATAAGTGATTTCGTGTCATTGGTTGAACATTTAGGTCATTTTCGTCCTCCCTAACCTTATTATAATCCAAATAGGGTTTTGAACCAATCTTGTGCATCCATTAAGTGCGTTTGTGTCATTGGTTTAACAATTTGGTCATTTTCGTCCTTCCTATGCTTATTCTAATCCAATTAGGGTTTTTAACCAATCTTGTGCATCCAATAAGTGCGTTTGTGTCATTGGTTTAACATTTAGGTCATTTTCGTCCTCCCTAGGCTTATTCTAATCCAATTAGGGTTATTAACCAATCTTGTGCATCCAATAAATGCGTTTGTGTCATTGCTTTAACAATTAGGTTATTTTTCGTCCTTCCTATGCTTATTCTAATCTAATTAGGGTTTTTAACTAACCTTCTGCATCCAATAAGTGTGTTTGTGTTATTGGTTTAACATTTAGGTCATTTTTATCCTCCCTAAGCTTATTCTAATCCAATTAGGGTTATTAACCAATCTTGTGCATCCAATAAGTGCGTTTGTGTCATTGGTTTAACAATTAGGTCATATTCGTCCTTCTTATGCTTATTCTAATCCAATTAGGGTTGTTAAGCAATCTTGTGCATCCAATAAGTGCGTTTGTGTTATTGGTTTAACATTTAGGTCATTTTCGTCCTCCCTAGGCTTATTATCTCCCAATTAGGGTTTTGAATTAATCTTCTGCATCCAATAAGTGATTTTGTGTCAATGGTTGAACATTTAGGTCATTTTCGTCCTCCCTAGCCTTATTATAATTTAATATGGTTTAGAATCTATCTTATGCATCCATTAAGTGCGTTTGTGTCATTGGTTGAACATTTACGTAATTTTCATCCTCTCTAGGCTAATTCTAATCCTATTAGGGTTTTTAATTAATCTTGTGCATCCAATCAGTGCGTTTGTGTCATTGGTTTAACAATTAGGTCATTTTCGTCCTTCCTATGCTTATTCTAATCCAATTAGGGTTTTTAACCATTCTTGTGCATCCAATAAGTGATTTTGTGTCATTGGTTGAACATTAATGTCATATTCGTCCTCCCTAGCCTTATTATAATCCAATTAGGGTTTTGAACCTATCTTGGGCATCCATTAAGTGCATTTGTGTCATTGGTTGAACATTTAGGTCATTTTGACCTCCCTAGGGTTATTCTAATCCATTTAAGGTTTTTAACCAATCTTGTGCATACCATAAGTGTGTTTGTGTCATTGGTTGAACAGTTAGGTCATTTTCATCCTCTCTACGCTTATTCTAATCCAATTAGGGTTATTAATTAATCTTGTGCATCCAATAAGTGCGTGTGTGTCATTGGTTTAACAATTATGTCATTTTCGTCCTTCGTATGCTTATTCTAATCCAATTATGGTTTTTAACCAATCTTGTGCATCAAATAACTGCGTTTGTGTCATTGATTTAACATTTAGGTCACTTTCGTCCTCCCTAGGCTTATTATCTCCCAATTAGGGTTTTTAATTAATCTTTTGCATCCAATAAGTGATTTTGTGTCGTTGGTTGAACATTTAGGTCAAAATTGTCCTCCCTAGCGTTTTTAAAATCCAATTAGGGTTTTGAACCAATCTTGTGCATCCATTAAGTGCATTTGTGTCATTGGTTTAACATTTAGGTCATTTCGACCTCCCTAGGGTTATTCTAATCCAATTAAGGTTTTTAACAAACCTCTTGCATACCATAAGTGTATTTGTGTCATTAGCTGAACATTTACGTCATTTTCATTCTCTCTAGGCTTATTCTAATCTAATTAGGGTTATTAATTAATATCGTGCATCCAATAAGTGCGTGTGTGTTATTGGTTTAACAATAAGGTTATTTTCGTCCTTCCTATGCTTATTCTAATCCAATTAGGGTTTTTGATCAATCTTGTGCATCCAATAAGTGCGTTTGTGTCATTGGTTTAACATTTCGGTCACTTTCGTCCGCACTAGGCTTATTATATCTTAATTAGGGTTTTGAATTAATCTTCTGCATCCAATAAGTGATTTTGTGTCATTGGTTGAACATTTAGGTCAAAATTGTCCTCCCTAGCGTTTTTATAATCCAATTAGGGTTTTGAACCAATCTTGTGCATCCATTAAGTGCATTTGTGTCATGGGTTTAACATTTAGGTCATTTCGACCTCCCTAGGGTTATTCTAATCCAATTAAGGTTTTTAACCAACCTTGTGCATACCATAAGTGTGTTTGTGTCATTGGTTGAACATTTAGGTCATTTTCATCCTCTCTAGGCTTATTCTAATCCAATTAGGGTTTTTAATTAATCTTGTGCATCCAATAAGTGCGTTTGTGTCATTGGTTTAACAATTAGGTCTTTTTCGTCCTCCCTAGGCTTATTCTAATCCAAAAAGGATTTTTAACCAACCTTGTGCATCAAATAAGTGAGGTTCTGTCATTGGTTGAACATTTTGGTCTTTTTCGTCCTCCCTAGGCTTATTCTAATCCAATTAGGGTTTTTAACCAATCTTGTGCATCCAATAAGTGCGTTTGTGTCATTGGTTTAACATTTCGGTCACTTTCGTCCTCACTAGGCTTATTATCTCCTAATTAGGGTTTTGAATTAATCTTCTGCATCCAATAAGTGATTTTGTGTCATTGGTTGAACATTTAGGTCATATTCGTCCTCCCTAGCCTTATTATAATCCAATTAGGGTTTTGAACCAATCTTGTGCATCCATTAAGTGCATTTGTGTCATTGGTTGAACATTTAGGTCATTTTGACCTCCCTAGGGTTGTTCTAATCCAATTAAGGTTTTTAGCCAATCTTGTGCATACCATAAGTGTCTTTGTGTCATTGGATGAACAGTTTGGTCATTTTCATCCTCTCTAGGCTTATTCTAATCCAATTAGGTTTTTTAATTAATCTTGTTTATCCAATAAGTGCGTTTGTGTCATTGGTTTAACAGTTATGTCATTTTCGTCCTTCCTATGCTTATTCTAATCCAATTAGGGTTTTTAACCAATCTTTTGCATCCAATAACTGCGTTTGTGTCATTGATTTAACATTTAGGTCACTTTCGTCCTCCCTAGGCTTATTATCTCCCAATTAGGGTTTTTAATTAATCTTCTGCATCCAATAAGTGATTTTGTGTCATTGGTTGAACATTTAGGTCAAAATTGTCCTCCCTAGCGTTTTTATAATCCAATTAGGGTTTTGACCAATCTTGTGCATCCATTAAGTGCATTTGTGTCATTGGTTTAACATTTAGGTCATTTCGACCTCCCTAGGGTTATTCTAATCCAATTAAGGTTTTTAACCAACCTTGTGCATACCATAAGTGTGTTTGTGTCATTAGTTGAACATTTACGTCATTTTCATCCTCTCTAGGCTTATTCTAATCCAATTAGGGTTATTAATTAATCTCTTGCATCCAATAAGTGCGTGTGTGTCATTGGTTTAACAATTAGGTCATTTTCATCCTTCCTATGCTTATTCTAATCCAATTAGGGTTTTTAACCAATCTTGTGCATCCAATAAGTGCGTTTGTGTCATTGGTTTAACATTTCGGTCATTTTCGTCCTCACTAGGCTTATTATCTCCTAATTAAGGTTTTGAACCAATCTTGTGCACCCATTAAGTGCATTTGTGTCATGGGTTTAACATTTAGGTCATTTCGACCTCCCTAGGGTTATTCTAATCCAATTAAGGTTTTTAACCAACCTTGTGCATACCATAAGTGTGTTTGTGTCATTGGTTGAACATTTAGGTCATTTTGACCTCCCTAGGGTTGTTCTAATCCAATTAGGGTTTTTAATTAATCTTGTGCATCCAATAAGTGCGTTTGTGTCATTGGATGAACAGTTAGGTCTTTTTCGTCCTCCCTAGGCTTATTCTAATCCAATTAGGTTTTTCAACCAACCTTGTGCATCAAATAAGTGCGGTTGTGTCATTGGTTGAACATTTTGGTCTTTTTCGTCCTCCCTAGGCTTATTCTAATCCAATTAGGGTTTTTAACCAATCTTGTGCATCCAATAAGTGCGTTTGTGTCATTGGTTTAACATTTCGGTCACTTTCGTCCTCACTAGGCTTATTATCTCCTAATTAGGGTTTTGAATTAATCTTCTGCATCCAATAAGTGATTTTGTGTCATTGGTTGAACATTTAGGTCATATTCGTCCTCCCTAGCCTTATTATAATCCAATTAGGGTTTTGAACCAATCTTGTGCATCCATTAAGTGCATTTGTGTCATTGGTTGAACATTTAGGTCATTTTGACCTCCCTAGGGTTGTTCTAATCCAATTAAGGTTTTTAGCCAATCTTGTGCATACCATAAGTGTCTTTGTGTCATTGGATGAACAGTTTGGTCATTTTCATCCTCTCTAGGCTTATTCTAATCCAATTAGGTTTTTTAATTAATCTTGTTTATCCAATAAGTGCGTTTGTGTCATTGGTTTAACAGTTATGTCATTTTCGTCCTTCCTATGCTTATTCTAATCCAATTAGGGTTTTTAACCAATCTTTTGCATCCAATAACTGCGTTTGTGTCATTGATTTAACATTTAGGTCACTTTCGTCCTCCCTAGGCTTATTATCTCCCAATTAGGGTTTTTAATTAATCTTCTGCATCCAATAAGTGATTTTGTGTCATTGGTTGAACATTTAGGTCAAAATTGTCCTCCCTAGCGTTTTTATAATCCAATTAGGGTTTTGACCAATCTTGTGCATCCATTAAGTGCATTTGTGTCATTGGTTTAACATTTAGGTCATTTCGACCTCCCTAGGGTTATTCTAATCCAATTAAGGTTTTTAACCAACCTTGTGCATACCATAAGTGTGTTTGTGTCATTAGTTGAACATTTACGTCATTTTCATCCTCTCTAGGCTTATTCTAATCCAATTAGGGTTATTAATTAATCTCTTGCATCCAATAAGTGCGTGTGTGTCATTGGTTTAACAATTAGGTCATTTTCATCCTTCCTATGCTTATTCTAATCCAATTAGGGTTTTTAACCAATCTTGTGCATCCAATAAGTGCGTTTGTGTCATTGGTTTAACATTTCGGTCATTTTCGTCCTCACTAGGCTTATTATCTCCTAATTAAGGTTTTGAACCAATCTTGTGCACCCATTAAGTGCATTTGTGTCATGGGTTTAACATTTAGGTCATTTCGACCTCCCTAGGGTTATTCTAATCCAATTAAGGTTTTTAACCAACCTTGTGCATACCATAAGTGTGTTTGTGTCATTGGTTGAACATTTAGGTCATTTTGACCTCCCTAGGGTTGTTCTAATCCAATTAGGGTTTTTAATTAATCTTGTGCATCCAATAAGTGCGTTTGTGTCATTGGATGAACAGTTAGGTCTTTTTCGTCCTCCCTAGGCTTATTCTAATCCAATTAGGTTTTTCAACCAACCTTGTGCATCAAATAAGTGCGGTTGTGTCATTGGTTGAACATTTTGGTCTTTTTCGTCCTCCCTAGGCTTATTCTAATCCAATTAGGGTTTTTAACCAATCTTGTGCATCCAATAAGTGCGTTTGTGTCATTGGTTTAACATTTCGGTCACTTTCGTCCTCACTAGGCTTATTATCTCCTAATTAGGATTTTGAATTAATCTTCTGCATCCAATAAGTGATTTTGTGTCATTGGTTGAACATTTAGGTCATATTCGTCCTCCCTAGCCTTATTATAATCCAATTAGGGTTTTGAACCAATCTTGTGCATCCATTAAGTGCATTTGTGTCATTGGTTGAACATTTAGGTCATTTTGACCTCCCTAGGGTTGTTCTAATCCAATTAAGGTTTTTAGCCAATCTTGTGCATACCATAAGTGTCTTTGTGTCATTGGATGAACAGTTTGGTCATTTTCATCCTCTCTAGGCTTATTCTAATCCAATTAGGTTTTTTAATTAATCTTGTTTATCCAATAAGTGCGTTTGTGTCATTGGTTTAACAGTTATGTCATTTTCGTCCTTCCTATGCTTATTCTAATCCAATTAGGGTTTTTAACCAATCTTGTGCATCCAATAACTGCGTTTGTGTCATTGATTTAACATTTAGGTCACTTTCGTCCTCCCTAGGCTTATTATCTCCCAATTAGGGTTTTTAATTAATCTTCTGCATCCAATAAGTGATTTTGTGTCATTGGTTGAACATTTAGGTCAAAATTGTCCTCCCTAGCGTTTTTATAATCCAATTAGGGTTTTGACCAATCTTGTGCATCCATTAAGTGCATTTGTGTCATTGGTTTAACATTTAGGTCATTTCGACCTCCCTAGGGTTATTCTAATCCAATTAAGGTTTTTAACCAACCTTGTGCATACCATAAGTGTGTTTGTGTCATTAGTTGAACATTTACGTCATTTTCATCCTCTCTAGGCTTATTCTAATCCAATTAGGGTTATTAATTAATCTCTTGCATCCAATAAGTGCGTGTGTGTCATTGGTTTAACAATTAGGTCATTTTCATCCTTCCTATGCTTATTCTAATCCAATTAGGGTTTTTAACCAATCTTGTGCATCCAATAAGTGCGTTTGTGTCATTGGTTTAACATTTCGGTCATTTTCGTCCTCACTAGGCTTATTATCTCCTAATTAGGGTTTTGAATTAATCTTCTGCATCCAATAAGTGATTTTGTGTCATTGGTTGAACATTTAGGTCATATTCGTCCTCCCTAGCCTTATTATAATCCAATTAGGGTTTTGAACCAATCTTGTGCATCCATAAAGTGCATTTGTGTCATTGGTTGAACATTTAGGTCATTTTGACCTCCCTAGGGTTGTTCTAATCCAATTAAGGTTTTTAGCCAATCTTGTGCATACCATAAGTGTCTTTGTGTCATTGGATGAACAGTTTGGTCATTTTCATCCTCTCTAGGCTTATTCTAATCCAATTAGGTTTTTCAATTAATCTTGTGCATCCAATAAGTGCGTTTGTGTCATTGGTTTAACAGTTATGTCATTTTCGTCCTTCCTATGCTTATTCTAATCCAATTAGGGTTTTTAACCAATCTTGTGCATCCAATAACTGCGTTTGTGTCATTGATTTAACATTTAGGTCACTTTCGTCCTCCCTAGGCTTATTTTCTCCCAATTAGGGTTTTTAATTAATCTTCTGCATCCAATAAGTGATTTTGTGTCATTGGTTGAACATTTAGGCCATATTCGTCATCCCTAGCCTTATTATAATCAAATTAGGGTTTTGAACCAATATTGTGCATCCATTAAGTGCATTTGTGTCATTGGTTGAACATTTAGGTCATTTTGACCTCCCAAGGGTTATTCTAATCCAATTAAGGTTTTTAGCCAATCTTGTGCATACCATAAGTGTCTTTATGTCATTGGATGAACAGTTAGGTCATTTTCATCCTCTCTAGGCTTATTCTAATCCAATTAGGTTTTTTAATTAATCTTGTGCATCCAATAAGTGCGTTTGTGTCATTGGTTTAACAGTTATGTCATTTTCGTCCTTCCTATGCTTATTCTAATCCATTTAGGGTTTTTAACCAATCTTGTGCATCCAATAACTGCGTTTGTGTCTTTGATTTAACATTTTGGTCACTTTCGTCTTCCCTAGGCTTATTATCTCCCAATTAGGGTTTTTAATTAATCTTCTGCATCCAATAAGTGATTTTGTGTCATTGGTTGAACATTTAGGTCAAAATTGTCCTCCCTGGCGTTTTTATAATCCAATTAGGGTTTTGAACCAATCTTGTGCATCCATTAAGTGCATTTGTGTCATTGGTTTAACATTTAGGTCATTTCGACCTCCCTAGGGTAATTCAAATCCAATTAAGGTTTTTAACCAATCTTGTAAATCTCATAAGTGTGTTTGTGTCATTGGTTGAACATTTAGGTCATTTTCATCCTCTCTAGGCTTATTCTAATCCAATTAGGGTTTTTAATTAATCTTGTGCATCCAATAAGTGCGTTTGTGTCATTGGTTTAACAATTAGGTCTTTTTCGTCCTCCTTAGGCTTATTCTAATCCAAAAAGGATTTTTAACCAACCTTGTGCATCCAATAAGTGCGTTTGTGTCATTGGTTAAACATTTTGGTCTTTATCGTCCTCCCTAGGCTTATTCTAATCCAATT
The DNA here is from genome assembly GCA_037974735.1 of Cicer chorassanicum. Classification (NCBI taxonomy): domain Eukaryota; kingdom Viridiplantae; phylum Streptophyta; class Magnoliopsida; order Fabales; family Fabaceae; genus Cicer; species Cicer chorassanicum. The sequence goes on from JBBPBP010009777.1 coordinate 22,511,883, forward strand.
AGGGTTTTTAACCAATCTTGTGCATCCAATATGTGCGTTTATGTCATTGGTTCAACATTTAAGTCATTTTCGTTCTCCCTATGCTTATTCTAATCCAATTAGGGTTTTTCATTAATCTTGTGCATCCAATAAGGGATTTTGTGTCTTTGGTTTAACAATTTGGTCATTTTCGTCCTTCCTATGCTTATTCTAATCCAATTAGGGTTTTTAACCAATCTTGTGCATCCAATAAGTGCGTTTGTGTCAATTGTTTAACATTTAGGTCATTTTCGTCCTTCCTAGGCTTATTTTAATCTAATTAGGGTTATTAACCAATCCTGTGCATCCAATAAGTGCGTTTGTGTCATTGGTTTAACAATTAGGTCATTTTTCGTCCTTCCTATGCTTATTCTAATCTAATTAGGGTATTTAACCAATCTTCTGCATCCAATAAGTGCATTTGTGTTGGTTGTTTAACATTTAGGTCATTTTTGTCCTCCCTAGGCTTATTCTAATCCAATTAGGGTTATTAACCAATCTTTTGCATCCAATAAGTGCTTTTGTGTGATTGGTTTAACAATTAGGTCATTTTTTTCCTTCTTATGCTTATTCTAATCCAATTAGGGATTTTAACCAATCTTGTGCATCCAATAAGTGCGTTTGTGTTATTGGTTTAACTTTTAGGTCATTTTCGTCCTCCCTAGGCTTATTATCTCCCAATTAGGGTTTTGAATTAATCTTCTGCATCCAATAAGTGATTTTGTGTCATTGGTTGAACATTTAGGTCATTTTCGTCCTCCCTAGCCTTATTATAATCCAATTAGGGTTTTGAATCAATCTTGTGCATCCATTAAGTGCGTTTGTGTCATTGGTTGAAAATTTACGTAATTTTCATCCTCTTTAGGCTTATTCTAATCCAATTTGGGTTTTTAATTAATCTTGTGTATGCAATAAGTGCGTTTGTGTCATTGGTTTAACAATTAGGTCATTTTCATCCTTCCTATGCTTATTCTAATCCAATTAGGGTTTTTAACCAATCTTGTGCATCCAATAAGTGCGTTTGTGTCATTGGTTTAACATTTAGGTCACTTTCGTCCTCCCTAGGCTTATTATCTCCCAATTAGGGTTTTTAATTAATCTTTTGCATCCAATAAGTGATTTTGTGTCATTGGTTGAACATTTAGGTTATATTCGTCCTCCCTAGCCTTATTACAATCCAATTAGGGTTTTGAACTAATCTTGGGAATCCATTAAGTGCATTTGTGTCATTGGTTGAACATTTAGGTCATTTCGACCTCCCTAGGGTTATTCTATTCCAATTAAGGTTTTTAACCAACCTTGTGCATACCATAAGTGTGTTTGTGTCATTGGTTGAACATTTACGTTATTTTCATCCTCTATAGGCTTATTCTAATCCAATTTGGGTTATTGATTAATGTTGTGCATCCAATAAGTGCGTGTGTGTCATTGGTTTAACAATTAGGTAATTTTCGTCCTTCCTCTGCTTATTCTAATCCAATTAGGGTTTTTAACCAATCTTGTGCATCCAATAAGTGCGTTTGTGTCATTGGTTTAACATTTAGGTCACTTTCGTCCTCCCTAGGCTTATTATCTCCCAATTAGGGTTTTTAATTAATCTTCTGCATCCAATAAGTGATTTTGTGTCATTGGTTGAACATTTAGGTCATATTCGTCCTCCTTAGCCTTATTATAATCCAATTAGGGTTTTGAACCAATCTTGTGCATCCATTAGTTGCATTTGTGTCATTGGTTGGACATTTAGGTCATTTTGACCTCCCTAGGGTTATTCTAATCCAATTAAGGTTTTTAAACAATCTTGTGCATACCATAAGTGTGTTTGTGTCATTGGTTGAACAATTAGGTCATTTTCATCCTCTCTATGCTTATTCTAATCCAATTAGGGTTTTTAATTAATCTTGTGCATCCAATAAGTGCGTTTGTGTCATTGGTTTAACAATTATGTCATTTTCGTCCTTCTTATGCTTATTCTAATCCAATTAGGGTTTTTAACCAATCTTGTGCATCCAATAAGTGCGTTTGTGTCATTGATTTAACATTTAGGTCACTTTCGTCCTCCCTAGGCTTATTATCTCCCAATTAGGGTTTTTAATTAATCTTCTGCATCCAATAAGTGATTTTATGTCATGGGTTGAACATTTAGGTCAAAATTGTCCTCCCTAGCGTTTTTATAATCCAATTAGGGTTTTCAACCAATCTTGAGCATCCATTAAGTGCATTTGTGTCATTGGTTTAACATTTAGGTCATTTTGACCTCCCTCGGGTTATTCTAATCCAATTAAGGTTTTTAACCAATCTTGTAAATCTCATAAGTGTGTTTGTGTCATTGGTTGAACATTTAGGTCATTTTCATCCTCTCTAGGCTTATTCTAATCCAATTAGGGTTTTTAATTAATCTTATGCATCCAATTAGTGCGTTTGTGTCATTGGATAACAATTAGGTCTTTTTCGTCCTCCCTAGGCTTATTCTAATCCAAAAAGGATTTTTAACCAACCTTGTGCATCCAATAAGTGCGTTTGTGTCATTGGTTGAACATTTTGGTCTTTTTCGTCCTCCCTAGTGTTATTCTAATCCAATTAAGGTTTTTAACCAATCTTCTAAATCTCATAAGTGTGTTTGTGTCATTGGTTGAACATTTAGGTCATTTTTATCCTTTCTAGGCTTATTCTAATCCAATTAGGGTTTTTAATTAATCTTGTGCATCCAATAAGTGCGTTTGTGTGATTGGTTTAACAAATAGGTCTTTTTCGTCCTCCCTAGGCTTATTCAATCCAAAAAGGATTTTTAACCAACCTTGTGCATCCAATAAGTGCGTTTGTGTCATTGGTTGAAAATTTTGGTCTTTTTCGTTCTCCCTAGGCTTATTCTAATCCAATTAGGGTTTTTAACCAATCTTGTGCATCCAATATGTGCGTTTATGGCATTGGTTCAACATTTACGTCATTTTTGTTCCCCCTAGGCCTATTCTAATCCAATTAGGGTTTTTCATTAATCTTGTGCATCCAATAAGGGATTTTGTGTCTTTGGTTTAACAATTAGGTCTTTTTCGTCCTCCCTAGGCTTATTCTTATCCAATAAGGGTTTTTAACCAACCTTGTGAATCCAATAAGTGCGTTTGTGTCATTGTTTGAACAATTTGGTCATATTCGTCCTCACTAGGCTTATTATAATCCAACTAGGGTTTTTAACCAATCTTGTGCATTCAATAAGTGCGTTTGTGTCATTGGTTTAACAATTAGGTCATTTTCGTCCTCCCTAGGCTTATTCTAATCAAATAATGGTTTTTAACCAACCTTGGCATCCAATAAGTGTGTTTGTGTCATTGGTTGAGCATTTAGGTTATTTTCGTCCTCCCTAGGCTTGTTCTAATCCAATTAGGGTTTTGAACCAATCTTGTGCATCCATTAAGTGCGTTTGTGTCATTGGTTGAACATTTAGGTCATTTCGACCTCCCTAGGCTTATTCTAATCCAATGAAGGTTTTTAACCAATCTTGTGCATCCCATAAGTGTGTTTGTGTCATTGGTTGAACATTTAGGTCATTTTCATCCTCTCTAGGCTTATTCTAATCCAATTACGGTGTTTAATTAATCTTGTGCATCCAATAAGTGATTTTGTGTCGTTGAACATTTAGGTCATTTTCATCCTCCATAGCCTTATTATAATCCAATTAGGGTTTTGAATCAATCTTGTGCATCCATTAAGTGCGTTTGTGTCATTGGTTGAACATTTAGGTCATTTCGACCTCCCTACGGTTATTCTAATACAATTAAGGTTTTTAACCAATCTTGTGCATCCAATAAGTGCGTTTGTGTCATTGGTTCAACATTTAGGTCATTTTCGTCCTCCCAAGGCTTATTATAATCCAATTAGGGTTATTAACCAATCCTATGCATCCAATAAGTGCGTTTTTGTCATTGGTTTAACAATTAGGTCATTTTCGTCCTTCCTATGCTTATTCTAATCCAATTAATGTTTTTAACCAATCTTGTGCATCCAATAAGTGCGTTTATGTCATTGGTTTAACATTTAGGTCATATTCGTCCTCCCTATGCTTATTCTAATCCAACGAGGTTTTTTTAACCAGCCTTGTGTATCCAATAAGTGCGTTTGTGTCATTAGTTGAGCATTTAGGTCATTTTCGTCCTCCCTAGGCTTATTCTAATCCAATAGGGTTTTTAATTAATCTTGTGCATTCAATAAGTGCGTTTGTGTCATTGGTTTAACACTTAGGTCATTTTCGTCCTCTCTAGGCCTATTCTAATCCAATTCGGGTTTATAACCAACCTTGGGCATCCAATCAGTGCGTTTGAGTCATTGGTTGAAAATTTAGTTTATTTTCGTCCTCCCTGACTTATTTTAATCCAATTAGGGTTTTTAACCAATCTTGTGCATTTAATAAGTGCGTTTGTGTCATTGGTTTAACAATTAGGTCATTTTCGTCCTCCCTAGGCTTATTCTAATCCAATAAGGGTTTTTAACCAACCTTCGCATCCAATAAGTGTGTTTGTGTCATTGGTTCAGCATTTAGGTCATTTTCGTCCTCCCTATGCTTATTCTAATCCAATTAGGGTTTATAGCCAATCTTCTGCATTCAATAAGTGCATTTGTGTCATTGGTTCAACAACTAGGCTTATTCTAATCCAATTAGGGTTTTTCATTAATCTTGTGCATCCAATAAGTGATTTTGTGTCATTGGTTTAATAACTAGGTCATTTTCGTCGTCCCTAGGCTTATTCTAATCCAATAAGGGTTTATAACCAAATTTGTGCATACAATAAGTGCATTTGTGTCATTGGTTGAACATTTAGGTCTTTTTCGTTCTTCCTAGGCTTATTCTAATCCAATTAGGGTTTTTAACCAATATTGTGCATCCAATAAGTGCGTGTGTGTCATTGGTTGAACATTTAGGTCATTTTCATCCTCCCTAGGCTTATTCTAATCCTATTAGGGTTATTAACCAATCATGTGCATCCAATAAGTGCGTTTGTGTCATTGTTTTTTACAATTAGGTCATTTTCGTCCTTCCTATGCTTATTCTAATCCAATTAGGGTTTTTAACAAATCTTTGTCATCCAATAAGTGCGTTTGTGTCATTGGTTTAACATTTAGGTCATTTTTGTCCTCCCTTGGCTTATTATCTCGCAATTAGGGTTTTTAATTAATCTTGTGCATCCAATAAGTGATTTTGTGTCATTGGTTGAACATTTAGGTCATTTTCGTCCTCCCTAGCCTTATTATAATCCAATTAGGGTTTTGAACCAATCTTGTGCATCCATTAAGTGTCTTTGTGTCATTGGTTGAAGATTTAGGTCATTTCGACCTCCCTAGGCTTATTCTAATCCAATTAAGGTTTTTAACCAATCTTGTGCATCCCATAAGTGTGTTTGTGTCATTGGTTAAACATTTAGGTCATTTTCATCCTTTTTAGGCTTATTCTAATCTAATTAGGGTTTTTAATTAATCTTGTGCATCCAATATGTGCGTTTGTGTCATTGGTTTAACAATTAGGTCTTTTTCGTCCTCCCTAGGCTTATTCTAATCCAATAAGGGTTTTTAACCAACCTTGTGCATCCAATAAGTGCGTTAGTGTCATTGGTTGAACATTTTGCTCTTTTTCGTCCTAGCTAGGCTTATTCTACTCCAATTAGGGTTTTTAACCAATCTTGTGCATCCAATAAGTGCGTTTGTGTCATGTGTTTAACATTAAGGTCATTTTCGTCCTCCCTAGGCTTATTATCTCCCAATTAGGGTTTTTAATTAATCTTCAGCATCTAATAAGTGATTTTGTGTCATTGGTTGAACATTTACGACATTTTCGTCCTCACTAGCCTTATTATAATCCAATTAGTGTTTTGAACCAATCTTGTGCATCCATTAAGCTTATTCTAATCCAATTAAGGTTTTTAACCAATCTTGTGTCTTTGTGTCATTGGTTGAACATTTAGGTCATTTCGACCTCCCTAAGCTTATTCTAATCCAATTAAGGTTTTTAACCAATCTTGTGCATCCCATAAGTGTGTTTGTGTCATTGGTTAAACATTTAGGTCATTTTCATCTTTTCTATGCTATTTCTAATCTAATTAGGGGTTTTAATTAATCTTGTGCATCCAATATGTGCGTTTTAGTCATTGGTTTAACAATTAGGTCTTTTTCTTCCTCCCTAAGCTTGTTCTAATCCAATAAGGGTTTTTAACCAACCTTGTGCATCCAATAAGTGCGTTAGTGTCATTGGATGTACATTTTGGTCTTTTTCGTCCTCCCTAGGCTTATTCTAATCCAATTAGGGTTTTTAACCAATCTTGTGCATCCAATAAGTGCGTTTGTGTCATTGGTTTAACATTTAGGTCATTTTCGTCCTCCCTAGGCTTATTATCTCCCAATTAGGGTTTTTAATTAATCTTCAGCATCCAATAAGTGATTTTGTGTCATTGGTTGAACATTTACGACATTTTCGTCCTCACTAGCCTTATTATAATCCAATAAGGGTTTTTAACCAACCTTGTGCATCCAATAAGTGCGTTTGTGTCATTGGTTGTACATTTTGGTCTTTTTCGTCCTCCCTAGGCTTATTCTAATCCAATTAGGGTTTTAACCAATCTTGTGCATCCAATATGTGCGTTTATGTCATTAGTTCAACATTTAGGTCATTTTCGTTCTCCCTAGGCTTATTCTAATCCAATTAGGGTTTTTCATTAATCTTGTGCATCCAATAAGTGATTTTGTGTTATTGGTTTAATAGTTAGGTCATTTTTGTCATGTTACGTGTAGTCAGGCAAACTTTTATAACATTGGAGCGCAGGGTACATTGCGTTGGGGTGCATGGTGGCAAGCTGCTATGATTGCTATATGCACTTGGCTAGCGGCTGCGGGCCGAGGGGTGCACCTGGACTCTGAAGTCCACTGCCTTGTCCAAATCACGTGCCACTCCCCTTATCCAATGAAAGAAAGCCATGTGTCAACATGTAATCGTTGCTAGGGGCTCTTGGCTTGCGCATTGGCACCTGGCTCTCACATGGAAACCCTCATTCTCACTTCCAAGTTAAAAACCCTAGTTCTGATCCCATCCAGAGCACTCAAACTGACGTACACACACAAGCAAACCCTGATTAAGACAACCCTAAGCATGATAATGAAAATAGGGATGTTATATAACATATTCTGTTCTTTTCTGTTCCCTTGTAATTTGATGTAGCTTTGAACACCATCTTGCTTGGCCATTGTAAATTCCCAACTTCATTTACTTGCTGCAGGAGGTGGAGACAGATCAAGTTCTGAAGCAACTGAAGTATATAGAAATGGTATATGTAAACTTCATATTTCTGATTAGTCCACTGCCTTGTCTAAATCACGTGCCACTCCCCTTATCCAATGAAAGAAAGCCATGTGTCAACATGTAATCGTTGCTAGGGGCTCTTGGCTTGCGCATTGGCACCTGGCTCACACATGGAAACCCTCATTCTCACTTCCAAGTTAAAAACCCTAGTTCTGATCCCATCCAGAGCACTCAAACTGACGTACACACACAAGCAAACCCTGATTAAGACAACCCTAGGCATGATAATGAAAATAGGGATGTTATATAACATATTCTGTTCTTTTCTGTTCCCTTGTAATTTGATGTAGCTTTGAACACCATCTTGCTTGGCCATCGTAAATTCCCAACTTCATTTACTTGCTGCAGGAGGTGGAGACAGATCAAGTTCTGAAGCAACTGAAGTATATAAAAATGGTATGTGTAAACTTCATATTTCTGATTAGTCAAAATAATCTGCTTGGTTTATACTTCTGCTTGTATGCTGTCAAAGATGAAAACATAATAGACAATAGTCATAATAAAATAATTTAGCGACATAGAATTGGTTTGATTTATTAGAACACAGACAAAGGCTTATAGTATGCAGCTTAAGGTATGATTCTAGGAATATTGGAATGTGTACTAATTATTGTAGGTAGGTCAATCCCTCCTCTTCTAATCCCAACTCATGGCAGTCTTGTCTCTTTTGTCTTTCCATAGAAGCCATTTTTCACTGTTAGTGTATAGTTTACATGCTCAACCACCGAACACTATTTTGATTTTATTTTATTTTCCTTTTCTACTTGTCTTTACCCCCTTGCCATACAGCTGAGGTTCCGACTTGCTGCTAAACAGAGAAAATCAGATTGCACAAATAATGGTGATTGAAGATTCCATAGTGGTGAGAAATGTGGGTTCTTTTTTTGTGTATATTGAACAAAAAGGTCCTTGCACTGTGTGGCCATTTCTTTAGAATACCGTTACTTCAACTAAAATTCCTGCAATCCTGCGTAATGCCACTTCAACTAAAATTCCTGCAATCCTGCGTATTGCCACTATAGTTCATTAAACTTAGGTTACTCATAATCGGATTTGAATGGGGGCCTTAAAAGGAGACTGCGCCTAATTAGTATATTGAATAGGTTATATGGTAACATTTAGCAAGTTCTCTATTCTATGCCTGTAGTGAGGTAGCATTAACATTTGACCATTCAGATGGTAGCACGGTTTTTTTCATTAACCTTTGTTTTAGTCTTTATAATATTTAATTTTTGTTCTCAATTAATTTATATATGATAAGGATTTAAGCAAAAATATATGACATGGACTAAAATTAATCGATGAGTCCCCTAAAAAATTAATCAATCATGATTTAAATGAAAAAAAGAAATTACAAGATGGATGAATATTGTCACTAATACTATGCCTCGTAAATAAGATAAAAAATTGTTAAACCTAAATTATATAAACTATCAAAGTAGAAAGAGGTTCGTTATTTTAAACACAACAAACTATTCTCTTAATTTCGAATTAGAAATCAAATTTATAGTTCATTTGTTACATATTATAAAAAAAATTTAAAATTTAGATATTATTTATGATAGATTATTTTTAGAAAAAAAGTAGTTTTGTGTTGGTCAATTATTATAATAAAAATTATTTTTAAAAAATGTGTTATAAAAATTATATTTATGTGAAACTTCCTAAATTGGTTTTTTATTTGAAATAATTTTTAAAAGTAACAAACAAATAAAAACTCTAAAAATTATTATTTTTAAATAATTTTTTTAGAAAAGGAATATATAATAAACAAACTTTTTATATTCGATAGTGACTCAAACACACCTATTGTGTGGAGTACTTGTGAGAACTCACCAAACTTGCCGCGGTAGATAATAAATAAAAAATTCTTCAATTTCTTTCTAAATTAATGATTAAAATATGTGTTTAATTTTTAAAAGTAAACAACACCTATTGTGTGGAGTACTTGTGAGAACTCACCAAACTTGCGGCGGTAGATAATAAATAAAAAATTCTTCAATTTCTTTCTAAATTAATGATTAAAATATGTGTTTAATGGATATGTACTTGTAAACATATTTTAAACTATAAAATAAAAAAATATGAACAAATGATGGAAGTTAAATCATCTAGTATAACTATAAAATTATTCTTGATTTTTTTTAAACATGTGAATATATGTAAAGTATAAAGTAAGAAAAATATTTATAAAAAAAAGAAGTAAGAAAAATATTTATAAAAAAAAGAAGTAAGAAAAATATAATTAAGGGATGGATTGATTGCAAAAATTGAAATGCTGATCAACGAATGGATTGAGGATGCAATTCTTCTTCATACCAAAGCGATGCCTCTTGCTGACGCAAAAAAAGCAGGGGCTATTGCAATGTTTGGAGAAAAATATGGTGAAGAGGTTGGATTTACTACAAATACTTTTGATTTTAACTTTGAAATTCATTTAGCTTACTTCTGTTATGGTAGTTTTAAGTGTGTAGGTTATTTCGATGCCTTGTGGAGTGATAATGTAGTTTGGTGGTTTAGAGGAGGGATATTACGTGGAGTGATAAGGAGGTCTAATTCAAACCCCCCATTAACAAAATAACATCTAACAACTAACATTTGCTATTTTAAAAATAATAACATGTAGGGTACATGTGTCATGAAGTGTGTACTTCAAAAGAGGACAGGGGTGGTTTGCAACTGATGTTCAAGGACTCATCGTGTTGTTCAGACCCAAATTCCCTTATTAGTATGACCATTGGTAGAGTTACCAGTTAACAAAATATAACATCTCTATCTTTTGTATATAAAAATTCTGTGTTTATATTTAGTATTGATTTTTAAATAATTATCACTTTTAATACTTAAATTTATTTTAAGTTATTTGTCATAAACAATTGAATATTAATGATTTAATCTAATTCTCATTTTATATATATTTAAACAAAATGAGATAATGTTAACAACAAGACATGTTCATATACTGTTTTATATAAATTCGACAGAATATAGTTGGCGGTCCTTTAAGTTATTTAACTGTATCTGATCAGTCCTTTAGGTTTCTTTTGTCTCAGATAGATTTTTAAGTCATAAAATGTACGCACTATTGCCTAATTTAATAGATTCTGTAACAAAAATGCACACCTGATCGTTACAGATTTGGTGTGGATTAAACAATGCTGATGTAGCAAATTTAAATAGGCTTTTTGTGAAAAATTATATTTTTTTAATTAATATTTTATTATAAAAATAAATTGAAGAACTCTAAGGATCTTCATCATCTTCCCTTCACCCTCTTCATCATTATCTTTCTAACACCCTTTTTCCATAGCAACTGAATGTTCAAACCCAACCCCTGCCATTTCCTCCATTCTTAGTCCAAGTCAACAAATATGTTCTAGGATTACATTTCTCTACAAACTTCAACACTCTTCCTCTGAACTTAAAATATCAATTGAAATTGAAATTAGGTTAATGTTGATATAGGGAAAGAGTAAGTGGAAAAATATGGGATTGAAATTAAAGTTTTGATCTTTCTTCCATGGGTGCAATGAATTTAAATTCCGAAGTCTAAGGTTTTGTGAAGGGGGAAAGAAAAGAAGATAGAAAGGTGAAGAAGATAGAATCAGGAGACATATGAGAGAAGATAACTCAACAACTGTGGAACCAAAACTAGAATAAAAACGGAGAAAATCAATGACTAAAACATAGAAATTAAAGAAAGTGCTCCGTTTTAAAAACTTGAAAGAAAATCAGATGGGTGTAGGTTCATATATGTGTAAATTTTGAAAGATTAGGAGTGTGGAAAAAACCCAGTTGAATTGGAAGGGACTGTACGAAAAAGGAATGAGAAATAAAGGAGAAGCAACATACCCAGAAACTCAAAAGAAATGGAAGGAGAAGAAAATGTTGAAGAACCCTAATCTATTATCTATTATCTATTATAATAATTAAAACAGAACCCCCAATTCTTCATCTATGCCACATCCTCCAATATTTGCCAACTCACCAAAATTATGATGTGGCACATTCTAAATTCATCTTCTATTCCATTAAGTTTTGTTTCTTCAATATATAATGCAAACTTTTTTAATTTTCCCAAATACAATTATTTCAGCTTTAATTTATCACTCAATGACTCATCAATACACTTAAAATGCTCTAATTACCCATCAAAACTTTCATTTCAATAACTCATACAAAAAAATATAAATCATCTAATATCTTCAAATCATCACAATGAAGAATTTTGGAGTTCTATTTAATTATTATAATAGATGTTGAAGTTCATATATCAATATTATTTGCACAGAAAATAAGTTTTTTTTTCTCTATGTTGAATGTGTCTCCCATAACAGTTTTTCTTTTTATAATTAAAAAAACACAAATCATAATTGAAACAACAAAAAAATAAATAATATTAAATATTTGAAAATAAATAACTGCTAACTATTTCATTATTCACTTGAAACTTTCTATGTCTTATTAAACATTTCTTGCCTATAATTTTTTTCAACCACTCTTGAAGTTTCTTGACCGTATCAAATAGTTATTTGAAAATTTCAAGGCACACACGAATGAATTGTTTCAATATTTTAGATTTAACAAACTATCACTCATCAATGAATGTTATAATATATCACAAAGCACATAATTTTATTTAGGTCATGCTTACATCGACAGTGAGATTGACAGAATTACGATAAACATATAAAATTGAAAACGTAAAAAAGTACATAAATTTATAAATCTAATGTTTCAAAACTAATATAAATTATATAAAATGAAGAAATATTATAGCTAAATGTATAACTTTAACAATAAAGAAATATATAACTATTTAACAAATATATTATTAGAAAAACCACTTCAATGAAATCAAAAAGCTTGAATAAACCAATTCTACGTTTAAATATATTTTGCATGAGTTGTATTAGTCAACAATGTTTTACTTTTTCTTTTACTAAAGCAAACACTACAAAAAAAAAGATCTACCGTGACACTCAACTTTTAGTGATATCCCTTTATTTGTCACTATAATTACTTTTAACTACAGATAAAGTGTCACTTATTCTCATTTAATATAATTTACTATGTGAACTTAAAAAAAACTGAAATATTAACATAAAAACTAATTTAATATCAATATATAATAACTTAAACAAACAAAAACTGAAATATTCATCAGTAAAATACTAAAACAGGTTTCACGCACCAAGGATTCAGCCCCTTCAAAAATCAATTCACCCAAGAACGCCTTCATCTCATGTCAAAGTGATTTTCGTTCTTCAACTCCTTCATTCCCATTTCAATCTCTGAAATTCTGTTTTCCTATTTCTTCTCTTTTCAATTTGTTTCCCTATTTCATCTCAGAAATTATTTTCGTTTTTCCTTGAAGAAGCTTTTCCCGATTTCTTCATATTTTTTCGATTTCGTCTTCAATCAATTCCTTCAGTTTCCTCTTCAATCAATTTCATCTTCAATATGTATTCATCTTCAATTGGATTTCTCTTACGATTTACAATTTACTATTCAGACTCAGCGATTCAGATTCAGCGATTTAGAGATTCATGAGTAAGTGAAATTTGTTTTTCCTCTATTAACAATTTCTCTATCAATTTTAGTACTCATGGATATGGTTGTTGGAGTGAAGTTCCAGAGAAAGCTGGTCTGTAGTTGCATGCCTTAATTAATTAATTATTCCTGATCATTTTCTAATTGTTGTGGTTAATTAATCAATATGATGATGTTTGTTCTTTCAGGGCTTCAAAGGTGTGATAAGAGTTGTCGTTTGAGATGGATTAATTATTTGAGGCCTGATATTAGAAGAGGAAGGTTTACACCTGAAGAGGAGAAGTTAATTATAAGCCTTCATGGGGTTGTTGGAAACAGGTTAGTTCATTTCAACTTTGAAATTTCAATCACTCTAGCTAGTACTATTCACACTACCAATCTTGGTTTTAAATTGCGGCTCGCAATATTGCGGATTTTAATTGAAGTCGCTGCAATAGTATCGCAGTTGCAATTTAGGCAACATATGCCTACAATTCAAAGGTTTGCGGCGTCACTGTAATTTAAAATCATGCTACTAATTAAGCATTTTGAATCATGATCACTCCTTCTTCTTGCTTTTAATTATATATGTCAAAGTGTCTTGTATATATCCCTTGTTTTCCTAGCTAGTAGAACTGAACCAGCAAGAATATGGTTCTATTTTTCAAAATGCTGATTAATATGTGGATTTTGGAAATTAAGTATATAAAAACCGCTTGAAATTTGGAATAAATTAAAAAAAAGTATCAATATATTAGGTAACACCTGCAGGTAGAAATGGACTTGAGATATCTGAGACTACTAGCTACATAACTTAATAGTTAATAATTGAAAAAAAATAATAAAACATAAAGAGCAGCTACTATTAATTAATGAAGCAATTTTGATATATCAACCTCGAAGCTATAGTTATAGAGAAGTTAAGCTGGCAATTCTGTCAGTTGGAATTTACTCGTCTGTTTTTCAGTGTTTGTATACCTCAGCCTGCCACTCACATTTTTAATTTCTTAAAATATTTTTTTATTCTTGACATGTATGCTTGCAAATTACGATTTCATTTTTATTATTTAAGCATCTTAATTAGCAAGATATATATGCTTCCTCTTAATTTAAACAGGAAATTAACTTAATGCATACTTAAGTAACTATTTAATGAAATGCAGATGGGCTCACATTGCAAGCCACTTGCCATGTAGAACTGACAATGAAATAAAAAACTATTGGAATTCATGGATCAAAAAGAAAATAAGAAAGTCTAATTCTAATTCTGCTCCTTCATCAATCACCAGTACCATTAATGCACCAAGTATTGTTGATCATCATCATCATCCTCAGTTCAATTACAATTCCAATCAACTAGATAATTACTTCACCAACCAAGAAACTATAACAACAAAACCAGAAACCTTATTCTCTTCAACATGCCCTTTATTTATGTTTGACACAAGTTCACTAGATCATGTGACAACAACAACAACAACAGACACCATTCATAATGCCAGACCAGAAGTACTCTTCCATGATACTATGATGAGTTTGAGCACTGAAACATGGAACATGAATCACCATCATCATCAAATTCAGACTCTGGTTCCTCCTCATTCGGCAGCAACAGGTTTTACAGCAGCAGCAACCATTCATCATGATACTAGTAATTATCTTCCATCATGATTTGTTTCTGGAAAGAGATATTAGTACCTTTTTTTGTCATCTTGGGAATTAGGAGCTAGTTGCTCTGGATAGGGGGTTTATTCCTCTTAGTGTGTTGCATCGTTGAGGCTTTAATCCAGGACAACTCCTTCTATTGATGGGAATCTTCTCTCTTAATTATTAAATAACAATCTGCATTTCGATAGTCACTTTTGATTCTACCAGCTAGTGTGCGTAAATGTAAATATGTCTAGGATTCGTATATGCCTTTTTGCCAAAAATATTTCAGCTGGTTCTTTAGTTCTAGCTGTGATTTTTTTTGCCCTATCTTTTAATTGTTCTGACCTTGTGAATCTTGTACATCTATTTGTAAATCATTTTTAATTTGATCAATCTTTTTAAGAAGATATCTACAAAACCTACCAAATAGGTTTTTATTTTGAAAGCAATCTAGTTATGTAACCAAATTATGATTATTCTTTTTTTTTTTTGTGTTTTTTATATTGACAAACAAGAGTTTGGACTGAAACCGATGAATTGCCCAAGACACTGCTTGATGTTTAAACACAGGGTTCGGTCTTATAGAGGTAATTTTCATTTGCATAGATGTCTTTAAATGTAATCTTTTTTTGTATTCGTACTTGAACTAGTCCAGAACTTGGTGTTGAAATCGGGATAATGAACCTGTTTGAGCTTCTTGGTTAAAGGATTGACAGTTAATTGAATTTCTCTATATTGAGAAATACATGTCTAGTGTGATTTTATATTGCTTCATCTATCCTCTTGCTTACATATTCACACATAGCTCAAGGGTTGTGGTTTATTTATATGTTGTACTTTTTCTGCATTTTCCTCAATCAACTATGTCCGAAAATTGAACCGGAAGTGGACTAAAATATTTAACTTTAGTGTGATGAGAGGTAGAGATAATTTAGTTTCATTTTGTAAGTGAGGGAGTGTACAGTTTGAAGAGATTTGTTGAAGTTGATATTTTCATATCATAGAAATATTATCCCACATAATTTGTATGGTTTTGTAGAACTTCCTCTTCGTTTTGCTGATTTTGGGGTTTTGCATCGGCATGAAGCCAGTGGTGCCCTGAGTGGATTAACACGTGTTAGGAGATTACAAGTATGCCCGGATTTCTCTTTCAAGGACCTTAATATTACCTTAGACGGGATATAAGCATGAGGAAAGGGTAGAAATAGAGAAATAAGAGATGTCTGTGATCTAGGAAAATGGTAATCAAATAGTTTTGTGGATAGATATCATTCACGCTTGGGAGCTTTTGGCTCTTGTTGTTTTTCTGCTCTTTTGATAAATAATACAAACATACATATTTGGCGATAGCTATTGCTATCAATTGATGCTTTTATTGAAAGTGTATGCACATGTGCAAGAGACAGAGGAAGAGCAGCTGATACTCAATTAAGTAAGACCCATGAAAAGGAGAGACAAAGAGCAGCTGAAAGTAAGCAGGAATATCTTGCTGCAAAAGAGGAAGCTGATACTCAAGAAGGTCGTACGAGATAGCTTGAGGAAGAGATTAGAGACGTAAGACAGAAACACAAGCAAGAGCTTCATGAGGCATTGATGCACAGGGAGCTTCTTCAGCAGGTAAAGTTTCTGCCTCTGGCTTCAAACTTGCATCATTAAGTGATATCAATGTTATATGAAACTCTCAGTTTCTTCTTGCATTAAATTGCTCTTATCTTTTAATTATATGAAACCATGTATGAAAAACCCCTTACTGTGTAACTGCGTCATTCCTGTAACTGTAGGAAATCTCCATCTCACTCTCAGTCACATGCGACCATTCCCCACGGCGTTCTCCCTTCTCCTCCGCCCCGGTTCATCATTTCATCTTCCTCATCTGTTGCTCTCCGGCGACAATATGATCTGGTTGCTTTCTTGCTTCAGAGATGGGAGAGCTGGCCGTTGAGAAACATGTTCGATATATTCTAACAAGCATATTATCAAGCATATTAACATGTTCGATATGTTGGTAAAAATTAAAAGCATATTATCATAATTGTTTGTGTATTTAGTTTTGAAGTTAGCTGTATCAATTGCAACAATTGCAACAATTGAAAGTTTGAAACTGTGATGAATTCTTGAATGATTGTTCGGTTGTAGAGTTAGGGTATATATAGTAGAAATTTTTTATTCTCTAATTTTAATGAGTAAATGTTAGTAATTGGTTGGTTATGTTAGAAAAGGGATGAATGAATTAGTAATTTGCACTTTGCAGGGTAAGGGTGGCAAATGAACTAGGTGCAGGAAATGGGAAATCAGCAAAATTTGCATCTTTCAATTTTGAGTGATATCAATTATTTCATTTATATATGCATCGGGATGGTGACAGGGGATTTGGGGTGGGATGATACTCGGTGGCACGACAACTCAAACGGTGATACTTATCATAGTAACACTACGATGTGATTGGGAAAAGGAGGTATATACATTACATACACACTTCAATTCATTCATTTTAATCCTTTCATATTGATGTGTACTAAAAAGATAATTTCTTTTTCTTTCAAAAATTGTGCAGGCGGAGAAGGCTAGCTCACGTGTAAACAAGTGGGATACCACTAACCCGGATGACCAACTGCAGATATCGAACTAATATGATGTAGGGAATCTGTCCCGTAATATCTCTAGTGCAAGCTCCCTTGGAAGCATGGAAGAAAGCTATTTTCTTCAAGCATCACTGGATTCATTTGACAGTTTTTTCTGAACGGAGAAACCAAGAAGAACTAAACATGAGTCCTTACTATATGAAGAGCATGACACCCAGTTCTTTTGAGGCTGCACTTCGTCAGAAGGAGGGTGAACTTGCTTCATATATCTCGCGTTTGGTATGATTTTTTTTTTATATTTGTTGAATGTGATGATCATAATAAATATTTATGAGTTTGTTCTTTCAGCACTTGCAAATTAATGCAGTTTGCTTTTACACAGAACTGAGGATCCTCATATTATAAGAGGCTGAAGAAAGGTTCAATTCTGACACAATGCCGATGGAGAGGGCGTGTAGCCAGAAAAGAACTTAGGAACCTGAAAATGGTAAGTTCCAAACTTAGGAACCTCAGATATAAAAATTAAGTTGCTTCTATATGACTCATCAATTAATATTTAAGTAGCCTCATTTTTTCTTATTCCTGATTTTTGTGTTTCTCTCTACTCTGAGTTGATATGTTTCCATTTGCTTTAGGCTGCAAGAGAAACTGGGGCACTTAAGAGGCAAAGGATAAGCTTGAAAAACGAGTGGAGGAACTCACATGGCGCCTCCAACTAGAAAAAAGTTTAAGAGTGAGATATATTTTTTTGCAGTTAGATAAAATATCGAGGATGTTATTGTTCTTTTATTTTTCACAATCACGCCTCAAATATTTTGTTTAGGAAGATGAGTACTGATCTTTATGAAATTAGTTTGCAATTTATCACAATAAATGTTAAGAAACTCATTCTGACTTTTGTTGAAAGTTTATTGAATCTTTTAGAGCAAAATAACTATTTATTGTATGTTTTAATAGAATTAGTAAAATTAAATTATATTTTATTGTATGTTTCAACGACATTAGTTAATAAAAATAAATTAGAAATTTAAATTTAATTTACTGGTATTAATAATTTAGAATTACAATTAGTAGGGAGATAAAATAAAATAAATTTAATTTAATGAATAATAATAAGTTTTAGTGACGGACAATACCGTAGGCATAGATTAATTTTTTATTTATATTTTTCTAGGTTTTAGTGACAGACAATACCGTAGGAATAGATCAATTCTTTACTTATATTTATCTAGTTTTTAGTGACAGTCATTATTGTAGGTAGAAATAAAAAACATGTAGTGACAATTATCAGAACATGGAGTGACACTCCTCAAAGTGTAGCATAACGCCCCCTTAAAATTGACACTAGATTTGGGTGTCACTCAAAGTATTACTGACCTTTACCTACAGTTTTTGACATTTAGTGACAAAATTTGTGTGTCACGATAAGTCAATTTTTTTGTAGTGAAACCAAGCTTATATATAATTATTCAAAACTATATTTACATTTAAGTACATAAACACTTGAGTATATTCTACTGTAAAACAAAATTAACATTACTTTTAAATTATATATTATTGTTATTTTATATTCAGTAATATATTAAATTCTACCGCGCAACACGCGGGTTAGTATCTAGTTTATTTTAATTTTGAGTTTTATTTTAATAAAAATTATTTAAAAATATTTTGACATTGTGCATTTTTGTAACATAAGCTTATTTGGACGTCTGTGTTAGATACGTGTTGCGGACATTGTGCATTTTTGTAATAAAATCTGTTAAAAGCGTAAGAATGTATACGTTTTATGATTTAAAAGACCTATTTGGGGAAAAAAAAACTTAAAGGATTAATCTGGTAATATTAAATAACTTAAAGAATCGCATAACGTATTTTGCTTATAAATTTTGAATATTATGGACAAATATATATTCTTTAGGGATTAGGGTTCTTATGTTTAAAGTGAGAATTTAATTAAAATTGTGAGTAAAACTGAAAAAGAAAATAATATGATATACAAATTCTAAGCTCAAACAAAACATGTAGTACGTAGAATAACACTATAAACTAGTGAGTTAAATTTCCTTACCAAACAACTCTAGTTTATTAAATCCACTATAAACTAGTCAAATCCACTATAAGCTAGTGGATCGAACTTGCAAACCAAAGTCTATATGTTCCATATCTTATTTTATATTTCTACTTCTCAATAATCAAGGAGAATATTATATATAATATTTTAAATTTAGTATTTATCTAGCTGATATGATGTTTATGCTGTTTCTTGTTTTCAAATTTGGTGCACTTCAGGTACGTGTTGTAGAGATTCCTGGAGTATCAATGGAACTTTGTAGTGGGACTCATGTCAGTAACACTTCTGAAATTTGTGGTTTTAAGATAATTTTAGAGCAGGGTATTGCATCTGGAGTTAGGCGAATAGAAGCTGTAGCTGGGGAAGCTTTCATTGAGTATGTCAATGCCCGAGATTCTTATCTGAAACAGCTATGTTCCACTCTCAAAGTATGTTTGCGATCTTAGTTTTTCACAATTTTGCTTAAGTTTTAAAAACTACAGTTTGTCCTCAGGAGAACCAATTAATATTCATTTTCATCTACTTTACCATAATTTTAAATTTTTGTTATACAGTTAATATCCATGAGTCATGCAATTAATTTGCCAATTCTTAATTGTTTAAATTTCTGCACATAGGTTTTCATTGCCCTTTATTGGGGTTGAGTACACGACAGAATTTGGGTTGAGAGACAAACCATCATATTTTGTACAATATGGGATTCAATCATAATCGGGTGTGGTTTTCCACATGCTATTTTATTTATAGGCAATTTTCCACAATGTAACTGACTTTTTTCATGCTCAAATTTCGGCTTCCTTGTTGCATATTTTGCTCAAATACATAGAGGATTTCATTTTTGTCTATAATAATCATTTATATTAGTATGAATATTAATGAAATAAAAATTCAATGGCCATTGTAGACTGTCTTTATCTGTATTTGGCCCCATTTCTTTCCTTGAATCACTTGTAATCAACTTTTGAAAGTTAAACCTGAAGAAAGTAACTGCGAGAGTAGAAAACCTTTAAGAGGAGTTACGGGTAGCAAGAAATGAAAACTCGGCTTTGCGTGCATAAACAGCAGTCTACAAAGCTTCAGTTATTGCAAGCAAAATGTTTTTGGTTGGGAATTCAAAACAGTACAGGCAGTACTTCTCCATCTTGTAGTATTTGTTGCTTTAATATGGGTGGGGCATAGGGCCTTCTCCCTTGTTAGCAACAAAAAAAATTAAGATTGTCATTTATAATGAAGGATGATAGTCTTATTAGAAGATATCAAAGGAACCTAGCTACACTATATAGGAGAGAAACATTATGGAGGAAGGCATAGTGGGGGTTCTAGTTTCCCCCATAATATTTTATTTCTATATGAAAAAAGCATTCATGTAATTAGGAGAAATATAGAAGGTAATTAATTTAACTCCCATACATAATACTAGTTCTAAGTAAATTAAATAGATGCCAAAAACATGGATGCATTGAGTTAATGTATATCGTTATTTGTAATCAAGCATATAAATCTTTTATTAGTATCCACTTCTTTAATTTAATTTTCTGTTAATTAGGATTATTCGAGAGATTGGATAATAGTTAAACTATAAAACCCAAAAATTAATTTAATCCTAATTGAATTAACCACTTCAAAGTATCCCAAGAACTGCCAAATCAAAAATTTTCTGGAGAGGGACGACCCCTCCCTGCCTCCGCTTTTGGATACCACCAATGTGAAAGGCGATATTCCTATTCTGACAGTGAAATTTTTGCTTCAGCATAAAAGCCTAACTTTCACTCACCGCTGCTTATGCACTTTTGCTTTAGTAAACTCCACTAATTACAAGATCTTTATCAACTCTATCGAGGAGCACAAGTTTTCCACCTTTACTAACTCAGTAAAGCTCCAAAATCATCTGTTTCAATTTTCAACGGACGACCAACTACATATTATTTTATATTAATTAACTATTATAGAGGCATTGGTTGGCTCACAAATTTTTTTAACGAGGTTATGAGGTCGAAGAAAATGTCAGATGAGTGGAGGAGAAGTATTTTAATTCTGATTTACAACAAGGGATCTATACAAAATTGCGCAGATTATAGGAGGATTAAACATGAGTCATACCATGAAATTATGGGAAGAGTGACTGACCTAAGACTAAAATAAGAGACTAAAGTTACTGATAATTAGTTTGGTTTTATGTCCAGAAGGTCGATCATGGAAACAATCTACTTACTAATACGGGTGATGGAGTGATGTCATATGGATAAAAAAGACATGCACTTGTTTTCATTGATTTTGATAAGGCATATGATAGGAGTGCCTAAAGAGATTTTGTGGAAAATCCTAGGATAGAAAACAGTTAGAGTTGTCTATATTCGAGCTATCAACAATATGTATGAGGGGGCCTCAACTAGTGTGAGGACACAAGGTGGTGCTACAAAAGATTTTCCCCTAACAATAGACTGCACCAAGGATCAACTTTAAGCCCTTATCCTTTTACATTTGTTTTGAACGTACACGTATTTACAAAATACATCCAAGAGCCAGCATTGGGATGTATGCTCTTTTGCAGATGATATAGTTCTACTTGGAGAGTCAAATGAGTGATTAAATGAGAAGTTAGCGAATTGGAGTATTTGAGAGGATAGAGAATTGGAGACAAGCCTTAGAAGTGTATGACTTCCATCTGAGTAGATGCAAGGCAGAGAATTAAGAATGTAAGTTTAGCAGAAAGCAAAGCATTTCTAACTTGAAGTTGAAAGTTGGAGATCATATCATTCCATAAGTCAAACAGTTTAAATATCTTGGGTCCATAGCACAAATTGATGGATAAATAGAAGGAGACCATATAATTCAAGCTGAGGGTTGAAATAGAGGAGTGTCTTAGGTGTTTTATATGATAAAAAAGTACCACTCAAACTAAAGAGAAAATTTTACCGCATAATTGTAAAACCGACAATGTTGTATGAACATAGTGTTGGGTGGTAAAAAAGCAACACGAGGATAAAATAAGTGTAGCAGAGATGATAATGTTGTGTTGATTGTGTGAAAAACTAGACGAGATAAAATTACGAATGACAACACTAGAGAGAGAGTTGGGTAGAACCTATCATAGAAAAGACGACGGAAACTTAGCTTAGGTGGTTTGGAGATGTGAAGAGGAGACATGTATATTATGTAGTAAAGAGAGTAGATTAAATGGAGGGTAGTCAAATCACTAGAGGTAGGGAGACCTAGAAAAACTATTAAGAAAGACCTAGGATCAATGAGCTGGATAGAGATATGGTATATGATAGAATGTTATAGTATCGTTTGATCTATGTAAACAACCCTACTTACTAGGATAAAGCTTGGTTGTTGTAACTATTACATAGTAATATTCATGTAATATCTGTTATTAATATTTTTTTGGCACCCCTTGTGATAGAGCTTTGGATCTGCCCCTGTATCTGAGTGCATACAACTCTGATGATTGTCCATGTAACCTTATTAATACAGACTGGAGTGATATCCCATGACATATAAGTAGAATGACATGTGAGGGTAGGTTCCACGCACACTTTTGGGTTTGTCTCTGCCGACAACTAAGAAGCAGAGGTGATGCGTCACATCATTGATATTCCCTTGAATATATTTTCTGTGAATGCTGCCATGCTGCAGACATAACTAAAACATGGGGGGATGATGTCTTTCATATATATATACTTCCATAAAAGGGTAACTTAGCGCTAAAACTCCAGCCACTGTGGGGTTCAGGATAGAATCAGACCCATTAGGAGTATTTAAAAAGGGCAACTTAATCCTGGTGTTATAAAGCTCCATCCAGTAAGGCTTGCACATGCACGTGTCTGTTGTTGGTAACCTTTCCTGGCATCTACTGGAAGATGATTCCAAAAATCTACCGTTGACCTTAATCTCTCAACTATAACTCTAACTGTTGGACATAAGCTTTCCTTCTTTGTGAGTCTATTGTATGGTAGGACTTGAAATAGAAAAGACAAATTATGGTTGAAAAATTAATGATTAGATGATGATAAATTATTTATTGATTGTTGAAAATTTTCTAGGATACTAGTTGTGTGCTTGGATGATGTTGATGGGGAGTCACTTAAAAGTGCTGCAGAATATTTAATGGAAACATTAGCAGATCCAGCAGCTATTGTCCTGGGGTCATGTCCAGGGGAAGGGAAGGTTAGTCTAGTAGCTGCTTTTACTCCAGGGGTGGTTGATCAGGGGATTCAGGCAGGTAAATTTATTGGACAGATAGCAAAATTATGTGGCGGCGGAGGTGGTGGAAGGCCCAATTTCGCTCAGGCTGGTGGGAGAAAGCCTGAAAATTTGGCTGGTGCCCTCGAGAAGGCTAAGTTAGAGCTTATAGTTAATCTTTGTGAAAAAGGGAATTGAGTCCACAGATACTTGACAAATATTTTAATGTTAGTTAACGCAACAGATAATATTGATTCTTTGTTTTGGAGACTACAGTACATCACAAGAGGGTCAGAAGCTTAAGTAAAGATTTTTCTTTTAGTTCCAGGAAGCTTATAATTGAAAATTCCAAATAGGGTATAGCGCTTGTAAAAATGTGACTATATGTAGTACCCGGACACAAGCAAGCCTGCGCTGGCCCATATGATCCCAACATGTAAATTTTGACTTGCACCTCTCAGATGGATGTAAGTCTTTGTAACTATAATTATACATGAAGTTGGACTTTTCTTTACTGTGTATAAAATCGCTCAAATATCTTTTCTCTTAGCACTCTTATTATTTTTCCTTCCTTCCTAGTTTTTTATCATCTCATCCTTCCTCGTCATTATATTTGTCTAAAGATTATGCACGATCTGATATTTTTATGATCATTACTGTGAATGAAATAGAATAGGCAACTTTTTTTTTTTTAAATTGATGTTATATCATTCTACGTGGTTCCACTCTATTCCATCCTATACCTACCAATCCAATCACACCCAAGGTTGCCAAAAATTGTAGGAAACAATAGAAACTCATGATGATGTATGTGAAGCCTCAAAATGTGGAAAACTCCTAGAGCAACTTCCACCGTTTATATCAGTAGTTTAACATAACCTCAAAATGTGGAAGTTATAGTTAAAATTCTATCATTCAATTGATCTCTAAGTAGCCTGAAAGATTAATAGGCTAACGATGACACATTTTATGTACAATAAATATAACTTATTATAAATATAAAAGTAAACCATTGTTGAAATAGACTTTACAAGGTTGGGGTTGCTATATTTGAGATTGTATTATTTATTTGATAAAACAAATTTTTAATGTATGATTTTATCATTTTAAAGTATGAAATGACATAAAACTCTTACGATAATTTATTTAAATATGATAAGTTCATCACTGTTTTTTGTTGTACATTCAAGTCTTTTATGTATATCAATAGCTTAAATCATTATAAAGATAGACAAGTGTAGAATTTTAACAAATAATGAAACAAAGTATTTTAATAGCAACAAAAAGATGTAATTGTATTATCATGTTTATTTATAAGATTTAGTTTATATGCTCAAAATAGTGTATTTTTTTTTTCTATGCATCCGATAAAGGGACATTTTAGAAACTAAAGTATGAAAGTAGCATCATAGCGTGATATGATTTGAGGGATGTGTGAAAAATTTACATTCTTAGTATATAAAAATTACAGTTTATTTTTTGACAGCATAAATAGGCCAGTCTATTAAAATAAAATAAATGTACTTTTTTTTATATTTTTTCGTTTTATGTGGTTCCTTAAATTCAAAATTTTGGTCTCTTAAATTTTTTTAATTTTATTTTGGTCTTTAAATTGTAAATGAAAGACACTTTGGTCTTTTCTAATAGTTTCACAAATTTTCCAACGTTGGCCTTATGTTTCCATCTATTGTTGTTTCCATTACATTTTTTGACAAACTGTTTCCAATAATAGAATGAAGCTGACAACGTTTCAACCTATATCTTGAGTTTTAATTACAAATATTTTACCACTGGGCTAAATCGTTTAATGTGTAGGTTGGTCGTAGATTTAATATATATATATTATAATTTATTTTTTAGATGAAAATAAATAATAAAATATAGTAGTATATATTAAAGTTATATAATTTAAACATTTATTTTAATATATACATATTATAATTATTATTACTTAAAGTTTAAAGTTTAAATGATACGTGATTTTTGTTAAAAATGGTTGAATAAATTACAATGCATAATAATATAATTAGTGGGATGAATACATTAAAAGACAAATTTTTAATTAATTTTATATATGATAATATAATCAATGGACGAAATATATTAAGAAACTAAATATATTAAGAAACTAAAGTGTATAACTATTTGCAATTGAGAAGTTTAAATAGTAGTAATAATAATCATGCATGACTCTTGGATATTTTTAACACAATTGTTAACGTAAATATTTACATTGTTACCCATAATTTAGGAGGGAAAATTTTACTTAACTACAAATCACTTTTATAGAACATTTTAAAAAATTTAATATACTTTTCTATTTTCCCAATACAAGTGTATCTTTTGTCCTTTGGATACTTTTACATAACTCCTCACAAAGAATATTTAGTTGTGTAAAGTAGTAATAAACGCTGCCACGCTCTTTAATACCGTTCAATCAATATCGACAATTCAACCAATAAGTACGTTTGTGTCATTGGTTAAACAATTAGGTCTTTTTCGTCGTCCATAGGCTTATTCTAATCCAATAACAGTTTTTAACCAACCTTGTGCATCCAATAAATGCGTTTGTGTCATTGGTTGAACATTTAGGTCTTTTTCGTCATCCCTAGGCTTATTCTAATCCAATTAGGGTTTTTAACCAATCTTGTGCATCCAATAAGTGCGTTTGTGTCATTGGTTGAACATTTAGGTCATTTTCGTCCTCCCTAGGCTTATTCTAATTCAATAAGGGTTTTTCATTAATCTTGTGCATCCAATAAGTGATTTTGTGTCATTGGTTTAACAAATAGGTCATTTTCGTCCTCCCTAGGCTTATTCTAATCCAATTAGGGTTTTTAACCAACCTTGTGGATCCAATAAGTGCGTTTGCGTCATTGGTTGAGCATTTAGGTCATTTTCGTCCTCCATAGGCTTATTCTAATCCATTTAAGGTTTTTAACCAATCTTGTGCATTCAATAAGTGCGTTTGTGTCATTGGTTTAACACTAAGGACATTTTCGTTCTCCCTAGGCTTATTCTAATCCAATTAGGGTTTATAACCAACATTGTGCATCCAATAAGTGCGTTTGTGTCATTGGTTGAACATTTAAGTCATTTACGTCCTCCCTAGACTTATTCTAATCCAATTAAGGTTTTTAAGTAATCTTTTGCATCCAATAAGTGCGTTTGTGTCATTAGTTTAACCATTAGGTCATTTTCGTCATCCCTAGGCTTATTCTAATCCAATTAGGGTTTTTAACCAATCTTGTGCAACCAATAAGTGCGTTTGTGTCATTGGTTCAACATTTAGGTCATTTTCGTCCTCCCTAGGCTTATTCTAATCCAATTAGGGTTTTTCATTAACCTTGTGCATCCAATAAGCGCGTTTGTGTCATTGGTTAAACAATTAGGTTATTTTCGTCCTCCCTAGGCTTATTCTAATCCAATAACGGTTCTTAACCAACCTTGTGCATTCAATAAGTGCGTTTGTGTGATTGGTTGAACATTTAGGTCTTTTTCGTCCTTCCTAGGCTTATTCTAATCCGATTAGGATTTTTAACCAATCTTGCGCATCCAATAAGTGCGTTTGTGTCATTGGTTCAACATTTAGGTCATTTTCTTCCTCCCTAGGATTATTCTAATCCAATTAGAGTTTTGCATTAATCTTGGCAATCCAATAAGTGATTTTGTGTCAATGGTTTAATAATTAGGTCGTTTTCATCCTCCTTAGGCTTATTCTAATCCAATTACGGTTTTGAACCAACCTTGTGCATCCAATAAGTGCGTTTGTGTCATTGGTTGAGCCTTTAGGTCATTTTCGTCCTCTCTAGGCTTATTCTAATCCAGTTAGGGTTTTTAACCAATTTTGTGCATTCAATAAGTGCGTTTGTGTCATTGGTTTAACACTTAGGTCATTTTCGTCCTCCCTAGGCTTATTATAATCCAATTAAGGTTTATAACCAATTTTGGGCATCTAATAAGTGCGTTTGTGTCATTGGTTGAACATTGAGGTCATTTTTGTCCTCCCTAGGCTTATTCTAATCCAATTAGGGTTCTTAAGTAATTTTGCATCTAATAAGTGCGTTTGTGTCATTGGTTTAACAATTAGGTCATTTTCGTCCTCCCTAGGCTTATTCTAATCCAATAAGGGTTTTTAACCAACCTTGTGCATCAAATAAGTGTGTTTGTGTCATTGGTTGAGCATTTAGGTCATTTTCGTTCTCCCTAGACTTATTCTAATCCAATTAGGGTTTTAAACCAATCTTGTGCATCCAGCAAGTGCGTTTGTGTCATTGGTTCAACATTTAGGTCATTTTCGTCCTCCTTAGGCTTATTGTGATCCAATTAGTGTTTTTCATTAATCTTGTGCATCCAATAAGTGATTTTGTGTCATGGGTTTAACAATTAGGTCATTTTCGTCCTCCCTAGGATTATTCTAATCCAATTAGGGTTTTCAGTTAATCTTTTGTATTCAATAAGTGCGTTTATGTCATTGGTTTAACAATTAGGTCATTTTCGTCCTCCCTAGGAGTATTCAAATCCAATAAGGGTTTTTAACCAACCTTGAGCATCAAATAAGTGTGTTTGTGTCATTGGTTGAGCATTTAGGTCATTTTCGTTCTCCCTAGACTTATTCTAATCCATTTAGGGTTTTAAACCAATCTTGTGCATCCAGCAAGTGCGTTTGTGTCATTGGTTCAACATTTAGGTCATTTTCGTCCTCCTTAGGCTTATTGTGATCCAATTAGGGTTTTTCATTAATCTTGTGCATCCAATAAGTGATTTTGTGTCATTGGTTTAACAATTAGGTAATTTTCGTCCTCCCTAGGATTATTCTAATCCAATTAGGGTTTTCAATTAATCTTTTGTGTTCAATAAGTGCGTTTATGTCATTGGTTTAACAATTAGGTCATTTTCGTCCTCCCTAGGCTTATTTTAATCCAATAAGGGTTTTTAACCAACCTTGTGCATCAAATAAGTGTGTTTGTGTCATTGGTTGAGCATTTAGGTCATTTTTGTTCTCCCTAGACTTATTATAATCCAATTAGGGTTTTAAACCAATCTTGTGCATCCAGTAAGTGCGTTTGTGTCATTGGTTCAACATTTAGGTCATTTTCGTCCTCCTTAGGCTTATTCTGATCCAATTAGGGTTTTTCATTAATCTTGTGCATCCAATAAGTGATTTTGTGTCATTGGTTTAACAATTAGGTCATTTTCGTCCTCCTTAGGCTTATTCTAATCCAATAAGGGTTTTTAACCAACCTTGTGCATCAAATAAGTGTGTTTGTCTCTTTGGTTGAGCATTTAGGTCATTTTCGTTCTCCCTAGACTTATTCTAATCCAATTAGGGTTTTAAACCAATCTTGTGCATCCAGTAAGTGCGTTTGTGTCATTGGTTCAACATTTAGGTCATTTTCGTCCTCCTTAGGCTTATTGTGATCCAATTAGGGTTTTTCATTAATCTTGTGCATCCAATAAGTGATTTTGTGTCATTGGTTTAACAATTAGGTAATTTTCGTCCTCCCTAGGATTATTCTAATCCAATTAGGGTTTTTAATTAATCTTTTGTATTCAATAAGTGCGTTTATGTCATTGGTTTAACAATAGGTCATTTTCGTCCTCCCTAGGCTTATTCTAATCCAATACGGGTTTTTAACCAACCTTGTGCATCAAATAAGTGCGTTTGTGTCATTGGTTGAGCATTTAGGTCATTTTCGTTCTCCCTAGACTTATTCTAATCCAATTATGGTTTTAAACCAATCTTGTGCATCCAGTAAGTACGTTTGTGTCATTGGTTCAACATTTAGGTCATTTTCGTCCTCCTTAGGCTTATTGTGATCCAATTAGGGTTTTTCCATTAATCTTGTGCATCCAATAAGTGATTTTGTGTCATTGGTTTAACAATTAGGTAATTTTCGTCCTCCCTAGGCTTATGCTTAGCCAATAAGGGTTTTTAACCAACCGTGTGCACCCAATAAGTGCGTTTGTGACA
>JBBPBP010009777.1:22544794-22575445 GCA_037974735.1 Cicer chorassanicum
TTAGGTAATTTTCGTCCTCCCTAGGATTATTCTAATCCAATTAGGGTTTTTAATTAATCTTTTGTATTCAATAAGTGCGTTTATGTCATTGGTTTAACAATAGGTCATTTTCGTCCTCCCTAGGCTTATTCTAATCCAATAAGGGTTTTTAACCAACCTTGTGCATCAAATAAGTGCTTTTGTGTCATTGGTTGAGCATTTAGGTCATTTTCGTTCTCCCTAGACTTATTCTAATCCAATTATGGTTTTAAACCAATCTTGTGCATCCAGTAAGTACGTTTGTGTCATTGGTTCAACATTTAGGTCATTTTCGTCCTCCTTAGGCTTATTGTGATCCAATTAGGGTTTTTCCATTAATCTTGTGCATCCAATAAGTGATTTTGTGTCATTGGTTTAACAATTAGGTAATTTTCGTCCTCCCTAGGCTTATGCTTAGCCAATAAGGGTTTTTAACCAACCGTGTGCACCCAATAAGTGCGTTTGTGACATTGGTTGAACATTTAGGTCATATTCTTACTCCCTAGGCTTATTCTAATCCAATTAGGATTTTTAACCAATCTTGTGCATCCTATAAGTGCGTTTTTGTCAATGGTTTAACAATTTGGTGATTTTCGTCCTCCCTAGGCTTATTCTAATCGAATTAGGGTTTTTAACCAATCTTGTGCTTCCAACAAATGCGTTTGTGTCATCGGTTTAACAATTAGTTCATTTTCGTCCTCCCTAGGCTTATTCTAATCCAATAAGGGTTTTTAACCAATCTTGTGCATTCAATAAGTGTGTTTGTGTCATTGGTTGAACATTTAGGTCATTTTTGATCTCCCTAGGCTTATTCTAATCCAATTAAGGTTTTTATCTAATCTTGTGCCTCCAATAAGTGTGTTTGTGTCTTTCGTTGAACATTTTGGTCATTTTCGTCCTCTCTAAGCTTATTCTAATCCAATTAGGGTTTTTAATTAATCTTGTGCATCCAATAAGTGCGTTTGTGTCATTAGTTTAACAATTAGGTCGTTTTCGTCCTCCCGAGGCTTATTCTAATCCAATAAGGGTTTTTAACCAACCTTGTGCATCCAATAAGTGCGTTTGTGTCATTGGTTGAACATTTAGGTCTTTTTGGTCCTCCTTAGGCTTATTCTAATCCAATTAGGGTTTTTAACCAATCCTGTGCATCCAATAAGTGCGTTTGTGTCATTGGTTCAAGATTTAGGTCATTTTCGTCCTCCCTAGGCTTATTCTAATCCAATTTGGGTTTTTCATTAATCTTGTGCATCCAATAAGTGAGTTTGTGTCATTGGTTTAACAATTAGGTCATTTTCGTCCTCCCTAGGTTTATTCTAATCAATTAGGGTTTTTAACCAACCTTGTGGATTTACTTAGTGCGTTTGTGTCATTGGTTGAAATTTAGGTCATTTTCGTCCTCCCTAGGCTTATTCTAATCCAATTAAGGTTTTTAACCAATCTTGTGCATTCAATAAGTGCGTTCGTGTCATTGATTTAACACTTAGGACATTTTCGTCCTCCCTAGGCTTATTGTAATCCCATTAGGGTTTATAACCCACCTTGTGCATCCAATAAGTGCGTTTGTTTCATTGGTTGAACAATTAGGTCATTTATGTCATCCCTAGACTTATTCTAATCCAATTAAGGTTTTTAAGTTATCTTTTGCATCCAATAAGTGCGTTTGTGGAATTGGTTTAACAAATAGGTCATTTTCGTCCTCCCTAGGCTTATTCTAATCCAATAAGGGATTTTAACCAACCCTATTGCATCCAATAAGTGCGTTTGTGTCATTTGTTGAGCATTTAGGTCATTTTCGTCGTCCCTAGGTTTATTCTAATCCAATTTTGGTTTTTAACCTATCTTGTGCATCCAATAAGTGCGTTTGTGTCATTGGTTAAACATTTAGGTCATTTTCGTCCTCCCTAGGCTTATTCTAATCCAATTAGGGTTTTTCATTAACCTTGTGCATCCAATAAGTGCGTTTGTGTCATTGGTTAAACAATTAGGTCATTTTCGTCCTCCCTAGGCTTATTCTAATCCAATAACGGTTTGGAACCAACCTTGTGCATCCAATAAGTGCATTTGTGTCATAGGTTGAACATTTAGGTCTTTTTCGTCCTCCCTAGGCTTATTATAATCCAATTAGGGTTTTTAACCAATCTTGTGCATCCAATAAGCGCGTTTGTGTCATTGGTTCAATATTTAGGTCATTTTCGTCCTCCCAAGGCTTATTCTAATCCAATTAGAGTTTTTCATTAATCTTGTCAATCCAATAAGTGATTTTGTGTCATTGGTTTAACAATTAGGTCATTTTCGTCCATGATAGGCTTATTCTAATCCAATTAGGGTTTTTAACCAACGTTGTGCATCCAAGAAGTGTGTTTGTGTCATTGGTTGAGCATTTAGGTCATTTTCGTCCTCCCTATGCTTATTCTAATCCAATTAAGATTTTTAACCAATTTTGTGCATTCAATAAGTGCGTTTGTGTCTTTGGTTGAGCATTTAGGTCATTTTCGTCCTCCTTAGGCTTATTGTGATCCAATTAGTGTTTTTCATTAATCTTGTGCATCCAATAAGTGATTTTGTGTCATTGGTTTAACAATTAGGTCATTTTCGTCCTCCCTAGGATTATTCTAATCCAATTAGGGTTTTCAATTAATCTTTTGTATTCAATAAGTGCGTTTATGTCATTGGTTTAACAATTAGGTCATTTTCGTCCTCCCTAGGCTTATTCTAATCCAATAAGGGTTTTTAACCAACCTTGTGCATCAAATAAGTGTGTTTGTTTCATTGGTTGAGCATTTAGGTCATTTTCGTTCTCCCTAGACTTATTCTAACCCATTTAGGGTTTTAAACCAATCTTGTGCATCCAGCAAGTGCGTTTGTGTCATTGGTTCAACATTTAGGTCATTTTCGTCCTCCTTAGGCTTATTGTGATCCAATTAGGGTTTTTCATTAATCTTGTGCATCCAATAAGTGATTTTGTGTCATTGGTTTAACAATTAGGTCATTTTCGTCCTCCCTAGGATTATTCTATTCCAATTAGGGTTTTCAATTAATCTTTTGTATTCAATAAGTGCGTTTATGTCATTGGTTTAACAATTAGGTCATTTTCGTCCTCCCTAGGCTTATTCTAATCCAATAAGGGTTTTTAACCAACCTTGAGCATCAAATAAGTGTGTTTGTGTCATTGGTTGAGCATTTAGGTCATTTTCGTTCTCCCTAGACTTATTCTAATCCATTTAGGGTTTTAAACCAATCTTGTGCATCCAGCAAGTGCGTTTGTGTCATTGGTTCAACATTTAGGTCATTTTCGTCCTCCTTAGGCTTATTGTGATCCAATTAGGGTTTTTCATTAATCTTGTGCATCCAATAAGTGATTTTGTGTCATTGGCTTAACAATTAGGTAATTTTCGTCCTCCCTAGGATTATTCTAATCCAATTAGGGTTTTCAATTAATCTTTTGTATTCAATAAGTGCGTTTACGTCATTGGTTTAACAATAGGTCATTTTCGTCCCCCCTAGGCTTATTCTAATCCAATAAGGGTTTTTAACCAACCTTGTGCATCAAATAAGTGCGTTTGTGTCATTGGTTGAGCATTTAGGTCATTTTCGTTCTCCCTAGATTTATTCTAATCCAATTAGGGTTTTAAACCAATCTTGTGCATCCAGTAAGTACGTTTGTGTCATTGGTTCAACATTTAGGTCATTTTCGTCCTCCTTAGGCTTATTGTGATCCAACTAGGGTTTTTCATTAATCTTGTGCATCCAATAAGTGATTTTGTGTCATTGGTTTAACAATTAGGTAATTTTCGTCCTCCCTAGGCTTTTTCTTAGCCAATAAGGGTTTTTAACCAACCGTGTGCACCCAATAAGTGCGTTTGTGACATTGGTTGAACATTTAGGTCATATTCTTACTCCCTAGGCTTATTCTAATCCAATTAGGATTTTTAACCAATCTTGTGCATCCTATAAGTGCGTTTTTGTCAATGGTTTAACAATTTGGTGATTTTCGTCCTCCCTAGGCTTATTCTAATCGAATTAGGGTTTTTAACCAATCTTGTGCTTCCAACAAGTGCGTTTGTGTCATCGGTTTAACAATTAGTTCATTTTCGTCCTCCCTAGGCTTATTCTAATCCAATAAGGGTTTTTAACCAATCTTGTGCAGTCAATAAGTGTGTTTGTGTAATTGGTTGAACATTTAGGTCACTTTCGACCTCCCTAGTTATATTCTAATCCATTTAAGGTTTTTAACCAATCTTGTGCATTCAATAAGTGTGTTTGTGTCATTGGTTGAACATTTAGGTCGTTTTTGATCTCCCTAGGCTTATTCTAATCCAATTAAGGTTTTTATCTAATCTTGTGCCTCCAATAAGTGTGTTTGTGTCATTCGTTGAACATTTTGGTCATTTTCGTCCTCTCTAAGCTTATTCTAATCCAATTAGGGTTTTTAATTAATCTTGTGCATCCAATAAGTGCGTTTGTGTCAATAGTTTAACAATTAGGTCGTTTTCGTCCTCCCTAGGCTTATTCTAATCCAATAAGGGTTTTTAACCAACCTTGTGCATCCAATAAGTGCGTTTGTGTCATTGGTTGAACATTTAGGTCTTTTTGGTCCTCCTTAGGCTTATTCTAATCCAATTAGGGTTTTTAACCAATCCTGTGCATCCAATAAGTGCGTTTGTGTCATTGGTTAAAGATTTAGGTCATTTTCGTCCTCCCTAGGCTTATTCTAATCCAATTTGGGTTTTTCATTAATCTTGTGCATCCAATAAGTGAGTTTGTGTCATTGGTTTAACAATTAGGTCATTTTCGTCCTCCCTAGGTTTATTCTAATCAATTAGGGTTTTTAACCAACCTTGTGGATTTACTTAGTGCGTTTGTGTCATTGGTTGAGAATTTAGGTCGTTTTCGTCCTCCCTAGGCTTATTCTAATCCAATTAAGGTTTTTAACCAATCTTGTGAGTTCAATAAGTGCGTTCGTGTGATTGATTTAAACCCTTAGGTCATTTTCGTCCTGCCTAGGCTTATTGTAATCCCATTAGGGTTTATAACCAACCTTGTGCATCCAATAAGTGCGTTTGTTTCATTGGTTGAACAATTAGGTCATTTATGTCATCCCTAGACTTATTCTAATCCAATTAAGGTTTTTAAGTTATCTTTTGCATCCAATAAGTGTGTTTGTGGCATTGGTTTAACAAATAGGTCATTTTCGTCTTCCCTAGGCTTATTCTAATCCAATAAGGGATTTTAACCAACCCTATTGCATCCAATAAGTGCGTTTGTGTCATTTGTTGAGCATTTAGGTCATTTTCGTTGTCCCTAGGCTTATTCTAATCCAATTTGGGTTTTTAACCTATCTTGTGCATCCAATAAGTGCGTTTGTGTCATTGGTTAAACATTTAGGTCATTTTCGTCCTCCCTAGGCTTATTCTAATCCAATTAGGGTTTTTCATTAACCTTGTGCATCCAATAAGTGCGTTTGTGTCATTGGTTAAACAATTAGGTCATTTTCGTCCTCCCTAGGCTTATTCTAATCCAATAACGGTTTGGAACCAACCTTGTGCATCCAATAAGTGCATTTGTGTCATAGGTTGAACATTTAGGTCTTTTTCGTCCTCCCTAGGCTTATTCTAATCCAATTAGGGTTTTTAACCAATCTTGTGCATCCAATAAGTGCGTTTGTGTCATTGGTTCAATATTTAGGTCATTTTCGTCCTCCCAAGGCTTATTCTAATCCAATTAGAGTTTTTCATTAATCTTGTCAATCCAATAAGTGATTTTGTGTCATTGGTTTAACAATTAGGTCATTTTCGTCCATGATAGGCTTATTCTAATCCAATTAGGGTTTTTAACCAACCTTGTGCATCCAAGAAGTGTGTTTGTGTCATTGGTTGAGCATTTAGGTCATTTTTGTCCTCCTTATGCTTATTCTAATCCAATTAAGATTTTTAACCAATTTTGTGCATTCAATAAGTGCGTTTGTGTCATTGGTTTAACACTTAGGTCATTTTCGTTCTCCCTAGGCTTATTCTAATCCAATTCAGGTTTATAACCAATTTTGGGCATCTAATAAGTGCGTTTGTGTCATTGGTTGAACATTGAGGTCATTTTTGTCCTCCCTAGGCTTATTCTAATCCAATTAGGGTTTTTAATTAATCTTTTGCATCCAATAAGTGCGTTTGTGTCATTGGGTTAACAATTAGGTCTTTTTGATCCTACCTAGGCAAATTCTAGTCCATTAAGGGTTTTTAACCAACCTTGTGCATCTTATAAGTGCGTTTGTGTCATTGGTTTAACATTTAAGTCATTTTCATCCTCCCTAGGCTTATTTTAATCCAACTAGGGTTTTTAATTAATCTTTTGCATTCAATAAGTGCGTTTGTATCATTGGTTTAACATTTAGGTCATTTTCGTCCTCCCTAGGCTTTTTCTAATCCAATTAGAGTTTTTCATTAATCTTGTCAATCCAATAAGTGATTTTCTGTCATTGGTTTAACAATTATGTCATTTTTGTCCTCCTTAGGCTTATTCTAATCCAATTAGGGTTTTTAACCAACCTTGTGCATCCAATAAGTGCGTTTGTGTCATTGGTTAAGCCTTTAGGTCATTTTCTTCTTCCCTAGGCTTATTCGAATCCAATTAGGATTTTTAACCAATTTTGTGCATTCAATAAGTGTGTTTGTGTCATTGGTTTAACACTTAGGTCATTTTCGTACTCCCTATGCTTATTCTAATCCAATAAGTGTTTATAACCAATTTTGGGCATCTAATAAGTGCGTTTGTATCATTGGTTGAACATTGAGGTTATTTTTGTCTTCCCTAAGCTTATTCTAATCCAATTAGGGTTTTTATTTAATCTTTTGCATCCAATAAAATCCTTTGTGTCATTGGTTTAACAATTAGGTCTTTTTGATCTTACCTAGGCTATTTCTAATCCAATAAGGGTTTTTCATTAATCTTGTGCATCCTATAAGTGATTTTGTGTCATTGGTTTAACAATTAGGTCATTTTCGTCCTCTCTAGGCTTATTCTAATCCAATTAGGGTTTTTAACCAACCTTGTGGCTCCAATTAATGCGTTTGTGTCATTGGTTGAGCATTTAGGTCATTTTCGTCTTTCCTAGGCTTATTCTAATCCAATTAAGGTTTTTAACCAATCATGTGCATTCAATAAGTGCGTTTGTGTCATTGGTTTAACACTGAGGTAATTTTCGTTTTCCCTAAGCTTATTCTAATCCAATAAGGGTTTTTAACCAACCTTGTGCATCCATTAAGTGCGTTGTTTCATTGGTTGAGGATTTAGGTCATTTTCATCCTCCCTAGGCTTATTTTAATCCAACTAGGGTTTTTGATTAACCTTTTGCATTCAATAAGTGCGTTTGTGTAATTGGTTTAACAATTAGGTTATTTTCGTCCTCCCTAGGCTTATTTTAATCCAATAAGGGTTTTTAACCAACCTTGTGCATCAAATAAGTGCGTTTGTGTAATTGGTTGAGCATTTAGGTCATTTTCGTTATCCCTAGGCTTATTCTAATCCAATTAGGGTTTTAAACCAATCTTGTGCATCCAGTAAGTGCGTTTGGGTAATTGGTTCAACATTTAGGTCATTTTCGTCCTCTTTAGGCATATTGTAATCCAATTAGGGTTTTTCATTAATCTTGTGCATCCAATGCGATTTTGTGTCATTGGTTAATTAATTAGGTCATTTACGTCCTTCCTAGGCTTATTCTAATCCAATAACGGTCTTGAACCAACCTTGTGCATCCAATAAGTGTGTTTGTGTCATTGGTTGAACATTTAGGTCTTTTTCGTCCTCCCTAGGCTTATTCTAATCCAATTAGGGTTTTTAACCAATCTTGTGCATTCAATAAGTGCGTTTGTGTCATTGGTTCAACATTTAGGTCATTTTCATCCTCCCTAGGCTTATTCTAATCCAATTAGGGCTTTTAACCAATTTTGTGCATTCAATAAGTGCATTTATGTCATTGGTTCAACATTTAGGTCATTTTCATCTTCCCTAGGCTTATTCTATTCTAATTAGGGTTTTCATTAACCTTGTGCATCCAATAAGTGTATTTGTGTGATTGGTTAAACAATTAGGTTTATTTCGTCCTCCCCATGCTTATTCTAATCCAATAACGGATTAGAACCAACCTTGTGCATCCAATAAGTGCGTTTGTGTCATTGGTTGAACATTAAGGTCTTTTTCGTCCTCCCTAGGCTTATTCTAATCCAATTAGGGTTTTTAACCAATCTTGTGCATCCAATAAGTGTGTTTGTGTCATTGGTTCAACATTTAGGTCATTTTCGTCCTCCCTAGGCTTATTCTAATCCAATAAGAGTTTTTCATTAATCTTGTCAGTCCAATAAGTGATTTTGTGTCATCGGTTTAACTATTAGGTCATTTTTGTCCTCCTTAGGCTTAATCTAATCCAATTAGGGTTTTTAACCAACCTTGTGCATCCAATAAGTGCGTTTGTGTCATTGGTTGAGCATTTAGGTCATTTTCGTCCTCCCTAGGCTTATTCTAATCCAATTAGGATTTTTAACCAATTTTGTGCATTCAATAAGTGCGTTTGTGTCATTGGTTTAACACTTATGTCATTTTCGTCCTCCCTAGGCTTATTCTAATCCAATTAGGGTTTTTAATTAATCTTTTGCATCCATTAAGTGCATTTGTGTCATTGGTTTAACAATTAGGTCTTTTTGATCTTACCTAGGCAAATTCTAATCCAATAAGGGTTTTTCACTAATCTTGTGCATCCAATAAGTGATTTTGTGTCATTGGTTTAACAATTAGGTCATTTTCGTCCTCTCTAGGCTTATTCTAATCCAATTAGGGTTTTTAACCACCTTTTGGATCCAATTAGTGCGTTTGTATCATTGGTTGAGCATTTAGGTCATTTTCGTCCTCCCTAGGCTTATTCTAATCCAATTAAGGTTTTTAACCAATCTTGTGCATTCAATAAGTTTGTTTGTGTCATTGGTTTAACACTTACGTAATTTTCGTTTTCCATAGGCTTATTCTAAACCAATTAGGGTTTATAACTAACCTTGTGCATCAGATAAGTGTGTTTGTGTCATTGGTTGAACAATTAGGTCATTTACTTCCCCCAAGACTTATTCTAATCCAATTAAGGTTCTTAAGTTATCTTTTGCATCCAATAACTGCTTTTGTGTCATTGGTTTAACAATTAGGTCATTTTCGTCCTCCCTAGGCTTATTCTTATCCAATAAGGGTTTTTAACCAACCTTGTGCATCCAATAAGTGCGTTTGTGTCATTAGTTGAGCATTTAGGTCATTTTCGTCCTCCATAGGCTTATTCTAATCCAATTTGGGTTTTTAACCTATCTTGTGCATCCAATAAATGCGTTTGTGTCATTGGTTCAACATTTAGGTCATTTTCGTCCTCCCTAGGCTTATTCTAATCCAATTAGGGTTTTTCATTAACCTTGTGCATCCAATAAGTGCGTTTGTATCATTGGTTAAACAATTAGGTCATTTTCTTCCTCCCTAGGCTTATTCTAATCCAATTAGGGTTTTTAACCAATCTTGTGCATCTAATAAGTGCGTTTGTGTCATCGGTTCAACATTTAGGTCATTTTCGTCCTCCCTAGGTTTATTCTAATGCAATTAGAGTTTTTCATTAATCTTGTCAATCCATTAAGTGATTTTGTGTCGTTGGTTTAACAATTAGGTCATTTTTCGTCCTTCTTAGGCTTTTTCTAATCCAATTAGGGTTTTTAACCAACCTTGTGCATCCAATAAGTGCGTTTGAGTCGTTGGTTGAGCATTTAGGTCATTTTCGTCCTCCCTAGGCTTATTCTAATCCAATTAGGATTTTTAACCAATTTTGTGCATTCAATAAGTGCATTTGTGTCATTGGTTTAACACTTAGGTCATTTTCTTCCTCCCTAGGCTTATTCTAATCCAATTCAAGTTTATAACCAATTTTGGGACTCTAATAAGTGCGTTTGTGTCATTGGTTGAACATTGAGGTCATTTTTGTTCTCCCTAGGCTTATTCTAATCCAATTAGGGTTTTTAATTAATCTTTTGAATCCAATAAGTGCGTTTGTGTCATTGGGTTAACAATTAGGTCTTTTTGATCCTACCTAAGCAAATTCTAATCCAATTAGGGTTTTTAACCAATCTTGTGCATTCAATAAGTGCGTTTGTGTCATTGGTTCAACATTTAGGTCATTTTCATCCTCCCTAGGCTTATTCTAATCCAATTAGGGTTTTTAACCAATTTTGTGCATTCAATAAGTGCGTTTGTCTCATTGGTTCAACATTTAGGTCATTTTCATCCTCCCTAGGCTTATTCTAATCCAATTAGGGTTTTCATTAACCTTGTGCATCCAATAAGTGTGTTTGTGTCATTGGTTAAACAATTAGGTTTATTTCGTCCTCCCCAGGCTTATTCTAATCCAATAACGGTTTAGAACCAACCTTGTGCATCCAATAAGTGTGTTTGTGTCATTGGTTGAACATTAAGGTCTCTTTCGTCCTCCCTAGGCTTATTCTAATCTAATTAGGGTTTTTAACCAATCTTGTGCATCCAAGAAGATTGTTTGTGTCATTGGTTCAACATATAGGTCATTTTCGTCCTCCCTAGGCTTGTTCTAATCCAATTAGAGTTTTTCATTAATCTTGTCAGTCCAATAAGTGATTTTGTGTCATCGGTTTAACAATTAGGTCATTTTTGTCCTCCTTAGGCTTAT
The DNA here is from genome assembly GCA_037974735.1 of Cicer chorassanicum. Classification (NCBI taxonomy): domain Eukaryota; kingdom Viridiplantae; phylum Streptophyta; class Magnoliopsida; order Fabales; family Fabaceae; genus Cicer; species Cicer chorassanicum. Next base: position 22,555,518 of record JBBPBP010009777.1, read on the forward strand.
TCTAATTCAATTAGGGTTTTTTACCAACCTTGTGCATCAAATAAGTGCGTTTGTGTCATTGGTTGAGCATTTAGGTCATTTTCGTCCTCCCTAGGCTTATTCTAATCCAATTAGAATTTTTAACCAATTTTGTGCATTCAATAAAGTGCGTTTGTGTCATTGGTTTAACACTTAGGTCATTTTTGTCCTCCCTAGGCTTATTCTAATCCATAAGGGTTTATAACAATTTTGGGCATCTAATAAGTGCGTTTGTGTCATTGGTTGAACATTGAGGTCATTTTTGTCCTCCGTAGGCTTATTCTAATCCAATTAGGGTTTTTAATTAATCTTTTGCATCCAATAAGTGCATTTGTGTCATTGGTTTAACAATTAGTTCTTTTTGATCTTACCTAGGCAAATTCTAATCCAATAAGGGTTTTTCACTAATCTTGTGCATCCAATAAGTGATTTTGTGTCATTGGTTTAACAATTAGGTCATTTTTGTCCTCTCTAGGCTTATTCTAATCCAATTAGGGTTTTTAACCACCTTGTGGATCCAATAAGTGCATTTGTATCATTGGTTGAGCATTTAGGTCATTTTCGTCCTCCCAAAGCTTATTCTAATCCAATTAAGGTTTTTAACCAATCTTGTGCATTCAATAAGTTTGTTTGTGTCATTGGTTTAACACTTAGGTAATTTTCGTTTTCCATAGGATTATTCTAATCCAATTAGGGTTTATAACTAACCTTGTGCATCAGATAAGTGTGTTTGTGTCATTGGTTGAACAATTAGGTCATTTACTTCCCCCTAGACTTTATCTAATCCAATTAAGGTTTTTAAGTTATCTTTTGCATCCAATAAGTGCTTTTGTGTCATTGGTTTAACAATTAGGTCATTTTCGTCCTCCCTAGGCTTATTCTAATCCAATTAGGATTTTTAACCAATTTTGTGCATTCAATAAGTGCATTTGTGTCATTGGTTTAACACTTAGGTCATTTTCGTCCTCCCTAGGCTTATTCTAATCTAATTCAAGTTTATAACCAATTTTGGGCATCTAATAAGTGCGTTTGTGTCATTGGTTGAACATTGAGGTCATTTTTGTTCTCCCTATGCTTATTCTAATCCAATTAGGGTTTTTAATTAATCTTTTGCATCCAATAAGTGCGTTTGTGTCATTCGGTTAACAATTAGGTCTTTTTGATCCTACCTAAGCAAATTCTAGTCCAATAAGGGTTTTTAACCAACGTTGTGCATCCATTAAGTGCGTTTGTGTCATTGGTTGAGGATTTAGGTCATTTTCATCCTCCCGAGGCTTATTTTAATCCAACTAGGGTTTTTAATTAACCTTTTGCATTCAATAAGTGCGTTTGTGTAATTGGTTTAACAATTAGGTTATTTACGTCCTCCCTAGGCTTATTTTAATCCAATAAGGGTTTTTAACCAACCTTGTGCATCAAATAAGTGCGTTTGTGTAATTGGTTGAGCATTTAGGTCATTTTCGTCCTCTTTAGGCATATTGTAATCCAATAAGTGTTTTTCATTAATCTTGTGCATCCAATGCGATTTTGTGTCATTGGTTTAACATTTAGGTCATTTTCGTCCTCCCTAGGCTTATTCTAATCCAATTAGGGTTTTTCATTTACCTTGTGCATCCAATAAGTGTGTTTGTGTCACTGGTTAATTAATTAGGTCATTTACATCCTCTGTAGGCTTATTCTAATCCAATAACGGTCTTGAACCAACTTTGTGCATCCAATAAGTGCGTTTGTGTCATTGGTTGAACATTTAGGTGTTTTTCGTCCTCCCTAGGCTTATTCTAATCCAATTAAGGTTTTAAACCAATCTTGTGCATCCAGTAAGTGCGTTTGTGTAATTGGTTGAGCATTTAGGTCATTTTCGTTATCCTTAGGCTTATTCTAATCCAATTAGAATTTTTAACCAATTTTGTGCATTCAATAAGTGCGTTTGTGTCATTGGTTTAACACTTAGGTCATTTTCGTCCTCCCTAGGCTTATTCTAATCCAATTAGGGTTTTCATTAACCTTGTGCATCCAATAAGTGTGTTTGTGGCATTGGTTAGACAATTAGGTTTATTTCGTCCTCCCCAGGATTATTCTAATCCAATAACGGTTTAGAACCAACCTTGTGCATCCAATAAGTGCGTTTGTGTCATTGGTTGAGTATTTAGGTCATTTTCGTCCCCCCTAGGCTTATTCTAATCCAATTAGGATTTTTAATCAATTTTGTGCATTCAATAAGTGCATTTGTGTCATTGGTTCAACATTTAGGTCATTTTCGTCCTCCCTAGGCTTATTCTAATCCAATTAGGGTTTTTCATTAACCTTGTGCATCCAATAAGTGCGTTTGTGTCATTGGTTAAACAATTAGGTCGTATTCGTCCTCCCTAGGCTTATTCTAATCCAATAACGGTGTTGAACCAACCTTGTGCATCCAATAAGTGCGTTTGTGTCATTGGTTCAACATTTGGGTCATTTTCGTCCTCCCTAGGCTTATTCTAATCCAATTAAGGTTTTAAACCAATCTTGTGCATCCAGTAAGTGCGTTTGTGTAATTGGTTGAGCATTTAGGTCATTTTCATTATCCTTAGGCTTATTCTAATCCAATTAGAAATTTTCATTAATCTTGTCAATCCAATAAGTGATTTTGTGTCATTGGTTTAACAATTAGGTTATTTTTGTCCTCCTTAGGCTTATTCTAATCCAATTAGGGTTTTTAACCAACCTTGTGGATCCAATTAGTGCGTTTGTGTCATTAGTTGAGCATTTAGAGCATTTTCGTCCTCCCTAGGCTTATTCTAATCCAGTTTGGGTTTTTAACCTATCTTGTGCATCCAATAGGTGCGTTTGTGTCATTGGTTCAACATTTAGGTCATTTTCGTCCTCCCTAGGCTTATTCTAATCCAATTAGGGTTTTTCATTAACCTTGTGCATCCAATAAGTGCGTTTGTGTCATTGGTTAAATAATTAGGTCATTTTCGTCCTCCTTAGGCTTATTCTAATCCAATAACGGTCTTGAACCAACCTTGTGCATTCAACAAGTGCGTTTGTGTCATTGGTTGAACATTTAGGTCTTTTTCGTCCTCCCTAGGCTTATTCTAATCCAATTAGGGTTTTTAACCAATCTTGTGCATCCAATAAGTGCGTTTATGTCATTGGTTCAACATTTAGGTCATTTTCGTCCTCCCTAGGCTTATTCTAATCCAATTAGGGTTTTAAACCAATCTTGTGCATCCAGTAAGTGCGTTTGTGTCATTGGTTCAACATTTAGGTCATTTTCGTCCTCTTTAGGCATATTGTAATCCAATAAGGGTTTTTCATTAATCTTGTGCATCCAATGCGATTTTGTGTCATTGGTTTAACATTTAGGTCATTTTCGTCCTCCCTAGGCTTATTCTAATCCAATTAGGGTTTTTCATTAACCTTGTGCATCCAATAAGTGTGTTTGTGTCACTGGTTAATTAATTAGGTCATTTACATCCTCTGTAGGCTTATTCTAATCCAATAACGGTCTTGAACCAACTTTGTGCATCCAATAAGTGCGTTTGTGTCATTGGTTGAACATTTAGGTGTTTTTCGTCCTCCCTAGGCTTATTCTAATCCAATTAGGGTTTTTAACCAATCTTGTGCATTCAATAAGTGCGTTTGTGTCATTGGTTCAACATTTAGGTCATTTTCATCCTCCCTAGGCTTATTCTAATCCAATTAGGGTTTTTAACCAATTTTGTGCATTCAATAAGTGCGTTTGTGTCATTGGTTCAACATTTAGGTCATTTTCATCCTCCCTAGGCTTATTCTAATCCAATTAGGGTTTTCATTAACCTTGTGCATCCAATAAGTGTGTTTGTGTCATTGGTTAAACAATTAGGTTTATTTCGTCCTCCCCAGGCTTATTCTAATCCAATAACGGTTTAGAACCAACCTTGTGCATCCAATAAGTGCGTTTGTGTCATTGGTTGAGCATTTAGGTCATTTTCGTCCTCTCTAGGCTTATTCTAATCCAATTAGAATTTTTAACCAATTTTGTGCATTCAATAAAGTGCGTTTGTGTCATTGGTTTAACACTTAGGTCATTTTCGTCCTCCCTAGGCTTATTCTAATCCATAAGGGTTTATAACAATTTTGGGCATCTAATAAGTGCGTTTGTGTCATTGGTTGAACATTGAGGTCATTTTTGTCCTCCCTAGGCTTATCGTAATCCAATTAGGGTTTTTAATTAATCTTTTGCATCCAATAAGTGCATTTGTGTCATTGGTTTAACAGTTAGGTCTTTTGGATCTTACCTAGGCAAATTCTAATCCAATAAGGGTTTTTCACTAATCTTGTGCATCCAATAAGTGATTTTGTGTCATTGGTTTAACAATTAGGTCATTTTCGTCCTCTCTAGGCTTATTCTAATCCAATTAGGGTTTTTAACCACCTTGTGGATCCAATAAGTGCATTTGTATCATTGGTTGAGCATTTAGGTCATTTTCGTCCTCCCAAGGCTTATTCTAATCCAATTAAGGTTTTTAACCAATCTTGTGCATTCAATAAGTTTGTTTGTTTCATTGGTTTAACACTTAGGTAATTTTCGTTTTCCATAGGATTATTCTAATCCAATTAGGGTTTATAACTAACCTTGTGCATCAGATAAGTGTGTTTGTGTCATTGGTTGAACAATTAGGTCATTTACTTCCCCCTAGACTTTATCTAATCCAATTAAGGTTTTTAAGTTATCTTTTGCATCCAATAAGTGCTTTTGTGTCATTGGTTTAACAATTAGGTCATTTTCGTCCTCCCTAGGCTTATTCTAATCCAATTAGGATTTTTAACCAATTTTGTGCATTCAATAAGTGCGTTTGTGTCATTGGTTTAACACTTAGGTCATTTTCGTCCTCCCTAGGCTTATTCTAATCCAATAAGGGTTTATACCAATTTTGGGCATCTAATAAGTGCGTTTGTGTCATTGGTTGAACATTGAGGTCATTTTTGTCCTTCCTAGGCTTATTCTAATCCAATTAGGGTTTTTAATTAATCTTTTGCATCCATTAAGTGCATTTGTGTCATTGGTTTAACAATTAGGTCTTTTTGATCTTACCTAGGCAAATTCTAATCCAATAAGGGTTTTTCACTAATCTTGTGCATCCAATAAGTTATTTTGTGTCATTGGTTTAACAATTAGGTCATTTTCGATCTCTCTATGCTTATTCTAATCCAATTAGGGTTTTTAACCACCTTTTGGATCCAATTAGTGCGTTTGTATCATTGGTTGAGCATTTAGGTCATTTTTCGTCCTCCCTAGGCTTATTCTAATCCAATTAAGGTTTTTAACCAATCTTGTGCATTCAATAAGTTTGTTTGTGTTATTGGTTTAACACTTAGGTAATTTTCGTTTTCCATAGGCTTATTCTAAACCAATTAGGGTTTATAACTAACCTTGTGCATCAAATAAGTGAGTTTGTGTCATTGGTTGAACAATTAGGTCATTTACTTCCCCCTAGACTTATTCTAATCCAATTAAGGTTTTTAAGTTATCTTTTGCATCCAATAACTGCGTTTGTGTCATTGGTTTAACAATTAGGTCATTTTCGTCCTCCCTAGGCTTATTCTTATCCAATAAGGGTTTTTAACCAACCTTGTGCATCCAATAAGTGCATTTGTGTCATTAGTTGAGCATTTAGGTCATTTTCGTCCTCCCTAGGCTTATTCTAATCCAATTTGGGTTTTTAACCTATCTTGTGCATCCAATAAATGCGTTTGTGTCATTGGCTCAACATTTAGGTCATTTTCGTCCTCCCTAGGCTTATTCTAATCCAATTAGGGTTTTTCATTAACCTTGTGCATCCAATAAGTGCGTTTGTGTCATTGGTTAAACAATTAGGTCATTTTCGTCCTCCCTAGGCTTATTCTAATCCAATTAGAGTTTTTAACCAATCTTGTGCATCCAATAAGTGCGTTTGTGTCATCGGTTCAACATTTAGGTCATTTTCGTCCTCCCTAGGTTTATTCTAATCCAATTAGAGTTTTTCATAAATCTTGTCAATCCATTAAATGATTTTGTGTCGTTGGTTTAATAATTAGGTCATTTTCGTCCTCCTTAGGCTTTTTGTAATCCAATTAGGGTTTTTAACCAACCTTGTGCATCCAATAAGTGCGTCTGTGTCATTGGTTGAACATTTAGGTCATTTTCGTCCTCCCTAGGCTTATTCTAATCCAATTAGGATTTTTAACCAATTTTGTGCATTCAATAAGTGCATTTGTGTCATTGGTTTAACACTTAGGTCATTTTCGTCCTCCCTAGGCTTATTCTAATCTAATTCAAGTTTATAACCAATTTTGGGCATCTAATAAGTGCGTTTGTGTCATTGGTTGAACATTGAGGTCATTTTTGTCCTCCCTAGGCTTATTCTAATCCAATTAGGGTTTTTAATTAATCTTTTGCATCCAATAAGTGCGTTTGTGTCACTAGGTTAACAATTAGGTCTTTTTGATCCTACCTAAGAAAATTCTAGGCCAATAAGGGTTTTTAACCAACCTTGTGCATCCATTAAGTGCGTTTGTGTCATTGGTTGAGGATTTAGGTCATTTTCATCCTCCCGAGGCTTATTTTCATCCAACTAGGGTTTTTAATTAACCTTTTGCATTCAATAAGTGCGTTTGTGTAATTGGTTTAACAATTAGGTCATTTTCGTCCTCCCTAGGCTTATTTTAATCCAATAAGGGTTTTTAACCAACCTTGTGCATCAAATAAGTGCGTTTGTGTCATTGGTTCAACATTTAGGTCATTTTCGTCCTCTTTAGGCATATTGTAATCCAATTAGGGTTTTTCATTAATCTTGTGCATCCAATGCGATTTTGTGTCATTGGTTTAACATTTAGGTCATTTTCGTCCTCCCTAGGCTTATTCTAATCCAATTAGGGTTTTTCATTAACCTTGTGCATCCAATAAGTGTGTTTGTGTCATTGGTTAATTAATTAGGTCATTTACGTCCTCCCTAGGCTTATTTTAATCCAATAACGGTCTTGAACCAACCTTGTGCATCCAATAAGTGCGTTTGTGTCATTGGTTGAACATTTAGGTGTTTTTCGTCCTCCCTAGGCTTATTCTAATCCAATTAGGGTTTTTAACCAATCTTGTGCATTCAATAAGTGCGTTTGTGTCATATTTAGGTCATTTTCATCCTCCCTAGGCTTATACTAATCCAATTAGGGTTTTTAACCAATTTTGTGCATTCAATAAGTGCGTTTTTTTCATTGGTTCAACATTTAGGTCATTTTCATCCTCCCTAGGCTTATTCTAATCCAATTAGGGTTTTCATTAACCTTGTGCATCCAATAAGTGTGTTTGTGGCATTGGTTAAACAATTAGGTTTATTTCGTCCTCCCCAAGCTTATTCTAATCCAATAACGGTTTAGAACCAACCTTGTGCATCCAATAAGTGCGTTTGTGTCATTGGTTGAACATTAAGGTCTCTTTCGTCCTCCCTAGGCTTATTCTAATCTAATTATTGTTTTTAACCAATCTTGTGCATCCAATAAGATTGTTTGTGTCATTGGTTCAACATATAGGTCATTTTCGTCCTCCCTAGGCTTATTCTAATCCAATTAGAGTTTTTCATTAATCTTGTCAGTCCAATAAGTGATTTTGTGTCATCGGTTTAACAATTAGGTCATTTTTGTCCTCCTTAGGCTTATTCTAATCCAATTAGGGTTTTTTACCAACCTTGTGCATCAAATAAGTGCGTTTGTGTCATTGGTTGAGCATTTAGGTCATTTTCGTCCTCCCTAGGCTTATTCTAATCCAATTAGAATTTTTAACCAATTTTGTGCATTCAATAAGTGCGTTTGTGTCATTGGTTTAACACTTAGGTCATTTTCGTCCTCCCTAGGCTTATTCTAATCCAATTAGGGTTTTCATTAACCTTGTGCATCCAATAAGTGTGTTTGTGGCATTGGTTAGACAATTAGGTTTATTTCGTCCTCCCCAGGATTATTCTAATCCAATAACGGTTTAGAACCAACCTTGTGCATCCAATAAGTGCGTTTGTGTCATTGGTTGAGCATTTAGGTCATTTTCGTCCCCCCTAGGCTTATTCTAATCCAATTAGGATTTTTAATCAATTTTGTGCATTCAATAAGTGCATTTGTGTCATTGGTTCAACATTTAGGTCATTTTCGTCCTCCCTAGGCTTATTCTAATCCAATTAGGGTTTTTCATTAACCTTGTGCATCCAATAAGTGCGTTTGTGTCATTGGTTAAACAATTAGGTCGTATTCGTCCTCCCTAGGCTTATTCTAATCCAATAACGGTGTTGAACCAACCTTGTGCATCCAATAAGTGCGTTTGTGTCATTGGTTGAACATTTAGGTCATTTTCGTCCTCCCTAGGCTTATTCTAATCCAATTAAGGTTTTAAACCAATCTTGTGCATCCAGTAAGTGCGTTTGTGTAATTGGTTGAGCATTTAGGTCATTTTCGTTATCCTTAGGCTTATTCTAATCCAATTAGAATTTTTAACCAATTTTGTGCATTCAATAAGTGCGTTTGTGTCATTGGTTTAACACTTAGGTCATTTTCGTCCTCCCTAGGCTTATTCTAATCCAATTAGGGTTTTCATTAACCTTGTGCATCCAATAAGTGTGTTTGTGGCATTGGTTAGACAATTAGGTTTATTTCGTCCTCCCCAGGATTATTCTAATCCAATAACGGTTTAGAACCAACCTTGTGCATCCAATAAGTGCGTTTGTGTCATTGGTTGAGTATTTAGGTCATTTTCGTCCCCCCTAGGCTTATTCTAATCCAATTAGGATTTTTAATCAATTTTGTGCATTCAATAAGTGCATTTGTGTCATTGGTTCAACATTTAGGTCATTTTCGTCCTCCCTAGGCTTATTCTAATCCAATTAGGGTTTTTCATTAATCTTGTGCATCCAATAAGTGCGTTTGTGTCATTGGTTAAACAATTAGGTCGTATTCGTCCTCCCTAGGCTTATTCTAATCCATCTAGAGTTTTTCATTAATCTTGTCAATCCAATAAGTGATTTTGTGTCATTGGTTTAACAATTAGGTCATTCTCATCCTCCTTAGGCTTATTCTAATCCATTTAGGGTTTTTAACCAACCTTGTGCATCCAATAAGTGCGTTTGTGTCATTTGTTGAACATTTAGGTCATTTTCGTCCTCCCTAGGCTTATTCTAATCCAATTAAGGTTTTAAACCAATCTTGTGCATCCAGTAAGTGCGTTTGTGTAATTGGTTGAGCATTTAGGTCATTTTCGTTATCCTTAGGCTTATTCTAATCCAATTAGAAATTTTCATTAATCTTGTCAATCCAATAAGTGATTTTGTGTCATTGGTTTAACAATTAGGTTATTTTTGTCCTCCTTAGGTTTATTCTAATCCAATTAGGGTTTTTAACCAACCTTGTGGATCCAATTAGTGCGTTTGTGTCATTAGTTGAGCATTTAGAGCATTTTCGTCCTCCCTAGGCTTATTCTAATCCAGTTTGGGTTTTTAACCTATCTTGTGCATCCAATAGGTGCGTTTGTGTCATTGGTTCAACATTTAGGTCATTTTCGTCCTCCCTAGGCTTATTCTAATCCAATTAGGGTTTTTCATTAACCTTGTGCATCCAATAAGTGCGTTTGTGTCATTGGTTAAATAATTAGGTCATTTTCGTCCTCCTTAGGCTTATTCTAATCCAATAACGGTCTTGAACCAACCTTGTGCATTTAACAAGTGCGTTTGTGTCATTGGTTGAACATTTAGGTCTTTTTCGTCCTCCCTAGGCTTATTCTAATCCAATTAGGGTTTTTAACCAATCTTGTGCATCCAATAAGTGCGTTTATGTCATTGGTTCAACATTTAGGTCATTTTCGTCCTCCCTAGGCTTATTCTAATCCAATTAGAGTTTTTTATTAATCTTGTCAATCCATTAAGTGGTTTTGTGTCGTTGGTTTAACAATTAGGTCATTTTCGTCCTCCTTAGGCTTTTTCTAATCCAATTAGGAATTTTAACCAACCTTGTGCATCCAATAAGTGCGTTTGTGTCATTGGTTGAGGATTTAGGTCAATTTCGTCCTCCCTAGGCTTATTCTATTCCAATTAGGGTTTTTAACCAACCTTGTGCATCCAATAAGTGCGTTTATGTCATTGGCTTAACACTTAGGTAATTTTCATCCTCCCTAGGCTTATTCTAATGCAATTCAGGTTTATAACCAATTTTGGGCATCTAATAAGTGCGTTTGTGTCATTGGTTGAACGTTGAGGTCATTTTCGTCCTCCCTAGGCTTATTCTAATCCAATTAGGGTTTTTAATTAATCTTTAGCATCCAAAAAGTGTGTTTGTGTCATTGGTTCAACATTTAGGTCATTTTCGTCCTCTTTAGGCATATTCTAATCCAATTAGGGTTTTTAACCAACCTTGTGGATCCAATTAGTGCGTTTGTGTCATTGGTTGAGCATTTAGGTCATTTTCGTCCTCCCTAGGCTTATTCTAATCCAATTAAGGTTTTTAACCAATCTTGTGCATTCAATAAGTTTGTTTGTGTCATTTGTTTAACACTTAGGTAATTTTCGTTTTCCCTAGGCTTATTCTAATCCAATTAGGGTTGATAACTAACCTTGTGCATCAGATAAGTGCGTTTGTGTCATTGGTTGAACAATTAGGTAATTTACTTCCCCCTAGACTTTTTCTAATCCAATTAAGGTTTTAAAGTTATCTTTTGCATCCAATAAGTGCGTTTGTGTCATTGGTTTAACAATTAGGTCATTTTCGTCCTCCCTAGGCTTATTCTAATCCAATAAGGGTTTTTAACCAACCTTGTGCATCCAATAAGTGCGTTTGTGTCATTAGTTAAGCATTTAGGTCATTTTCGTCCTCCCTAGGCTTATTCTAATCCAATTTGTGTTTTTAACCTATCTTGTGCATCAAATAAGTGCGTTTGTGTCATTGGTTCAGCATTTAGGTCATTTTCGTCCTCCCTAAGCTTATTCTAATCCAATTAGGGTTTTTCATTAACCTTGTGCATCCAATAAGTGCGTTTGTGTCATTGGTTAAACAATTAGGTCATTTTCGTCCTCCCTAGGCTTATTCTAATCCAATAACGGTCTTGAACCAACCTTGTGCATCCAATAAGTGCGTTTGTGTCATTGGTTATTCATTTAGGTCATTTTCGTCCTCCCTAGGCTTATTCTAATCCAATTAGGGTTTTTAACCAATCTTGTGCATCCAATAAGTGCGTTTGTGTCATTGGTTCAACATTTAGGTCATTTTCGTCCTCCCTTGGCTTATTCTAATCCATCAAGAGTTTTTCATTAATCTTGTCAATCAATTAAGTGATTTTGTGTCATTGGTTTAACAACTAGGTCATTTTCGTCCTCCTTAGGCTTATTCTAATCCAATTAGGATTTTTAACCAACCTTGTGCATCCAATAAGTGTGTTTGTGTCATTGGTTGAGCATTTAGGTCATTTTCGTCCTCCCTAGGCTTATTCTAATCCAATTAGGGTTTCAACCAATCTTATGCATTCAATAAGTGCGTTTGTGTCACTGGTTTAACACTTAGGTCATTTTCATCCTCCCTAGGCTTATTCTAATCCAATTAGGGTTTTTAACCAACCTTGTGCATCCAATAAGTGCGTTTGTTTCATTGGTTGAGCATTTAGGTCATTTTCGGCCTCCCTAGGCTTATTCTAATCCAATTAGGATTTTTAACCAATTTTGTGCATTCAATAAGTGCGTTTGTGTCATTGGTTTAACACTTAGGTCATTTTCGTCCTCCCTAGGCTTATTCTAATCCAATTCAGGTTTATAACAAATTTTGGGCATCTAATAAGTGCGTTTGTGTCGTTAATTGAACATTGAGGTCATTTTTGTCCTCCCTAGGCTTATTCTAATCCAATTAGGGTTTTTAATTAATCTTTTGCATCCAATAAGTGCGTTTGTGTCATTGGGTTAACAATTAGGTCTTTTTGATCCTACCTAAGCAAATTCTAGTCCAATAAGGGTTTTTAACCAACCTTGTGCATCCATTAAGTGCGTTTGAGTCATTGGTTGAGAATTTTGGTCAATTTCGTCCTCCCTAGGCTTATTCTAATCCAATTAGGGTTTTTAACCAACCTTGTGCATCCAATAAGTGCGTTTGTGTCATTGGCTTAACATTTAGGTCATTTTCATCCTCTCTAGGCTTATTTTAATCCAACTAGGGTTTTTAATTAACCTTTTGCATTCAATAAGTGCGTTTGTGTCATTGGTTTAACAATTAGGTCATTTTCGTCCTCCCTAGGCTTATTTTAATCCAATAAGGGTTTTTAACCAACCTTGTGCATCAAATAAGTGCGTTTGTGTAATTGGTTGAGCATTTAGATCATTTTCGTTATCCCTAGGCTTATTCTCTTCCAATTAGGGTTTTAAACCAATCTTGTGCATCCAGTAAGTGCGTTTGTGTCATTGGTTCAACATTTAGGTCATTTTCGTCCTCTTTATGCATATTCTAATCCAATTAGGGTTTTTAACCAACCTTGTGGATCCAATTAGTGCGTTTGTGTCATTGGTTGAGCATTTAGGTCATTTTCGTCCTCCCTAGGCTTATTCTAATCCAATTAAGGTTTTTAACCAATCTTGTGCATTCAGTAAGTTTGTTTGTGTCATTGGTTTAACACTTAGGTAATTTTCGTTTTCCCTAGGCTTATTCTAATCCAATTAGGGTTGATAACTAACCTTGTGCATCAGATAAGTGCGTTTGTGTCATTGGTTGAACAATTAGGTCATTTACTTCCCCCTAGACTTATTCTAATCCAATTAAGGTTTTTAAGTTATCTTTTGCATCCAATAAATGCGTTTGTGTCATTGGTTTAACAATTAGGTCATTTTCGTCCTCCCTAGGCTTATTCTAATCCAATAAGGGTTTTTAACCAACCTTGTGCATCCAATAAGTGCGTTTGTGTCATTAGTTGAGCATTTAGGTCATTTTCGGCCTCCCTAGGCTTATTCTAATCCAAACTGGGTTTTTAACCTATCTTGTGCATCCAATAAGTGGGTTTGTGTCATTGGTTCAACATTAAGGTCATTTTCGTCCTCCCTAGGCCTATTCTAATCCAATTAGGGTTTTTCATTAACCTTGTGCATTCAATAAGTGCGTTTGTGTCATTGGTTAAACAATTAGGTCATTTTCATCCTCCCTAGGCTTATTCTAATCCAATAACGGTCTTGAACCAACCTTGTGCATCCAATAAGTGCGTTTGTGTCATTGGTTATTCATTTAGGTCTTTTTCGTCCTCCCTAGGCTTATTCTAATCCAATTAGGGTTTTTAACCAATCTTGTGCATCCAATAAGTGCGTTTGTGTCATTGGTTCAACATTTAGGTCATTTTCGTCCTACCTAGGCTTATTCTAATCCATCTAGAGTTTTTCATTAATCTTGTCAATCCAATAAGTGATTTTGTGTCATTGGTTTAACAATTAGGTCATTCTCATCCTCCTTAGGCTTATTCTAATCCAATTAGGGTTTTTAACCAACCTTGTGCATCCAATAAGTGTGTTTGTGTCATTGGTTGAGCATTTAGGTCATTTTCGTCCTCCCTAGGCTTATTCTAATCCAATTAGGGTTTCAACCAATCTTATGCATTCAATAAGTGCGTTTGTGTCACTAGTTTAACACTTAGGTCATTTTCATCCTCCCTAGGCTTATTCTAATCCAATTAGGGTTTTTAACCAACCTTGTGCATCCAATAAGTGCGTTTGTGTCATTGGTTGAGCATTTAGGTCATTTTCGGCCTCCCTAGGCTTATTCTAATCCAATTAGGATTTTTAACCAATTTTGTGCATTCAATAAGTGCGTTTGTGTCATTGGTTGAGCATTTAGGTCATTTTCGTCCTCCCTAGGCTTATTGTAATCCAATTCAGGTTTATAACCAATTTTGGGCATCTAATAAGTGCGTTTGTGTCGTTGATTGAACATTGAGGTCATTTTTGTCCTCCCTAGGCTTATTCTAATCCAATTAGGGTTTTTAATTAATCTTTTGCATCCAATAAGTGCGTTTGTGTAATTGGGTTAACAATTAGGTCTTTTTGATCCTACCTAGGCAAATTCTAGTCCAATAAGGGTTTTTAACCCACCTTGTGCATCCATTAAGTGCGTTTGTGTCAGTGGTTGAGGATTTAGGTCAATTTCGTCCTCCCTAGGCTTATTCTAGTCCAATTAGGGTTTTTAACCAACCTTGTGAAGTAGCAATGTCAAGTTACAAGGAAGGGGGTTTGAATTGTAATCTTGCCCTTTTTAAAATTTCCTGTTAAAAACTTAAGAAAACAACTCAAGAATGATCTTGGTTATAAAAACAGAAACGGAGAACGTTCTTGGTTTTAAAACAGGAAACGCAGAACGTTCTTGATTAGTTAAAATCACAGTTTTTTAGTTTCTCTATTTAATTATGATAATAACAATAACTGAATGTAAATAGAGATAAGGAAGAAATACCACACAAGAATATATCCTGGTTCACCCAACTTGGGCTACGTCCAGTCCTCACAACTGTGAGATTTTTACTAAGTGTTCAAAGACAAAAGGAGAACAATCACAGTTAGAGATCAGCCTTGATCTGTAACTACACTTCCTTTCCACCCAGAAAGCATTAATCAGGTCACCTAACTAATCTGTTAGGATTTCGAAATCAACTCTTTTAATTATGCTCAAACTATAAACAATCCTTATAGTTATGAGTTTATACAATTATGATTTAAAAGGTTTGTTTGAATCTAGTTTTGCTCAACTCTTGTTTGAGAAAAGGATTCAGAACAGAGAAAGAAACCAATAGAATAAAACTGGAAGTATGTATTTGGTACAACTTGATTTCTTGAATGAGATGACTTTAAGGATGTAAGTGAATATGATTTAGTGAGAATACTTCACACTTAAAGATCTGGTTTATGCTTGCGAATTTGCCTTCCTTTTATAGATGATTTGAGCAATAAATTCTGGTCAGAAAGAGCTGTTGGGAGTGCTCTGTTTTCCTTCTGACAGAAGCAAGGAATCTGTTGACAAACAGAGCACCATGTATTTGACAGCTTTGGGCTTTCTGTTATGGGCTTATTGCTTGATCCAAAACAGACTTGTTGCGAGCTTTACTGACCCATTAAGCTTTGATAATATTTGATAGTGATTGGGCTTTAATTTGAATGTTTAATTTGATCCAATACTGTTTGAAAAGGAGTGAATATTTTTCTGCAGAATTGAGAAGTCTTCTTCTGCAGAAACAGAATTTGTTCTTCTTAGAAACGGAGAACGTTGATTATAAGTGGAGAAAGATAATCAATCTTGTCTGATAGACTTTTGAATAATCTGAGGACTTATATTCAATCTTGAGTTTCAGCTTTGTTCAACTTTCTTGACAGTTTCCAGACTGGAGAAAGTTGCAGTCCGTTTTTTTGATATGCTTAGATTGGTGATGATTTTTCTTAATGATCCGTGAATCGTTTTGAGTAAAAACGATTCCTATCTGTTCCTTGCCATGTGTTGATGAAATTGATATAAAGATTTTAGGCATATTCAATGTACAAGTGTTGGAGAAAGTTTAGTGAAGTGGCTGTAACGATCTTTCTTGATTCTGCTGATCTTTCTCTGTTTTGTATAGTTTATGATCATGACTTATTTCTTTGCTTTGCTTGGTTCCTATCTTTAATAAAAACACTCAAAAGCATAGATTAAATTAACATAACATTTAGAATCATAATTAATATCTTTAATTAATCTTTTGTTTATTTTCATCAAAACTTAATTTGAGAGTTTGTCTTAACAATCTCCCCCTTTTTGATGATGACAAACATGTTAATTTAGATTTTAATTCTGATTCTAATTTTAATTTTGAAGAGGGTAAAAACTCCCCCTCAATTGATGCAACAGATGTTTTTATTGATATAACTAATGCAATCAGTTTAATTTCAGCAATAAAAGATATTTCATTTATAAAGTGTTTTGCTGAATTACAAAAAGTAGGATCCTGAATTTTAATTGGATCATAAACAGAATAAAAAACTAAACTTAATTCTCCCCCTTTGTCATACAAAAAGGAAGGAGAAAAGGATCCCTATTTGGCTAAAGAAGGAGAAGAGCCTTCTGATGACTGAGACTTGGATGGCACAGGAACAGGCTCGGGAGCTGGAGCAGCGTGAAAAGGAGGAGGAGGAGGTACACCGAGCTTGGGTGCAAGTGTATCCGTGAGCCAAGATTGCAGCTGAGTCTGCTGAGCCAAGAGGACTTGTAGAGTGGCCATGATTTCAAAGTTGCTTGGTTCCCTTGGAGGATTCATGATTGGTGGAGGAATAGGGGTAGTGCTGGTTGATGGAGTTGAGACAGCTGGGAGAGAGGCAGGGAGAGGTTGAGGGTTGGATTGATTAGATGAAGTAGCGTTGTTGGAGGGTTCGGAGGAAGCCAAAAATTGACTAATACCAAAAATAGATGACGTGGTGGTTTGAGGAGAAATGTATGCTGGTGACATGGCAGAGACATTTTGGTGAGAAGTCATGGTGGTCATGGGGTCAAGTGGAGAACGAAGAAGCTAAGAGACAGAAATGAAATCTGTGGATGAAATGGTGGATTGTTGGGGAAAAACAGAGAATGTTGGGTTGGTAGGAGGAGGGGTAAGAGAACGTTCTCTATTTGGAGGGGAACTTTCTTGAGCAGGATTAGGATTTTCTGGGTTTGGTGGTGTTTGGTCTGGGTGTTGTGGAGAAAGTTCTGGATTTTGGGAAGAACGTTCTGGGGTATGAGGAGAACGTTCTGGGGTTTTATCTTTAGCTCTATCTGGTGAAGGAGATGATGATGTGGGATTTGTGACATGAGCTTCTCGTCTGGCAGAACGTTTTCTTTTTAGGGTGGAAGGAAATGAATGAATAAGTGGGGCAGACTGTCTTGTTCTGGGTCTGGTGGTTTGTGGAAATCGTGGCTGTGATTCAGATGGTGGAGAAGGTTGTCTAGTGACATTTATTTTCATATGGGACATGTTTTTGGTGGAAAATTTGGAGATTTTGATAAGAGATTTTTCATTGGTCAGGGGGATATGAAAATGATTAAAGACTTTTGTAAGAATCATACCATAAGGAACAATATTCTTCTTGTAGTCTTTATTGGCAGCAGCAATCATGTGGTGAAGAATCAGATGAGGCAGATTGAGACGCTTGCAGTTGAGTAGATGATATATGACCAGTGCGTCGTTTTCAGAGACATACTCATGACTTCCACAGTGAGGAAGAAGAGTATGTTGACTCATGTTGTTGAAGATCTTAGGGAGAGGGCGCAGAAATGTTGACAGATACCTGGTGGAATTCTCTTGAAATAATTCTGAGAGAACTGCAGTCTCTTTAAGATTGAGAGCTGCATACCAGGATTTTCCAAAGACAGCAGGACCTTCAGTAGGGAGATCCAGGATTGAGGCCAAAATGTCAGGGGTTAACCTGATCTCAATTCCCTTGATTGTGGAAATGAATAGAGATTTGTCAGGAAATGTTTTGGCTTGACAGTAGAAGGCTCGAACAGCGTCTGGATAATGTGGCTCAGAAATTTGCATAAATGCAGTCCAGCCTAGGGCATCAGTAAAGTGTTTGACAGAATTTCCATCGACTATGAGTTTGTTGAAAATGAAAACTCTACCAACACCAATGGGTCTTTGAGCCCATTTGTCTTTGAACAGTTTGGTGGCAGTGGGAGGAATTAGAGGAGTGGTATTTGGCTTGGTCTTTTTGGAGGGAGGAGATGGTGGTATAGGAGAATCAGGGTCAGATGAAGGTTCTGATGAAGGAGAAGAAGGAGTTTGAGGTGAAAGTGGTCGTTTGGTGGTTGTTGAAGGATTGTAAGACGGAGAACGTTCGTCGGAAGGGGAACGTTCTTGAGTTGGAGAGGGAGAATGTTGATGTTCAGGGGAACATTCTGGAATGGGAGAGCGTGTTTGAGTGTGGGAAGGAGAAGTAGCGGGAGAACGTTCAGAGTGAGGAGAACGTTCTTGAGGAGGGGAAGTAAAATGGGGAGGGCTAGGAGAACGTTCTGGAATTGGAGAACGTTCAGGAGTAGGGGTAGGAGTTTTGTGAGCAGTGGTAGCGGAAGGAGTGGGAGAACGTTCGTGGGTTTGGGTGGGAGAAGGTTTTGGGGTTGGGGAACGTTCTTGAGATGATGAAGGGGAAAGACGAAATTTGTTTCTAGGTACAGTGGTTTTGAATCTCTGGCAAATGGGTAAGTTTTTTCTTGCCAGATATTTTGAGGTTGAAATGGTGGTTTTGGTTTTTAGAGTACGGGTTTTAGGTTGAGAAGTTTTGGGGGAGGAGAAAAAATCAGTCATTGGTCTTTGTTTCTGGGTTGAAGGAAAGGATTGAGAGGTTTCAGAAAATGAAGATTTAGAAGAGGTTGGTATAGAGGTTTTTGATGTAGGAATAGGTTTTGTTGAAGGTGCAGGAGTATCAGATGATTCATCTGAGTCAGTGTCTGAGATGATGAAGTAGGTAGGTTTAGTGTTTGATGTCCTTGAAGTCCCAATTCCTGCCAGAATTCTCATTGAGCGCCTCTTAGGTGCTGGAGGATTAACAAATTTATGTGGTGGTGGGGTGGTTTTGGAAAAGGATGTTCTTAAATGAGGCGGGACTTGAGTAAAATTTGGGGTTTGACAGGAGTGTAGAGGAGGAAGAACAGAGGAGATAGGTTCAGGAATGGAAGTGTTGGGGTTGGATTCGGGAGACGAAGACAGATAGTCAGAAAATGAGGAATCTGATGAGTGTTTTGGAGGGGTTGGCCTGGGTGGAGGTGAAGGTGAACGATCATAGACTGGTGAGAAGGATGATGATGGTGATGGAGTTTCAGTGCTGGCATTTTTGCGAGCAGCTTGCTTGGTTCGAGCCATTTTTGATGCTGAAAGAGAGATTGAAGAGAAGTTTTTTTTTTTGTTGGAGGAAGATGATAGTTGAGAATAATGGAAAACTGTTTCAAAAAGAATTGAACAGTTGTAATAACTGCAATTTTGCCTTTGCAGTTTCAAGAGAGAGAGAGAGTAATGATGATAAACCTAGGGAAGTGACAAGTGTTTGGGGAAAGGGATGACTTTGACGGCTGAGCAGTGCCTTTTGAAGGACTTGATGCATGTGCATTTAATGCTGAGACATGTCTTGCCTGCGCATGAGGGAGATGACGTCTGGGAAGATGATTTAAAAAAACGGAGAAAGATGTTTGAAAAACGGAGATTGATAAACGTTCTCCGTTTTCTGCAGAAGCAGTTTTAACTAGATTTTTCAGGATTTTTCAAAATTCTCAGTTTTTCTTTGATTGAATTAAAACTTTCCTCGACTAAGGGCTTTGTAAAAATATCAGCAAGCTGATTTTGAGTATCAACAAAAATTAATTCAATTTCCTTTTTATTAACGTGATCGCGAATAAAATGATGTTTTATTTCAATAGTTTTGATCGAGAATGCTGAATTGGATTTTTTGACAAATTGATTGCACTAG
Source organism: Cicer chorassanicum (assembly GCA_037974735.1). Classification (NCBI taxonomy): domain Eukaryota; kingdom Viridiplantae; phylum Streptophyta; class Magnoliopsida; order Fabales; family Fabaceae; genus Cicer; species Cicer chorassanicum. The sequence goes on from JBBPBP010009777.1 coordinate 22,574,978, forward strand.
TATTATCACAGTAAATTGGAATACTAGAGTAACTTACAGAGAAGTCTTCAAGTTGATTTTTAATCCAAAGGACTTGTGAGCAACAATTTGCAGCTGATACGTATTCAGCTTCAGTGGTTGATAAGGCTATAGTATTTTGTTTTCTGCAAGACCAACTTATCAATGCATCTCCCAGAAATTGGCATGCTCCACTGGTGCTCTTTCTTTCAGTTTTATCTCCAGCATAATCAGCATCACAATATGCTATAAGATCAAAATGAGAACCTTTTCTATACCAAAGACCAAGATCAGTAGTTCCAACAAGATATCTAAAAATTCGTTTTACAGCAGTTAAATGAGATTCTTTTGGTGCAGATTGAAATCTAGCGCATAATCCTACTGCAAATACAATATCTGGCCTGCTAGCAGTTAAATATAGCAAGGAACCAATCATCCCTCTATATTCTTTCTCAGAAACAGATTTTCCAT
>JBBPBP010009777.1:22575671-22608009 GCA_037974735.1 Cicer chorassanicum
TCATGTTGTTTGATTTGTAAACCAAGAAAATATCTCAATTCTCCCATCATGCTCATTTCGAATTCACTTTGCATAAGCATTGAGAAACCATTACACATTTTTTCATTTGTTGATCCAAAGATAATATCATCAACATACACTTGTACGATGAGTAGATCATTTTTATCAATTTTCTTAAAGAGTGTAGTGTCAATTTTTCCTCTGGAAAAACCATTATTGATTAAGAATGAACTTAACCTATCATACCAAGCTCTTGGTGCTTGTTTTAAGCCATACAAAGCTTTTGTGAGTTTGAAAACATGATTTGGTTTTGATTGATCTTCAAAGCCAGGAGGTTGTTTCACATAAACTTGTTCATTTAGAAAACCGTTTAAAAATGCACTTTTAACATCCATTTGAAATAATTTAATAAGTCTGTGAGATGCATATGCAAGAAGTATACGAATAGCTTCTAACCTTGCAACTGGAGCAAAAGTTTCATCATAGTCTATACCTTCTTGTTGATTGTAACCTTGAGCAACCAATCTTGCTTTGTTTCTTACAACATTACCTTTTTCATCTAATTTGTTTCTGAAAACCCAGCGTGTACCAATAATTGTTTGATCTTGAGGATTTGGTACCAAAGTCCAGACTTCATTTTTATCGAACTGCTGCAGTTCTTCCTTCATGGCTTCAATCCAAGATTGATCAACTATGGCTTCTTTAATTGATTTTGGTTCAACTTGAGAAATCATTGCCATGTTGTTTTCATCATTCCTGAATGATTTCCTAGTTCGAATTCCATCTGCTGTATCCCCAATGATTTGGGTTTGAGGATGATCTCCTATTGTTCTCCAGCTTTTAGGTGGAGAATGATACGGAGACTGTTTATCGATCTCCGTTTCCTGTATATCAGTTTTTTGTTGTGTGTCTGGTAGTTCTTCATCCTCATTTGACTTTTCAAGTATTAAATCATCAAATTCATCAAATAAAATATGCATGCTGATTTCAACAATTTTAGTTCTTAGATTAAAAACTCTATATCCTTTAGAATCGGTTGAATAGCCCAAAAAGATCGCTTTATCTGATTTAGAATCAAAATTTCCAAGAACTTCTTTGTTGTTTAGAATATAACAGTAACATCCAAAAATATGGAAGTATGAAATGTTTGGTTTTCTGTTTTTCCAGATTTCATATGGAGTTTTGTTTATGATTTTTCTAATGGAAACACGATTTAGAATATAGCATGATGTATTGACGGCTTCAGCCCAAAAATAGTTTTCAACGTTTGATTCTTCCAGGATTGTTCTTGCCATTTCTTGTAAGGTTCTATTTTTTCTTTCAACAACTCCATTTTGTTGTGGAGTTCTTGCACAAGACAAATTATGAGAAATGCCAAGTTCATCTAGAAAGTTTTTGAATGGGGCATTTATGAATTCTCCTCCATGATCACTTCTTATAGAGATGATGCTGGATTCTTTTTCATTTTGTACCTTTTTACAAAAGATTTTAAAAGCTTCAAAAGCATCATCTTTCTGTTTTAAAAATAGTACCCAAGTGTATCGAGAAAAATCATCAACAATAACAAAACCATATTTCATTCCTCCTAAACTGGTTGTTTTGACAGGACCACATAAGTCTATGTGAAGTAATTCAAGAATTCTGTTTGTGGAAATAAAATATTTTGAATGAAAGCTGCTTTTAACTTGCTTTCCTTTTACACAAGCTTCACATATTCTGTCTTTTTCAAAATTCAGTTTTGGTAAACCTCTGACAAGTTCTAGTTTTGAAATTTTCGAAATGGTTTTCATGCTAACATGCCCTGCCCTTTTATGCCAGATCCATTTATCTTTATCAATAGATATGAAGCAAGATTCATCAGGCAATTCTTCAAGATATAATACATAGAGATTTTTCTTTCTGGTTCCAGAAAACAGTTTTTCACCTGATGATGTTTTTATGATTTCACATATGTTGGGTTTGAAAATAACTTCACAGCCATTGTCACAGAGTTGACTTATGCTTAAGAGATTATGTTTTAGACCTTCAACATATTGAACATCAGTTATTTGAGCAGAGTTTTTCTTACCAATTGTCCCTTTACCTTTGATTCGAGCTTGATTGTCGTTTCCAAAGGTAACAGACCCTCCATCTTTCTTAACAAAGGACATGAAGCAATTTTTATCACCCGTCATGTGTCTTGAACAACCACTGTCTAAAAACCATGGCTTTTTCTTGACACCTTGAGAACCAACCTGCAGTTTTGGTTTTATTAACTTTTGGTACCCATTCTGTCTTGGGTCCTTGTGGATTAGTTCTGAATTTTGTTTTTCTGATATTATAGCATGTAGATTCAGAGTGTCCAATCTTAGAGCATGAAGAACATTTAATTATTTGTTTATGAAAAGATTTTCTAGCTGGTTTTGACAGATTTTTAGAACTTTCTCCGTTTTCTGTTTTTCCTGGAGAACGTTCTTGGTTTTTCTGAAAAGTTGTTTTTCTTTCAGATTGTTCTTTTTTCTGTTTGCCCTTGATTTTCTCATCCCTTTTTTTAAAATAACACGCAAATTCAAGGTGTCCAGTTTTACTGCAATATGAACATTTGATTTTGCATGTTTGTTCTTTTCTTTCTGGAATAAAGAAATTTTCATACATTTTGGTTTTCTGAGTCTGATCAAAACCAAGACCAGCTTTATCAAATATTCCAACTTAAGATCCCATGATTTTCTGAAATGTTCCAGTAGCTTTAATAAAGTTTAACAGATCATTTTTCAAAAGTTGAACTTCAGATTTAAGGAGAACGTTCTCCTTTTGAAGTGCAGAACGTTCTGGACTTTCTTGATTTTCAGTGTGAAAGTTTTTGGTTTGAGATTCTTTCAGATTTTGAATGATCTCCTTTAGCTTATTATTCAGAACCTGAGTTTTTTCTTTTTCTTCTTTTTCTTTATAAAATTTTTCTTTTAAGGAACTACATTTTTGTATGAGTAAGTTTGAATCATTTAATAAGTTATCAAATTCTTTTTCCATTTGTTCACACAAAATGCAGGGTTCAGAATTTGTTACCTCATTTTCTTCAGTGTTTGCCATTAAGCATATGTTGGCTTCTTCATCTTCTTCCTCATCGGATTCATCTGAGTTATCCCATGTGGCCATCATTGATTTCTTTTTGAAAGGAAATCTGTTTGGTGTTCTTTTGTTTAGAGGACATTCAGACTTGTAATGTCCCAGCTTATTACATCCAAAGCATGTAATTTGACTTTTATCTTGTTCTGTCTTAGGATTTTCTTTTCTGTTTGGGAATCCCTTCTTCATTTGATCTCTTCTTCTCATTATTCTTTGAATTCTTTTAGTGAGAAAAGCTATTTCTTCATCAGCTTCTTCTTGAGTTTCTTCTGGTTCTTCCTCTGTTTGGTCAACCGTGCTTTCTTGAGATGCTTTTAAAGCTATTGTTTTTCCTTTCTTGACAGGTTTATCTTCTTGTAATAATACCTCGTGTGCTTTTAAGGTTCCAATTAATTCTTCTAGTGCCAGTACTTCAAGGTTCTTGGCTTGGCTTATGGCTGTTACCATTGGTCTCCATATGATTGGAAGACATCTCATGATTTTTCTTACTCTATCTTGTACTGAGTAAGCCTTTCCTAAGGAACGCATTTCATTTACTATAGTTGTGAACCTTGAATACATTTCATCAATAGTTTCTCCTTCATTCATTTCGAACAGTTCAAATTTTCTTATGCCAATGTCTATTCTTGTTTCTTTGACATGGTTCGTTCCTTCATGATGAATTTGTAGTGTATCCCAGATTTCTTTAGCTGTTGTGCATTCATCAACTCTTTCGCTTTCTTCCCTGCTCAAAGCGCACGATAAGAATAATTGAGCTTTAGAGTTTAGGAGTACCTTAGTTTTGTCTTCAGATGTCCAGTCGACTTCTTCCTTCTTGGTAGAGTTTGAATTATTTTGATCAGCTCTTGGAATGAAATCTCCATCTGTAATGATGCGCCACATTCCTGTGTCTTGAGATTTTAGAAACAACTGCATCTTGTTTTTCCAAAAGTAGTAATCAGTTCCATCAAAGTATGGTGGCCTGTTTGAGGATCCTCCTTCAACAATGTATTTTGCTTTTGACATTTTAGATCTTTTTCTCTAGCACTTGGTTAAAGTGTTTTTTCTAGAGACCTAGCTCTGATGCCAATTGAAGTAGCAATGTCAAGTTACAAGGAAGAGGGTTTGAATTGTAATCTTGCCCTTTTTAAAATTTCCTGTTAAAAACTTAAGAAAACAACTCAAGAATGATCTTGGTTATAAAAACAGAAACGGAGAACGTTCTTGGTTTTAAAACAGGAAACGCAGAACGTTCTTGATTAGTTAAAATCACAGTTTTTTAGTTTCTCTATTTAATTATGATAATAACAATAACTGAATGTAAATAGAGATAAGGAAGAAATACCACACAAGAATATATCCTGGTTCACCCAACTTGGGCTACGTCCAGTCCTCACAACTGTGAGATTTTTACTAAGTGTTCAAAGACAAAAGGAGAACAATCACAGTTAGAGATCAGCCTTGATCTGTAACTACACTTCCTTTCCACCCAGAAAGGATTAATCAGGTCACCTAACTAATCTGTTAGGATTTCGAAATCAACTCTTTTAATTATGCTCAAACTATAAACAATCCTTATAGTTATGAGTTTATACAATTATGATTTAAAAGGTTTGTTTGAATCTAGTTTTGCTCAACTCTTGTTTGAGAAAAGGATTCAGAACAGAGAAAGAAACCAATAGAATAAAACTGGAAGTATGTATTTGGTTCAGCTTGATTTCTTGAATGAGATGACTTTAAGGATGTAAGTGAATATGATTTAGTGAGAATACTTCACACTTAAAGATCTGGTTTATGCTTGCGAATTTGCCTTCCTTTTATAGATGATTTGAGCAATAAATTCTGGTCAGAAAGAGCTGTTGGGAGTGCTCTGTTTTCCTTCTGACAGAAGCAAGGAATCTGTTGACAAACAGAGCACCATGTATTTGACAGCTTTGGGCTTTCTGTTATGGGCTTATTGCTTGATCCAAAACAGACTTGTTGCGAGCTTTACTGACCCATTAAGCTTTGATAATATTTGATAGTGATTGGGCTTTAATTTGAATGTTTAATTTGATCCAATACTGTTTGAAAAGGAGTGAATATTTTTCTGCAGAATTGAGAAGTCTTCTTCTGCAGAAACAGAATTTGTTCTTCTTAGAAACGGAGAACGTTGATTATAAGTGGAGAAAGATAATCAATCTTGTCTGATAGACTTTTGAATAATCTGAGGACTTATATTCAATCTTGAGTTTCAGCTTTGTTCAACTTTCTTGACAGTTTCCAGACTGGAGAAAGTTGCAGTCCGTTTTTTTGATATGCTTAGATTGGTGATGATTTTTCTTAATGATCCGTGAATCGTTTTGAGTAAAAACGATTCCTATCTGTTCCTTGCCATGTGTTGATGAAATTGATATAAAGATTTCAGGCATATTCAATGTACAAGTGTTGGAGAAAGTTTGGTGAAGTGGCTGTAACGATCTTTCTTGATTCTGCTGATCTTTCTCTGTTTTGTATAGTTTATGATCATGACTTATTTCTTTGCTTTGCTTGGTTCCTATCTTTAATAAAAACACTCAAAAGCACAGATTAAATTAACATAACATTTAGAATCATAATTAATATCTTTAATTAATCTTTTGTTTATTTTCATCAAAACTTAATTTGAGAGTTTGTCTTAACACCTTGTGCATCCAATAAGTGCGTTTGTTTTATTGGTTTAACATTTAGGTCATTTTCATCCTCCCTAGGCATATTTTAATCCAACTAGGGTTTTTAATTAACCTTTTGCATTCAATAAGTGCGTTTGTGTCATTGGTTTAACAATTAGGTCATTTTCGTCCTCCCTAGGCTTATTTTAATCCAATAAGGGTTTTTAACCAACCTTGTGCATCAAATAAGTGCGTTTGTGTAATTGGTTGAGAATTTAGGTCATTTTCGTTATCCCTAGGCTTATTCTAATCCAATTAGGGTTTTAAACCAATCTTGTGCATCTAGTAAGTGCGTTTGTGTCATTGGTTCAACATTTAAGTCATTTTCCTCCTCTTTAGGCATATTGTAATCCAATTAAGGTTTTTCATTAATATTGTGCATCCAATGCGATTTTGTGTCATTGGTTTAATAATTAGGTCATTTTCGTTCTCCCTAGGCTTATTCTAATCCAATAAGGGTTTTTAACCAACCTTGTGCATCCAATAAATGTGTTTGTGTCGTTGGTTGAACATTTAGTTCCTTTTCGTCCTCCCTAGGCTTATTCTAATCCTATTAGGGTTTTTAACAATCTTGTTAATCCAATATGTGTGTTTGTGTCATTGGTTTAACATTTAGGTCATTTTCGTCATCCCTAGGCTTATTCTTATCCAATTAGGGGTTTTAACCAATCTTGTGCATCCAATAAGTGCGTTTGTGTCATTGGTTGAAAATTTAGGTCATTTTCGTCCTCTCTAGGCTTATTCTAATCCAATTAGGATTTTTAATTAATCTTGTGCATCCAATAAACGCGTTTGTGTCATTGGTTTAACAATTACGTCTTTTTCGTCCTCGCTAGGCTTATTCTAACCCAATAAGGAATTTTCATTAATCTTGTGCTTCCAATGAGTGATTTTGTGTCATTGGTTTTAGAATTAGGTCATTTTCGTCCTCCCTAGGCTTATTCTAATCCAATTAGGGTTTTTAACCAACCTTGTGCATAAAACAAGTGCATTTGTGTCATTGGTTGAGCATTTAGGTCATTTTCGTCCTCCTTAGGCTTATTCTAATCCAATTAAGGTTTTTAACCAATCTTGTGCATTCAATAAGTGCGTTTGTGTCATAGGTGTAACATTTAGGTCATTTTCGTCCTCCCTAGGCTTATTCTAATCCAATTAGGGTTTTTAACCAATTTTGTGCATTTAATAAGTGTGTTTGTGTCATTGGTTTAACACTTCAGTCATTTTCGTCCTCCCTTGGCTTATTCTAATCCAATTCGGGTTTATAACCAATTTTGGGAATCCAATAAGTGCGTTTGTGTCATTGGTTGAACATTTAGGTCATTTTTGTCCTCCTTAGGCTTATTCTAAACCAATTAGGGTTTTTAATTATTCTTCTGCATCCAATAAGTGAGTTTGTGTCATTAGTTTAACAATTAGGTCTTTTTCGTCCTCCCAAGGCTTATTCTAATCCAATAAGGGATTTTAACCAACCTTGTGCATCCAATAAGTGCGTTTGTGTCATTGGTTGAACATTTAGATCTTTTTCGTCCTCCCTAGGCTTATTCTAATCCAATTAGGGTTTTTAACCAATCATGTGCTTCCAATAAGTACGTTTGTGTCATTGTTTCAATATTTTGGTCATTTTCGTCCTCCCCAGGCTTATTCTAATCCAATTAAGGTTTTTCATTAATCTTGTGCATCCAATAAGTGATTTAGTGTCATTGGTTTAACAATTAGGTCATTTTCGTGTTCCCTAGGCTTATTCTAATCCAATTAGGGTTTTTAACCAACCTTGTGCAACCAATAATTGCATTTGTGTCATTGGTTGAGCATTTAGGTCATTTTCGTCCTCCCTAGGCTTATTCTAATCCAATTAGGGTTTCAACCAATCTTATGCATTCAATAAGTGCGTTTGTGTCACTAGTTTAACACTTAGGTCATTTTCGTCCTCCCTAGGCTTGTTCTAATCCAATAAGGGTTTTTAACCAACCTTGTGCATCCAATAAGTGCGTTTGTGTCATTGGTTGAGCATTTAGGTCATTTTCGTCCACCCAAGGCTTATTCTAATTCAATTAGGATTTTTAACCAATTTTGTGCATTCAATAAGTGCGTTTGTGTCATTGGTTTAACACTTAGGTCATTTTCGTCCTCCTTAGGCTTATTCTAATCCAATAAGGGTTTATAACCAATTTTGGGCATCTAATTAGTGCATTTGTATCATTGGTTGAACATTGAGGTCATTTTTGTCTTCCCTAGGCTTAATCTTTTGCATCCGATAAGTGCATTTGTGTCATTGGTTTAACAATTAGGTCTTTTTGATCTTACCTAGGCAAATTCTAATCCAATAGGGTTTTTCATTAATCTTGTGCATCCAATAAGTGATTTTGTGTCATTGGTTTAACAATTACGTCATTTTCGTCCTCTCTAGGCTTATTCTAATCCAATTAGGGTTTTTAACCAACCTTGAGGATCCAATTAGTGCGTTTGTGTCATTGGTTGAGCATTTAGGTCATTTTCATCCTCCCTAGGCTTATTTTAATCCAACTAGGGTTTTTAATTAATCTTTTGCATTCAATAAGTGCGTTTGTGTCATTGGTTGAGCATTTAGCTCATTTTCGTTATCCCTAGGATTATTCTAATCCAATTAGGGTTTTAAACCAATCTTGTGCATCCAGTAAGTGTGTTTGTGTCATTGGTTCAACATTTAGGTCATTTTCGTCCTCCCTAGGCTTATTCTAATCCAATTAGAGTTTTTAATTAATCTTGTCAATCCAATAAGTGATTTTGTGTCATTGGTTTAACAATTAGGACATTTTTGTCCTCCTTAGGCTTATTCTAATCCAATTAGGATTTTTAACCAACCTTGTGCATCCAATAAGTGCGTTTGTGTCATTGGTTGAGCATTTAGGTCATTTTCGTCCTCCCTAGGCTTATTCTAATCCAATTAGGATTTTTAACCAATTTTGTGCATTCAATAAGTGCGTTTGTGTCATTGGTTTAACACTTAGGTCATTTTCGTCATCCATAGGCTTATTCTAATCCAATAAGGATTTATAACCAATTTTGGGCATCTAATAAGTGCGTTTGTATCATTGGTTGAACATTGAGGTCATTTTTGTCTTCCCTAGGCTTATTCTAATCCAATTAGGGTTTTTAATTAATCTTTTGCATCCAATAAGTGCATTTGTGTCATTGGTTTAACAATTAGGTCTTTTTGATCTTACCTAGGCAAATTCTAATCCAATAAGGGTTTTTCATTAATCTTGTGCATCCAATAAGTGATTTTGTGTCATTGGTTTAACAATTAGGTCATTTTCGTCCTCTCTAGGCTTATTCTAATCCAATTAGGGTTTTTAACCAACCTTGTGGATCCAATTAGTGCGTTTGTGTCATTGGTAGAGCATTTAGGTCATTTTCGTCCTCCTTAGGCTTATTCTAATCCTATTAAGGTTTTTAACCAATCTTGTGCATTCAATAAGTTTGTTTGTGTCATTGGTTTAACATTTAGGTAATTTTCGTTTTCCCTAGGCTTATTCTAATCCAATTAGGGTTTATAACTAACCTTGGGCATCAGATAAGTGCGTTGTTGTCATTGGTTGAATAATTAGGTCATTTACTTCCCCTTAGACTTATTCTAATCCAATTAAGGTTTTTAAGTTATCTTTTGCATCCAATAAGTGCGTTTGTGTCATTGGTTTAACAATTAGGTCATTTTTTTCCTCCCAAGGCTTATTCTTATCCAATAAGGGATTTTAACCAACCTTGTGCATCCAATAAGTGCGTTTGTGTCATTCGTTCAACATTTAGGTCATTTTCGTCCTCCCTAGGCTTATTATAATCCAATTAGGGTTTTTCATTAACCTTGTGCATCCAATAAGTGCGTTTGTGTCATTGGTTAAACAATTAGGTCATTTTCGTCCTCCCTAGGCTTATTCTAATCCAATAACGGTCTTGAACCAACCTTGTGCATCCAATAAGTGCGTTTGTGTCATTGGTTGAGCATTTAGGTCTTTTCGTCCTCCCTAGGCTTATCCTAATCCAATTAGGGTTTTTAACCAATCTTGTGCATCCAATAAGTGCATTTGTGTCATTGGTTCAACATTTAGGTCATTTTTGTCCTCCCTAGGCTTATTCTAATCCAATTAGAGTTTTTCATTAATTTTGTCAATCCAATAAGTGATTTTGTGTCTTTGGTTTAACAATTAGGTCATTTTCGTCCTCCCTAGGCTTATTCTAATCCAATAAGGGTTTTTAACAAACCTTGTGCATCAAATAAGTGCGTTTGTGTCATTGGTTGAGCATTTAGGTCATTTTCGTTATCCCTAGGCTTATTCAAATCCAATTAGGGTTTTAAACCAATCATGTGCATCCAATAAGTGCATTTGTGTCATTGGTTCAATATTTAGGTCATTTTCGTCCTCCCTAGGCATATTCTAATCCAATTAGAGTTTTTCATTAATCTTGTGCATCCAATAAGTGATTTTGTGTCATTGGTTTAACAATTAGGTCATTTTTGTCCTCCTTAGGCTTATTCTAATCCAATTAGGATTTTTAACCAACCTTGTGCATCCAATAAGTGCGTTTGTGTCATTGGTTGAGCATTTAGGTAATTTTCGTCCTCCCTAGGCTTATTCTAATCCAATTAGGATTTTTAACCAATTTTGTGCATTCAATAAGTGCGTTTGTGTCATTGGTTTAACACTTAGGTCATTGTCGTCCTCCCTAGGCTTATTCTAATTCAATAAGGGTTTATAACCAAATTTGGGCATCTAATAAGTGGGTTTGAATCATTGGTTGAACATTGAGGTCATTTTTTTCTTCCCTAGGCTTTATTCTAATCCAATTAAGGTTTTTAATTAATCTTTTGCATCCAATAAGTGCATTTGTGTCATTGGTTTAACAATTAGGTCTTTTTGAACTTACCTAGGCAAATTCTAATCCAATAAGGGTTTTTCATTAATCTTCTGCATCCAATAAGTGATTTTGTGTCATTGGTTTAACAATTAGGTCATTTTCGTCCTCTCTAGGCTTATTCTAATCCAATTAGGGTTTTTAACCAACCTTGTGGATCCAATTAGTGCATTTGTGTCATTGGTTGAGCATTTAGGTCATTTTCGTCCTCGTTAGGCCTATTCTAATCCAATTAAGGTTTTTAACCAATCTTGTGCGTTCAATAAGTTTGTTTGTGTCATTGGTTTAACATTTAGGTAATTTTCATTTTCCCTAGGCTTATTCTAATCCAATTAGGGTTTATAACTAACCTTGGGCATCAGATAAGTGCGTTTGTGTCATTGGTTGAATAATTAGGTCATTTACTTCCCCTTAGACTTATTCTAATCCAATTAAGGTTTTTAAGTTATCTTTTGCATCCAATAAGTGCGTTTGTGTCATTGGTTTAACAATTAGGTCATTTTTGTCCTCCCAAGGTTTATTCTTATCCAATAAGGGATTTTAACCAACCTTGTGCATCCAATAAATGCGTTTGTGTCATTCGTTCAACATTTAGGTCATTTTCGTCCTCCGTAGGCTTATTCTAATCCAATTAGGGTTTTTCATTAACCTTGTGCATCCAATAAGTGCGTTTGTGTCATTGGTTAAACAATTAGGTCATTTTCGTCCTCCCTAGGCTTATTCTAATCCAATAACGGTCTTGAACCAACCTTGTGCATCCAATAAGTGCGTTTGTGTCATTGGTTGAGCATTTAGGTCTTTTCGTCCTCCCTAGGCTTATTCTAATCCAATTAGGGTTTTTAACCAACCTTGTGCATCCAATAAGTGCATTTGTGTCATTGGTTCAACATATAGGTCATTTTCGTCCTCCCTAGGCTTATTCGAATCCAATTAGAGTTTTTCATTAATCTTGTCAATCCAATAAGTGATTTTGTGTCTTTGGTTTAACAATTAGGTCATTTTCGTCCTCCCTAGGCTTATTCTAATCCAATAAGGGTTTTTAACAAACCTTGTGCATCAAATAAGTGTGTTTGTGTCATTGGTTGAGCATTTAGGTCATTTTCGTTATCCCTAGGCTTATTCAAATCCAATTAGGGTTTTAAACCAATCATGTGCATCCAATAAGTGCATTTGTGTCATTGGTTCAATATTTAGGTCATTTTCGTCCTCCCTAGGCATATTCTAATCCAATTAGAGTTTTTCATTAATCTTGTGCATCCAATAAGTGATTTTGTGTCATTGGTTTAACCATTAGGTCATTTTCGTCCTCCTTAGGCTTATTCTAATCCAATTAGGGTTTTTAACCAACCTTGTGGATCCAATTAGTGCGTTTGTGTCATTGGTTGAGCATTTAGGTCATTTTCATCCTCCCTAGGCTTATTTTAATCCAACTAGGGTTTTTAATTAATCTTTTGCATTCAATAAGTGTCTTTGTGTCATTGGTTTAACAATTAGGTCATTTTCGTCCTCCCTAGGCTTATTTTAATCCAATAAGGGTTTTTAATAAACCTTGTGCATCAAATAAGTGCGTTTGTGTCATTGGTTGAGCATTTAGGTCATTTTCGTTATCCCTAGGCTTATTCTAATCCAATTAGGGTTTTAAACCAATCTTGTGCATCCAGCAAGTGCGTTTGTGTCATTGGTTCACTATTTAGGTCATTTTCGTCCTCCCTAGGCTTATTCTAATCCAATTAGAGTTTTTCATTAATCTTGTCAATCCAATAAGTGATTTTGTGTCATTGGTTTAATAATTAGGTCATTTTTGTCCTCCCTAGGCTTATTCTAATCCAATTAGGATTTATAACCAACCTTGTGCATCCAATAAGTGCGTTTGTGTCATTGGTTGAGCATTTAGGTAATTTTCGTCCTCCCTAGGCTTATTCTAATCCAATTAGGATTTTTAACCAATTTTGTGCATTCAATAAGTGCGTTTGTGTCATCGGTTTAACACTTAGGTCATTTTCGTCCTCCCTAGGCTTATTCTAATCCAATTAGGGTTTTTCATTAACCTTGTGCATCCAATAAGTGCGTTTGTGTCATTGGTTAAACAATTAGGTCATTTTCATCCTCCCTAGGCTTATTCTAATCCAATAAAGGTCTTGAACCAACCTTGTGCATCCAATAAGTGCGTTTGTGTCATTGGTTGAGCATTTAGGTCTTTTTCATCCTCCCTAGGCTTATTCTAATCCAATTTGGGTTTTTAACCAATCTTGTGCATCAGATAAGTGTGTTTGTGTCATTGGTTCAACATTTAGGTCATTTTCGTCCTCCCTAGGCTTATTCTAATTTAATTAGGGTTTTTAACCAACCTTGTGCATCCAATAAGTGCGTTTGTGTCATTGGTTGAGCATTTAGGTCATTTTTGTCCTCCCTAGGCTTATTGTAATCGAATTAGGGTTTTTCATTAATCATGTGCATCCAATAAATGATTTTGTGTCATAGGGTTAACAATTAGGTCATTTTCATCCTCCCTAGGCTTATTCTAATCCAATAAGGGTTTTTAATTAATCTTGTGCATCCAATAAGTGCGTTTGTGTCATTGGTTTAACATTTAGGTCATTTTCATCCTCCCTAGGCTTATTTTAATCCAACTAGGGTTTTTAATTAATCTTTTGCATTCAATAAGTGCGTTTATTTCATTGGTTTAACAATTAGGTCATTTTCGTCCTCCTTAGGCTTATTTTAATCCAATAAGGGTTTTTAACAAACCTTGTGCATCAAATAAGTGCGTTTGTGTCATTGGTTGAGCATTTAGGTCATTTTCGTTATCCCTAGGCTTATTCTAATCAAATTGGGGTTTTAAACCAATCTTGTGCATCCAGTAAGTGCGTTTGTGTCATTGGTTCAACATTTAGGTCATTTTCGTCCTCTCTAAGCTTATTCTAATCCAATTAGAGTTTTTCATTAATCCTGTCAATCCAATAAGTGATTTTGTGTCATTGGTTTAACAATTAGGTCATTTTTGTCCTCCTTAGGCTTATTCTAATCCAATTATGATTTTTAACCAACCTTGTGCATTCAATAAGTGCGTTTGTGTCATTGGTTGAGCATTTAGGTCATTTTCGTCCTCCCTAGGCTTATTCTAATTCAATAAGGGTTTATAACTAATTTTGGGCATCTAATAAGTGCGTTTGTATCATTGGTTGAACATTGAGGTCATTTTTGTCTTCCCTAGGCTTATTCTAATCCAATTAGGGTTTTTAATTAATCTTTTGCATCCAATAAGTGCATTTGTGTCATTGGTTTAACAATTAGGTCTTTTTGATCTTACCTAGGCAAATTCTAATCCAATAAGGGTTTTTCATTAATCTTCTGCATCCAATAAGTGATTTTGTATCATTGGTTTAACAATTAGGTCATTTTCGTCCTCTCTAGGCTTATTCTAATCCAATTAGGGTTTTTAACCAACCTTGTGGATCCAATTAGTGCGTTTGTGTCATTGGTTGAGCATTTAGGTCATTTTCGTCCTCGTTAGGCTTATTCTAATCCAATTAAGGTTTTTAACCAATCTTCTGCTTTCAATAAGTTTGTTTGTGTCATTGTTTTAACACTTAGGTAATTTTCGTTTTCCCTAGGCTTATTCTAATCCAATTAGGGTTTATAACTAACCATGTGCATCAGATAAGTGCGTTTGTGTCATTGGTTGAATAATTAGGTCATTTACTTCCCCCTAGACTTATTCTAATCCAATTAAGGTTTTTAAGTTATCTTTTGCATCCAATAAGTGCGTTTGTGTCATTGGTTTAACAATTAGGTCAGTTTTGTCCTCCCTAGGCTTATTCTTATCCAATAAGGGATTTTAACCAACCTTGTGCATCCAATAAGTGCGTTTGTGTCATTGGTTCAACATTTAGGTCATTTTCTTCCTCCTTAGGCTTATTTTAATCCCTTTAAGGTTTTTCATTAACCTTGTGCATCCAATAAGTGCGTTAGTGTCATTGGTTAAACAATTAGGTCATTTTCATCCTCCCTAGGCTTATTCTAATCCAATAATGGTCTTGAACCAACCTTGTGCATCCAATAAGTGCGTTTGTGTCATTGGTTGAGCATTTAGGTATTTTTCGTCCTCCCTAGGCTTATTCTAATCCAATTTGGGTTTTTAACTAATCTTGTGCATCCAATAAATGTGTTTGTGTCATTGGTTCAACATTTAGGTCATTTTCGTCCTCCCTAGGTTTATTCTAATCCAATTAGAGTTTTTCATTAATCTTGTCAATCCAATAAGTGATTTTGTGTCATTGGTTTAACAATTATGTCATTTTCGTCCTCCGTAGGCTTATTCTAATCCAATTAGGGTTTTTAACCAACCTTGTGCATCCAATAAGTGCGTTTGTGTCATTGGTTGAGCACTTAGGTCATTTTCGTCCTCCCTAGGCTTATTCTAATCCAATTAGGATTTTTAACCAATTTTGTGCATTCAATAAGTGCGTTTGTGTCATTGGTTTAACACTTAGGTCATTTTCGTCCTCCCTAGGCTTATTCTAATCCAATTCTGGTTTATAACCAACCTTGTGCATCCAATAAGTGCGTTTGTGTCATTGGTTTAACATTTAGGTCATTTTCATCCTCCCTAGGCTTATTTTAATCCAACTAGGGTTTTTAATTAATCTTTTGCATTCAATAAGTGCGTTTGTGTCATTGGTTTAACAATTAGGTCATTTTCGTCCTCCCTAGGCTTATTTTAATCCAATAAGGGTTTTTAACAAACCTTGTGCATCAAATAAGTGCGTTTGTGTCATTGGTTGAGCATTTAGGTCATTTTCGTTATCCTTAGGCTTATTCTAATCCAATTAGGGTTTTAAACCAATCTTGTGCATCCAGTAAGTGCGTTTGTGTCATTGGTTCAACATTTAGGTCATTTTCGTCCTCTCTAGGCTTATTCTAATCCAATTAGAGTTTTTCATTAATCTTGTCAATCCAATAAGTGATTTTGTGTCATTGGTTTAACAATTAGGTCATTTTTGTCCTCCTTAGACTTATTCTAATCCAATTAGGATTTTTAACCAACCTTGTGCATCCAATTAGTGTGTTTGTGTCATTGGTTGAGCATTTAGGTCATTTTCGTCCTCCCTAGGCTTATTCTAATCCAATTATGATTTTTAACCAATTTTGTGCATTCAATAAGTGCGTTTGTGTCATTGGTTTAACACTTAGGTCATTTTCGTCCTCCCTAGGCTTATTCTAATTCAATAAGGGTTTATAACCAATTTTGGGCATCTAATAAGTGGGTTTGAATCATTGGTTGAACATTGAGGTCATTTTTTTCTTCCCTAGGCTTATTCTAACCCAATTAGGGTTTTTAATTAATCTTTTGCATCCAATAAGTGCATTTGTGTCATTGGTTTAACAATTAGGTCTTTTTGAACTTACCTAGGCAAATTCTAATCCAATAAGGGTTTTTCATTAATCTTGTGCATCCAATAAGTGATTTTGTGTCATTGGTTTAACAATTAGGTCATTTTCGTCCTCTCTAGGCTTATTCTAATCCAATTAGGGTTTTTAACCAACCTTGTGGATCCAATTAGTGCGTTTGTGTCATTGGTTGAGCATTTAGGTCATTTTCGTCCTCCTTAGGCTTATTCTAATCCTATTAAGGTTTTTAACCAATCTTGTGCATTCAATAAGTTTGTTTGTGTCATTGGTTTAACATTTAGGTAATTTTCGTTTTCCCTAGGCTTATTCTAATCCAATTAGGGTTTATAACTATCCTTGGGCATCAGATAAGTGCGTTTGTGTCATTGGTTGAATAATTAGGTCATTTACTTCCCCTTAGACTTATTCTAATCCAATTAAGGTTTTTAAGTTATCTTTTGCATCCAATAAGTGCGTTTCTGTCATTGGTTTAACAATTAGGTCATTTTTGTCCTCCCAAGGCTTATTCTTATCCAATAAGGGATTTTAACCAACCTTGTAAATCCAATAAGTGCGTTTGTGTCATTCGTTCAACATTTAGGTCATTTTCGTCCTCCCTAGGCTTATTCTAATCCAATTAGGGTTTTTCATTAACCTTGTGCATCCAATAAGTGCGTTTGTGTCATTGGTTAAACAATTAGGTCATTTTCGTCCTCCCTAGGCTTATTCTAATCCAATAACGGTCTTGAACCAACCTTGTGCATCCAATAAGTGTGTTTGTGTCATTGGTTGAGCATTTAGGTCTTTTCGTCCTCCCTAGGCTTATTCTAATCCAATTAGGGTTTTTAACCAATCTTGTGAATCCAATAAGTGCATTTGTGTCATTGGTTCAACATTTAGGTCATTTTCATCCTCCCTAGGCTTATTCTAATCCAATTAGAGTTTTTCATTAATCTTGTCAATCCAATAAGTGATTTTGTGTCTTTGGTTTAACAATTAGGTCATTTTCGTCCTCCCTAGGCTTATTCTAATCCAATAAGGGTTTTTAACAAATTTTGTGCATCAAATAAGTGCGTTTGTGTCATTGGTTGAGCATTTAGGTCATTTTCGTTATCCCTAGGCTTATTCTAATCCAATTAGGGTTTTAAACCAATCTTGTGCATCCAACAAGTGCGTTTGTGTCATTGGTTCACTATTTAGGTCATTTTCTTCCTCCCTAGGCTTATTCTAATCCAATTAGAGTTTTTCATTAATCTTGTCAATCCAATAAGTGATTTTGTGTCATTGGTTTAATAATTAGGTCATTTTTGTCCTCTTTAGGCTTATTCTAATCCAATTAGGATTTTTAACCAACCTTGTGCATCCAATAAGTGCGTTTGTGTCATTGGTTGAGCATTTAGGTAATTTTCGTCCTCCCTAGGCTTATTCTAATCCAATTAGGATTTTTAACCAATTTTGTGCATTCAATAAGTGCGTTTGTGTCATTGGTTTAACACTTAGGTCATTTTCGTCCTCCCTAGGCTTATTCTAATTCAATAAGAGTTTATAACCAATTTTGGGCATCTAATAAGTGGGTTTGAATCATTGGTTGAACATTGAGGTCATTTTTTTCTTCCCTAGGCTTATTCTAATCCAATTAGGGTTTTTAATTAATCTTTTGCATCCAATAAGTGCATTTGTGTCATTGGTTTAACAATTAGGTCTTTTTGAACTTACCTAGGCAAATTCTTATCCAATAAGGGTTTTTCATTAATCTTCTGCATCCAATAAGTGATTTTGTGTCATTGGTTTAACAATTAGGTCATTTTCGTCCTCTCTAGGCTTATTCTAATCCAATTAGGGTTTTTAACCAACCTTGTGGATCCAATTAGTGCGTTTGTGTCATTGGTTGAGCATTTAGGTCATTTTCGTCCTCGTTAGGCTTATTCTAATCCAATTAAGGTTTTTAACCAATCTTGTGCGTTCAATAAGTTTGTTTGTGTCATTGGTTTAACATTTAGGTAATTTTCGTTTTCCCTAGGCTTATTCTAATCCAATTAGGGTTGATAACTAACCTTGGGCATCAGATAAGTGCGTCTGTGTCATTGGTTGAATAATTAGGTCATTTACTTCCCCTTAGACTTATTCTAATCCAATTAAGGTTTTTAAGTTATCTTTTGCATCCAATAAGTGCGTTTGTGTCATTGGTTTAACAATTAGGTCATTTTTGTCCTCCCAAGGTTTATTCTTATCCAATAAGGGATTTTAACCAACCTTGTGCATCCAATAAATGCGTTTGTGTCATTCGTTCAACATTTAGGTCATTTTCGTCCTCCCTAGGCTTATTCTAATCCAATTAGGGTTTTTCATTAACCTTGTGCATCCAATAAGTGCGTTTGTGTCATTGGTTAAACAATTAGGTCATTTTCGTCCTCCCTAGGCTTATTCTAATCCAATAACGGTCTTGAACCAACCTTGTGCATCCAATAAGTGTGTTTGTGTCATTGGTTGAGCATTTAGGTCTTTTCGTCCTCCCTAGGCTTATTCTAATCCAATTAGGGTTTTTAATCAATCTTGTGCATCCAATAAGTGCATTTGTGTCATTGGTTCAACATTTAGGTCATTTTCGTCCTCCCTAGGCTTATTCTAATCCAATTAGAGTTTTTCATTAATCTTGTCAATCCAATAAGTGATTTTGTGTCTTTGGTTTAACAATTAGGTCATTTTCGTCCTCCCTAGGCTTATTCTAATCCAATATGGGTTTTTAACAAACGTTTAAGTGCGTTTGTGTCATTGGTTGAGCATCAAATAAGTGCGTTTGTGTCATTGTTTGAGCATTTAGGTCATTTTCGTTATCCCTAGGCTTATTCAAATCCAATTAGGGTTTTAAACCAATCATGTGCATCCAATAAGTGCATTTGTGTCATTGGTTCAATATTTAGGTCATTTTCGTCCTCCCTAGGCATATTCTAATCCAATTAGAGTTTTTCATTAATCTTGTGCATCCAATAAGTGATTTTGTGTCATTGGTTTAACAATTAGGTCATTTTCGTCCTCCTTTGGCTTATTCTAATCCAAATAGGGTTTTTAACCAACCTTGTGGATCCAATTAGTGCGTTTGTGTCATTGGTTGAGCATTTAGGTCATTTTCTTCCTCCCTAGGCTTATTTTAATCCAACTAGGGTTTTTAATTAATCTTTTGCATTCAATAAGTGCGTTTGTGTCATTGGTTTAACAATTAGGTCATTTTCGTCCTCCCTAGGCTTATTTTAATCCAATAAGGGTTTTTAATAAACCTTGTGCATCAAATAAGTGCGTTTGTGTCATTGGTTGAGCATTTAGGTCATTTTCGTTATCCCTAGGCTTATTCTAATCCAATTAGGGTTTTAAACCAATCTTGTGCATCCAGCAAGTGCGTTTGTGTCATTGGTTCACTATTTAGGTCATTTTCGTCCTCCCTAGGCTTATTCTAATCCAATTAGAGTTTTTCATTAATCTTGTCAATCCAATAAGTGATTTTGTGTCATTGGTTTAATAATTAGGTCATTTTTGTCCTCCTTAGGCTTATTCTAATCCAATTAGGATTTTTAACCAACCTTGTGCATCCAATAAGAGCGTTTGTGTCATTGGTTGAGCATTTAGGTAATTTTCGTCCTCCCTAGGCTTATTCTAATCCAATTAGGATTTTTAACCAATTTTGTGCATTCAATAAGTGCGTTTGTGTCATTGGTTTAACACTTAGGTCATTTTCGTCCTCCCTAGGCTTATTCTAATCCAATTAGGGTTTTTCATTAACCTTGTGCATCCAATAAGTGCGTATGTGTCATTGGTTAAACAATTAGGTCATTTTCATCCTCCCTAGGCTTATTCTAATCCAATAACGGTCTTGAACCAACCTTGTGCATCCAATAAGTGCGTTTGTGTCATTGGTTGAGCATTTAGGTCTTTTTCGTCCTCCCTAGGCTTATTCTAATCCAATTTGGGTTTTTAACCAATGTTGTGCATCAGATAAGTGTGTTTGTGTCATTGGTTCAACATTTAGGTCATTTTCGTCCTCCCTAGGCTTATTCTAATCCAATTAGGGTTTTTAACCAACCTTGTGCATCCAATAAGTGCGTTTGTGTCATTGGTTGAGCATTTAGGTCATTTTCGTCCTCCCTAGGCTTATTGTAATCGAATTAGGGTTTTTCATTAATCATGTGCATCCAATAAATGATTTTGTGTCATAGGGTTAACAATTAGGTCATTTTCATCCTCCCTAGGCTTATTCTAATCCAATAAGGGTTTTTAATTAATCTTGTGCATCCAATAAGTGCGTTTGTGTCATTGGTTTAACATTTAGGTCATTTTCATCCTCCCTAGGCTTATTTTAATCCAACTAGGGTTTTTAATTAATCTTTTGCATTCAATAAGTGCGTTTGTGTCATTGGTTTAACAATTAGGTCATTTTCGTCCTCCTTAGGCTTATTTTAATCCAATAAGGGTTTTTAACAAACCTTGTGCTTCAAATAAGTGCGTTTGTGTCATTGGTTAAGCATTTAGGTCATTTTCGTTATCCCTAGGCTTATTCTAATCCAATTAGGGTTTTAAACCAATCTTGTGCATCCAGTAAGTGCGTTTGTGTCATTGGTTCACTATTTAGGTCATTTTCGTCCTCCCTAGGCTTATTCTAATCCAATTAGAGTTTTTCATTAATCTTGTCAATCCAATAAGTGATTTTGTGTCATTGGTTTAACAATTAGGTCATTTTTGTCCTCCTTAGGCTTATTCTAATCCAATTAGGATTTTTAACCAACCTTGTGCATTCAATAAGTGCGTTTGTGTCATTGGTTGAGCATTTAGGTGATTTTCGTCCTCCCTAGGTTTATTCTAATCCAATTAGGATTTTTAACCAATTTTGTGCATTCAATAAGTGCGTTTGTGTCATTGGTTTAACACTTAGGTCATTTTCGTCCTCCCTAGGCTTATTCTAATTCAATAAGGGTTTATAACTAATTTTGGGCATCTAATAAGTGCGCTTGTATCATTGGTTGAACATTGAGGTCATTTTTGTCTTCCCTAGGCTTATTCTAATCCAATTAGGGTTTTTAATTAATCTTTTGCATCCAATAAGTGCATTTGTATCATTGGTTTAACAATTAGGTCTTTTTTATCTTACCTAGGCAAATTCTAATCCAATAAGGGTTTTTCATTAATCTTCTGCATCCAATAAGTGATTTTGTATCATTGGTTTAACAATTAGGTCATTTTCGTCCTCTCTAGGCTTATTCTAATCCAATTAGGGTTTTTAACCAACCTTGTGGATCCAATTAGTGCGTTTGTGTCATTGGTTGAGCATTTAGGTCATTTTCGTCCTCGTTAGGCTTATTCTAATCCAATTAAGGTTTTTAACCAATCTTGTGCTTTCAATAAGTTTGTTTGTTTCATTGCTTTAACACTTAGGTAATTTTTCGTTTTCCCTAGGCTTATTGTAATCCAATTAGGGTTTATAACTAACCATGTGCATCAGATAAGTGCGTTTGTGTCATTGGTTGAATAATTAGGTCATTTACTTCCCCCTAGACTTATTCTAATCCAATTAAGGTTTTTAAGTTATCTTTTGCATCCAATAAGTGCGTTTGTGTCATTGGTTTAACAATTAGGTCAGTTTTGTCCTCCCTAGGCTTATTCTTATCCAATAAGGGATTTTAACCAACCTTGTGCATCCAATAAGTGCGTTTGTGTCATTGTTTCAACATTTAGGTCATTTTCTTCCTCCCTAGGCTTATTCTAATCCAATTAGGGTTTTTCATTAACCTTGTGCATCCAATAAGTGCGTTAGTGTCATTGGTTAAACAATTAGGTCATTTTCATCCTCCCTAGGCTTATTCTAATCCAATAATGGTCTTAAACCAACCTTGTGCATCCAATAAGTGCGTTTGTGTCATTGGTTGAGCATTTAGGTCTTTTTCGTCCTCCCTAGGCTCATTCTAATGCAATTTGGGTTTTTAACTAATCTTGTGCATCCAATAAGTGTGTTTGTGTCATTGGTTCAACATTTAGGTCATTTTCGTCCTCCCTAGGTTTATTCTAATCCAATTAGAGTTTTTCATTAATCTTGTCAATCCAATAAGTGATTTTGTGTCATTGGTTTAACAATTATGTCATTTTCGTCCTCCGTAGGCTTATTCTAATCCAATTAGGGTTTTTAACCAACCTTGTGCATCCAATAAGTGCGTTTGTGTCATTGGTTGAGCATTTAGGTCATTTTCGTCCCCCCTAGGCTTATTCTAATCCAATTAGGGGTTTCAACCAACCTTGTGCATACAACAAGTGCGTTTGTGTCATTGGTTGAGCATTTAGGTCATTTTCGTCCTCCTTAGGCTTATTCTAATCTTATTAAGGTTTTTAACCAATCTTGTGCATTCAATAAGTGCGTTTGTGTCATTGGTGTAACATTTAGGTCATTTCCGTCCTCCCTAGGCTTATTCAAATCCAATAAGGGTTTTTAACCAATCTAGTGCATCCAATAAGTGCGTTTGTGTCATTGGTTCAACATTTAAGTCATTTTTGTCCTCCGTTGGCTTATTCTAATCCAATTAGCGTTTTTCATTTATCTTGTGCATCCAATAAGTGATTTTGTGACATTGGTTTATCAATTAGGTCATTTTCGTCCTCCTTAGGCTTATTCTAATCCAATTAGGGTTTTTAACCAACCTTGTGCATCCAATAGGTGCGTTTATGTCATTGGTTGAGCATTTAGGTCATTTTCGTCCTCGTTAGGCTTATTCTAATCCAATTAAGGTTTTTAACCAATCTTGTGCTTTCAATAAGTTTGTTTGTGTCATTGCTTTAACACTTAGGTAATTTTTCGTTTTCCCTAGGCTTATTGTAATCCAATTAGGGTTTATAACTAACCATGTGCATCAGATAAGTGCGTTTGTGTCATTGGTTGAATAATTAGGTCATTTACTTCCCCCTAGACTTATTCTAATCCAATTAAGGTTTTTAAGTTATCTTTTGCATCCAATAAGTGCGTTTGTGTCATTGGTTTAACAATTAGGTCAGTTTTGTCCTCCCTAGGCTTATTCTTATCCAATAAGGGATTTTAACCAACCTTGTGCATCCAATAAGTGCGTTTGTGTCATTGTTTCAACATTTAGGTCATTTTCTTCCTCCCTAGGCTTATTCTAATCCAATTAGGGTTTTTCATTAACCTTGTGCATCCAATAAGTGCGTTAGTGTCATTGGTTAAACAATTAGGTCATTTTCATCCTCCCTAGGCTTATTCTAATCCAATAATGGTCTTAAACCAACCTTGTGCATCCAATAAGTGCGTTTGTGTCATTGGTTGAACATTTAGGTCTTTTTCGTCCTCCCTAGGCTCATTCTAATCCAATTTGGGTTTTTAACTAATCTTGTGCATCCAATAAGTGTGTTTGTGTCATTGGTTCAACATTTAGGTCATTTTCGTCCTCCCTAGGTTTATTCTAATCCAATTAGAGTTTTTCATTAATCTTGTCAATCCAATAAGTGATTTTGTGTCATTGGTTTAACAATTATGTCATTTTCGTCCTCCGTAGGCTTATTCTAATCCAATTAGGGTTTTTAACCAACCTTGTGCATCCAATAAGTGCGTTTGTGTCATTGGTTGAGCATTTAGGTCATTTTTCGTCCCCCCTAGGCTTATTCTAATCCAATTAGGGTTTTTAACCAACTTTGTGCATCCAATAAGTGCGTTTGTCTCATTGGTTTAACATTTAGGTCATTTTCATCCTCCCTAGGCTTATTTTAATCCAACCAGGGTTTTTATTTAATCTTTTGCATTCAATAAGTGCGTTTGTGTCATTGGTTTAACAATTAGGTCATTTTTGTCCTCCTTAGGCTTATTCTAATCCAATTAGGGTTTTTAACCAACCTTGTGCATCCAATAAGTGCATTTGTGTCATTGGTTGAGCATTTAGGTCATTTTCGTCCTCCCTAGGCTTATTCTAATCCAATTAAGGTTTTTAACCAATCTTGTGCATTCAATAAGTTTGTTTGTGTCTTTGGTTTAACACTTAGGTAATTTTCGTTTTCCCTAGGCTTATTCTAATCCAATTAGGGTTTATAACTAACCTTGTGCATCTGATAAGTGCGTTTGTGTCATTGGTTTAACAATTAGGTCATTTTCGTCCTCCCTAGGCTTATTTTAATCCAATAAGGGTTTTTAACAAACCTTGTGCACCAAATAAGTGCGTTTGTGTCATTGGTTAAACATTCAGGTCATTTTCGTTATCCCTAGGCTTATACTAATCCAATAAGGGTTTTTAACCAACCTTGTGCATACAATAAGTGTGTTTGTTTCATTGGTTGAACATTTAGGTCCTTTTCGTCCTCCCTAGGCTTATTCTTATCAAATTAGGGGTTTTAACCAATCATGTGCATCCAATAAGTGCGTTAATGTCATTGGTTGAAAATTTAGGTCATTTTCGTCCTCTCTAGGCTTATTCTAATCCAAATAGGATTTTTAATTAATCTTGTGCTTCCAATAAACGCGTTTGTGTCATTGGTTTAACAATTACGTATTTTTCGTCCTCCCTAGGCTTATTCTAACCCAATAAGGGTTTTTCATTAACCTTGTGCATCTGATAAGTGATTTTGTGTCTTTTTTTTTAGAATTAGGTCATTTTCGTCCTCCCTAGGCTTATTCTAATCCAATTAGGGGTTTCAACCAACCTTGTGCATACAACAAGTGCGTTTGTGTCATTGGTTGAGCATTTAGGTCATTTTCGTCCTCCTTAGGCTTATTCTAATCTTATTAAGGTTTTTAACCAATCTTGTGCATTCAATAAGTGCGTTTGTGTCATTGGTGTAACATTTAGGTCATTTCCGTCCTCCCTAGGCTTATTCAAATCCAATAAGGGTTTTTAACCAATCTAGTGCATCCAATAAGTGTGTTTGTGTCATTGGTTCAACATTTAAGTCATTTTTGTCCTCCGTTGGCTTATTCTAATCCAATTAGCGTTTTTCATTTATCTTGTGCATCCAATAAGTGATTTTGTGACATTGGTTTATCAATTAGGTCATTTTCGTCCTCCTTAGGCTTATTCTAATCCAATTAGGGTTTTTAACCAACCTTGTGCATCCAATAGGTGCGTTTATGTCATTGGTTGAGCATTTAGGTCATATTCGTCCTCCCTAGGCTTATTCTAGTCCAATTAGCATTTTTAACCAATTTTGTGCATTTAATAAGTGCGTTTGTGTCATTGGTTTAACACTTCGGTCATTTTCGTCCTCCCTAGGCTTAATTTAATCCAATTCGGGTTTATAACCAATTTTGGGCATCCAATAAGTGCGTTTGTGTCATTGGTTGAACATTGAGGTCATTTTTGTCCTCCCTAGGCTTATTCTAAACCAATTAGGGTTTTTAATTAATCTTCTGCATCCAATAAGTGCGTTTGTTTCATTAGTTTAACAATTAGGTCTTTTTCGTCCTCCCTAGGCTTATTCTAATCCATTAAGGGATTTTAACCAACCTTGTGCATCCAATTAGTGCGTTTGTGTCATTGGTTGAACATTTAGGTCTTTTTCGTCCTCCCTAGGCTAATTCTAATCCAATTAGGGTTTTTAACCAATCCTGTGCATCCATTAAGTGCGTTTGTGTCATTGTTTCAACATTTTGGTCATTTTTCGTCCTCCCAAGGCTTATTCTAATCCAATTAGGGTTTTTCATTAATCTTGTGCATCCAATAAGTGATTTAGTGTCATTGGTTTAACAATTAGGTCATTTTCGTGTTCCCTAGGCTTATTCTAATCCAATTAGGGTTTTTAACCAACCTTGTGCATCCAATAATTGCGTTTGTGTCATTGGTTAAGCATTTAGGTCATTTTTGTCCTCCCTAGGCTTATTCTAATCCAATAAGGGTTTTTAACACACCTTGTGCATCAAATAAGTGCGTTTGTGTCATTGGTTAAGCATTTAGGTCATTTTCGTTATCCCTAGGCTTATGCTAATCCAATTAGGGTTTTAAACCAATCTTGTGCGTCCAATAAGTGCGTTTGTGTCATTGGTTCAACATATAGGTCATTTTCGTCCTCCTTAGGCATATTGTAATCCAATTAGGGTTTTTCATTAATCTTGTGCATCATATAAGCGATTTTGTGTCATTGGTTTAACAATTAGATCATTTTCGTCCTCCCTAGGCTTATTCTAATCCAATTAGGGTTTTTAACCAACCTTGTGCATCCAATAAGTGTGTTTGTGTCATTGGTTGAACATTTAGGTCCTTTTCGTCCTCCCTTGGCTTATTCTAATCCTATTAAGGTTT
Organism: Cicer chorassanicum; assembly: GCA_037974735.1. Classification (NCBI taxonomy): domain Eukaryota; kingdom Viridiplantae; phylum Streptophyta; class Magnoliopsida; order Fabales; family Fabaceae; genus Cicer; species Cicer chorassanicum. The sequence goes on from JBBPBP010009777.1 coordinate 22,601,992, forward strand.
TTAACCAATCTTGTTAATCCAATATGTGCGTTTGTGTCATTGGTTTAACATTTACGTCATTTTCATCCTCCCTAGGCTTATTCTTATCCAATTTGGGGTTTTAACCAATCTTGTGCATCCAATAAGTGCGTTTGTGTCATTGGTTGAAAATTTAGGTCATTTTCGTCCTCTCTAGGCTTATTCTAATCCAAATAGGATTTTTAATTAATCTTGTGCTTCCGTTAAACGCGTTTGTGTCATTGGTTTAACAATTACGTCTTTTTCGTCCTCCCTAGGCTTATTCTAACCCAATAAGGGTTTTTCATTAATCTTGTACACCCAATAAGTGATTTTATGTCATTGGTTTTAGAATTAGGTCATTTTCGTCCTCCCTAGGCTTATTCTAATCCAATTAGGGTTTTTAACCAACCTTGTGCATACAACAAGTGCGTTTGTGTCATTGGTTGAGCATTTAGGTCATTTTCGTCCTCCCTAGGCTTATTCTAATCCAATTAAGGTTTTTAACCAATCTTGTGCATTCAATAAGTGCGTTTGTGTCATTGGTGTAACATTTAGGTCATTGTCATCCTCCCTTGGCTTATTCTAATCCAATAAGGGTTTTTATCCAACCTAGTGTATCCAATAAGTGCATTTGTTTCATTTGTTGAACATTTAGATCTTTTTCGTCCTCCGTTGGCTTATTCTAATCCAATTAGGGTTTGTAACCAATCTAGTGCATCCAATTAGTGCGATTGTGTCATTGGTTCAACAATTAAGTCATTTTTGTCCTCCATTGGCTTAATCTAATCCAATTAGCGTTTTTCATTAATCTTGTGCATCCAATAAGTGATTTTGTGACATTTGTTTATCAATTAGGTCATTTTCGTCCTCGTTAGGCTTATTCTAATCCAATTAGGGTATTTTAACAACTTTGTGCATCCAATAAGTGCGTTTGTGTCATTGGTTGAGTAGTTAGGTCATTTTCGTCTTCCCTAAGCTTATTCTAATCCAATTAGTGTTTTTAACCAATTTTGTGCATTTAATAAGTGCGTTTGTGTCATTGGTTTAACACTTCGGTCATTTTCGTCCTCCCTAGGCTTATTGTAATCCAATTCGGGTTTATAACCAATTTTGGGCATCCAATAAATGCGTTTATGTCATTGGTTGAACAATGAGGTCGTTTTAGTCCTCCCTAGGCTTATTCTAAACCAATTAGGGTTTTTAATTAATCTTCTGCATCCAATAAGTGCGTTTGTGTCATTAATTTAACAATTAGGTCTTTTTCGTCCTCCCTAGGCTTATTCTAATCCAATAAGGGATTTTAAGCAACGTTGTGCATCCAATAAGTGTGTTTGTGTCATTGGTTGAACATTTAGGTCTTTTTCATCCTCCCTAGGCTTATTCTAATCCAATTAGAGTTTTTAACCAATCATGTGCATCCAATAAGTGCGTTTGTGTCATTGTTTCAACATTTTGGTCATTTTCGTCCTCCCAAGGCTTATTTTAACCCAATTAGGGTTTTTCATTAATATTGTGCATCCAATAAGTGATTTAGTGTCATTGGTTTAACAATTAGGTCATTTTCGTGTTCCCTAGGCTTATTCTAATCCAATTAGGGTTTTTAACCAACCTTGTGCATCCAATAATTGCGTTTGTGTGATTGGTTGAGCATTTAAGCCATTTTCGTCCTCCCTAGGCTTATTCTAATCCAATTAGGGCTTTCGACCAATCTTATGCATTCAATAAGTGCGTTTGTGTCACTGGTTTAACACTTAGGTCATTTTCGTCCTCCCTAGGCTTATTCTAATCCAATTCGGGTTTCTTACCAACCTTAGGCATCCAATAAGTGCGTTTGTGTCATTGGTTGAACATTTAGGTCATTTTCGTACTCCCGAGGCTTATTCTAATCCAATTAGGGTTTTTAATTAATCTTTTGCATCCAATAAGTGGGTTTGTGTCATCGGTTTAACAATTAGGTCATTTTCGTCCTCCCAAGGCTTATTCTAATCCAATAAGGGTTTTTAACCAATCTTGTGCAGCCAATAAGTGTGTTTGTGTCATTGGTTGAACATTTAGGTCATTTTCATCCTCTCTAGGCTTATTCTAATCCAATTAGGATTTTTAATTAATCTTAAGCATCCAATAAGCGCGTTTGTGTCATTAGTTTAACAATTAGGTCTTTTTCGTCCTCCCTAGGCTTATTCTAATCCAATAAGGGTTTTTCATTAATCTTGTGCATCCAATAAGTGATTGTGTGTCATTGGTTTTACAATTAGGTCATTTTCGTCCTCCCTAGGCTTATTCTAATCCAATAAGGGTTTTTCATAAATCTTTTGCATCCAATAAGTGATTGTGTGTCATTGGTTTTACAATTAGGTCATTTTCGTGCTCCATAGGCTTATTCTAATCCAATTAGGGTTTTTAACCAACCTTGTGCATCCAATAATTGTGTTTGTGTCATTGGTTGAGCATTTAGGTCATTTTCGTCTTCTCTAGGTTAATTCTAATCCAATAAGGGTTTTTAACCAACCTTGTGCATCAAATAAATGCGTTTGTGTCATTGGTTGAACATTTAGGTCATTTTTGTTATCCCTAGGCTTATTCTAATCCAATTAAAGGTTTTAAACCAATCTTGTGCATCCAGTAAGTGCGTTTGTGTCATTGGTTTAACATTTAGGTCATTTTCGTCCTCCTTAGGCATATTGTAATCCAATTATGGTTTTTCATTAATCTTGTGCATCCAATAAGCGATTTTGTGTCATTGGTTTAACAATTAGGTTATTTTCGTCCTTCCTAGGCTTATTCTAATCCAATAAGGGATTTTAACCAACCTTGTGCATCCAATAAGTGTGTTTGTGTCATTGGTAGAACATTTAGGTCCTTTTCGTCCTCCCTAGGCTTATTCTAATCCTATTAGGGTTTTTAACCAATCTTGTTAATCCAATATGTGCGTTTGTGTCATTGGTTTAACATTTAGGTCATTTTCATCCTCCCAAGGCTTATTCTTATCCAATTAGGGGTTTTAACCAATCTTGTGCATCCAATAAGTGCGTTTGTGTCATTGGTTGAACAATTAAGTCTTTTTCGTCCTCCCTAGGCTTATTCTAACCCAATAAGGGTTTTTCATTAATCTTGTGCATCCAATAAGTGATTTTGTGTCATTGGTTTTAGAATTAGGTCATTTTCGTCCTCCCTAGGCTTATTTTAATCCAATTCGGGTTTATAACCAATTTTGGGCATCCAATACGTGCGTTTGTGTCATTGGTTGAGCATTTAGGTCATTTTCGTCCTCCATAGGCTTATTCTAATCCAATTAAGGTTTTTAACCAATCTTGTGTATTCAATAAGTGCGTTTGTGTCAGTGGTGTAACATTTAGGTCATTTCCGTCCTCCCTAGGCTTATTCTAATCCAATAAGGGTTTTTATCCAACCTTGTGTATCCAATAAGTGCGTTTGTGTCATTTGTTGAACATTTAGATCTTTTTCGTCCTCCGTAGGCTTATTCTAATCCAATAAGGGTTTTTAACCAATCTTGTGCAGCCAATAAGTGTGTTTGTGTCATTGGTTGAACATTTAGGTCATTTTCATCCTCTCTAGGCTTATTCTAATCCAATTAGGATTTTTAATTAATCTTAATCATTTAATAAGCGCGTTTGTGTCATTAGTTTAACAATTAGGTCATTTTCGTCCTCCCTAGGCTTATTCTAATCCAATAAGGGTTTTTCATTAATCTTGTGCATCCAATAAGTGATTGTGTGTCATTGGTTTTACAATTAGGTCATTTTCGTGCTCCCTAGGCTTATTCTAATCCAATTAGGGTTTTTAACCAACCTTGTGCATCCAATAATTGTGTTTGTGTCATTGGTTGAGCATTTAGGTCATTTTCGTCTTCCCTAGGTTAATTCTAATCCAATAAGGGTTTTTAACCAACCTTGTGCATCAAATAAATGCGTTTGTGTCATTGGTTGAACATTTAGGTCATTTTTGTTATCCCTAAGCTTATTCTAATCCAATTTGGGTTTTAAACCAATATTGTGCATCCAGTAAGCGCGTTTGTGTCATTGGTTTAACAATTAAGTCTTTTTCGTCCTCCCTAGGCTTATTCTAATCCAATAAGGGTTTTTCATTAATCTTGTGCATCCAATAAGTGATTTTGTGTCATTGGTTTTACAATTAGGTCATTTTCGTCCTCCCTAGGCTTATTCTAATCCAATTAGGGTTTTTAATCAACATTGTGCATACAATAAGTGCGATTGTGTCATTGGTTGAGCATTTAGGTCATTTTCGTCCTCCCTAGGCTTATTCTAATCCAATTAAGGTTTTTAGCCAATCTTGTGCATTAAATAAGTGCGTTTGTGTCATTGGTGTAACATTTAGGTCATTTTCGTCCTCCTTAGGCTTATTCTAATCCAATTAGGGTTTTTAACCAATCTTGTGCACCCAATAAGTGCGTTTGTGTCATTGGTTCAACATTTAAGTCATTTTCGTCCTCCCTTGGCTTATTCTAATCCAATTAGAGTTTTTTATTAATCTTGTGCATCCAATAAGTGATTTTGTGTCATTGGTTTAACAATTAGGTCATTTTCGTCCTCTCTAGGCTTATTATAATCCAATTAGGGTTTTTAATTAATCTTGTGCATCCAATAAGTGCGTTTGTGTCATTGGTTGAGCATTTAGGTCATTTTCGTCTTCCCTAGGCTTATTCTAATCCAATTAGGGTTTTTAACCAACCTTGTGCATCCAATAAGTGCGTTTGTGTCATTGGTTGAGTATTTAGGTCATTTTCGTCCTCCCTAGGCTTATTCTAATCCAATTAGGGTTTTTAACCAATTTTGTGCATTCAATAAGTGCGTTGGTGTCATTGGTTTAACACTTAGGTGATTTTCGTCCTTCCTAGCCTTATTCTAATCCAATTCGGGTTCATAACCAATTTTGGACATCCAATAGGTGATTTTGTGTCATTGGTTTAACAATTAGGTCATTTTCGTCCTCCTTAGAGTTATTCTAATCCAATTAGGGTTTTTAACCAACCTTGTGCATCCAATAAGTGCGTTTGTGTCATTGGTTGAGCATTTAGGTCATTTTTGTCCTCCCTAGGCTTATTCTAATCCAGTTAGGGTTTTTAACCAATTTTGTGCATTCAATAAGTGCGTTTGTGTCATTGGTTGAACATTTAGGTCATTTTCGTCCTCCCTAGGCTTATTCTAATCCAATTAGGGTTTTTAACCAATCTTGTCCATTCAATAAGTGTGTTTGTGTCATTGGTTCAACATTTAGGTCATTTTCGTCCTCCCTAGGCTTATTCAAATAAAATTAGGGTTTTTAATTAATCTTTTCCATTCAATAAGTGCATTTGTGTCATTGGTTCAACATTTAGGTCATTTTCGTGCTCCTTAGGCTTATTGTAATCGAATTAGGGTTTTTCATTAATCATGTGCATCCAATAAATGATTTTGTGTCATAGGGTTAACAATTAGGTCATTTTCATCCTCCCTAGGCTTATTCTAATCCAATAAGGGTTTTTAACCAACCTTGTGCCTCCAATAAGTGTGTTTGTGTCATTGGTTGAACATTTAGGTCCTTTTCGTCCTCCCTAGGCTTATTCTAATCTAATTAAGGTTTTTAACCAATCTTGTAAATCAAATATGTGCGTTTGTGTCATTGGTTTAACATTTAGGTTATTTTCGTCCTCCCTAGGCTTATTCTTATCCAATTAGGGTTTTTAACCAATCTTGTGCGTCCAATAAGTGCGTTTGTGTCATTGGTTGAACATTTAGGTCATTTTCATCCTCCCTAGGCTTATTCTAATCCAATTAGGATTTTTAACCAATCTTGTACATCCAATAAGTGCGTTTGGTTCATTAGTTTAACAATTAAGTCATTTTCGTGCTCCCCAGGCTTATTCTAATCCAATTAGGGTTTTTAACCAATCTTGTGCATCCAATAAGTGCGATTGTGTCAATGGTTTAACAATTATGTCATTTACGTCCTCCCTATGCTTATTCTAATCCAATAAGGGTTTTTAACCAATCTTGTGCA
>JBBPBP010009777.1:22613233-22624716 GCA_037974735.1 Cicer chorassanicum
TTTGTGTTATTGGTTGAACATTTAGGTCCTCTTCATCCTCCCTAGGCTTATTCTAATCCAATTAGGATTTTTAACCAATCTTGTGCATCCAACAAGTGCGTTTGTGTCATTGGTTTAACAATTAGGTCATTTTCGTCCTCCTTAGGCTTATTCTTATCCAATTAGGGTTTTTAACCAATCTTGTGCATCCAATAAGTGGGTTTGTCTCATTGGTTTAACAATTAGGTCATTTTCGTCCTCCTTATGCTTATTCTAATCCAATAAGGGTTTTTAAGCAATCTTGTGCAGCCAATAAGTGCGTCTGTGTCATTGGTTGAACATTTAGGTCATTTTCGACCTACCTAGGCATTTTCTAATCCAATTAAGGTTTTTTTTTTCCAAACTTGTGCATCTAATAAGTGTGTTTGTGTCATTCGTTGAACATTTAGGTCATTTTCGATTACCTTAGAGTTATTCTAATCCAATTAAGGTTTTTAACCAATCTTGTGCCTCCAATAAGTGCGTTTGTGTCATTCGTTGAGCATTTAGGTCATTTTCTTCTTCCATAGGCTTATTCTAATACAATTAGGGTTTTAAACCAATCTTGTGCAACCAGTAAGTGCGTTTGTGTCATTGTTTCAACATTTAGGTCATTTTCGTCATCCTTAGGCATATTGTAATCGAATTAGGGTTTTTCATTAATCTTGTGCATCCAATAAGTGATTTTGTGTCATTGGGTTAACAAATAGGTCATTTTCGTCCTCCCTAGACTTATTCTAATCCAATAAGGGTTTTTAACAACCTTCGGCATCCAATAAGTGTGTTTGTGTCATTCGTTGAACATTTAGGTCCTTTTCGTCCTCCCTAGGCTTATTCTAATTCAATTATGGTTTTTAACCAATCTTTTTAATCCAATATGTGCGTTTGTGTCATTGGTTTAACATTTAGGTTATTTTCGTCCTCCCTAGGCTTATTCTTATCCAATTAGGGTTTTTACAAATCTTGTGCATCCAATAAGAGAGTTTGTGTCATCGGTTTAACAATTAGGTCATTTTCGACCTTCGTAGGCATATTCTAATCCAATTAAGGTTTTTTTTCCAATCTTGTGCATCCAATAAGTGTGTTTGTGTCATTGGGTGAACATTTAGGTCACTTTGGTCCTCTCTAGGCTTATTCTAATCCAATTAGGATTTTTAATTAATCTTGGGCATCCAAGAAGCGCGTTTGTGTCTTTGGTTTAACAATTAGGTCTTTTTCGTCCTCCCAAGACTTTTTCTAATCCGATTAAAGTTTTTAACCAACCTTGTGCATACAATAAGTGCGATGGTGTCATTGGTTGAGCATTTAGGTCATTTTCGTCGTCCCTAGGCTTATTCTAATCCAAATAAGGTTTTTAACCAATCTTTTGCATTCAATAAGTGCGTTTGTGTTATTGGTGTAACATTTAGGTTATTTTCATCCTCCCTAGGCTTATTCTAATCCATAATGGTTTTTAACCATCCTTGTGTATCCAATAAGTGCGTTTGTGTCATTGGTTGAACATTTAGGTCTTTTTCATCCTCCCTAGGCTTATTCTAATTTAATTAGGGTTTTTAACCAGTCTTTGCATCCAATAAGTGCGTTTGTGTCATTGGTTCAACATTTAAGTCATTTTCGTCCTCCCTTGGCTTATTCTAATCCAATTAGCGTTTTTCATTAATCTTGTGCATCCAATAAGTGATTTTGTGTCATTGGTTTAACAATTAGGTCATTTTCGTCCTCCTTAGACTTATTCTAATCCAATTAGGGTTTTTAACCAACCTTGTGCATCCAATAAGTGCGTTTTTGTCATTGGTTGATCATTTAGGTCATTTTCGTCCTCCCTAAGCTTATTCTAATCCAATTAGGATTTTTAACCAATCGTGTGCATCCAATAAGTGAGTTTGTGTCATTGGTTGAAAATTTAGGTCATTTTCGTCCTCTCTAGGCTTATTCTAATCCAATTAGGATTTTTAAACCAATTTTATGCATTCAATAAGTGCGTTTTTGTCATTGGTTGAACATTTAGGTCATTTTCAAACTCCCTAGGCATATTCTAATCCAATTAAGGTTTTTAACCAATCTTGTGCATCCAATAAGGGTGTTTGTGTCATTGGTTGAACATTTAGGTCATTTTCGACGTCCTTAGGCTTATTCTAATCCAATTAAGATTTTTAACCAATCTTGTTCCTCCAATAAGTGTGTTTGTGTCATTCGTTGAATATTTAGTCCATTTTCGTCCTCTAAAGGCTTATTCTAATCCAATTAGGGTTTTTAATTAATCTTGTGCATCCAATAAGTGCGTTTGTGTCATTGGTTTAACAATTAGGTCTTTTACGTCCTCTATAGGCTTATTCTAATCCAATAAGGGTTTTTCATTAATCATGTGCATCCAATAAATGATTTTGTGTCATCTGTTTAACAATTAGGCCATTTTCGTCCTCCTTAGGCTTATTCTAATCCAATTAGGGGTTTAACCAAACCTTGTGCATCCAATAATTGCGTTTGTGTCATTGGTTGAGCATTTAGGTCATTTTCATCGTCCATAAGCTTATTCAAATCCAATTAGGGTTTTTAATTAATCTTGTGCATCCAATAAGTGCGTTTGTGTCATTGGTTTAACAATTAGGTCTTTTTTGTCCTCTCTAGGCTTATTCTAATCCAATAAGGGTTTTTAACCAACCTTGTGCATCCAATAAGTGCGTTTGAGTCATTGGTTGAACTTTTAGGTCTTTTTCGTCCTCCCTAGGCTTATTCTATTCCAATTAGGGTTTTTAACCAATCTTGTGCATCCAATAAGTGCTTTTGTGTCATTGGTTCAACATTTAGGTCATTTTCGTCCTCCCTAGGCTTATTCTAATCCAATTAGGGTTTTTCATTAATCATGTGCATCCAATAAATGATTTTGTGTCATCTGTTTAACAATTAGGCCATTTTATGCCTCCCTAGGCTTATTCTAATCCAATTAGGGTTTTAACCAAACCTTGTGCATCCAATAATTGGGTTTGTGTCATTGGTTGAGCATTTAGGTCATTTTCATCGTCCATAGGCTTATTCTAATCCTAATAAGGTTTTTAACCAATCTTGTGCCTCCAATAAGTGCGTTTGTGTCATTCGTTGAACATTTAGGTCATTTTCGTCCTCTCATGGCTTATTCTAATCCAATTAGGATTTTTAATTAATCTTGTGCATCCAATAAGTGCGTTTGTGTCATTGGTTTAACAATTAGGTCTTTTTTGTCCTCTCGAGGCTTATTCTAATCCAATAAGGGTTTTTAACCAACCTTGTGCATCCAATAAGTGCGTTTGTATCATTAGTTTAACAATTAGGTCTTTTGCGTCCTCTTTAGGCTTATTCTAATCCGATAAGGGTTTTTAACCAACCTTGTGCATCCAATAAGTTTGTTTGTGTCATTGGTTTAACAATTAGGTCATTTTCGCCTCCCTAGGCTTATTCTAATCCAATTAGGGTTTTTAACCAAATTTGTGCATCCAATAAGTGCGTTTGTGTCATCGGTTTAACAATTAGGTTATTATCGTCCTCCCTAGGCTTATTCTAATCCAATAAGGGTTTTTAACAGATCTTGTGCAGCCAATAAGTGGGTCTGTGTCATTGTTGAACATTTAGGTCATTTTCGACCTCCTTAGGCTTATTCTAATCCAATTAAGGTTTTTAACCAATCTTGTGCCTCCAATAAGTGCATTTGTGTCATTTGTTGAACATTTAGGTCATTTTCATCCTCTAAAGGCTTATTCTAATCCAATTAGGATTTTTAATTAATCTTGTGCATCCAATAAGTCCGTTTGTGTCATTGGTTTAACAATTTGGTCTTTTGCGTCCTCTCTAGGCTTATTCTAATCCAATAAGGGTTTTTAACCAACCCTGTGCATCCAATAAGTGCGTTTTTGTCATTGGTTGAACTTTTAGGACTTTTTCGTCCTCCCTAGGCTTATTCTATTCCAATAAGGGTTTTTAACCAATCTTGTGCATCCAATAAGTGCGTTTCTGTTATTGGTTCAACATTTAGGTCATTTTCATCCTCCCTAGGCTTATTCTAATCCTATTAGGGTTTTTCATTAATCATGTGCATCCAATAAATGATTTGTGTCATCTGTTTAACAATTAGGCCATTTTCGTCCTCCTTAGGCTTATTCTAATCCAATTAGGGTTTTAACCAAACCTTGTGCATCCAATAATTGCGTTTGTGTCATTGGTTGAGCATTTAGGACATTTTCATCGTCCATAGGCTTATTCTAATCCAAATAAGGTTTTTAACCAATCTTGTGCCTCCAATAAGTGCGTTTGTGTCATTCGTTGAACATTTAGGTCATTTTCGTCCTCTCATGGCTTATTCTAATCCAATTAGGGTTTTTAATTAATCTTGTGCATCCAATAAGTGCGTTTGTGTCATTGGTTGAGCATTTAGGTCATTTTCGTCCTTCGTACACATATTCTAATCCAATTAGGGCTTTTAAGCAATCTTGTGTGTTCAATAAGTGCGTTTGTGTTATTGGTGTAACACTTAGGTCATTTTCGTCCTCCCTAGGCTTATTCTAATCCAATTCGGGTTTCTAACCAACCATGGGCATCCAATAAGTGCGTTTGTGTCATTGGTTGAACATTTAGGTCATTTTCATCCCCCCTAGGCTTATTCTAATCCAATTAGGGTTTTTCATTAATCTTATGCATCCAATAAGTTATTTTGTGTCATTGGTTTAACAATTAGGTCATTTTCGTCCTCCCTAGGCTTATTCTAATCCAATTAGGGTTTTTAACCAACCTTGTGCATCCAATAATTGTGTTTGTGTCATTGATTGAGCATTTAGGTCATTTTCGTCCTCCCTAGGCTTATTCTAATCAAATTAGGGCTTTCAACCAATCTTATGCAATCAATAAGTGCGTTTGTGTCATTGGTTTACCACTTAGGTCACTTTCGTCCTCCCTAGGCTTATTATAATCCAATAACAGTTTTGAACCAACCTTGTGCCTCCAATAAGTGCTTTTGTGTCATTGGTTTAACATTTAAGTCTTTTTCGTCCTCCCTAGGCTTATTCTAATCCAATTAAGGTTTTTAACCAATCTTGTGCATCCAATAAGTGCTTTTGTGTCATTGGTTCAACATCTAGGTCATTTTCGTCCTCCCTAGGTTTATTCTACTCCAATTAGAGTTTTTCATTAATCTTGTCAATCCAATAAGTGATTTTGTGTCATTGGTTTAACAATTAGGTCATTTTCGAACTCCTTAGGCTTATTCTAATCCAGTTAGGGGTTTTAACCAACCTTGTGCATGGAATAAGTGCGTTTGTGTCATTGGTTGAGCATTTAGGCCATTTTCGTCCTCCCTAGGCTTATTCTGATCCAATTAGGATTTTTAACCAATTTTGTGCATTCAATAAGTGCATTTATGTCATTGGTTTAACACTTACGTCCTTTTCGTCCTCCCTAGGCTTATTCTAATCCAATTCAGGTTTATAACCAATTTTGGGAATCTAATAAGTGCGTTTGTGTCATTGGTTGAACATTGAGGTCATTTTTTTCCTCCCTAGGCTTATTCTAATCCAATTGGGGTTTTTAATTAATCTTTTGCATTCAATAAGTGCGTTTGTGTCATTGGTTTAACAAATAGGTCATTTTGATCCTACCTAGGCATATTCTAATCCAATAAGGGTTTTGAACCAACCTTGTGCATGCATTAAGTGCGTTTGTGTCATTGGGTGAGAATTTAGGTCATTTTTCTTCCCTTGGGTTATTCTAATCCAATTAGGATTTTTAACAAATCTTGTAAATCCAATAAGTGCGTTTGTGTCATTAATTTAACATTTAGGTAACTTTCGTCCTCCCTAGGCTTATTTTAATCCAATAAGGGTTTTTTTACCAATCTTGTGCAGCCAATAAGTGCATTTGTGTAATTGGTTGAACATTTAGGTAATTTCAACCTCCCTAGGCATATTCTAATCCAATTAAGGTTTTTAACCAATCTTGTGCTTCCAATAAGTGTGTTTGTGTCATTGGTTCAACATTTAAGTCATTTTCGTCCTCCCTTTGCTAATTCTAATCCAATTAGCGTTTGGCATTATTCTTGTGCATCCAATAAGTGATTTTGTGTCATTGGTTTATCAATTAGGTCATTTACTTCCTCCTTAGGCTTATTCTAATCCAATTAGGGTTTTTAACCAACCTTGTGCATCCAATAAGTGCGTTTGTATCATAGGTTGAGCATTTAGGTCATTATCGTCCTCCCTAGGCTTATTTTAATCCAATTAGGGTTTTTAACCAATTTTGTGCATTCAATAAGTGCGTTTGTGTCGTTGGTTTAACACTTAGGTCATTTTCGTCCTCCCTAGGCTTATTCTAATCCAATTCGGCTTTATAACCAATTTTGGGCATTCAATAAGTGCGTTTGTGTCATTGGTTGAACATTGAGGTCATTTTTGTCCTCCCTAGGCTTATTCTAATCCAATTAGTCTTTTTCATTAATCTTTTGCTTCCAATAAGTGCGTTTGTGTCATTGGTTTAACAATTAGGTCATTTTCATCCTACCTAGGCATATTTAAATCTAATAAGCGTTTTGAACCCTTGTGCATCCATTAAGTGCGTTTGTGTCATTGGTTAAGGATATAGGTCATTTTCGTCCTCCCTAGGCTTATTCTAATCCAATTAGGGTTCTTAATTAATCTTGTGCATCCCATAAGTGCGTTCGTGTCATTGGTTGAACATTTAGGTATTTTTAGTCCTCCCTAGGCTTATTCTAATCCAAATAGGGTTTTTAACCAATCTTGTGCATCAAATAAGTGCTTTTGTGTCATTGGTTTAACATTTAGGTCATTTTCGTCCTCCCTAGGCTTATTCTAATCCAATTAGGGTTTTTCATTCATCTTGTGAATCCAATAAGTGATTTTGTGCCATTGGTTTAACAATTAGGTCATTTTCGTCCTCCCTAGGCTTATTCTAGTCCAATTAGGGTTTTTAACCAACCTTGTGCATCCAATAATTGTGTTTGTGTCATTGATTGAGCATTTAGGTCATTTTCGTTCTCCCTAGGCTTATTCTAATCAAATTAGGGCTTTCAACCAATCTTATGCAATCAATAAGTGCGTTTGTGTCATTGGTTTACCACTTAGGTCACTTTCGTCCTCCCTAGGCTTATTCTAATCCAATACGGGTTTTTAACCAACCAAGGCATCCAATAAGGGCGTTTGTGTCATTGGTTGAACATTTAGGTCATTTTCGTCCTCCCTAGGCTTATTCTAATCCAATTAGGGTTTTTCATTAATCATGTGCATCCAATAAATGATTTTGTGTCATCTGTTTAACAATTAGGCCATTTTCGTCCTCCCTAGGCTTATTCTAATCCAATTAGGGTTTTAACCAAACCTTGTGCATCCAATAATTGCGTTTGTGTCATTGGTTGACCATTTAGGTCATTTTCATCGTCCATAGGCTTATTCTAATCCAAATAAGGTTTTTAACCAATCTTGTGCCTCCAATAAATGCGTTTGTGTCATTCGTTGAACATTTAGGTCATTTTCGTCCTCTCATGGCTTATTCTAATCCAATTAAGGTTTTTAATTTATCTTGTGCATCCAATAAGTGCAATTGTGTCATTGGTTTAACAATTAGGTCTTTTTTGTCCTCTCTAGGCTTATTCTAATCCAATAAGGGTTTTTAACCAACCTTGTGCATCCAATAAGTGCATTTGTGTCATTGGTTGAACTTTTAGGTCTTTTTCGTCCTCCTTACGCTTATTCTAATCCAATTAGGGTTTTTAACCAATCTTGTGCATCCAATAAGTGCGTTTGTGTCATTGGTTCAACATTTAGGTCATTTTCGTCCTCCCAAGGGTTATTTTAATCCAATTTGAATTTTTCATTAATCATGTGCATCCAATAAATGACTTTGTGTCATCGGTTTAACAATTAGGTCATCTTCGTGCTCCCTAGGCTTATGCTAATCCAATTAGGGTTTTAACCAAACCTTGTGCATCCAATAATTGTGTTTGTGTCATTGGTTGAGCATTTAGGTCATTTACGTCCTCCCTAGACTTATTCTAATCCGATTAAGGTTTTTAAGTTATCTTTTGCATCCAATAAGTGCGTTTGTGTCATTGGTTTAACAAGTAGGTCATTTTCGTCCTCCCTAGGCTTATTCTAATCCAATAAGGGTTTTTAACCAACCTTGTGCATCCAATAAGTGCGTTTGTGTCATTGGTTGAGCATTTAGGTCATTTTTGTCCTCCCTAGGCTTATATTAATCCAATTAGGATTTTTAACCAATCTTGTGCATCCAATAAGTTCGTTTGTGTCATTGGTTAAACATTTAGGTCATTTTCGTCCTCCCTAGGCTTATTCTAATCCAATTAGGGTTTTTCATTAACCTTGTGCATCAAATAAGTGCGTTTTTGTCATTGGTTAAACAATTAGGACATTTTCGTCCTCGCTAGGCTTATTCTAATCCAATAACAGTTTTGAACCAACCTTGTGCCTCCAATAAGTGCGTTTGTGTCATTGGTTGAACATTTAGGTCTTTTTCGTCCTCCATAGGCTTATTCTAATCCAATTAAGGTTTTTAACCAATCTTGTGCATCCAATAAGTGCTTTTGTGTCATTGGTACAACATTTAGGTCATTTTCGTCCTCCCTAGGTTTATTCTAATCCAATTAGTGTTTTTCATTAATCTTGTCAATCCAATAAGTTATTTTGTGTCATTGGTTTAACAATTAGGTCATTTTCGTCCTCCTTAGGCTTATTCTAATCCAATTAGGGTTTTTAACCAACCTTATGCATCCAATAAGTGGGTTTGATTCATTGGTTGAGCATTTAGGCTATTTTCGTCCTCCCTAGGCTTATTCTGATCCAATAAAGATTTTTAACCAATTATGTGCATTCAATAAGTGCGTTTACGTCATTTTCATCCTCCCTAGGCTTATTCTAGTCCATTTAAGGTTTATAACCAATTTTGGGCATCTAATAAGTACGTTTGCGTCATAGGTTGAACATTGAGGTCATTTTTGTTCTCCTTAGGCTTATTTAAATCCAATAAGGGTTTTTAACCAACCTTGTGTATCCATTAAGTGCGTTTGTGTCATTGGTTGAGAATTTAGGTCATTTTTCTTCCCTTGGCCTATTCTAATCCAATTAGGATTTTTAACAAATCTTGTAAATCCAATAAGTGCGTTTGTGTTATTGGTTTAACATTTAGGTCATTTTCGTCCTCCCTAGGCTTATTCTAATCCAATTAGGGTTTTTAATTAATCTTGTGCATCCAATAAGTGCGTTTGTGTAATTGGTTTAACAATTAGGTCTTTTTCGTCCTCTCTAGGCTTATTCTAATCCAATAAGGGTTTTTAACCAAACTTGTGCATCCAATAAGTGCGTTTGTGTCATTGGTTGATCTTTTAGGTCTTTTTCGTCCTCCTTAGGCTTATTCTAATCCAATTAGGGTTTTTAACCAATCTTGTGCATCCAATAAGTGTGTTTGGGTCATTGGTTCAACATTTAGGTCATTTTCATCCTCCCAAGGGTGATTCTAAACCAATTTGAATTTTTCATTAATCATGTGCATCCAATAAATGATTTTGTGTCATCGGTTTAACAATTAGGTCATCATCGTCCTCCCTAGGCTTATGCTAATCCAATTAGGGTTTTAACCAAACCTTGTGAATCCAATAATTGCGTTTGTGTCATTGGTTGAGCATTTAGGTCATTTTCGTCCTCTGTAGGCTTATTCTAATCCAATTAGGGCTTTTAAGCAATCTTGTGCGTTCAATAAGTGCGTTTGTGTTATTGGTGTAACACTTAGGTCATTTTCGTCCTCCCTAGGCTTATTCTAATTCAATTCGGGTTTCTAACCAACCATGGGCATCCAATAAGTGCGTTTGTGTCATTGGTTGAACATTGAGGTCATTTTTGTCCTCCCTAGGCTTATTCTAATCCAATTAATGTTTTTCATTAATCTTTTGCATCCAATAAGTGCGTTTGTGTCATTGGTTTAACAATTAGGTCATTTTCATCCTACCTAGGCATATTTAAATCTAATAAGCGTTTTGAACCCTTGTGCATCCATTAAGTGCGTTTGTGTCATTGGTTGAGGATATAGGTCATTTTCGTCCTCCCTAGGCTTATTCTAATCCAATTAGGGTTCTTAATTAATCTTGTGCATCCCATAAGTGCGTTCGTGTCATTGGTTGAACATTTAGGTATTTTTAGTCCTCCCTAGGCTTATTCTAATCCAAATAGGGTTTTTAACCAATCTCGTGCATCAAATAAGTGCTTTTGTGTCATTGGTTTAACATTTAGGTCATTTTCGTCCTCCCTAGGCTTATTCTAATCCAATTAGGGTTTTTCATTCATCTTGTGAATCCAATAATTGATTTTGTGCCATTGGTTTAACAATTAGGTCATTTTCGTCCTCCCTAGGCTTATTCTAGTCCAATTAGGGTTTTTCATTAATCTTGTGCTTCCAATAAGTGCGTTTGGGTCATAAGTTCAACATTTAAGTCATTTTCGTCCTCCCTTGGCTTATTCTAATCCAATTAGCGGGTTTCATTTATCTTGTGCATCCAATAAGTGATTTTGTGTCATTGGTGTATCTATTAGGTCATTTTCGTCCTCCTTAGGCTTATTCTAATCCAATTAGGGTTTTTAACCAACCTTGTGCATCCAATAAGTGCGTTTGTGTCATTGGTTGACAATTTAGGTCATTTTCGTTCTCTCAAGGCTTATTCTAATCCAATTAAGATTTTTAATTAATCTTGTGCATTCAATAAGCGTGTTTCTGTCATTGGTTTAACAATTACGTCTTTTTCGTCCTCCCTAGGCTTATTCTAATCCAAAAAGGGTTTTTAAATAATCTTGTGTATGCAACCAATAAGTGCGGTTGTGTCATTGGTTGAACTTTTAGGTATTTTTAGTCCTCCCTAGGCTTATTCTAATCCAAATAGGGTTTTTAACCAATCTTGTGCATCCAATAAGTGCTTTTGTGTCATTGGTTCAACAATTAGGTGATTTTCGTCCTCCCTAGGCTTATTCTAATCCAATTAGGGTTTTTAATTAATCTTGTGCATCCAATAAGTCTGTTTGTGTCATTGGTTTAATAATTTGGTCTTTTGCGTCCTCTCTAGGCTTATTCTAATCCAATAAGGGTTTTTAACCAACCTTGTGCATCCAATAAGTGCGTTTGTGTCATTGGTTGAACTTTTAGGTCTTTTTCGTCCTCCCTAGGCTTATTCTGTTCCAATTAGGGTTTTTAACCAATCTTGTGAGTCCAATAAGTGCGTTTGTGTGATTGGTTCAACATTTAGGTCATTTTCGTCCTCCCTAGGCTTATTCTAATCCAATTAGGGTTTTTCATTAATCATGTGCATCCAATAAATGATTTTGTGTCATCTGTTTAACAATTAGGCCATTTTCGTCCTCCCTAGGCTTATTCTAATCCAATTAGGGTTTTAACCAAACCTTGTGCATCCAATAATTGCGTTTGTGTCATTG
>JBBPBP010009777.1:22636930-22680965 GCA_037974735.1 Cicer chorassanicum
CTTTTTCGTCCTCTCTAGGCTTATTCTAATCCAATAAGGGTTTTTAACCAACCTTGTGCATCCAATAAGTGCGTTTGTGTCATTGGTTGATCTTTTAGGTCTTTTTCGTCCTCCTTAGGCTTATTCTAATCCAATTAGGGTTTTTAACCAATCTTGTGCATCCAATAAGTGTGTTTGGGTCTTTGGTTCAACATTTAGGTCATTTTCATCCTCCCAAGGGTGATTCTAAACCAATTTGAATTTTTCATTAATCATGTGCATCCAATAAATGATTTTGTGTCATCGGTTTAACAATTAGGTCATCATCGTCCTCCCTAGGCTTATGCTAATCCAATTAGGGTTTTAACCAAACCTTGTGAATCCAATAATTGCGTTTGTGTCATTGGTTGAGCATTTAGGTCATTTTCGTCCTCTGTAGGCTTATTCTAATCCAATTAGGGCTTTTAAGCAATCTTGTGCGTTCAATAAGTGCGTTTGTGTTATTGGTGTAACACTTAGGTCATTTTCGTCCTCCCTAGGCTTATTCTAATTCAATTCGGGTTTCTAACCAACCATGGGCATTCAATAAGTGCGTTTGTGTCATTGGTTGAACATTTAGGTAATTTTCATCCCCCCGAGGCTTATTCTAATCCAATTAGGGTTTTTAACTAATCTTATGCATCCAATAAGTTATTTTGTGTCATTGGTTTTACACTTAGGTCATTTTCGTCCTCCCAAGTCTTATTCTAATCCAATTAAGGTTTTAAACCAAGCTTGTGAATTCAATAAGTGCGTTTAGGTCATTGGTTTAACACTTAGGTCATTTTCGTCCTCCCTAATTTTATTCTAATCCAATTAGGGTTTATAACCAACCTTGTGCATTCAATAAGTGCGTTTGTGGTATTGGTTGAACAGTTAGGTCATTTACGTCCTCCCTAATCGTATTCTAATCCAATTAAGGTTTTTAAGTTATCTTTTGCATCCAATAAGTGCGTTTGTGTTATTGGTTTAACAAGTAGGTCACTTTCGTCCTCCTTAGGCTTATTCTAATCCAATAAGGGTTTTTAACAAACCTTGTGCATCCAATAAGTGCGTTTGTGTCATTGGTTGAGCATTTAGGTCATTTTCGTCCTCCCTAGGCTTATTCTAATCCAATTAGGATTTTTAACCAATCTTGTGCATCCAATAAGTTCGTTTGTGTCATTGGTTAAACATTTAGGTCATTTTCGTCCTCCCTAGGCTTATTCTAATCCAATTAGGGTTTTTCATTAACCTTGTGCATCCAATAAGTGTGTTTTTGTCATTTGTTAAACAATTAGGTCTTTTTCGTCCTCCCTAGGCTTATTCTAATCCAATAACAGTTTCGAACCAACCTTGTGCCTCCAATAAGTGCGTTTGTGTCATTGGTTGAACATTTAAGTCTTTTTTGTCCTCTCTAGGCTTATTCTAATCCAATTAAGGTTTTTAACCAATCTTGTGCATCCAATAAGTGCTTTTGTGTCATTGGTTCAACATTTAGGTCATTTTCGTCCTCCCAAGGTTTATTCTACTCCAGTTAGAGTTTTTCATTAATCTTGTCAATCCAATAAGTGATTTTGTGTCATTGGTTTAACAATTAAGTCATATTCGTCCTCCTTAGGCTTATTCTAATCCAATTAGGGGTTTTAACCGACCTTGTGCATGGAATAAGTGCGTTTGTGTCATTGGTTGAGCATTTAGGCCATTTTCGTCCTCCCTAGGCTTATTCTGATCCAATTAGGATTTTTAACCAATTTTGTGCATTCAATAAGTGCATTTATGTCATTGGTTTAACACTTACGTCATTTTCGTCCTCCCTAGGCTTATTCTAATCCAATTCAGGTTTATAACCAATTTTAGGCATCTAATAAGTGCGTTTGTGTCATTGGTTGAACATTGAGGTCATTTTTTTCCTCCCTAGGCTTATTCTAATCCAATTGGGGTTTTTAATTAATCTTTTGCATTCAATAAGTGCGTTTGTGTCATTGGTTTAACAAATAGGTCATTTTGATCCTACCTAGGCATATTCTAATCCAATAAGGATTTTTAACCAACCTTGTGCATGCATTAAGTGTGTTTGTGTCATTGGTTGAGAATTTAGGTCATTTTTCTTCCCCTGGGTTATTCTTATCCAATTAGGATTTTTAACAAATCTTGTAAATCCAA
Source organism: Cicer chorassanicum (assembly GCA_037974735.1). NCBI lineage: Eukaryota > Viridiplantae > Streptophyta > Magnoliopsida > Fabales > Fabaceae > Cicer > Cicer chorassanicum. The sequence goes on from JBBPBP010009777.1 coordinate 22,639,094, forward strand.
TAAGTGCGTTTGTGTCATTGGTGTAACATTTAGGTAACTTTCGTCCTCCCTAGGCTTATTTTAATCCAATTAGGGTTTTTAATTAAACTTTTGCATTCAATAAGTGCGTTTGTGTCATTGGTTTAACAATTAGGTCATTTTCGTCCTCCCTAGGCTTATTTTAATCCAATAAGGGTTTTTAACCAATCTTGTGCAGCCAATAAGTGCATTTGTGTATTTGGTTGAACATTTAGGTCAATTTCAACCTCCCTAGGCATATTCTAATCCAATTAAGGTTTTTAACCAATCTTGTGCATCCAATAAGTGTGTTTGTGTCATTGGTTCAACATTTAAGTCATTTTCGTCCTCCCTTGGCTAATTCTAGTCCAATTAGCGTTTCGCATTATTCTTGTGCATCCAATAAGTGATTTTGTGTCATTGGTTTATCAATTAGGTCATTTTCTTCCTCCTTAGGCTTATTCTAATCCATTTAGGGTTTTTAACCAACCTTGTGCATCCAATAAGTGCGTTTGTATCATAGGTTGAGCATTTAGGTCATTATCGTCCTCCCAAAGCTTTTTTTAATCCAATTAGGGTTTTTAACCAATTTTGTGCATTCAATAAGTGCGTTTGTGTCATTGGTTTAACACTTAGGTCATTTTCGTCCTCCCTAGGCTTATTCTAATCCAATTCAGGTTTACAACCAATGTTGGGCATCAAATAAGTGTGTTTGTGTCATTGGTTGAACATTGAGGTCATTTTTGTCCTCCCTAGGCTTATTCTAATCCAATTAGTGTTTTTCATTAATCTTTTGCATCCAATAAGTGCGTTTGTGTCATCGGTTTAACAATTAGGTCATTTTCATCCTACCTAGGCATATTCAAATCTAATAAGGGTTTTTAACCAATCTTGTGCAGCCGATAAGTGCGTTTAGGTCATTGGTTTAACACTTAGGTCATTTTCGTCCTCCCTAATTTTATTCTAATCCAATTAGGGTTTATAACCAACCTTGTGCATTCAATAAGTGCGTTTGTGGTATTGGTTAAACAGTTAGGTCATTTACGTCCTCCCTAATTGTATTCTAATCCAATTAAGGTTTTAAAGTTATCTTTTGCATCCAATAAGTGCGTTTGTGTCATTGGTTTAACAAGTAGGTCACTTTCGTCCTCCCTAGGCTTATTCTAATCCAATAAGGGTTTTTAACAAACCTTGTGCATCCAATAAGTGCGTTTGTGTCATCGGTTGAGCATTTAGGTCATTTTCGTCCTCCCTAGGCGTATTCTAATCCAATTAGGATTTTTAACCAATCTTGTGCATCCAATAAGTTCGTTTGTGTCATTGGTTAAACATTTAGGTCATTGGTTTAACAAGTAGGTCACTTTCGTCCAATAAGTGCGTTTGTGTCATTGGTTTTACAAGTAGGTCACTTTTGTCCTCCGTAGGCTTATTCTAATCCAATAAGAATTTTTAACCAATCTTGTGCCTCCAATAAGTGTGTTTGTGTCATTAGTTGAACATTTTGGACATTTTCGTCCTCTCTAGGCTTATTTTAATCCAATTAGGGTTTTAAATTAATCTTCTGCATCCAATAAGTGCGTTTGTGTCATTGGTTTAACAATATGGTCATTTTCGTCATCCCTAGGCTTATTCTAATCCAATTAGGGCTTTCAACCAATCTGATGCAATTAATAAGTGCGTTTGTGTCATTGGTTTAACACTTAGGTCATTTTCGTCCTCCATAGGCTTATTCTAATTTAATTCGGGTTTCTAACCAACCTTGGGCATCCAATAAGTGCGTTTGTGTCATTGGTTGAACATTTAGGTCATTTTCTTCCTCCCGAGGCTTATTCTAATCCAATTAGGGTTTTTAATTAATCTTTTGCATCCAATAAGTGCGTTTGTGTCATCGGTTTAACAATTAGGTCATTTTCGTCCTCCCAAGGCTCATTCTAATCCAATAAGGGTTTTTAACCAATCTTGTGCAGCCGATAAGTGCGTTTGAGTCATTGGTTGAACACTTAGGTCATTTTCGTCCTCCCGAGGCTTATTCTAATCCAATAAGGATTTTTAATTAATCTTGTGCATTCAATAAGCGTGTTTGTGTCATTGGTTTAACAATTAGGTCTTTTTCGTGCTCCCAAGGCTTATTCTAATACAAAAAGGGTTTTTCATTAATCTTGTGCATCCAATAAGTGCGTTTGTGTCATTGGTTCAACATTTAAGTCATTTTCGTCCTCCCTTGGCTTATTCTAATCCAAATAGCGTTTTTCATTTATCTTGTGCATCCAATAAGTGATTTTGTGTCATTGGTGGATCAATTAGGTCATTTTCATCCTCCTTAGGCTTATTCTAATCCAATTAAGGTTTTTAATCAATGTTGTGCATCCAATAAGTGTGTTTGTGTCATTGCTTGAACATTTAGGTCATTTTTGACCTCCTTAGGCTTATTCTAATCTAATAAAGGTTTTTAACCAATAGTGTGCCTCCAATAAGCGTGTTTGTGTCATTTGTTTAACAATTAGGTCTTTTTCGTCCTCCCTAGTCTTATTCTAATCCAAAAAGGGGTTTTCATTAATCTTGTGCATCCAATAAGTGCGTTTGTGTCATTGGTTCAACATTTAAGTCATTTTCGTCCTCCCTTGGATTATTCTAATCCAATTAGCGTTTTTCATTTATTATGTGCATCCAATAAGTGATTTTGTGTCATTGGTGTATCAATTAGGTCATTTTCGTCCTCGCTAGGCTTATTCTAATCCAATAACAGTTTTGAACCAACCTTGTGCCTCCAATAAGTCCGTTTGTGTCATTGGTTGAACATTTAGGTCTTTTTCGTCCTCCATAGGCTTATTCTAATCCAATTAAGGTTTTTAACCAATATTGTGCATCCAATAAGTGCTTTTGTGTCATTGGTACAACATTTAGGTCATTTTCGTCCTCCCTAGGTTTTTTCTAATCCAATTAGTGTTTTTCATTAGTCTTGTCAATCCAATAAGTTATTTTGTGTCATTGGTTTAACAATTAGGTCATTTTCGTCCTCCTTAGGCTTATTCAAATCCAATTAGGGTTTTTAACCAACCTTGTGCATCCAATAAGTGCGTTTGTATCATTGGTTGAGCATTTAGGCTATTTTCGTCCTCCCTAGGCTTATTCTGATCCAATAAGGGTTTTTAACCAATTTTGTGCATTCAATAAGTGCATTTATGTCATTGGTTTAACACTTACGTCATTTTCGTCCTCCCTAGGCTTATTCTAATCCAATTCAGGTTTATAACCAATTTTGGGCATCTAATAAGTGCGTTTGTGTCATTGGTTGAACATTGAGGTCATTTTTTTCCTCCCTAGGCTTATTCTAATCCAATTGGGGTTTTTAAATAATCTTTTGCATTCAATAAGTGCGTTTGTGTCATTGGTTTAACAAATAGGTCATTTTGATCCTACCTAGGCATATTCTAATCCAATAAGGGTTTTTAACCAACCTTGTGCATGCATTTAGTGCGTTTGTGTCATTGGTTGAGAATTTAGGTCATTTTTCTTCCCTTGGGTTATTCTAATCCAATTAGGATTTTTAACAAATCTTGTAAATCCAATAAGTGCGTTTGTGTCATTGGTTTAACATTTAGGTAACTTTCGTCCTCCCTAGGCTTATTTTAATCCAATTAAGGTTTTTAATTAAACTTTTGCATTCAATAAGTGCGTTTGTGTCATTGGTTTAACAATTAGGTCATTTTCATCCTCCCTAGGCTTATTTTAATCAATTAAGGGTTTTTAACCAATCTTGTGCAGCCAATAAGTGCATTTGTGTATTTGGTTGAACATTTAGGTCAATTTCAACCTCCCTAGGCATATTCTAATCCAATTAAGGTTTTTAACCAATCTTGTGCATCCAATAAGTGTGTTTGTGTCATTGGTTCAACATTTAAGTCATTTTCGTCCTCCCTTAGCTAATTCTAGTCCAATTAGCGTTTGGCATTATTCTTGTGCATCCAATAAGTGATTTTGTGTCATTGGTTTATCAATTAGGTCATTTTCTTCCTCCTTAGGCTTATTCTAATCAAATTAGGGTTTTTAACCAACCTTGTGCATCCAATAAGTGCGTTTGTATCATAGGTTGAGCATTTAGGTCATTATCGTCCTCCCTAGGCTTATTTTAATCCAATTAGGGTTTTTAACCAATTTTGTGCATTCAATAAGTGCGTTTGTGTCATTGGTTGAACATTGAGGTCATTTTTGTCCTCCCTAAGCTTATTCTAATCCAATTCGGGTTTATAACCAATTTTGGGCATCAAATAAGTGCGTTTGTGTCATTGGTTGAACATTGAGGTCATTTTTGTCCTCCCTAGGCTTATTCTAATCCAATTAGGGTTTTTCATTAATCTTTTGCATCCAATAAGTGCGTTTGTGTCAATTGTTTAACAATTAGGTCATTTTAATCCTACCTAGGCATATTCAAATCTAATAAGGGTTTTGAACCCTTGTGCATCCATTAAGTGCGTTTGTGTCATTGGTTGAGGATTTAGGTCATTTTCGTCCTCCCTAGGCTTATTCTAATCCAATTAGGGTTCTTAATTAATCTTGTGCATCCCATAAGTGCGTTTGTGTCTTTGGTTGAACATTTAGGTATTTTTAGTCCTCCCTAGGCTTATTCTAATCCAAATAGGTATTTTAACCAATCTTGTGCATCCAATAAGTGCTTTTGTGTTATTGGTTTAACATTTAGGTCATTTTCGTCCTCCCTAGGCTTATTCTAATCCAATTAGGGTTTTTCATTCATCTTGTGCATCCAATAAGTGATTTTGTGCCATTGGTTTTACAATTAGGTCATTTTCGTCCTCCCTAGGCTTATTATAGTCCAATTAGGGTTTTTAACCAACCTTGTGCATCCAATAATTGTGTTTGTGTCATTGATTGAGCATTTAGGTCATTTTCGTTCTCCCTAGGCTTATTCTAATCAAATTAGGTCATTTTCGTCCTCACTAGGCTTATTCTAGACAAATTAGGGTTTTTAACCAACCTTGTGCATCCAATAATTGTGTTTGTGTCATTGATTGAGCATTTAGGTCAATCCAAAAAAGGTTTCTAATCAAATTAGGGCTTTCAACCAATCTTATGCATTCAATAAGTGCGTTTCTGTCATTGGTTTACCACTTAGGTCACTTTCGTCCTTTCTAGGCTTATTATAATCCAACTCGGGTTTCTAACCAACCTTGGGCATCCAATAAGTGCGTTTGTGTCATCGGTTTAACAATTAGGTCATTTTCGTCCTCCCAAGGCTCATTCCAATCCGATAAGGGTTTTTAACCAATCTTGTGCAGCCAATAAGTGCGTTTGTGTCATTGGTTGAATATTTAGTTCATTTTCGTCTTCTCGAGGCTTATTCTAATCCAAAAAGGATTTTTAATTAATCTTGTGCATCCAATAAGCGTGTTTGTGTTATTTGTTTAACAATTAGGTCTTTTTCGTCCTCCCTAGTCTTATTCTAATCCAAAAAGGGTTTTTCATTAATCTTGGGCATCCAATAAGTGTGTTTGTGTCATTGGTTCAACATTTAAGTCATTTTCGTCCTCCCTTGGATTATTCTAATACAATTAGCGTTTTTCATTTATCTTGTGCATCCAATAAGTGATTTTGTGTCATTGGTGTATCAATTAGGTCATTTTCGTCCTCCTTAGGCTTATTCTAATCCAATTAGGGCTTTTAACCAACCTTGTGCATCCAATAAGTGCGTTTATGTCATTGGTTGACAATTTAGGTCATTTTCGTCCTCCTTAGGCTTATTCTAATCCAATAAGGGTTTTTAACCATTCTTGTGCAGCCAATAAGTGCGTTTGTGTAATTGGTTGACCATTTAGGTCATTTTCGACCTCCCTAGGCATATTCTAATCCAATAAGTGTGTTTGTGTCATTGCTTGAACATTTAGGTCATTTTTGACCTCCCTAGGCTTATTCTAATCTAATAATGGTTTTTAACCAATCTTGTGCATCCAATAAGTGTGTTTGTGTCATTAGTTGAACATTTTGGTCATTTTCGTCCTCTCTAGGCTTATTCTAATCCAATTAGGGTTTTTAATTAATCTTCTGCATCCAATAAGTGCGTCTGTGTCATCGGTTTAACAATTAGGTCATTTTCGTTCTCCCAAGGCTCATTCTAATCCAATAAGGGTTTTTAACCAATCTTGTGCAGCGAATAAGTGCGTTTGTGTCATTGGTTGAACATTTAGAACATTTTCGTCCTCTCTAGACTTATTCTAATCCAATTAGAATTTTTAATTAATCATGTGCATTCAATAAGCGTGTTTGTGTCATTGGTTTAACAATTAGGTCTTTTTCGTCCTCCCAAGGCTTATTCAAATCCAATTAGCGGGTTTCATTTATCTTGTGCATCCAATAAGTGATTTTGTGTCATTCGTGTATCAATTAGGTCATTTTCATCCTCCTTAGATTTTAATTAATCTTGTGCATTCAATAAGCGTGTTTCTGTCATTGGTTTAACAATTAGGTCTTTTTCGTCCTCCCTAGGCTTATTCTAATCCAAAAAGGGTTTTTAATTAATCTTGTGCATCCAATAAGTGCGTTTGTGTCATTGGTTGAACTTTTAGGTCATTTTCGTCCTCCCTAGGCTTATTCTAATCAAATTAGGGCTTTCAACCAATCTTATGCATTCAATAAGTGCATTTGTGTCATTGGTTTACCACTTAGGTCACTTTCGTCCTTTATAGGCTTATTCTAATCCAATTCGGGTTTCTAACCAACCTTGGGCATCCAATAAGTGCGTTTGTGTCATCGGTTTAACAATTAGGTCATTTTCGTCATCCCAAGGCTCATTCTAATCCAATAAGGGTTTTTAACCAATCTTGTGCAGCCAATAAGTGCGTTTGTGTCATTGGTTGAACATTTAGGTCATTTTCGTCTTCGTGAGGCTTATTCTAATCCAATAAGGATTTTTAATTAATCTTGTGCATTCAATAAGCGTGTTTGTGTCATTTGTTTAACATTTAGGTCTTTTTCATCCTCCCTAGTCTTATTCTAATCCAAAAAGGGTTTTTCATCAATCTTGTGCATGCAATAAGTGCGTTTGTGTCATTGGTTCAACATTTAAGTCATTTTCGTCCTCCCTTGGCTTATTCTAATCCAATTAGCGTTTTTCATTTATCTTGTGCATCCAATAAGTGATTTTGTGTCATTGGTGTATCAATTAGGTCATTTTTGCCTCCTTAGGCTTATTCTAATCCAATTAGGGTTTTTAACCAACCTTGTGGATCCAATAAGTGCGTTTGTGTCATTGGTTGTCAATTTAGGTCATTTTCGTCCTCCCTAGGCTTATTGTAATCAAATAAGGGTTTTTAACCAATCTTGTGCAGCCAATAAGTGCGTTTGTGTAACTGGTTGACCATTTAGGTCATTTTCGACCTCCCTAGGCATATTCTAATCCAATTAAGGTTTTAAACCAATGTTGTGCATCCAATAAGTGTGCTTGTGTCATTGCTTGAACATTTAGGTCCTTTTTGACCTCCCTAGGCTTATTATAATCTAATTAAGGTTTTTAACCAATCTTGTCCCTCCAATAAGTGTGTTTGTGTCATTAGTTATACATTTTGGTCATTTTCGTCCTCTCTAGGCTTATTCTAATCCAATTAGGGTTTTTAATTAATCTTCTGCATCCAATAAGTGGGTTTGTGTCATTGGTTTAACAATTAGGTCTTTTTCGTCCTCCCTAGGCTTATTCTAATCCCAAAAGGGTTTTGAATTAATCTTGTGCATCCAATAAGTGCGTTTGTGTCATTGGTTGAACTTTTAGGTATTTTTAGTCCTCCCTAGGCCTATTCTAATCGAAATAGGGTTTTTAACCAATCTTGTGCATCCAATAAGTGCTTTTGTGTCGTTGGTTCAACATTTAGGTGATTTTCGTCCTCCCTAGGCTTATTCTAATCCAATTAGGATTTTTTATTAATCTTGTGCATCCAATAAATGATTTTGTGTCATTGGTTTAACAATTAGGTCATTTTCGTCCTCCCTAGGCTTATTCTAGTCCAATTAGGGTTTTTAACCAACCTTGTGCATCCAATAATTGTGTTTTTGTCATTGATTGAGCATTTAGGTCATTTTCGTCTTCCTTAGGCTTATTCTAATCAAATTATGGCTTTCAACCAATCTTATGCATTCAATAAGTGCGTTTGTGTCATTGGTTTACCACATAGGTCACTTTCGTCCTTTCTAGGCTTATTCTAATCCAACTCGGGTTTCTAACCAACCTTGGGCATCCAATAAGTGCGTTTGTGTCATCGGTTTAACAATTAGGTCATTTTCGTCTTCCCAAGGCTCATTCTAATCCAATAAGGGTTTTTAACCAATCTTGTGCAGCCAATAAGTGCGTTTGTGTCATTGGTTGCACATTTAGGTCATTTTCGTCCTCTCTAGGCTTATTCTAATCCAATTAGGGTTTTTAATTAATCTTCTGCATCCAATAAGTGGGTTTGTGTCATTGGTTTAACAATTAGGTCTTTTTCGTCCTCCCTAGGCTTATTCTAATCCCAAAAGGGTTTTGAATTAATCTTGTGCAGCCAATAAGTGCGTTTGTGTCATTGGTTGCACATTTAGGTCATTTTCGTCTTCCCAAGGCTTATTCTAATCCAATAAGAATTTTTAATTAATCTTGTGCATTCAATAAGCGTGTTTGTGTTATTTGTTTAACAATTAGGTCTTTTTCGTCCTCCCTAGTCTTATTCTAATCCAATAAGCGTTTTCCATTTATCTTGTGCAACCAATAAGTGATTTTGTGTCATTGGTATATCAATTAGGTCATTTTCGTCCTCCTTAGGCTTATTCTAATCCAATTAGGGTTTTTAACCAACCTTGTGCATCCAATAAGTGCGTTTGTGTCATTGGTTGACAATTTAGGTCATTTTCGTCCTCCCTAGGCTTATTCTAATCCAATAAGGGTTTTTAACCAATCTTGTGCAGCCAATAAGTGCGTTTGTGTAATTGGTTGAACATTTAGGTCATTTTCGACCTCCCTAGGCATATTCTAATCCAATTAAGGTTTTTAACCAATGTTGTGCATCGAATAAGTGTGTTTGTGTCATTGCTTGAATATTTAGGTCATTTTTGACCTCCCTATGCTTATTCTTATCCAATTAGGATTTTTAATTAATCTTGTGCATTCAATAAGCGTGTATGTGTCATTGGTTTAACATTTAGGTCTTTTTCGTCCTCCCTAGGCTTATTCTAATCCAAAAAGGGTTTTTCATTAATCTTGTGCATCCAATAAGTGCGTTTGTGTCATTGGTTCAACATTTAAGTCAATTAGCGTTTTTCATTTATCTTGTGCATCCAATAAGTGATTTTGTGTCATTGGTGTATCAATGAGCTCATTTTCGTCCTCCTTAGGCTTATTCTAATCCAATTAGGGTTTTTAACCAACCTTGTGCATCCAATAAGTGCGTTTGTGTCATTGGTTGACAATTTAGGTCATTTTCGTCCTCCCTAGGCTTATATTAAACCAATTCGGGTTTCTAACCAACCTTGGGCATCCAATAAGTGCGTTTGTGTCATTGGTTGAACATTTAAGTCATTTTCGTCTTTCCGAGGCTTATTCTAATCCAACTAGCGTTTTTAATTTATCTTGTGCATCCAATAAGTGATTTTGTGTCATTGGTCTATCAATAATGTTGTTTTCGTCCTCCTTAGGCTTATTTCAATCCAAATAGGGTTTTTAACCAACTTTGTGCATCCAATAAGTGCGTTTGTGGCATTGGTTGACAATTTAGGTCATTTTCGTCCTCCCTAGGCTTATTCTAATGCAATAAGGGTTTTTAACCAATCTTGTGCAGCCAATAAGTGCGTTTGTGTAATGGGTTGAACATTTAGGTCATTTTTGACCTCCCTAGGCATATTCTAATCCAATTAAGGTTTTTAACCAATGTTGTGCATCCAATAAGTGTGATTGTGTCATTGCTTGAACATTTAGGTCATTTTTGACCTCCCTAGGCTTATTCTAATCCAATTAAGGTTTTTAACCAAACTTGTGCCTCGAATAAGTGTGTTTGTGTCATTAGTTGAACATTTTGGTCATTTTCGTCCTCTCTAGGCTTATTCTAATCCAATTAGGGTTTTTAATTAATCTTCTGCATCCAATAAAGGCGTTTGTGTCATTGGTTTAACAATTAGGTCATTTTCGTCATCCCTAGGCTTATTCTAATCCAATTAAGGATTTTAACCAACCTTGTGCATCCAATTATTGCGTTGGTGTCATTGGTTGAGCATTTAGGTCATTTTCGTCCTCCCTAGGCTTATTCTAATCCAATTAGGGCTTTCAACCAATCTTATGCAATTAATAAGTGTGTTTGTGTCATTGGTTTAACACTTAGGTCATTTTCGTCCTCCCTAGGCTTATTCTAATTTAATTCGGGTTTCTAACCAACCTTGGGCATCCAATAAGTGCGTTTATGTCATTGGTTGAACATTTAGGTCATTTTCTTCCTCCCGAGGCTTATTCTAATCCAATTACGATTTTTGATTAATCTTTTGCATCCAATAAGTGCGTTTGTGTCATCGGTGTAACTATTAGGTCATTTTCATCCTTCCAAGGCTCATTCTAATCCAATATGGGCTTTTAACCAATCTTGTGCAGCCAATAAGTGCGTTTGTGTCATTGGTTGAACATTTAGATCATTTTCGTCCTCTCTAGGTTGATTCTAATCCAATTAGGATTTTTAATTAATCTTGTGCATTCAATAAGCGTGTTTGTGTCATTAGTTTAACAATTAGGTCTTTTTCGTCCTCCCAAGGCTTATTCCAATAAGTCATTTTCGTCCTCCCATGGCTTATTCTAATCCAATTAGCGTTTTTCATTTATCTTGTGCATCCAATAAGTGATTTTGTGTCATTGGTGTATCAATTAGGTCATTTTCATCCTCCGTAGGCTTATTCTAATACAATTAGGGTTTTTAACCAACCTTGTGCATCCAATAAGTTCGTTTGTGTCATTGGTTGACAATTTAGGTCATTTTCGTCCTCCCTAGGCTTATACTAATCCAATAAGGGTTTTTAACCAATCTTGAGCACCCAATAAGTGCGTTTGTGTAATTTGTTGAACATTTAGGTCATTTTCGACCTCCCAAGGCATATTCTAATCCAATTAAGGTTTTTAGCCAATCTTATGCTTCCAATAAGTGTGTTTGTGTCATTTGTTGAACATTTAGGTCATTTTTGACCTCCCTAGGCTTATTCTAATCCAATTAAGGTTTTTAACCAATCTTGTGCCTCCAATAAGTGTGTTTGTGTCATTAGTTGAACATTTTGGTCATTTTCGACCTTTCTAGGCTTATTCTAATCCAATTAGGGTTGTTAATTAATCTTCGGCATCCAATAAGTGCGTTTTTGTCATTGGTTTAACAATTAGGTCATTTTCGTCATGCCTAGGCTTATTCTAATCCAAATAGGGCTTTTAACCAACCTTGTGCATCCAATAATTGCGTTTGTGTCATTGGTTGAGCATTTAGGTCATTTTCGTCCTCCCTAGGCTTATTCTAATCCAATTAGGGCTTTCAACCAATCTTATGCAAATAATAATTGCGTTTGAGTCAATGGTTTAACACTTAGGTCATTTTCGTCCTCCCTAGGCTTATTCTAAACCAATTCGGGTTTCTAACAAACATTGGGCATCCAATAAGTGCGTTTGTGTCATTGGTTGAATATTTAGGTCATTTTCTTCCTCCCGGGGCTTATTTTAATCCAATTAACGTTTTTAATTAATCTTTTGCATCCAATAAGTGCACTTGTATCATCGGTTTAACAATTAGGTCATTTTCGTCCTCCCAAGGCTCATTCTAATACAATAAGGGTTTTTAACCAATCTGGTGCAGCCAATAAGTGCGTTTGTGTCATTGGTTGAACATTTAGATCATTTTCATCCTCTCTAGGCTTATTCTAATCGAATTAGGATTTTTAATTAATCTTGTGCATTCAATAAGCGTGTTTGTGTCATTGGTTTAACAATTAGGTCTTTTTGTCCTCTCTAGGCTTATTCTAGTCCAAAAAGGGTTTTTCATTAATCTTGTGCATCCAATAAATGCGTTTGTGTCATTGGTTCAACATTTAAGTCATTTTTCGTCCTCCCTTGGCTTATTCTAATCCAATTAGCGTTTTTCATTTTTCTTGTGCATCCAATAAGTGATTTTGTGTCATAGGTGTATCAATTAGGTCATTTTCGTCCTCCTTAGGCTTATTCTAATCCAATTAGGGTTTTTAATCTACTTTGTGCATCCCATAAGTGGGTTTGTGTCATTGGTTGACAATTTAGGTCATTTTCGTCCTCCCTAGGCTTATTCTAATCCAATAAGGGTTTTTAACCAATCTTGTGCACCCAATAAGTGCGTTTGTGTAATTTGTTGAACATTTAGGTCATTTTCGACCTCCCTAGGCATATTCTAATCCAATTAAGGTTTTTAACCAATCTTATGCATCCAATAAGTGTGTTTGTGTCATTGGTTGAACATTTAGGTCATTTTTGACCTCCCTAGGCTTATTCTAATCCAATTAAGGTTTTTAACCAATCTTGTGCCTCCAATAAGTGTGTTTGTGTCATTAGTTGAACATTTTGGTCATTTTCGTCCTTTCTAGGTTTATTCTAATCCAATTAGGGTTGTTAATTAATCTTCGGCATCCAATAAGTGCGTTTTTGTCATTGGTTTAACAATTAGGTCATTTTCGTCATGCCTAGGCTTATTCTAATCCAAATAGGGCTTTTAACCAACCTTGTGCATCCAATAATTGCGTTTGTGTCATTGGTTGAGCATTTAGGTCATTTTCGTCCTCCCAAGGCTTATTCTAATCCAATTAGGGCTTTCAACCAATCTTATGCAAATAATAATTGCGTTTGTGTCAATGGTTTAACACTTAGGTCATTTTCGTCCTCCCTAGGCTTATTCTAAACCAATTCGGGTTTCTAACCAACATTGGGCATCCAATAAGTGCGTTTGTGTCATTGGTTGAATATTTAGGTCATTTTCTTCCTCCCGGGGCTTATTTTAATCCAATTAACGTTTTTAATTAATCTTTTGCATCCAATAAGTGCACTTGTGTCATCGGTTTAAAAATTAGGTCATTTTCGTCCTCCCAAGGCTCATTCTAATACAATAAGGGTTTTTAACCAATCTGGTGCAGCCAATAAGTGCGTTTGTGTCATTGGTTGAACATTTAGATCATTTTCATCCTCTCTAGGCTTATTCTAATCGAATTAGGATTTTTAATTAATCTTGTGCATTCAATAAGCGTGTTTGTGTCATTGGTTTAACAATTAGGTCTTTTTGTCCTCTCTAGGCTTATTCTAATCCAAAAAGGGTTTTTCATTAATCTTGTGCATCCAATAAATGCGTTTGTGTCAGTGGTTCAACATTTAAGTCATTTTCGTCCTCCCTTGGCTTATTCTAATCCAATTAGCATTTTTCATTTTTCTTGTGCATCCAATAAGTGATTTTGTGTCATTGGTGTATCAATTAGGTCATTTTCGTCCTCCTTAGGCTTATTCTAATCCAATTAGGGTTTTTAACCAATCTTGTGCAGCCAATAAGTGCGTTTGTGTAATTTGTTGAACATTTAGGTCATTTTCGACCTCCCTAGGCTTATTCTAATCCAATTAAGGTTTTTAACCAATCTTGTGCCTCCAATAAGTGTGTTTGTGTCATTAGTTCAACATTTTCGTCATTTTCGTCCTTTATAGGCTTATTCTAATCCAATTATGGATTTTAATTAATTTTCTGCATCCAATAAGTGCGTTTGTGTCATTGGTTTAACAATTAGGTCATTTTCATCATCCCTAGGCTTATTCTAATCCAATTAGGGCTTTTAACCAACCTTGTGCATCCAATAATTGCGTTTGTGTCATTGGTTGAGCATTTAGGTCATTTTCGTCCTCCCTAGGCTTATTCTAATCCAATTAGGGCTTTCAACCAATCTTATGCAATTAGTAAGTGCGTTTGTGTAATTTGTTGAACATTTACGTCATTTTCGACCTCCCTAGGCATATTCTAATCCAATTAAGGTTTTTAACCAATCTTGTGCATCCAATAAGTTTGTTTGTTGCATTGGTTGAACATTTAGGTCATTTTTGACCTCCCTAGGCTTATTCTAATCCAATTAAGGTTCTTAACCAATCTTGTGCCTCCAATAAGTGTGTTTGTGTCTTTAGTTCAACATTTTCGTCATTTTCGTCCTTTAAGGTTTTTAATTAATCTTCTGCATCCAATAAGTGCGTTTGTGTCATTGGTTTAACAATTAGGTCATTTTCGTCATCCCTAGGCTTATTCTAATCCAATTAGGGCTTTTAACCAACCTTGTTCATCCAATAATTGCGTTTGTGTCATTGGTTGAGCATTTAGGTCATTTTCGTCCTCTCTAGGCTTATTCTAATCCAATTAGGGATTTCAACCAATCTTATGCAATTAATAAGTGCGTTTGTTTCATTGGTTTTACACTTAGGTCATTTTCGTCCTCCCTAGGCTTATTCTAATCCAATTTGGGTTTCTAACCAACCATGGGCATCCAATAAGTGCGTTTGTGTCATTGGTTGAACATTTAGGTCATTTTCGTCCTCCCGAGGCTTATTCAAATCCAATTAGTGTTTTTAACCAACCTTGTGCATCCAATAAGTGCGTTTGTGTCATTGGTTGAAAATTCAGGTCATTTTCGTCCTCCCTAGGCTTATTCTAATCCAATAAGGGTTTTTAACCAATCTTGTGCAGCCAATAAGTGTGTTTGTGTAATTTGTTCATCATTTAGGTCATTTTCGACCTCCCTAGGCTTATTCTAATCCAATTAAAGTTTTTAACCAATCTTGTGCATCCAATAAGTTTTTTTGTGTCATTGGTTGAACATTTAGGTCATTTTTGACCTCCCTAGGCTTATTCTAATCCAATTAAGGTTTTTAACCAATCTTGTGCCTCCAATAAGTGTGTTTGTGTCATTAGTACAATATTTTGGTCATTTTCGTTCTTTCTAGGCTTGTTCTAATCCAATTAGGGTTTTTAATTAATCTTCTGCATCCAATAAGTGCGTTTGTGTCATTGGTTTAACAATTAGGTAATTTTCGTCATCCCTAGGCTTATTCTAATCCAATTAGGGCTTTTAACCAACCTTGTGCATCCAATAATTGGGTTTGTGTCATTGGTTGAGCATTTAGGTCATTTTCGTCCTCCCTAGGCTTATTCTAATCCAATTAGGGTTTTCAACCAATCTTATGCAATTAATAAGTGCGATTGTGTCATTGGTTTAACAATTAGGTCATTTTCGTCCTCCCTAGGCTTATTCTAATCCAATTCGGGTTTCTAACCAACCCTTGGCATCCAATGAGTTCGTTTGTGTCATTGGTTGAACATTTAGGTCTTTTTCGTCCTCACGAGGCTTATTCTAATCCAATTAGCATTTTTAATTAATCTTTTGCATCCAATAAGTGCGTTTGTGTCATCGGTTTAACAATTAGGACATTTTCGTCCTCCCAAGTTTCATTCTAATGCAATAAGGGTTTTTAACCAATCTTGTGCAACCAATAAGTGCGTTTGTGTCATTGGTTGAACATTTAGATCATTTTTGTCCTCTCTAGGCTTATTCTAATCCAATTAGGATTTTTAATTAATATTGTGCATTCAATAAGCGTGTTTGTGTCATTGGTGTATAAATTAGGTCATTTTCGTCCTCCTTAGGCTTATTCTAATCCAATTAGGGTTTTTAACCAACCTTGTGCATCCAATAAGTGCGTTTGTGTCATTGGTTGAACATTCTGGTCATTTTTGACCTCCCTAGGCTTATTCTAATCCAATTAAGGTTTTTAACCAATCTTGTGCCTCCAATAAGTGTGTTTGTGTCATTAGTTGAACATTTTGGTCATTTTCGTCCTCTGTAGGCTTATTCTAATCCAATTAGGGTTTTTAATTACTCTTCTGCATCCAATAAGTGCGTTTGTGTTATTGGTTTAACAATTAGGTCATTTTCTTCATCCCTAGGCTTATTCTAATCCAATTAGGGCTTGAACCAACCTTGTGCATCCAATAATTGCGTTTGTGTCATTGGTTGAGCATTTAGGTCATTTTTGTCTTCCCTAGGCTTATTCTAATCCAATTAGGGCTTTCAACCAATCTTATGCAATTAATAAGTGCGTCTGTGTCATTGGTTTAACACTTAGGTCATTTTCGTCCTCCCTAGGCTTATTCAAATCCAATTCGGGTTTCTAACCAACCTTGGGCATCCAATAAGTGCGTTTGTGTCATTGGTTGAACATTTAGGTCATTTTCTTCCTCTTCAGGCTTATTCTAATCCAATTAGGGTTTTTAATTAATCTTTTGCATCCAATAAGTGCGTTTGTGTCATCGGTTTAACAATTAGGTCATTTTCGTCCTCCCAAGGCTCATTCTAATCCAATAAGGCTTTTTAACCAATCTTGTGCAGCCAATAAGTGCGTTTGTGTCATTGGTTGAACATTTAGATCATTTTCGTCCTCTCTAAGGTTATTATAATTCAATTAGGATTTTTAATTAATCTTGTGCATTCAATAAGCGTGTTTGTGTCATTGGTTTAACAATGAGGTCTTTTTCGTGCTCCCTAGGCTTATTCTAATCCAAAAAGGGTTTTTCATTAATCTTGTGCATCCAATAAGTGAGTTTGTGTCATTGGTTCAACATTTAAGTCATTTTCGTCCTCCCTTGGCTTATTCTAATCCAATTAGCATTTTTCATTTATCTTGTGCATGCAATAAGTGATTTTGTGTCATTGGTGTATCAATTAGGTCATTTTCGTCCTCCTTAGGCTTATTCTAATCCAATTAGGGTTTTTAACCAACCTTGTGCATCCAATAAGTGCGTTTGTGTCATTGGTTGACAATTTAGGTCATTTTCGTCCTCCCTTGGCTTATTCTAATCCAATAAGGGTTTTTAACCAATCTTGTGCAGCCAATTAGAGCGTTTGCGTAATTTGTTGAACATTTAGGTCATTTTCGACCTCCCTAGGCATATTCTAATCCAATTAAGGTTTTTAAGCAATCTTGTGCCTCCAATAAGTGTGTTTGTGTCATTAGTTGAACATTTTGGTCATTTTCTTCTAGGCTTATTCTAATCCAATTAGGGTTGTTAATTAATCTTTTGCATCCAATAAGTGCGTTTGTGTCATCGGTTTAACAATTAGGTCATTTTCGTCCTTCCAAGGTTCATTCTAATCCAATTAAGGTTTTTAACCAATCTTGTGCAGCCAATAAGTGCGTTTGTGTCATTGGTTGAACATTTAGATCATTTTCGTCCTCTCTAGGCTTATTCTAATCCAATTAGGATTTTTAATTAATCTTGTGCATTCAATAAGCGTGTTTGTGTCCTTGGTTTAACAATTAGGTCTTTTTCGTCCTCCATAGGCTTATTCTAATCCAAAAAGGGTTTTTCATTAATTTTGTGCATCCAATAAGTGCGTTTGTGTCATTGGTTCAACATTTAAGTCATTTTCGTCCTCCCTTGGCTTATTCTAATCCAATTAGTGTTTTTCATTTATCTTGTGCATCCAATAAGTGATTTTGTGTCATTGGTGTATCAATTTTTTCATTTTCGTCCTCCTTAGGCTTTTTCTAATCCAATTAGGGTTTTAAACCATCTTGTGCATCCAATAAGTGCGTTTGTGTCATTGGTTGAACATTTAGGTCATTTTTGACCTCCCTAGACTTATTCTAATCCAATTAATGTTTTTAACCAATCTTGTGCCTCGAATAAGTGTGTGTCATTAGTTGAACATTTTGGTCATTTTCGTCCTCTCTAGGCTTATTCTAATCCAATTAGGGTTTTTAATTAATCTTCTGAATCCAATAAGTGCGTTTGTGTCATTGGTTTAACAATTAGGTCATTTTCGTCATCCCTAGGCTTATTCTAATCCAATTAGGGCTTTTAACCAACCTTGTGCATCCAATAATTGCGTTTGTGTCATTGGTTGAGCATTTAGGTCATTTTCGTCCTCCCTAGGCTTATTCTAATCCAATTAGGGCTTTCAACCAATCTTATGCAATTAATAATTGCGTTTGTGTCATTGGTTTAACACTTAGGTCCTTTTCGTCCTCCCAAGGCTTATTCAAATCCAATTTGGGTTTCTAACCAACCTTGGGCATCCAATAAGTGCGTTTGTGTCATTGGTTGAATATTTAGGTCATTTTCTTCCTCTGGAGGCTTATTCTAATCCAATTAGGGTTTTTAATTTATATTCTGCATCCAATAAGGGCGTTTGTGTCATCGGTTTATCAATTAGGTCATTTTCGTCCTCCCAAGGCTCATTCTAATCCAATAAGGCTTTTTAACCAATCTTGTGCAGCCAATAAGTGCGTTTGTGTCATTGGTTGAACATTTAGATCATTTTCGTCCTCTCTAGGCTTATTCTAATCCAATTAGGATTTTTAATTAACCTTGTGCATTAAATAAGCGTGTTTGTGTCATTGGTTTAACAATTAGGTCTTTTTCGTCCTCCCAAGGCTTATTCTAATCCAAAAAGTGTTTTTAACCAACCTTGTGCATCCAATAAGTGCGTTTGTGTCATTGGTTGACAACTTAGGTCATTTTCGTCCTCCCTAGGCTTATTCTAATTCAATAAGGTTTCTTAACCAATCTTGTGCAGCCAATAAGAGCATTTGTGTAATTTGTTTAACATTTAGGTCATTTTCGACCTCCCTAGGCATATTCTAATCCAATTAAGGTTTTAAACCAATCTTGTACATCCAATAAGTGTGTTTGTGTCATTGGTTGAACATTTAGGTCATTTTTTACCTCCCTAGGCTTATTCTAATCCAATTAAGGTTTTTAACCAATCTTGTGCCTCCAATAAGTGTGTTTGTGTCATTAGTTGAACATCATGCTCATATTCGTCCTCTCTAGGCTTATTCTAATCCAATTTGGGTTATTAATTAATCTTTTGCATCCAATAAGTGCGTTTGTGTCATCGGTTTAACAATTAGGTCATTTTCGTCTTCCCAAGGTTCATTCTAATCCAATTAAGGTTTTTAACCAATCTTGTGCAGCCAATAAGTGCGTTTGTGTCATTGGTTGAGCATTTAGATCATTTTCATCCTCTCTAGGCATATTCTAATCCAATTAGGATTTTTAATTACTCTTGTGCATTCAATAAGCGTGTTTGTGTCATTGGTTTAACAATTAGGTCTTTTTCGTCCTCCGTAGGCTTATTCTAATCAAAAAAGGGTTTTTCATTAATCTTGTGCATCCAATAAGTGAGTTTGTGTCATTGGTTCAACATTTAAGTCCTTTTCGTCCTCCCTAGGCTTATTCTAATCCAATTAGGGTTTTTAATTTATATTTTGCATCCAATAAGTGCGTTTGTGTCATCGTTTTATCAATTAGGTCATTTTCGTCCTCCCAAGGCTCATTTTAATCCAATAAGGCTTTTTAACCAATCTTGTGCAGCCAATAAGTGCGTTTGTGTCATTGGTTGAACATTTAGATCATTTTCGTCCTCTCTAGGCTTATTCTAATCCAATTAGGATTTTTAATTAACCTTGTGCATCCAATAAGTGATTTTTTGTCATTGGTGTATCAATTTGGTCATTTTCGTCCTCCTTAGGCTTTTTCTAATCCAATTAGGATTTTTAACCCTCTTGTGCATCCAATAAGTGCGTTTGTGTCATTGGTTGAACATTTAGGTCATTTTTGACCTCCCTAGACTTATTCTAATCCAATTAAGGTTTTTAACCAATCTTGTGCCTCCAATAAGTGTGTTTGTGTCATTAGTTGAACATTTTGGTCATTTTCTTCTAGGCTTATTCTAATCCAATTAGGGTTTTTAATTAATCTTTTGCATCCAATAAGTGCGTTTGTGTCATCGGTTTAACAATTAGGTCATTTTCGTCCTTCCAAGGTTCATTCTAATCCAATTAAGGTTTTTAACCAATCTTGTGCAGCCAATAAGTGCGTTTGTGTCATTGGTTGAACATTTAGATCATTTTCGTCCTCTCTAGGCTTATTCTAATCCAATTAGGATTTTTAATAAATCTTGTGCATTCAATAAGCGTGTTTGTGTCCTTGGTTTAACAATTAGGTCTTTTTCATCCTCCCTAGGCTTATTCTAATCCAAAAAGGGTTTTTCATTAATCTTGTGCATCCAATAAGTGCGTTTGTGTCATTGGTTCAACATTTAAGTCATTTTCGTCCTCCCTTGGCTTATTCTAATCCAATTAGTGTTTTTCATTTATCTTGTGCATCCAATAAGTGATTTTGTGTCATAGGTGTATAAATTTTGTCATTTTCGTCCTCCTTAGGCTTTTTCTAATCCAATTAGGGTTTTTAACCATCTTGTGCGTCCAATAAGTGCGTTTGTGTCATTGGTTGAACATTTAGGTCATTTTTGACCTCCTTAGACTTATTGTAATCCAATTAAGGTTTTTAACCAATCTTGTGCCTCCAATAAGTGTGTGTCATTAGTTGAACATTTTGGTCATTTTCGTCCTCTCTAGGCTTATTCTTATCCAATTAGGGTTTTTAATTAATCTTCTGCATCCAATAAGTGCGTTTGTGTCATTGGTTTAACAATTAGGTCATTTTCGTCATCCCTATGCTTATTCTAATCCTATTAGGGCTTTTAACCAACCTTGTGCGTCCAATAATTGCGTTTGTGTCATTGGTTGAGCATTTAGGTCATTTTCGTCCTCCCTAGGCTTATTCTAATCCAATTAGGGCTTTCCACCAATCTTATGCAATTAATAATTGCGTTTGTGTCATTGGTTTAACACTTAGGTCATTTTCGTCCTCCCAAGGCTTATTCAAATCCAATTCAGGTTTCTAACCAACCTTGGGCATCCAATAAGTGCGTTTTTGTCATTGGTTGAATATTTAGGTCATTTTCTTCCTCTTGAGGCTTATTCTAATCCAATTAGGGTTTTTAATTTATATTTTGCATCCAATAAGTGCATTTGTGTCATCGGTTTAACAATTAGGTCATTTTCGTCCTCCCAAGGCTCATTCTAATCCAATAAGGCTTTTTAACCAATCTTGTGCATCCAATAAGTGCGTTTGTGTCATTGGTTGACAACTTAGGTCATTTTCGTCCTCCCTAGGCTTATTCTAATCCAATAAGGTTTCTTAACCAATTTTGTGCAGCCAATAAGAGCATTTGTGTAATTTGTTGAACATTTAGGTCGTTTTCGACCTCCCTAGGCATATTCTAATCCAATTAAGGTTTTTAACCAATCTTGTACATCCAATAAGTGTGTTTGTGTCATTGGTTGAACATTTAGGTCATTTTTTACCTCCCTAGGCTTATTCTAATCCAATTAAGGTTTTTAACCAATCTTGTGCCTCCAATAAGTGTGTTTGTGTCGTTACTTGAACATTATGCTCATTTTCGTCCTCTCTAGGCTTATTCTAATCCAATTTGGGTTTTTAATTAATCTTTTGCATCCAATAAGTGCGTTTGTGTCATCGGTTTAACAATTAGGTTATTTTTGTCCTCCCAAGGTTCATTCTAATCCAATTAAGGTTTTTAACCAATCTTGTGCAGCCAATAAGTGCGTTTGTGTCATTGGTTGAACATTTAGATCATTTTCGTCCTCTCTAGGCTTATTCTAATCCAATTAGGATTTTTAATTAATCTTGTGCATTCAATAAGCGTGTTTGTGTCATTGGTTTAACAATTAGGTCTTTTTCGTCCTCCGTAGGCTTATTCTAATCAAAAAAGGGTTTTTCATTAATCTTGTGCATCCAATAAGTGAGTTTGTGTCATTGGTTCATCATTTAAGTCCTTTTCGTCCTCCCTTGGCTAATTCTAATCCAATTAGCGTTTTTCATTTATCTTGTGCATCCAATAAGTGATTTTGTGTCATTGGTGTATCAATTAGGTCATTTTCGTCCTCCTTAGGCTTATTCTAATCCAATTAGGGTTTTTAACCAACCTTGTGGATCCAATAAGTGCGTTTGTGTCATTGGTTGACAATTTAGGTCTTTTTCGTCCTCCCTAGGCTTATTCTAATCCAATAAGGGTTTTTAACCAATCTTGTGCAGCCAATTAGAGCGTTTGCGTAATTTGTTGAACATTTAGGTCATTTTCGACCTCCTTAGGCATATTCTAATCCAATTAAGGTTTTTAACCAATCTTGTACATCCAATAAGTGTGTTTGTGTCTTTGGTTGAACATTTAGGTCATTTTTGACCTCCCTAGGCTTATTCTAATCCAATTAAGGTTTTTAACCAATCTTGTGCCTCCAATAAGTGTGTTTGTGTCATTAGTTGAACATTTTGGTCATTTTCTTGTAGGCTTATTCTAATCCAATTAGGGTTTTTAACAAATCTTTTGCATCCAATAAGTGCGTTTGTGTCATCGGTTTAACAATTAGGTCATTTTCGTCCTTCAAAGGTTCATTCTAATCCAATTAAGTTTTTAACCAATCTTGTGCAGCCAATAAGTGCGTTTGTGTCATTGGTTGAACATTTAGATCATTTTCGTCCTCTCTAGGCTTATTATAATCCAATTAGGATTTTTAATTAATCTTGTGCATTCAATAAGCGTGTTTGTGTCATTGGTTTAACAATTAGGTCTTTTTCGTCCTCACTAGGCTTATTCTAATCCAAAAAGGGTTTTTCATTAATCTTGTGCATCCAATAAGTGCGTTTTTGTCATTGGTTCAACATTTAAGTCATTTTCGTCCTCCCTTGGCTTATTCTAATCCAATTAGCGTTTTTCAATTATCTTGTGCATCCAATAAGTGATTTTGTGTCATTGGTGTATCAATTAGGTCATTTTCGTCCTCCTTAGGCTTATTCTAATCCAATTAGGGTTTTTAACCAACCTTGTGCATCCAATAAGTGCGTTTGTGTCATTGGTTGACAACTTAGGTCATTGTCGTCCTCCCTAGGCTTATTCTAATCCAATAAGGCTTTTTAACCAATCTTGTGCAGCCAATAAGAGCGTTTGTGTAATTTGTTGAACATTTAGGTCATTTTCGACCTCCCTAGGCATATTCTAATCCAATTAAGGTTTTTAACCAATCTTGTACATCCAATTAGTGTGTTTGTGTCATTGGTTGAACATTTAGGTCATTTTTTACCTCCCTAGGCTTATTCTAATCCAATTAAGGTTTTTAACCAATCTTGTGCCTCCAATAAGTGTGTTTGTGTCATTAGTTGAACATTTTGGTCATTTTCGTCCTCGCTAGGCTTATTCTAATCCAATTTGGGTTTTTAATTAATCTTTTGCATCCAATAAGTGCGTTTGTGTCATCGGTTTAACAATTAGGTCATTTTCGTCCTCCTAAGGTTCATTCTAATCCAATTAAGGTTTTTAACCAATCATGTGCAGCCAATAAGTGCGTTTGTGTCATTGGTTGAACATTTAGATCATTTTCGTCCTCTCTAGGCTTATTCTAATCCAATTAGGATTTTTAATTAATCTTGTGCATGCAATAAGCGTGTTTGTGTCATTGGTTTAACAATTAGGTTTTTTTCGTCCTCCCTAGGCTTATTCTAGTTAAAAAGGGTTTTTCATTAATCTTGTGCATCCAATAAGTGCGTTTGTGTCATTGGTTCAACATTTAAGTCATTTACGTCCTCCCTTGGCTTATTCTAATCCAATTAGCGTTTTTCATTTATCTTGTGCATCCAATAAGTGATTTTGTGTCATAGGTGTATCAATTAGGTCATTTTCGTCCTCCTTAGGCTTATTCTAATCCAATTAGGGTTTTTAACCAACCTTGTGCATCCAATAAGTGTGTTTGTATCATTGGTTGACAATTTAGGTCATTTTCGTCCTCCCTAGGCTTATTCTAATCCAATAAGGGTTTTTAACTAATCTTGTGCAGCCAATAAGAGCGTTTGTGTAATTTGTTGAACATTTAGGTAATTTTCGGCCTCCCTAGGCATATTCTAATCCAATTAATGTTTTTAACAAATCTTGTACATCCAATAAGTGTGTTTGTGTCATTCGTTGAACATTTAGGTCATTTTCGTCCTCCCTAGGCTTATTCTAATCCAATTAGGGTTTTTAATTAATCTTTTGCATCCAATAAGTGCGTTTGTGTCATCGGTTTAACAATTAGGTCATTTTCGTCCTCCCAAGTTTCATTCTAATGCAATAAGCGTTTTTAACCAATCTTGTGCATCCAATAAGTGCGTTTGTGTCATTGGTTTAACAATTAGGTCATTTTCATCATCCCTACGCTTATTCTAATCCAATAAGGGCTTTTAACCAACCTTGTGCATCAAATAATTACGTTTGTGTCATTGGTTGAGCATTTAGGTCATTTTTCGTCCTCCCTATGCTTATTCTAATCCAATTAGGGGTTTTAACCAATCTTATGCAATTAATAAGTGCGTTTGTGTCGTTGGTTTAACACTTAGGTCATTTTCGTCCTCCCTAGGCTTATTCAAATCCAATTCGGGTTTCTAACCAACCTTGGGCATCCAATAAGTGCGTTTGTGTCATTAGTTGAACATTTAGGTCATTTTCTTCCTCTTGAGGCTTATTCTAATCCAATTAGGGTTTTTAATTAATCTTTTGCATCCAATAAGTGCGTTTGTGTCATCGGTTTAACAATTAGGTCATTTTCGTCCTCCCAAGGCTCATTCTAATCCAATAAGGCTTTTTAACCAATCTTGTGCAGCCAATAAATGCCTTTGTGTCATTGGTTTAACATTTAGATTATTTTCGTCCACTCTAGCCTTATTCTAATCAAATTAGGATTTTTAATTAATCTTGTGCATTTAATAAACGTGTTTGTGTCATTGGTTTAACAATTAGGTCTTTTTAATCCTCCGTAGGCTTATTCTAATCCAAAAAGGGTTTTTCATTAATCTTGTGCATCCAATAAGTGCGTTTGTGTCATTGGTTCAACATTTAAGTCATTTTCGTCCTCCCTTGGCTTATTCTAATCCAATTAGTGTTTTTCATTTATCTTGTGCATCCAATAAGTGATTTTGTGTCATTGGTGTATCAATTTGATCATTTTCGTCCTCCTTAGGCTTTTTCTAATCCAATTAGGGTTTTTAACCATCTTGTGCATCCAATAAGTGCGTTTGTGTCATTGGTTGAACATTTAGGTCATTTTTGACCTCCCTAGACTTATTCTAATCCAATTAAGGTTTTTAACCAATCTTGTGCCTCCAATAAGTGTGTGTCATTAGTTGAACATTTTGGTCATTTTCGTCTTCTCTAGGCTTATTCTAATCCAATTAGGGTTTTTAATTAATCTTCTGCATCCAATAAGTGCGTTTGTGTCATTGGTTTAACAATTAGGTCATTTTCGTCATCCCTAGGCTTATTCTAATCCAATTAGGGCTTTTAACCAACCTTGTGCATCCAATAATTGTGTTTGTGTCATTGGTTGAGCATTTAGGTCATTTTCGTCCTCCCTAGGCTTATTCTAATCCAATTAGGGCTTTCAACCAATCTTATGCAATTAATAAGTGCGTTTGTGTCATTGGTTTAACACTTAGGTCATTTTCGTCCTCCCAAGGCTTATTCAAATCCAATTCGGGTTTCTAACCAACCTTGGGCATCCAATAAGTGCGTTTGTGTCATTGGTTTAATATTTAGGTCATTTTCTTCTCCTGAGGCTTATTCTAATCCAATTAGGGTTTTTAATTAATATTTTGCATCCAATAAGTGCGTTTGTGTCATCGGTTTAACAATTAGGTCATTTTCGTCCTCCCAAGGCTCATTCTAATCCAATAAGGCTTTTTAACCAATCTTGTGCAGCCAATAAATGCGTTTGTGTCATTGGTTGAACATTTAGATCCTTTTCGTCCTCTCTAGGCTTATTCTAATCCAATTAGGATTTTTAATTAACCTTGTGCATTCAATAAGCGTGTTTGTGTCATTGGTTTAACAATTAGGTCTTTTTCGTCCTCCCTAGGCTTATTCTAATCCAAAAAGGGTTTTTCATTAATCTTGTGCATCCAATAAGTGCGTTTGTGTCAATGGTTCAACATATAAGTCATTTTCGTCCTCCCTTGGCTTATTCTAATCCAATTAGCGTTTTTCATTTATCTTGTGCATCCAATAAGTGATTTTGTGTCATTGGTGTATCAATTAGGTCATTTTCGTCCTCCTTAGGCTTATTCTAATCCAATTAGGGTTTTTAACCAACCTTGTGCATCCAATAAGTGCGTTTGTGTCATTGGTTGACAACTTAGGTCATTTTCGTCCTCCCTAGGCTTATTCTATTCCAATAAGGTTTTTTAACCAATCTTGTGCAGCCAATAAGAGCGTTTGTGTAATTTGTTGAATATTTAGGTCATTTTCGACCTCCCTAGGCATATTCTAATCCAATTAAGGTTTTTATCCAATCTTGTACATCCAATAATTGTGTTTGTGTCATTGGTTGAACATTTAGGTCATTTTTTTACCTCTCTAGGCTTATTCTAATCCAATTAAGGTTTTTAACCAATCTTGTGCCTCCAATAAGTGTGTTTGTGTCATTAGTTGAACATTTTGGTCATTTTCGTCCTCTCTAGGCTTATTCTAATCCAATTTGAGTTTTTAATTAATCTTTTGCATCCAATAAGTGCGTTTGTGTCATCGGTTTAACAATTAGGTCATTTTCGTCCTCCCAAGGTTCATTCTAATCCAATTAAGGTTTTTAACCAATCTTGTGCAACCAATAAGTGCGTTTGTGTCATTGGTTGAACATTTAGATCATTTTCGTCCTCTCTAGGCTTATTCTAATCCAATTAGGATTTTTAATTAATCTTGTGCATTCAATAAGCGTGTTTGTGTCATTGGTTTAACAATTAGGTCTTTTTTTGTCCTCCCTAGGCTTATTCTAATCCAAAAAGGGTTTTTCATTAATCTTGTGCATCCAATAAGTGAGTTTGTGTCATTGGTTCAACATTTAAGTCATTTTCGTCCTCCCTTGGCTTATTCTAATCCAGTTAGCGTTTTTCATTTATCTTGTGCATCCAATAAGTGATTTTGTGTCATTGGTGTATCAATTAGGTCATTTTCGTCCTCCTTAGGCTTATTCTAATCCAATTAGGGTTTTTAACCAACCTTTTGCATCCAATAAGTGCGTTTGTGTCATTGGTTGACAATTTAGGTCATTTTCGTCCTCCCTAGGCTTATTCTAATCCAATAAGGGTTTTTAACCAATCTTGTGCAGCCAATTAGAGCGTTTGCGTAATTTGTTGAACATTTAGGTCATTTTCGACCTCCCTAGGCATATTCTAATCCAATTAAGGTTTTTAACCAATCTTGTACATCCAATAAGTGTGTTTGTGTCTTTGGTTGAACATTTAGGTCATTTTTGACCTCCCTAGGCTTATTCTAATCCAATTAAGGTTTTTAACCAATCTTGTGCCTCCAATAAGTGTGTTTGTGTCATTAGTTGAACATTTTGGTCATTTTCTTCTAGGCTTATTCTAATCCAATTAGGGTTTTTAATTAATCTTTTCCATTCAATAAGTGCGTTTGTGTCATCGGTTTAACAATTAGGTCATTTTCGTCCTTCCAAGGTTCATTCTAATCCAATTAAGTTTTTAACCAATCTTGTGCAGCCAATAAGTGCGTTTGTGTCATTGGTTGAACATTTAGATCATTTTCGTCCTCTCTAGGCTTATTATTATTATCCAATTAGGATTTTTAATTACTCTTGTGCATTCATTAAGCGTGTTTGTGTCCTTGGATTAACAATTAGGTCTTTTTTCGTCCTCCCTAGGCTTATTCTAATCCAAAAAGGGTTTTTCATTAATCTTGTGGATCCAATAAGTGCGTTTGTGTCATTGGTTCAACATTTAAGTCATTTTCGTCCTCCCTTGGCTTATTCTAATCCAATTAGTGTTTTTCATTTATCTTGTGCATCCAATAAGTGATTTTTTGTCATTGGTGTATCAATTTGGTCATTTTCGTCCTCCTTAAGCTTTTTCTAATCCAATTAGGGTTTTTAACCCTCTTGTGCATCCAATAAGTGTGTTTGTGTCATTGGTTTAACAATTAGGTCTTTTTTGTCCTCCCTAGGCTTATTCTAATCCAATAAGGGTTTTTCATTAATCTTGTGCATCCAATAAGTGCGTCTGTGTCATTGGTTCAACATTTAAGTCATTTTCGTCCTCTCTAGGCTTATTCTAATCCAATTAGGGTTTTTAATTAATCTTTTGCATTCAATAAGTGTGTTTGTTTCATCAGTTTAACAATTAGGTCATTTTCGTCCTCCGATGGCTCATTCTAATTCAATAAGGGTTTCTAACCAATCTTGTGCAGCCAATAAGTGCGTTTGTGTCATTGGTTAAACATTTAGGTCATTTTGGACCTCCCTAGGAATATTCAAATCCAATTAAGATTTTTAATTAATCTTGTGGATCCAATAAGTGCGTTTGGGTCATTGGTTTAACACTTAGGTCTTTTTCGTCCTCCCTAGGCTTATTCTAATCCAATTTGGGTTTATAACCAATTTTGGGGATCCAATAAGTGTGTTTGTGTCATTGGTTGAACGTTGAGGTCATTTTTGTCCTCAATAGGCCTATTCTAATCCAATTAGGGTTTTTAATTAATCTTTTGCTTCCAATAAGTGCGTTTGTGTCATTGGTTTTACAATTAGGTCATTTTCATCCTACCTAGGAATATTCTAATCCAATTAGGGTTTTTAACCAACCTTCTGCATCCATTAAGTGCGTTGTGTCATTGGTTGAGGATTTAGGTCATTTTCGTCCTCCCTAGGCTTATTCTAATCCAATTAGGGTTTTTAACCAACCTTGTGAATCCAATAAGTGCGTTTGTGTCATTGGATGAGCATTTATGTCATTTTCGTCCTCCCTAGGCTTATTCTAATCCAATTAGGGTTTTTAACCAATTTTGTGCATTCAATAGGTGCGTTTGTGTCATTGGTTTAACACTTAGGTCATTTTCGTCCTCCCTAGGCTTATTCTGATCCTATTCGGGTTTCTAACCAATTTTGGGCATCCAATCTTATGCAATTAATAAGTGCGTTTGTGTCATTGGTTGAACGTTGAGGTCATTTTTGTCCTCCAAAGGCTTATGCTAATCCAATTTGGGTTTTTAATTAATCTTTTGCATCCAATGAGTGCGTTTGCGTCATTGGTTTAACAATTAGGTGATTTTCATCTTACCTAGGAATATTCAAATCCAATATGGGTTTTTAACCAACCTTGTGCATCCATTAAGTGCGTTTGTGTCATTGGTTGAGGATTTAGGTCATTTTCGTCCATCCTGGGCTTATTCTAATCCAATTAGGGCTTTCAACCAATCTTATGCAATCAATAAGTGCGTTTGTGTCATTGGTTTAACACTTAGATCATTTTTGTCCTCCCAAGGCTCATTCTAATCCAATAAGGGTTTTTAACCAATCTTGTGTAGCCAATAAGTGCGTTTGTGTCATTGGTTGAACATTTAGGTCATTCTCGACCTCCCTAGGCTTTTTCTAATCCAATTAGGATTTTTAATTAATCTTGTGCATCCAATAAGCGTGTTTGTGTCATTGGTTTAACAATTAGGTCATTTTCATCCTACATAGGCATATTCAAATCCAATATGGGTTTTTCACCAACCTTGTGCATCCAATAAGTGCATTTGTGTCATTGGTTGAACATTTAGGTCATTTTCGTCCTCCCGAGGCTTATTCTAATCTAATTAGGGTTTTTAATTAATCTTTTGCATCCAATAAGTGCGTTTGTGTCATCGGTTTAACAATTAGGTCATTTTCGTCCTCCCAAGCCTCATCCTTGTTAACCAATCTTGTGCAGCCAATAAGTGCGTTTGTGTCATCGGTTGAACATTTAGATCATTTTCGTCTTCTCTACGCTTATTCTAATCCAATTAGAATTTTTAATTAATCTTGTGCATCTTATAAGTGCGTTTGTGTCATTGGTTCAACATTTAAGTCATTTTCGTCCTCCCTTGGCTTATTCTAATCCAATTAGCGTTTTTCATTTATCTTGTGCATCCAATAAGTGATTTTGTGTCATTGGTGTATCATTTAGGTCACTTTCGTCCTCCTTATGCTTATTCTAATCCAATTAGGGTTTTTAACCAACCTTGTTCATCCAATAAGTGCGTTTGTGTCATTGGTTTACAATTTAGGTCATTTTCATCCTCCCTAGGCTTATTCGAATCCAATAAGGGTTTTTAACCAATCTTGTGCAACCAATAAGTGGGTTTGTGTAATTGGTTGATCATTTAGGTCATTTTCGACCTCCCTAGGCATATTCTAATCAAATTAAGGTTTTTAACCAATCTTTTGCAGCCAATAAGTGTGTTTGTGTCATTGGTTGAACATTTTGGTCATTTTTCGACCTCCCTAGGCTTATCCTAATCCAATTAAGGTTTTTAACCAATCTTGTGCCTCCAATAAGTGTGTTTGTGTCATTGGTTGAACATTTTGGTCATTTTCGTCCTCTCTAGGCTTATTCTAATCCAAATAGGGTTTTTAGTTAATCTTCTGCATCCAATAAGTGCGTTTGTGTCATTTGTTTAGGTCATTTTCGACCTCCCTAGGCATATTCTAATCCAATTAAGATTTTTAATTAATCTTGTGCATCCAATAAGTGCGTTTGTGTATTTGGTTGAACATTTGGGTCATTTTCGTCCTCCCGAGGCTTATTCTAATCTAATTAGGGTTTTTAATTAATCTTTTGCATCCAATAAGTGCGTTTGTGTCATCAGTTTAACAATTAGGTCATTTTCGTCCTCCCAAGGCTCATTCTAATCCAATAAGGGTTTTTAACCAACCTTGTGCCTCCAATAAGTGCGTTTGTGTCATTGGTTGAACATTTAGATCATTTTCGTCCTCCCGAGGCTTATTCTAATCCAATTAGAATTTTTAATTAATGTTGTGCATCCAATAAGCGTGTTTGTGTCATTGGTTTAACAATTAGGTCATTTTCATCCTACTTAGGCTTATTCTTATCCAATTAGGGGTTTTAACCAATCTTGTGCATCCAATAAGTGGGTTTGTGTCATTTGTTTAACATTTAGGTCATATTCTTCCGCCCTAGGCTTATTCTAACCCAATTAGGATTTTTAACCAATCTTGTGCATGCTATAAGTGCGTTTTTGTCATTGGTTTAAAAATTAGGTCATTTTCGTCCTCCTTAGGCTTATTCTATTCCAATTAGGGTTTTTAACCATTCTTATGCATCCAATAAGTGCGTTTGTGTCATCGGTTTAACAATTAGGTCATTTTCGTCGTCCCTAGGCTTATTCTCATCCAATAACGGTTTTTAACCAATCTTGTGCATCCAATAAGTGTGTTTCTTTCATTGGTTGAAGATTTAGGTCATTTTCGAACTCCTTAGGCTTATTCTTATCCTATTAAGGTTTTTAACCAATCATGTCCCTCCAATAAGTGCGTTTCTGTCATTCGTTGAACATTTCGGTCATTTTCGTCATCTCTAGGCTTATTCTGATCCAATTAAGGGTTTTTAACAAAGCTTGTGCATCTAATAAGTGCGTTTGTGTCATTGGTTGAGGATTTAGGTCATTTTCGTCCTCCCTAGGCTTATTGTACTCCAATTATGGTTTTTAACCAATCTTGTGCATCCAATAAGTGTGTTTGTGTCATTGGTTCAACATTTAGGTCATTTCATCCTCCCTACGCTTATTCAAATCCTATTAGGGTTTTTAATTAATCTTTTGCATTCAATAAGTGCATTTGTGTCATTGGTTTAACAATTAGGTCATTTTCATCCTACTTAGGCATATTCAAATCCAATATGGGTTTTTCACCTACCTTGTGCATCCAATAAGTGCATTTGTGTCATTGGTTGAACATTTAGGTCATTTTCGTCCTCCCGAGGCTTATTCTAATCTAATTAGGGTTTTTAATTAATCTTTTGCATCCAATAAGTGCGTTTGTGTCATCGGTTTAACAATTAGGTCATTTTCGTCCTCCCAAGCCTCATTCTAATCCAATAAGGGTTTTTAACCAATCTTGTGCAGCCAATAAGTGCGTTTATGTCATCGGTTTAACAATTAGGTCTTTTTCGTCCTCCCTAGGCTTACTCTAATCCAATAAGGGTTTTTCATTAATCTTGTGTATCAAATAAGTGATTTT
This sequence comes from Cicer chorassanicum, assembly GCA_037974735.1. NCBI lineage: Eukaryota > Viridiplantae > Streptophyta > Magnoliopsida > Fabales > Fabaceae > Cicer > Cicer chorassanicum. The sequence continues at coordinate 22,671,084 of JBBPBP010009777.1, forward strand.
GTGTCATTGGTTTATCAATTTGGTCATTTTCGTCCTCCTTAGGCTTATTCTATTCCAATTAGGCTTTTTAACCAACCTTGTGCATCCAATAAGTGCGTTTGTGGCATTGGTTGAGCATTTAGGCCATTTTCGTCCTCCCTAGGCTTATTCTAATCCAATTAGGGTTTTTAACCAATTTTGTGCATTCAATAAGTGCGTTTGTGTCATTGGTTTAACACTTAGGTCATTTTCGTCCTCCCTAGGCTTATTCTAATCCAATTCGGGTTTATAACCAATTTTGGGCATCCAATAAGTGCGTTTGTGTCATTGGTTGAACATTGAGGTCATTTTTGTCCTCCCTAGGCTTATTCCAATCCAATTAGGGTCTTTAACCAATCTTGTGCATCGAATAAGTGCGTTTGTGTCATTGAATTAACAATTAGGTCATTTTGATCCTACCTAGGCATATTCAAATCCAATAAGGGTTTTTAACCAATCTTTTGCATCCTATAAGTGTGCTTTTGTCATGGGTTTAACAATTAGGTAAATTTCGTCCTCCATAGGTTTATTCTAATCCAATTAGGGTTTTTAACCAATATTGTGCATCCAATAAGTGCCTTTGTGTTATTGGTTGAACATTTAGGTCATTTTCAACCTCACTAGGCATATTCTAATCCAATTAAGGTTTTTAACCAATCTTGTGCATGCAATAAGTGTGTTTGTGTCATTGGTTGAACATTTAGGTCATTTTTGACCTCCCTAGGCTTATTCTAATCCAATTAAGGTTTTTAACCAATCTTGTGCCTCCAATAATTGTGTTTGTGTCGATCGTTGAACATTTTTGTCATTTTCGTCCTCTCTAGGCTTATTCTAATCCAATTAGGGTTTTTAATTAATCTTGTGCATCCAATATGTGCGTTTGTGTCATTGGTTTAACAATTAGGTCATTTTCGTCCTCCATAGGCTTATTTTAATCCAATAAGGGTTTTTATCCAATCTTGTGCATCCAATAAGTGTGTTTGTGTCATTGGTTGAACATTTAGGTCATTTTTTACCTCCCTAGGCTTATTCTAATCCAATTAAGGTTTTTAACCAATCTTGTGCCTCCAATTAGTGTGTTTGTGTCATTCTTTGAACATTTTGGTCATTTTCGTCCTATCTAGGCTTATTCTAGTCCAATTAGGGTTTTTAATTAATCTTGTGCATCCAATAAGTGCGTTTGTGTCATTGGTTTAACAATTAGGTCTTTTTTCGTCCTCCCTAGGCTTATTCTAATCCAACAAGGGTTTTTAACCAACCTTGTGCATCCAACAAGTGCGATTGTGTCATTGTTTGAACATTTAGGACTTTTTCGTCCTCCCAAGGCTTATTCTAATCCAATTAGGGTTTTTAATTAATTGTGTGCATCAAATAAGTGCGTTTATGTCATTGGTTCAACATTTAGGTAATTTTCGTCCTCCCTATGCTTATTCTAATCCAATTAGGGTTTTTTATTAATCTTGTGCATCCAATAAGTGATTTTGTGTCATTGGTTTAACAATTAGGTCACTTTCGTCCTCCCTAGGCTTATTCTAATCCAATTAGGGTTTTAAAACAACCTTGTGCATCAAATAATTGCATTTGTGTCATTGGTTGAGCATTTAGGTAATTTTCGTCCTCCCTAGGCTTATTCTAATCCAATTCTTGTTTCTAACCAACCTTGGGCATCCAATAAGTGCGTTTGTGTCGTTGGTTGAACATTTAGGTCATTTTCGTCCTTCCGAGGCTTATTCTAATCTAATTAGGGTTTTTAACTAATCTTTTGCATCCAATAAGTGCGTTTGTGTCATCGGTTTAACAATTAGGTCATTTTAGTCCTCCAAAAGCTCATTGTAATCCAATAAGGGTTTTTATCCAATGTTGTGCAGCCAATAAGTGCGTTTATGTCATTGGTTGAATATTTAGGTCATTTTCGTCATCTCTAGGCTTATTCTAATCCAATTAGTATTTTTAATTAATCTTGTGCATCCAATAAGTGCGATTGTATCATTGGTTTAACAATTAGGTCTTTTTCGTCCTTCCTATGCTTATTCTAATCGAATAAGGGTTTTTCGTTAATCTTGTGCATCCAATAAGTGATTTTCTGTCATTGGTTTTACAATTAGGTCATTTTCGTCCTCCCTAGGCTTATTCTAATCCAATTAGGGTTTTTAACCAACCTTGTGCAGACAATAAGTGCGTTTGTGTCATTGGTTGAGCATTTAGGTCATTTTCGTCCTCCAAAGGCTTATTCTAATCCAATTAAGGTTTTTAACCAATCTTGTGCATTCAAAAAGTGCATTTGTGTCATTGGTGTAACATTTAGGTCATTTTCGTCCTCCCTAGGCTTATTCTAGCCCAATAAGGTTTTTTAACCAACCTTGTGTATCCAATAAGTGCATTTGTGTCATTGGTTGAACATTTAGGTCTTTTTCGTCCTCCCTAGGCTTATTCTAATCCAATTAGGGTTTTTAACCAATCTTGTGCAACCAATAAGTGCGTTTGTGTCATTGGTTCAACATTTAAGTAATTTTCGTCCTCCCTTGGCTTATTCTAATCCAATTAGCGTCTTTCATTAATCTTGTGCATCCAATAAGTGATTTTGTGTCATTGGTTTAACAATTAGGTCATTTTTCGTTCTCCTTAGGTTTATTCTAATCCAATTAGGGTTTTTAACTAACCTTGTGCATCCAATAAGTGCGTTTGTGTCATTGGTTGAGCATTTAGGACATTTTCGTCCACCTTAGGCTTATTCTAATCCAATTAGGGTTTTTAACCAATTTTGTGCATTCAATAAGTGCGTTTGTGTCATTGGTTTAATACTTAGGCCGTTTTCGTCTTCCATAGGCTTATTCTAATCCAATAAGGGTTTTTAACCAATTTTGGGCATCCAATAAGTGCGTTTGTGTCATAGGTTCAACATTTAGGTCATTTTTGTTCTCCCTAGGCTTATTCTAATCCAATTAGGGTTTTTAATTATTCTTTTGCATTTAATAAGTGCATTTGTGTCTTTGGTTTAACAATTAGGTCATTTTCGTCCTCCCAAGGCTTATTATAATCCAATAAGGGTTTTTAACCAACCTTGGGGATCAAATAAGTGCGTTTGTGTCATTGGTTGAGCATTTTGATCATTTTCGTCCTCCCTAGGCTTATTCTAGTCCAATTAGGGTTTTAAACCAATCTTGTGCATCCAGTAAGTGCATTTGTGTCATTGGTTCAACATTTAGGTCATTTTTGTCCTCGTTAAGCTTATTGTAATCGAATTAGGGTTTTTCATTAATCTTGTGCATCCAATAAGTGATTTTGTGTCATTGGTTTAACAATTATGTCGTTTTTTGCCTCCCTAGGCTTATTCTAATCCAATAAGGGTTTTTAACCAATCTTGTGCAGCCAATAAGTGCGTTTTTTGTCATTGGCTGAACATTTAGGTCATTTTCGACCTCCGTAGGCATATTCCTATCCAATTAAGATTTTTAACCAATCTTGTGCAACCAATAAGTGTGTTTGTGTCATTGGTTGAACATTTAGGTCATTTTCGTCCTCCCTAGGCTTATTCTAATCCAATTAGTGTTTTTAACCAATCTTGTGCATCCAATAAGTGATTTCGTGTCATTGGTTTAACAATTAGGTCATTTTCGTCCTCCCTATGCTTATTCTTATCCAATTAGTGTTTTAACCAATCTTGTGCATCCAATAAGTGCGTTCGTGTAATTGTTTGAACATGTGGTCATTTTCATCCTCCCTAGGCTTATTCTAATCCAGTTAGGATTTTTAACCAATCTTGTGCATCCAATAAGTGCGTTTGTGTCATTGGTTTAACAATTAGGTCATTTTCGTCCTCCCTAGGCTTATTCTAATCCAATTAAGGTTTTTAACCAATCTTGTGCAACCAATAAGTGCGTTTGTGTCATGGGTTCAACATTATAGTCATTTTCGTCCTCCCTTGGCTTATTCTAATCCAATTAGCGTTTTTCATTAATCTTGTGCATCCAATAAGTGACTTTGTGTCATTGGTTTAACAATTACGTCATTTTCGTCCTCCTTAGGCTTATTCTAATCCAATTAGGGTTTTTAACCAACATAGGGCATCCAATGAGTGTGTTTGTGTCATCGAATTAACAATTAGGTTATTTTGGTCCTCCCAAGGCTTATTCTAATCCAATAAGGGTTTTTAACCAATCTTGTGCAGCCAATAAGTGCGTTTCTGTCGTTGGCTGAACATTTAGGTCATTTTCGACCTCCCTAGGCATATTCCAATCCAATTAAGATTTTTAACCAATCTAGTGCATCCAATAAGTGTGTTTGTGTCATTGGTTGAACATTTAGGTCATTTTCGTCCTCCCTAGGCTTATTCTAATCCAATAAGGGTTTTTAACCAATCTTGTGCATCCAATAAGTGATATCGTGTCATTGGTTTAACAATTAGGTAATTTTCGTCCTCCCTAGGCTTATTCTAATCCAATAAGGGTTTTTAACCAACCTTGTGCATCCAATAAGTGTGTTTATGTCATTGGTTGAACATTTAGGTCCTTTTCGTCCTCCCTTGGCTTATTCTAATTCAATTAGCGTTTTTAATTAATCTTGTGAATCCAATAAGTGATTTTGTGTCATTGGTTTAACAATTAGGTCATTTTCGTCCTCCTTAGGCATATTCTAATCCAATTAGGGTTTTTAACCAACATTGTGCATCCAATAAGTGCGTTTGTGTCATTGGTTTAGCATTTAGGTCATTTTCGTCCTCCATAGGCTTATTCTAATCCAATTAGGGTTTTTAACCAATTTTGTGCATTCAATAAGTGCGTTTGTGTCATTGGTTTAACACTTAGGTCATTTTCGTCGTCCCTAGGCTTATTCTAATCCAATAAGGGTTTTTAACCAATTTTGGGACTCCATTAAGTGCGTTTGTGTATTTGGTTGAATATTGAGGTCATTTTTGTCCTCCCTAGGCTTATTCTAATCAACTTAGGGTTTTTAATTAATCTTTGGCATCCAATAAGTGTGTTTGTGTCATTGGTTCAGCATTTAGGTCATATTCGTCCTCCCTAGGCTTATTCTAATCCAATTATGGTTTTTAACCATTTTTGTGCATTCAATAAGTGCGTCTGTGTCATTGGTTTAACACTTAGGTCATTTTCGTCCTTCCTAGGCTTATTCTAATCCAATTCGGGTTTATAACCAATTTTGTGCGTCCAATAAGTGAGTTCGGGTAATTGGTTGAACGTTTAGGTCATATTCTTCCTCCCTAGGCTTATTCTAATCCAAGTAGGATTTTTAACCAATCTTGTGCATCCTATAAGTGCCTTTTTGTCATTGGTTTAACAATTAGGTTATTTTCGTCCTCCCTAGGCTAATTCTAATCCAATTAGGGTTTTTAACCAATCTTGTGCATCCAATAAGTGCGTTTGTGTCATTGGTTCACAATTTAGGTCATTTTCGTCCTCCCTAGGCTTATTCTAATCGAATTAGGATTTTTAAACCAATTTTGTGCATTCAATAAGTGCGTTTGTGTCATTGGTTTAACACTTAGGTCATTTTCGTCCTCCGTAGGCTTCTTCTAATCCAATTCAGGTTTAAAACCAATAATGGGCATCCAATAAGTGCGTTTGTGTCAATGGTTGAACATTGAGGTCATTTTTGTCCTCCCTAGGCTTATTCCAATCCAATTATGGTCTTTAATTAATCTATTGCATCGAATAAGTGCGTTTGTGTCATTGAATTAACAATTAGGTCATTTTCATCCTACCTAGGCTTATTCAAATCCAATAAGGGTTTTTAACCAACTATTTGCATCCATTAAGTGCGTTTGTATCATTGGTTGAGGATTTAGGTCATTTTCGTCCTCCCTAGGCTTATTCTAATCCAATTAGGGTTTTTAACCAATCTTGTAAATCCAATATGTGCGTTTGTGTCATTGTTTGAACATTTAAGTCATTTTCGTCCTCCCTTGGCTTATTCTAATCCAATTAGCGTTTTTCATTAATCTTGTGCATCCAATAAGTGATTTTGTGTCATTGGTTTAACAATTAGGTCATTTTCTTCCTCCTTAGGCATATTCTAATCCAATTAGGGTTTTTAACCAACATTGTGCATCCAATAAGTGCGTTTGTGTCATTGGTTTAGCATTTAGGTCATTTTCGTCCTCCTTAGGCTTATTCTAATCCAATTAAGGTTTTTAACTAATCCTGTGTTTCCAATAAGTGCGTTTGTGTCGTTGGTTTAACACTTAGGTCATTTTCGTCCTCCCTAGGCTTATTCTAATCCAATTCGGGTTTATAACCAATTTTGGGACTCCAATAAGTGCGTTTATGTATTTGGTTGAAAATTGAGGTCATTTTAGTCCTCCCTAGGCTTATTCTAATCGAATTAGGATTTTTAAACCAATTTTGTGCATTCAATAAGTGCGTTTGTGTCATTGATTTTAACATTAAGGTCATTTTCGTCCTCCGTAGGCTTCTTCTAATCCAATTCAGGTTTAAAACCAATTTTGGGCATCCAATAAGTGCGTTTGTGTCAATGGTTGAACATTGAGGTCATTTTTGTCCTCCCTAGGCTTATTCCAATCCAATTAGGGTCTTTAATTAATCTATTGCATCGAATAAGTGCGTTTGTGTCATTGAATTATCAATTAGGTCATTTTCGTCATACCTAGGCATATTCAAATCCAATAAGGGTTTTTAACCAACTATTTGCATCCATTAAGTGCGTTTGTATCATTGGTTGAGGATTTAGGTCATTTTCGTCCTCCCTAGGCTTATTATAATCCAATAAGGGTTTTTAACCAATCTTATGCAATTATAAGTGTGTTTGTGTCATTGGTTGAACATTTAGGTCATATTCTTCCTCCCTAGGCTTATTCTAATCCAATTAGGATTTTTAACCAATCTTTTGCATCCTATAAGTGTGCTTTTGTCATGGGTTTAACAATTAGGTAAATTTCGTCCTCCAAAGGTTTATTCTAATCCAATTAGGGTTTTTAACCAATATTGTGTATCCAATAAATGCGTTTGTGTCATCATTGTAACAATTAGGTCATTTTCGTCCTCCATAGGCTTATTCTAATCCAATAAGGGTTTTTAACCAATCTTGTGCAGCCAATAAGTGCGTTTGTGTAATTGGTTGAACATTTAGGTCATTTTCGACCTCACTAGGCATATTCTAATTCAATTAAGGTTTTTAAACAATCTTGTGCATGCAATAATTGTGTTTGTGTCATTGGTTGAACATTTAGGTCATTTTTGCCCTCCCTAGGCTTATTCTAATCCAATTAAGGTTTTTAACCAATCTTGTGCCTCCAATAATTGTGTTTGTGTCGATCGTTGAACATTTTTGTCATTTTCGTCCTCCCTAGGCTAATTCTAATCCAATTAGGGTTTTTAACCATCCTTGTGCATCCAATAAGTGCGTTTGTGTGATTGGGTGAACATTTAGGTATTTTTCGTCCTCCCTAGCCTTATTCTAATCCAATTTGGGTTTTTAACCAATCCTGTGCATCCAATAAGTGCGTTTGTGTCATTGGTTCAACATTTAAGTCATTTTCATCCTCCCTAGGCTTATTCTAATCCAATTAGGGTTTTTGATTAATCTTGTGCATCCAATAAGTGATTTTGTGTCATTGGTTTAACAATTAGGTCATTTTCGTCCTCCCAAGCCTTATTCTAATCCAATTAGGGTTTTTAACCAACCGTGTGCATCCAATAAGTGCGTTTGTGTCATTGGTTTAACAATTAGGTCTTTTTCGTCCTCCCTAGGCTTATTCTAATCCAATAATGGTTTAGAACATTTAGGACTTTTTCGTCCTCCCAAGGCTTATTCTAATCCAATTAGGGTTTTTAATTAATCCTGTGCATCTAATTAGTGCGTTTATGTCATTGGTTCAACATTTAGGTAATTTTCGTCCTCCCTATGCTTATTCTAATCCAATTAGGGTTTTTCATTAATCTTGTGCATCCAATAAGTGATTTTGTGTCATTGGTTTAACAATTAGGTCATTTTCGTCCTCCCAAGCCTTATTCTAATCCAATTAGGGTTTTTAACCACACGTGTGCATCCAATAAATGCGTTTGTGTCATTGGTTGAGCATTTAGGTCATTTTCGTCCTCCCTAGACTTATTCTAATCCAATTTGGGCTTTTAATTAATCTTGTGCATTCAATAAGTGCGTTTGTGTCATTGGTTTAACACTTAGGTCATTTTTGTCCTCCCTAGGCTTATTCTAATCCAATTCGGGTTTCTAACCAACCTTGGGTATCCAATAAGTACGTTTTTGTCATTGGTTGAACATTTAGGTCATTTTCGTCCTTCCGAGGCTTATTCTAATCCAATTAGGGTTCTTAACCAATCTTATGCTTCCAATAAGTGCGTTAGTGTCATCGGTTTAACAATTAGGTCATTTTCGTGCTCCCTAGGCCTATTCTAATCCAATAAGGGTTTTTAACCAACCTTGTGCGTCCAATAAGTGAGTTTGTGTCATTGGTTGAACATTTAGGTCATATTCTTCCTCCCTAGGCATATTCTAATCCAATTAGGATTTTTAACCAATCTTGTGCAACCTATAAGTGTGTTTTTGTCATTGGATTAAGAATTAGGTCATTTTCGTCCTCCCTAGGCTTATTGTAATCCAATTAGGGTTTTTAACCAATCTTGTGCATCCAATAAGTGCGTTTTTGTCATTAGTGTAACAATTAGATCATTTTCGTCCTCCCTAGGCTTATTTTAATCCAATAAGGGTTTTTATCCAATAAGTGTGTTTGTGTCATTGGTTGAACATTTAGGTCATTTTTTACCTCCCTAGGCTTATTCTAATCCAATTAAGGTTTTTAACCAATCTTGCGCCTCCAATAAGTGTGTTTGTGTCATTCGTTGAACATTTTGGTCATTTTCGTCCTCTCTAGGCTTATTCTAATCCAATTAGGGTTTTTAATTAATCTTGTGCATCCAATAAGTGCGTTTGTGTCATTGGTTTAACACTTAGGTCATTTTCGTCCTCCCTAGGCTTATTCTAATCCAATTAGGGTTTTTAACCAATCTTGTGCATCCAATAAGTGCGTTTGTGTCATCAGTGTAACAATTAGGTCATTTTCGTCCTCCCTAGGCTTATTTTAATCCAATAAGGGTTTTTAACCAATCTTGTGCATCCAATAAGTGTGTGTGTCATTGGTTGAACATTTAGGTCATTTTTGACCACCCTAGGCTTATTCTAATCCAATTAAGGTTTTTAACCAATCTTGTGCATCCAATAAGTGCGTTTGTGTCATTGGTTTTACAATTAGGTCTTTTTCGTCCTCCCTAGGCTTATTCTAATCGAATAAGGGTTTTTAACCAACCTTGTGCATCCAACAAGTGCGATTGTGTCATTGTTTGAACATTTAGGACTTTTTCGTCCTCCCAAGGCTTATTCTAATCCAATTAGGGTTTTTAATTAATCATGTGCATCTAATAAGTGCGTTTATGTCATTGGTTCAACATTTAGGTAATTTTCGTCGTCCCTATGCTTATTCTAATCCAATTAGGGTTTTTCATTAATCTTGTGCATCCAATAAGTGATTTTGTGTCATTGGTTTAAAAATAAGGTCACTTTCGTCCTCCCTAGGCTTATTCTAATCCAATTAGGTTTTTTAACCAACCTTGTGCATCCAATAATTGTGTTTGTGTCATTGGTTGAGCATTTAGGTAATTTTCGTCCTCCCTAGGCTTATTCTAATCCAATTCAGGTTTCTAACAACCCTTGGGCATCCAATAAGTGCGTTTGCGTCATTGGTTGAACATTTAGGTCATTTTCGTCCTCCCGAGGCTTATTCTAATCTAATTAGGATTTTTAATTAATCTTTTGCATCCAATAAGTGTGTTTGTGTCATCGGTTTAACAATTAGGTCATTTTAGTCCTCCA
>JBBPBP010009777.1:22692992-22715692 GCA_037974735.1 Cicer chorassanicum
AGGCTTATTCTAATCCAATTAAGGTTTTAAACCAATCATGTGCATCCAGTAAGTGCATTTGTGTCATTGGTTCAACATTTAGGTCATTTTCGTCGTCGTTAAGCTTATTGTAATCGAATTAGGGTTTTTCATTAATCTTGTGCATCCAATAAGTGATTTTGTGTCATTGGTTTAACAATTAGGTCGGTTTTTGCCTCCCTAGGCTTATTCTAGTCCAATAAGGGTTTTTATCCAATCTTGTGCAGCCAATAAGTGCGTTTTGGTCATTGGCTGAACATTTAGGTCATTTTCGACCTCCCTAGGCATATTCCAATCCAATTAAGATTTTTAACCAAACTTGTGCATCCAATAAGTGTGTTTGTGTCATTGGTTGAACATTTAGGTCATTTTCGTCCTCCCTAGGCTTATTTTAATCCAATTAGGGTTTTTAACCAATCTTGTGCATCCAATAATTGATTTTGTGTCATTGGTTTAACAATTAGGTCATTTTCGTCCTCCCTATGCTTATTCTTATCCAATTAGGGTTTTTAACCAATCTTGTGCATCCAATAAATGCGTTCGTGTAATTGTTTGAACATGTAGGTCATTTTCATCCTCCCTAGGCTTATTCTAATCCAGTTAGGATTTTTAACCAATCTTGTGCATCCAATAAGTGCGTTTGTTTCATTGGTTTAACAATTAGGTCATTTTTGTCCTCCCTACGCTTATTCTAATCCAATTAAGGTTTTTAACCTATCTTGTGCAACCAATAAGTGCGTTTGTGTCATTGGTTCCACATTTAAGTCATTTTCGTCCTCCCTTGGCTTATTCTAATCCAATTAGCGTTTTTCATTAATCTTGTGCATCCAATAAGTGACTTTGTGTCATTGGTTTAACAATTACGTCATTTTCGTCCTCCTTAGGCTTATTCTAATCAAATTAGGGTTTTTAACATACATAGGGCATCCAATGAGTGTGTTTGTGTCATCGAATTAACAATTAGGTCATTTTGGTCCTCCCAAGGCTTATCTAATCCAATTATGGTTTTTAACCAATCTTGTGCAGCCAATAAGTGCGTTTTTGTCATTGGCTGAACATTTAGGTCATTTTCGACCTCCCTAGGCATATTCCAATCCAATTAAGATTTTTAACCAATCTTGTGCATCCAATAAGTGTGTTTGTGTCATTGGTTGAACATTTAGGTCATTTTTGTCCTCCCTAGGCTTATTCTAATCCAATTAGGGTTTTTAACCAATCTTGTGCATCCAATCAGTGATTTCGTGTCATTGGTTTAACAATTAGGTCATTTTCGTCCTCCCTAGGCTTATTCTAATCCAATAAGGGTTTTTAACCAACCTTGTGCATCCAATAAGTGTGTTTGTGTCATTGGTTGAACATTTAGGTCCTTTTCGTCCTCCCTAGGCTTATTCTAATCCAATTAGGGTTTTTAACCAATCTTGTAAATCAAATATGTGCGTTTGTGTCATTGTTTGAAAATTTAGGTCATTTTCGTCCTCCCTAGGCTTATTCTAATCCAATTAGGATTTTTAACCAATCTTGTGCATCCAATAAGTGCGTTTGTGTCATTGGTTTAACAATTAGGTCATTTTTGTCCTCCTTAGGCTTATTCTAATCCAATTAGGGTTTTTAACCAATCTTGTGTAACCAATAAGTGTGTTTGTGTCATAGGTTCAACATTTAAGTCATTTTCGTCCTCCCTTGGCTTATTCTAATCCAATTAGTGTTTTTCATTAATCTTGTGCATCCAATAAGTGATTTTGTGTCATTGGTTTAACAATTAGGTCATTTTCGTCCTCCTTAGGCATATTCTAATCCAATTAGGGTTTTTAACGAACATTGTGCATCCAATAAGTGCGTTTGTGTCATTGGTTTAGCATTTATGTCATTTTCGTCCTCCTTAGGCTTATTCTAATCCAATTAGGATTTTTAACCAATTTTGTGCATTCAATAAGTGCGTTTGTGTCATTGGTTTAACACTTAGGTCATTTTCGTCCTCCCTAGGCTTATTCTAATCCAATTCGGGTTTATAACCAATTTTGGGACTCCAATAAGTGCGTTTGTGTATTTGGTTGAATATTGAGGTCATTTTTGTCCTCCCTAGGCTTATTCTAATCAAATTAGGGTTTTTAATTAATCTTTGGCATCCAATAAGTGCGTTTGTGTCATTGGTTTAAAAATTAGGTCGTTTTTGTCCTCCTTAGGCTTATTCTAATCCAATTAGGGTTTTTAACCAATCTTGTGTAACCAATAAGTGTGTTTGTGTCATTGGTTCAACATTTAAGTCATTTTCGTCCTCCCTTGGCTTATTCTAATCCAATTAGTGTTTTTCATTAATCTTGTGCATCCAATAAGTGATTTTGTGTCATTGGTTTAACAATTAGGTCATTTTCGTCCTCCTTAGGCATATTCTAATCCAATTAGGGTTTTTAACCAACATTGTGCATCCAATAAGTGCGTTTGTGTCATTGGTTTAGCATTTAGGTCATTTTCGTCCTCCTTAGGCTTATTCTAATCCAGTTAGGGTTTTTAACCAATTTTGTGCATTCAATAAGTGCGTTTGTGTCATTGGTTTAACACTTAGGTCATTTTCGTCCTCCCTAAGCTTATTCTAATCCAATTCGGGTTTATAACCAATTTTGGGACTCCAATAAGTGCGTTTGTGTATTTGGTTGAATATTGAGGTCCTTTTTGTCCTCCCTAGGCTTATTCTAATCAAATTAGGGTTATTAATTAATCTTTGGCATCCAATAAGTGCGTTTGTGTCATTGGTTTAACAATTAGGTCATTTTCAACCTACCTAGGCATATTCAAATCCAATAAGGGTTTTTAACCCACCTTGTGCATCCATTAAGTGAGTTTGTGTCATTGGTTGAGGATTTAGGTCATTTTGGTCCTCCCTAGGCTTATTCTATTACAATTAGGGTTTTTAACCAATCTTGTGCATCCAATATGTGCGTTTGTGTCATTGTTTGAACATTTAGGTCATTTTCATCCTCCCTAGGATTATTCTAATCCAATTAGGATTTTTAACCAATCTTGTGCATTCAATGAGAGCGTTTGTGTCATTGGTTTAACAATTAGTTCATTTTCGTCCTCCCTAGGCTTATTCTAATCCAATAAGGTTTTTAACCAATCTTGTGTAACCAATAAGTGCGTTTGTGTCATTCGTTCAACATTTAAATCATTTTCGTCCTCCCTTGGCTTATTCTAATCCTATTAGCGTTTTTCATTAATCTTGTGCATCCAATAAGTTATTTTGTGTCATTGGTTTAACAATTAGGTCATTTTCGTCCTCCTTAGGCTTATTCTAATCCAATTAGGGTTTTTAACCAACATTGTGCATCCAATAAGTGCGTTTGTGTCATTGGTTGAGCATTTAGGTCATTTTCGTCCCACGTAGGCTTATTCTAATCCAATTAGGGTTTTTAACCAATTTTGTGCATTCAATAAGTGGGTTTGTGTCATTGGTTTAACAGTTAGGTCATTTTCGTCCTCCCTAGGCTTATTCTAATCCAATTCGGGTTTATAACCAATATTGGGACTCCAATAAGTGTGTTTCTGTCATTGGTTGAACATTGAGGTCATTTTTATCCTCCCTAGGCTTATTCTAATCAAATTAGGGTTTTTAATTAATCTTTTGCATCCAATGAGTGCGTTTGTGTCATTGGTTTTACAATTAGGTCATTTTCATCCTACCTAGCATATTCAAATCCATAAAGGGTTTTTAACGAACCTTGTGCATCCATTAATTGAGTTTGTGTCATTGGTTGAGGATTTAGGTCATTTTCGTCCTCCCTAGGCTTATTGTATTACAATTAGGGTTTTTAAACAATGTTGTGCATCCAATGAGTGCGTTTGTGTCATAGGTTCAACATTTAGGTCATTTTCGTCCTCCCTAGGCTTATTCTAATCCAATTGGGGTTTTTAACCAATTTTGTGCATTCAATAAGTGTGTTTGTGTCATTGGTTTAACAATTAGGTCATTTTGGTCCTCCCTAGGCTTATTCTAATCCAACAAGGGTTTTTAACCAACCTTGGGAATCAAATAAGTGCGTTTGTGTCATTAGTTGAGCATTTATATCATTTTCATCCTCCCTAGGCTTATTCTAATCCAATTTGGGTTTTAAACCAATCTTGTGCATCCGGTAAGTGCGTTTCTGTCATTGGTTCAACATTTAGGTCAATTTCGTTCTCCTTAGGCTTATTGTAATCGAATTAGGGTTTTTCATTAATGTTGTGCATCCAATAAGTGATTTTGTGTCATTGGTTTAACAATTAGGTCATTTTCGTCCTCCCTAGGCTTATTCTAATCCAATAAGGGTTTTTAACCAACCTTGTGCATCCAATAAGTGCGTTTGTGTCATAGGTTAAACATTTAGGTCATTTTCGTCCTCCCTAGGCTTATTCTAATCCAATTAGGGTTTTTAACCAATCTTGTGCAACCAATAAGTGCGTTTGTGTCATTGGTTCCACATTTAAGTCATTTTCGTCCTCCCTTGGCTAATTCTAATCCAATTAGCGTTTTTCATTAATCTTGTCTATCCAATAATTGATTTTGTGTCATTGGTTTAACAATTCGGTCATTTTCGTCCTCCCTAGGCTTATTCTAATCCAATAAGGGTTTTTAACCAACCTTGGGCATCAAATAAGTGCGTTTGTGTCATTGGTTGAGCATTTAGGTCATTTTCTTCCTCCCGAGGCTTATTCTAATCAAATTAGGGTTTTTAATTAATCTTTTGCATCCAATAAGTGCGTTTGTGTCATTGGTTTAACAATTAGGTCATTTTCATCCTACCTAGGCATATTCAAATCCATAAAGGGTTTTAACGAACCTTGTGCATCCATTAATTGAGTTTGTGTCATTGGTTGAGGATTTAGGTCATTTTCGTCCTCCCTAGGCTTATTGTATTACAATTAGGGTTTTTAACCAATGTTGTGCATCCAATAAGTGGGTTTGTGTCGTAGGTTCAACATTTAGGTAATTTTCGTCCTCCATAGGCTTATTCTAATCCAATTAGGGTTTTTAATTATTCTTTTGCATTCAATAAGTGCATTTGTGTCATTAGTTTAACAATTAGGTCATTTTCGTCCTCCCTAGGCTTATTCTAATCCAATAAGGGTTTTTAACCAACCTTGGGCATCAAATAAGTGCGTTTGTGTCATTGGTTGAGCATTTAGATCATTTTCGTCCTCCCTAGGCTTATTCTAATCCAATTAAGGTTTTTAACTAATCTTGTGCATCCAATAACTGCATTTGTGTCATAAGTTTAACATTTAGGTCATTTTCGTCCTCCCTAGGCTTATTCTAATCCAATTAGGGTTTTTAATTATTTTTTTGCATTCAATAAGTGATTTTGTGTCATTGGTTTAACAATTAGGTCATTTTCGTCCTCCCCAGGCTTATTCTAATCCAATAAGGGTTTTTAACCCACCTTGTGCATCCAATAAGTGCGTTTGTGTCATAGGTTCAACATTTAGGTCATTTTCGTCCTACCTAGGCTTATTCTAATCCAATTAGGGTTTTTAATTATTCTTTTGCATTCAATAAGTGTGTTTTTGTCATTGGTTTAACATTTATGTCATTTTCGTCCTCCCTAGAACTATTCTAATCCAATTAGGGTTTTTAACCAATCTTGTAAATCCAATATGTGCGTTTGTGTCATTGGTTTAACATTTAGGTCATTTTCGTCCTCCCTATACTTATTCTTATCCAATTAGGGTTTTTAACCAATCTTGTGCATCAAATAAGTGCGTTTGTGTCATTGTTTGAACATTTAGGTCATTTTCATCCTCCCTAGGCTTATTCTAATCCAATTAAGATTTTTAACCAATCTTGTGCATCCAATAAGTGCGTTTGTGTCATTGGTTTAACAATTAGGTCATTTTCGTCCTCCCTAGGCTTATTCTAATCCAATTAGGATTTTTAACCAATCTTGTGCAACCAATAAGTGTGTTTGTGTCATTGGTTCAACATTTAAGTCATTTTCGTCCTCCCTTGGCTAATTCTAATCCAATTAGTGTTTTTCATTAATCTTGTGCATCCAATAAGTGATTTTGTGTCATTGGTTTAAAAATTCGGTCATTTTCGTCCTCCTTAGGCTTATTCTAATCCAATTAGGGTTTTTAACCAACATTGTGCATCCAATAAGTGCGTTTGTGTCATTGGTTGAGCATTTAGGTCATTTTAAGCTTATTCTAATCCAATAAGGGTTTTTAACCAATCTTGTGCAGCCAATAAGTGCGTTTGAGTAATTGGTTGAACATTTAGGTCATTTTTGACATCCCTAGGCATATTCTAATCCAATTAAGGTTTTTAACCAATGTTGTGCATCAAATAAGTGTGTTTGTGTCATTGCTTGAACATTTAGGTCATTTTTGACCTCCCTAGGCTTATTCTAATCTAATTAAGGTTTTTAACCAATCTTGTGCCTCCAATAAGTGTGTTTGTGTTATTAGTTGAACATTTTGGTCATTTTCGTCCTCTCTAGGCTTATTCTAATCCAATTAGGGTTTTTAATTAATCTTCTGCATCCAATAAGTGCATTTGTGTCATTGGTTTAACAATTAGGTCATTTTCTTCATCCCTATGCTTATTCTAATCCAATTAGGGCTTTTAACCAACCTTGTGCATCCAATTATTGCGTTTGTGTCATTGGTTGAGCATTTAGGTCATTTTCGTCCTCCCTAGGCTTATTCTAATCCAATTAGGGCTTTCAATCAATCTTATGCAATTAATAAGTGCGTTTGTTTCATTGGTTTAAGACTTAGGTCATTTTCGTCCTCCCTAGGCTTATTCTAATTTAATTCGGGTTTCTAACCAACCTTGGGCATCCAATAAGTGCGTTTGTGTCATTGGTTGAACATTTAGGTCATTTTCTTCCTCCCGAGGCTTATTCTAATCCAAGTAGGGTTTTTAATTAATCTTTTGCATCCAATAAGTGCGTTTGTGTCATCAGTTTAACAATTATGTCATTTTTCGTCCTCCCAAGGCTCATTCTAATCCAATAAGGGTTTTTAGCCAATCTTGTGCAGCCGATAAGTGCGTTTGTGTCATTGGTTGAAAACTTAGGTCATTTTCGTCCTCCCGAGGCTTATTCTAATCCAATAAGGATTCTTAATTAATCTTGTGCATTCAATAAGCGTGTTTGTGTCATTGGTTTAAGAAATTAGGACTTTTTCGTCCTTCCCAAGGCTTATTCTAATCCAAAAAGGGTTTTTCATTAATCTTGTGCATCCAATAAGTCCGTTTGTGTCATTGGTTCAACATTTCAGTCATTTTCGTCCTCCCTTGGCTTATTCTAATCCAAATAGCGTTTTTCATTTATCTTGTGCATCCAATAAGTGATTTTGTGTCATTGGTGGATCAATTAGGTCATTTTCATCCTCCTTATGCTTATTCTAATCCAATTAGGGTTTTTAACCAACCTTGTGCATAAAATAAGTGCGTTAGTTTCATTGGTTGACAATTTAGGTCATTTTCATCCTCCCTAGGCATATTCTAATCCAATTAAGGTTTTTAACCAATGTTGTGCATCAAATAAGTGTGTTTGTGTAATTGCTTGAACATATTGGTCATTTTCGTCCTCTCTAGGCTTATTCTAATCCAATTAGGGTTTTTAATTAATCTTCTGCATCCAATAAGTGCATTTGTGTCATTGGTTTAACAATTAGCTCATTTTCGTCATCCCTAGGCTTATTCTAATCCAATTAGGGCTTTTAACCAACCTTGTGCATCCAATTATTGCGTTTGTGTCATTGGTTGAGCATTTAGGTCATTTTCGTCCTCCCTAGGCTTATTCTAATCCAATTAGGGCTTTCAACCAATCTTATGCAATTAATAAGTGCGTTTGTGTCATTGGTTTAACACTTAGGTCATTTTCGTCCTCCCTAGGCTTATTCTAATTTAATTCGGGTTTTTAACCAACCTTGGGCATCCAATAACTGCGTTTGTGTCATTGGTTGAACATTTAGGTCATTTTCTTCCTCCCGAGGCTTATTCTAATCCAAGTAGGGTTTTTAATTAATCTTTTGCATCCAATAAGTGCGTTTGTGTCATCAGTTTAACAATTAGGTCATTTTCGTCCTCCCAAGGCTCATTCTAATCCAATAAGGGTTTTTAACCAATCTTGTGCAGCCGATAAGTGCGTTTGTGTCATTGGTTGAACACTTAGGTCATTTTCGTCCTCCCGAGGCTTATTCTAATCCAATAAGGATTTTTAATTAATCTTGTGCATTCAATAAGCGTGTTTGTGTCATTGGTTTAACAATTAGGTCTTTTTCGTCCTACCAAGGCTCATTCTAATCCAAAAAGGGTTTTTAACCAATCTTGGGCAGCGAATAAGTGCGTTTTTGTCATTGGTTGAACATTTAGATCATTTTCGTCCTCTCTAGACTTATTATAATCCAATTAGGATTTTTAATTAATCTTGTGCATTCAATAAGCGTGTTTGTGTCATTGGTTTAACATTTAGGTCTTTTTCGTCCTCCCTAGGCTTATTCTAATCCAAAAAGGGTTTTTCATTAATCTTGTGCATCCAATAAGTGCGTTTGTGTCATTGGTTCAACATTTAGGTCATTTTCGTCCTCCCTTGGCTTATTCTAATCCAATTAGCGGGTTTCATTTATCTTGTGCATCCAATAAGTGATTTTGTGTCATTGGTGTATCAATTAGGTCATTTTCGTCCTCCTTAGGCTTATTCTAATCCAATTAGGGTTTTTCACCAACCTTGTGCATCCATAAGTGCGTTTGTGTCATTGGTTGACAATTTAGGTCATTTTCGTTCTCTCTATGCTTATTATAATCCAATTAGGATTTTTAATTAATCTTGTGCATTCAATAAGCGTGTTTCTTTCATTGGTTTAACAATGAGGTCTTTTTCGTCCTCCCTAGGCTTATTCTAATCCAAAAAGGGTTTTTAATTAATCTTGTGCATCCAATAAGTGCGTTTGTGTCATTGGTTGAACTTTTAGGTATTTTTAGTCCTCCCTAGGCTTATTCTAATCCAAATAGGGTTTTTAACCAATCTTGTGCATCCAATAAGTGCTTCTGTGTCATTGGTTCAATATTTAGGTGATTTTCGTCCTCCCTAGGCTTATTCTAATCCAATTAGGGTTTTTAATTAATCTTGTGCATCCAATAAGTGATTTTGTGTCATTGGTTTAACAATTAGGTCATTTTCGTCCTCCCTAGGCTTATTCTAGACAAATTAGGGTTTTTAACCAACCTTGTGCATCCAATAATTGTGTTTGTGTCATTGATTGAGCATTTAGGTCATTTTCGACCTCCCTAGGCTTATTCTTATCAAATTTGGGCTTTCAACCAATCTTATGCATTCAATAAGTGCGTTTGTGTCATTGGTTTACCACTTAGGTCAGTTTCGTCCTTTCTAGGCTTATTATAATCCAACTCGGGTTTCTAACCAACCTTGGGCATCCAATAAGTGCGTTTGTGTCATCGGTTTAACAATTAGGTCATTTTCGTCCTCCCAAGGCTCATTCTAATCCAATAAGGGTTTTTAACCAATCTTGTGCAGCCAATAAGTGCGGTTGTGTCATTGGTTGAACATTTAGGTCATTTTCGTCTTCCCGAGGCTTATTCTAATCCAATAAGGATTTTTAATTAATCTTGTGCATTCAATAAGCGTGTTTGTGTCATTTGTTTAACAATTAGGTCTTTTTCGTCCTCCATAGTCTTATTCTAATCCAAAAAGGGTTTTTCATTAATCTTGTGCATCCAATAAGTGCGTTTGTGTCATTGGTTCAACATTTAAGTCATTTTCGTCCTCCCTTGGCTTATTCTAATCTAATTAGCGTTTTTCATTTATCTTGTGCATCCAATAAGTGATTTTGTGTCATTGGTGTATCAACTAGGTCATTTTCATCCTCCTTAGGCTTATTCTAATCCAATTAGGGTTTTTAACCAACCTTGTGCATCCAATAAGTGCGTTTGTGTCATTGGTTGACAATTTAGGTCATTTTCGTCCTCCTTAAACTTATTCTAATCCAATAAGGGTTTTTAACCAATCTTGTGCAGCCAATAAGTGCGTTTGTGTAATTGGTTGATCATTTAGGTCATTTTCAACCTCCTTAGGCATATTCTAATCCAATTAGGGTTTTTAACCAATGTTGTGCATGCAATAAGTGTGTTTGTGTCATTGCTTGTACATTTAGGTCATTTTTGACCTCCCTAGGCTTATTCTAATCTAATTAAGGTTTTTAACCTATCTTGTGCCTCCAATAAGTGTGTTTGTGTCATTAGTTGAACATTTTGGTCATTTTCGTCCTCTCGAGCCTTATTCTAATCCAATTAGGGTTTTTAATTAATCTTCTGCATCCAATAAGTGCGTTTGTGTCATTGGTTTAACAATTAGGTCATTTTCGTCATCCCTAGGCTTATTCTAATCCAATTAGGGCTTTCAACCAATCTTATGCAATTAATAAGTGCGTTTGTGTCATTGGTTTAACACTTAGGTCATTTTCGTCCTCCCTAGGCTTATTCTAATTTAATTCGGGTTTCTAACCAACCTTGGGCATCCAATAAGTGGGTTTGTGTCATTGGTTGAACATTTAGGTCATTTTCTTCCTCCCGAGGCTTATTCTAATCCAAGTAGGGTTTTTAATTAATCTTTTGCATCCAATAAGTGCGTTTGTGTCATCGGTTTAACAATTAGGTCATTTTCGTCCTCCCAATGCTCATTCTAATCCAATCAGGGTTTTTACCCAATCTTGTGTAGCTAATAAGTGCGTTTGTGTCATTGGTTGAACATTTAGATCATTTTCGTCCTCTCTAGGCTTATTCTAATCCAATTAGGATTATTAATTAATCTTGTGCATTCAATAAGCGTGTTTGTGTCATTGGTTTAACATTTAGGTCTTTTTCGTCCTCCCTAGGCTTATTCTAATCCAAAAAGGGTTTTTCATTTATCTTGTGCATCCAATAAGTGCGTTTATGTCATTGGTTCAACATTTAAGTCATTTTCGTCCTCCCTTGGCATACGCTAATCCAATTAGCGTTTTTCATTTATCTTGTGCATCCAATAAGTGATTTTGTGTCTTTGGTGTATCAATGAGCTCATTTTCGTCCTCCTTAGGCTTATTCTAATCCAATTAGGGTTTTTAACCAACCTTGTGCATCCAATAAGTGCGTTTGTGTCATTAGTTGACAATTTAGGTCATTTTCGTTCTCTCTAGGCTTATTCTAATCCAATTAGGATTTTTAATTAATCTTGAGCATTCAATAAGCGTGTTTCTGTCATTGGTTTAACAATTAGGTCTTTTTCGTCCTCCCTAGGCTTATTCTAATCCAAAAAGGGTTTTTAATTAATCTTGTGCATCCAATAAGTGTGTTTGTGTCATTGGTTGAACATTTAGGTAATTTTAGTCCTCCCTAGGCTTAGTAGAATCCAAATAGGATTTTTAACCAATCTTGTGCATCCAATAAGTGCTTTTGTGTCATTGGTTCAACATTTAGGTGATTTTCGTCCTCTCTAGGCTTATTCTAATCCAATTAGGGTTTTTCATTAATCTTGTGCATCCAATAAGTGATTTTGTGTCATTGGTTTAACAATTAGGTCATTTTCGTCCTCCCTAGGCTTATTCTAGTCCAATTAGGGTTTTTAACCAACCTTGTGCATCCAATAATTGTGTTTGTGTCATTGATTGAGCATTTAGGTCAGTTTCGTCCTCCCTAGGCTTATTCTAATCAAATTAGGGCTTTCAACCAATCTTATGCATTCAATAAGTGCGTTTGTGTCATTGGTTTACCACTTAGGTCACTTTCGTACTTTCTAGGCTTATTCTAATCCAACTCTGGTTTCTAACAAACCTTGGGCATCCAATAAGTGCGTTTGTGTCATTGGTTTAACACTTAGGTCATTTTCGTCCTCCCTAGGCTTATATTAAACCAATTCGGGTTTCTATCCAACCTTGGGCATCAAATAAGTGCGTTTGTGTCATTGGTTGAACATTTAGGTCATTTTCGTCTTCCCGAGGCTAATTCTAATCCAATAAGGATTTTTAATTAATCTTGTGCATTCAATAAGCATGTTTGTGTCATTTGTTTAACAATTAGATCTTTTTCGTCCTCCCTAGTCTTATTCTAATCCCAAAAGGGTTTTTCATTAATCTTGTGCATCCAATAAGTGCGTTTGTGTCATCGGTTCAACATTTAAGTCATTTTTGTCCTCCCTTGGCTTATTCTAATCCAATTAGCATTTTTAATTTATCTTGTGCATCCAATAAGTGATTTTGTGTCATTGGTGTATCAATTAGGTCGTTTTCGTCCTCCTTAGGCTTATTTCAATCCAATTAGGGTTTTTAACCAACCTTGTGCATCCAATAAGTGCGTTTGTGTCATTGGTTGACAATTTAGGTCATTTTTGTCCTCTCTAGGCTTATTCTAATGCAATAAGGGTTTTTAACCAATCTTGTGCAGCCAATAAGTGCGTTTGTGTAATTGGTTGAACATTTAGGTCATTTTCGACCTCCCTAGGGATATTCTAATCCAATTAAGGTTTTTAACCAATGTTGTGCATCCAATAAGTGTGTTTGTGTCATTGCTTGAACATTTAG
The DNA here is from genome assembly GCA_037974735.1 of Cicer chorassanicum. NCBI lineage: Eukaryota > Viridiplantae > Streptophyta > Magnoliopsida > Fabales > Fabaceae > Cicer > Cicer chorassanicum. Next base: position 22,705,563 of record JBBPBP010009777.1, read on the forward strand.
GTCATTTTCGACCTCCCTAGGCTTATTCTAATCCAATTAAGGTTTTTAACCAAACTTGTGCCTCCAATAAGTGTGTTTGTGTCATTAGTTGAACATTTTGGTCATTTTCGTCCTCTCTAAGCTTATTCTAATCCAATTAGGGTTTTTAATTAATCTTCTGCATCCAATAAAGGCGTTTGTGTCATTGGTTTAACAATTAGGTCATTTTCGTCATCCCTAGGCTTTTTCTAATCCAATTAGGGCTTTTAACCAACCTTGTGCATCCAATTATTGCGTTTGTGTCATTGGTTGAGCATTTAGGTCATTTTTGTCCTCCCTAGGCTTATTCTAATCCAATTAGGGATTTCAACCATTCTTGTGCAATTAATAAGTGCGTTTGTGTCATTGGTTTAACACTTAGGTCATTTTCGTCCTCCCTAAGCTTATTCTAATTTAATTCGGGTTTCTAACTAACCTTGGGCATCCAATAAGTGCGTTTGTGTCATTGGTTGAACATTTAGGTCATTTTCTTCCTCCCGAGGCTTATTCTAATCTAATTACGATTTTTGATTAATCTTTTGCATCCAATAAGTGCGTTTGTGTCATCGGTGTAACTATTAGGTCATTTTCATCCTTCCAAGGCTCATTCTGATCCAATATGGGCTTTTAACCAATCTTGTGCAGCCAATAAGTGCGTTTGTGTCATTGGTTGAACATTTAGATCATTTTCGTCCTCTATAGACTGATTCAAATCCAATTAGGATTTTTAATTAATCTTGTGCATTCAATAAGCGTCTTTGTGTCATTGGTTTAACAATTAGGTCTTTTTCGTCCTCCCTAGGCTTATTCTAATCCAAAAAGGGTTTCTCATTAATCTTGTGCATCCAATAAGTCATTTTCGTCCTCCCTTGGCTTATTCTAATCCAATTAGCGTTTTTCATTTATCTTGTGCATCCAATAAGTGAATTTGTGTCATTAGTGTATCAATTAGGTCATTTTCATCCTCCGTAGGCTTATTCTAATCCAATTAGGGTTTTTTACCAACCTTGTGCATCCAATAAGTTCGTTTGTGTCATTGGTTGACAATTTAGGTCATTTTCGTCCTCCATAGGCTTATACTAATCCAATAAGTGTTTGTGCAGCCAATAAGTGTGTTTAGGTAATTTGTTGAACATTTAGGTCATTTTCGACCTCCCAAGGCATATTCTAATCCAATTAAGGTTTTTAGCCAATCTTATGCATCCAATAAGTGTGTTTATGTCATTGGTTGAACATTTAGGTCATTTTTGACCTCCCTAGGCTTATTCTAATCCAATTAAGGTTTTTAACCAATCTTGTGCCTCCAATAAGTGTGTTTGTGTCATTAGTTGAACATTTTGGTCATTTTCGTCCTTTCTAGGCTTATTCTAATCCAATTAGGGTTGTTAATTAATCTTCTGCATCCAATAAGTGCGTTTTAGTCATTGGTTTAACAATTAGGTCATTTTCGTCATCCCTAGGCTTATTCTAATCCAATTAGGGCTTTTAACCAACCTTGTGCATCCAATAATTGCGTTTGTGTCATTGGTTGAGCATTTAGGTCATTTTCGTCCTCCCTAGGCTTATTCTAATCCAATTAGGGCCTTCAACCAATCTTATGCAAATAATAAGTGCGTTTGTGTCAATGGTTTAACACTTACGTCATTTTCGTCCTCCCTAGGCTTATTCTAAACCAATTCGGGTTTCTAACCAACCTTGGGCATCCAATAAGTGCGTTTGTGTCATTGGTTGAATATTTAGGTCATTTTCTTCCTCCCGGGGCTTATTTTAATCCAATTAAGGTTTTTAATTAATCTTTTGTATCCAATAAGTGCACTTGTGTCATCGGTTTAACAATTAGGTCATTTACGTCCTCCCAAGGCTCATTCTAATACAATAAGGGTTTTTAACCAATCTGGTGCAGCCAATAAGTGCGTTTGTGTCATTGGTTAAACATTTAGATCATTTTCGTCCTCTCTAGGTTGATTCTAATCCAATTAGGATTTTTAATTAATCTTGTGCATTCAATAAGCGTGTTTGTGTCATTGGTTTAACAATTAGGTTTTTTTCGTCCTCCCTAGGCTTATTCTAATCCAAAAAGGGTTTTTCATTAATATTGTGCATCCAATAAGTGAGTTTGTGTCATTGGTTCAACATTTAAGTCATTTTCGTCCTCCCTTGGCTTATTCTAATCCAATTAGCGTATTTCATTTATCTTGTGCATCCAATAAGTGATTTTGTGTCATAGGTGTATCAATTAGGTCCTTTTTATCCTCCTTAGGCTTATTCTAATCCAATTAGGGTTTTTAACCAACCTTGTGCATCCAATAAGTGCGTTTGTGTCATTGGTTGACAATTTACGTCATTTTCGTCCTCCCTAGGCTTATTCTAATCCAATAATGGTTTTTAACCAATCTTAAGCAGCCAATAAGTATGTTTGTGTAATTTGTTGAACATTAGCTCATTTTCGACCTCCCAAGACATATTCTAATCCAATTAAGGTTTTTAACCAATCTTATGCATCCAATAAGTGTGTTTGTGTCATTGGTTGATTATTTAGGTCATTTTTGACTTCCCTAGGCTTATTCTAATCCAATTAAGGTTTTTAACCAATATTGTGCCTCCAATAAGTGTGTTTGTGTCATTAGTTGAACATTTTGGTCATTTTCGTCCTTTCTAGGCTTATTCTAATCCAATTAGGGTTTTTAATTAATCTTCTGCATCCAATAAGTGCGTTTTTGTCATTGGTTTAACAATTAGGTCATTTTCCTCATTCCTAGGCTTATTCTAATCCAATTAGGGCTTTTAACCAACCTTGTGCATCCAATAATTGCGTTTGTGTCATTGGTTGAGCATTTAGGTCATTTTCGTCCTCTCTAGGCTTATTCTAATCCAATTAGGGCTTTCAACCAATCTTATGCAATTAATAAGTGCGTTTGTGTCATTGGTTTAACACTTAGGTCATTTTCGTCCTCCCTAGGCTTATTCTAATCCAATTCGGGTTTCTAACCAACCTTGGGCATCCAATGAGTGGGTTTGTGTTATTGGTTGAACATTTAGGTCATTTTCGTCCTCCCGAGGCTTATTCTAATCCAATTAGGGTTTTTAATTAATCTTTTGCATCCAATAAGTGCGTTTGTGTCATTGGTTTAACAATTAGGTCATTTTCGTCCTCCCAAGGCTCATTCTAATCCAATAAGGCTTTTTAACCAATCTTGTGCAGCCAATAAGTGCGTTTGTGTCATTGGTCGAACATTTAGATCATTTTCGTCCTCTCTAGGCTTGTTCTAATCCAATTAGGATTTTTAATTAATCTTGTGCATTCAATAAGTGTGTTTGTGCCATTGGTTTAACAATTAGGTCTTTTTCGTCCTCCCTAGGCTTATTCTAATCCAAAAAGGGTTTTTCATTAATCTTGTGCATCCAATAAGTGCATTTGTGTCATTGGTTCAACATTTAAGTCATTTTCTTCCTCCCTTGGCTTATTCTAATCCAATTAGCGTTTTTCATTAATCTTGTGCATCCAATAAGTGATTTTAAGTCATTAGTGTATCAATTAGGTCATTTTCGTCCTCCTTAGGCTTATTCTAATCCAATTTGGGTTTTTAACCAACCTTGTGCATCCAATAAGTGCGTTTGTGTCATTGGTTGAAAATTTAGGTCATTTTCGTCCTCCCTAGGCTTATTCTAATCCAATAAGGGTTTTTAACCAATCTTGTGCAGCCAATAAGTGCGTTTGTGTAACTTGTTGAACATTTAGGTCATTTTCGACCTCCCTAGGCATATTCTAATCCAATTAAGGTTTTTAACCAATCTTGTGCATCCAATAAGTTTGTTTGTGTCATTGGTTGAACATTTAGGTCATTTTTTACCTCCCTAGGCTTATTCTAATCCAATTAAGGTTTTTAACCAATCTTGTGCCTCCAATAAGTGTGTTTGTGTCATTAGTTCAACATTTTCGTCATTTTCGTCCTTTATAGGCTTATTCTAATCCAATTAGGGTTTTTAATTAATCTTTTGCATCCAATAAGTGCGTTTGTGTCATTGGTGTAACAATTAGGTCATTTTCGTCATCCCTAGGCTTATTCTAATCCAATTAGGGTTTTTCATTAACCTTGTGCATCCAATAAGTGTGTTTGTGTCATTAGTTCAACATTTTCGTCATTTTCTTCATTTCTAGGCTTATTCTAATCCAATTAGGGTTTTTAATTAATCTTCTGCATCCAATAAGTGCGTTTTTGTCATTGGTTTAACAATTAGGTCATTTTCCTCATCCCTAGGCTTATTCTAATCCAATTAGGGCTTTTAACCAACCTTGTGCATCCAATAATTGCGTTTGTGTCATTGGTTGAGCATTTAGGTCATTTTCGTCCTCTCTAGGCTTATTCTAATCCAATTAGGGCTTTCAACCAATCTTATGCAATTAATAAGTGCGTTTGTGTCATTGGTTTAACACTTAGGTCATTTTCGTCCTCCCTAGGCTTATTCTAATCCAATTCGGGTTTCTAACCAACCTTGGGCATCCAATGAGTGGGTTTGTGTTATTGGTTGAACATTTAGGTCATTTTCGTCCTCCCGAGGCTTATTCTAATCCAATTAGGGTTTTTAATTAATCTTTTGCATCCAATAAGTGCGTTTGTGTCATTGGTTTAACAATTAGGTCATTTTCGTCCTCCCAAGGCTCATTCTAATCCAATAAGGCTTTTTAACCAATCTTGTGCAGCCAATAAGTGCGTTTGTGTCATTGGTCGAACATTTCGATCATTTTCGTCCTCTCTAGGCTTGTTCTAATCCAATTAGGATTTTTAATTAATCTTGTGCATTCAATAAGTGTGTTTGTGCCATTGGTTTAACAATTAGGTCTTTTTCGTCCTCCCTAGGCTTATTCTAATCCAAAAAGGGTTTTTCATTAATCTTGTGCATCCAATAAGTGCGTTTGTGTCATTGGTTCAACATTTAAGTCATTTTCGTCCTCCCTTGGCTTATTCTAATCCAATTAGCGTTTTTCATTAATCTTGTGCATCCAATAAGTGATTTTAAGTCATTAGTGTATCAATTAGGTCATTTTCGTCCTCCTTAGGCTTATTCTATACCTATTTGGGTTTTTAACCAACCTTGTGCATCCAATAAGTGCGTTTGTGTCATTGGTTGAAAATTTAGGTCATTTTCGTCCTCCCTAGGCTTATTCTAATCCAATAAGGGTTTTTAACCAATCTTGTGCAGCCAATAAGTGCGTTTGTGTAATTTGTTGAACATTTAGGTCATTTTCGACCTCCCTATTCATATTCTAATCCAATTAAGGTTTTTAACCAATCTTGTGCATCCAATAAGTTTGTTTGTGTCATTGGTTGAACATTTAGGTCATTTTTTACCTCCCTAGGCTTATTCTAATCCAATTAAGGTTTTTAACCAATCTTGTGCCTCTAATAAGTGTGTTTGTGTCATTAGTTCAACATTTTCGTCATTTTCGTCCTTTATAGGCTTATTCTAATCCAATTAGGGTTTTTAATTAATCTTTTGCATCCAATAAGTGCGTTTGTGTCATTGGTGTAACAATTAGGTCATTTTCGTCATCCCTAGGATTATTCTAATCCAATTAGGGTTTTTCATTAACCTTGTGCATCCAATAAGTGTGTTTGTGTCATTAGTTCAACATTTTCGTCATTTTCTTCCTTTATAGGCTTATTCTAATCCAATTAGGGTTTTTAATTAATCTTTTGCATCCAATAAGTGCGTTTGTGTCATTGGTGTAACAATTAGGTCATTTTCGTCATCCCTAGGCTTATTCTAATCCAATTAGGGCTTTTAACCAACCTTGTTCATCCAATAATTGCGTTTCTGTCATTGGTTGAGCATTTAGTTCATTTTCGTCCTCTCTAGGCTTATTCTAATCCAATTAGGGCTTTCAACCAATCTTATGCAATTAATAAGTGCGTTTGTTTCATTGGTTTAACACTTAGGTCATTTTAGTCCTCCCTAGGCTTATTCTAATCCAATTTGGGTTTCTAACCAACCTTGGGCATCCAATAAGTGCGTTTGTGTCATTGGTTGAACATTTAGGTCATTTTCGTCCTCCCGAGGCTTATTCTAATCCAAGTAGGGTTTTTAATTAATCTTTTGCATCCAATAAGTGCGTTTGTGTCATCGGTTTAACAATTAGGTCATTTTCGTTATCCCAAGGCTCATTCTAATCCAATAAGGCTTTTTAACCAATCTTGTGCAGCCAATAAGTGCGTTTGTGCCATTGGTTGAACATTTAGATCATTTTCGTCCTCTTTAGGCTTATTCTAATCCAATTAGGATTTTTAATTAATCTTGTGCATTCAATAAGCGTGTTTGTGTCATTGGTTTAACAATTAGGTCTTTTTCGTCCTCCCTAGGCTTATTCTAATCCAAAAAAGGTTTTTCATTAATCTTGTGCATCCAATAAGTACGTTTGTGTCATAGGTTCAACATTTAAGTCATTTTTGTCCTCCCTTGGCTTGTTCTAATCCAATTAGCGTTTTTCATTTATCTTGTGCATCCAATAAGTGATTTTGGGTCATTGGTGTATCAATTAGGTCATTTTCGTCCTCCTTAGGCTTATTCTAATCCAATTAGGGTTTTTAACCAACCTTGTGCATCCAATAAGTGCGTTTGTGTCATTGGTTGAAAATTTAAGTCATTTCCGTCCTCCCTAGGCTTATCCTAATCCAATAAGGGTTTTTAACCAATCTTGTGCAGCCAATAAGTGCGTTTGTGTAATTTGTTGAACTTTTAGGTCATTTTCGAGCTCCCTAGGCATATTCTAATCCAATTAAGGTTTTTAACCAATCTTGTGCAGCCAATATGTTTGTTTGTGTCATTGGTTGAACATTTAGTTCATTTTTTTACCTCTATAGGCTTATTCTAATCCTATTAAGGGTTTTAACCAATCTTATGCCTCCAATAAGTGTGTTTGTGTCATTAGTTCAAGATTTCGGTCATTTTCGTACTTTCTAGGCTTATTCTAATCCAATTAGGCTATTTAATTAATTTTCTGCATCCAATAAGTGCGTTTGTGTCATTGGTTTAACAATTAGGTCATTTTCGTCATCCATAGGCTTATTCTAATCCAATTAGGGCTTTTAACCAACCTTAGGCATCCAATAATTGCGTTTGTGTCATTGGTTGAACATTTAGGTCATTTTCGTCCTCCCGAGGCTTATTCGAATCCAATTAGGGTTTTTCATTAATCTTTTGCATCCAATAAGTGCGTTTTTGTCATTGGTTTAACAATTAGGTCATTTTCGTCATCCCTAGGCTTATTCTAATCCAATTAGGGCTTTTAACCAACCTTGTGCATCCAATAATTGCGTTTGTGTCATTGGTTGAGCATTTAGGTCATTTTCGTCCTCCCTAGGCTTGTTCTAATCCAATTAGGGCTTTCAACCAATCTTATGCAAATAATAAGTGCGTTAGTGTCAATGGTTTAACACTTAGGTCATTTTCGTCCTCCCTAGGCTTATTCTAAACCAATTCGGGTTTCTAACCAACCTTGGGCATCCAATAAGTGAGTTTGTGTCATTGGTTGAATATTTAGGTCATTTTCTTCCTCCCGGGGCTTATTTTAATCCAATTAAGGTTTTTAATTAATCTTTTGCATCCAATAAGTGCACTTGTGTCATCGGTTTAACAATTAGGTCATTGACGTCCTCCCAAGGCTCATTCTAATACAATAAGGGTTTTTAACCAATCTGGTGCAGCCAATAAGTGCGTTTGTGTCATTGGTTGAACATTTAGATCATTTTCGTCCTCTCTAGGCTGATTCTAATCCAATTAGGATTTTTAATTAATCTTGTGCATTCAATAAGCGTGTTTGTGTCATTGGTTTAACAATTAGGTTTTTTCGTCCTCCCTAGGCTTATTCTAATCCAAAAAGGGTTTTTCATTAATATTGTGCATCCAATAAGTGAGTTTGTGTCATTGGTTCAACATTTAAGTCATTTTCGTCCTCCCTTGGCTTATTCTAATCCAATTAGCGTTTTTCATTTATCTTGTGCATCCAATAAGTGATTTTGTGTCATAGGTGTATCAATTAGGTCCTTTTCATCCTCCTTAGGCTTATTGTAATCCAATTAGGGTTTTTAACCAACCTTGTGCATCCAATAAGTGCGTTTGTGTCATTCGTTGACAATTTAGGTCATTTTCGTCCTCCCTAGGCTTATTCTAATCCAATAAGGGTTTTTAACCAATCTTAAGCAGCCAATAAGTATGTTTGTGTAATTTGTTGAACATTAGCTCATTTTCGACCTCCCAAGGCATATTCTAATCCAATTAAGGTTTTTAACCAATCTTATGCATCTAATAAGTGTGTTTGTGTCATTGGTTGATTATTTAGGTCATTTTTGACTTCCCTAGGCTTATTCTAATCCAATTAAGGTTTTTAACCAATCTTGTGCCTCCAATAAGTGTGTTTGTGTCATTAGTTGAACATTTTGGTCATTTTCGTCCTTTCTAGGCTTATTCTAATCCAATTAGGGTTTTTAATTAATCTTCTGCATCCAATAAGTGCGTTTTTGTCATTGGTTTAACAATTAGGTCATTTTCCTCATCCCTAGGCTTATTCTAATCCAATTAGGGCTTTTAACCAACCTTGTGCATCCAATAATTGCGTTTGTGTCATTGGTTGAGCATTTAGGTCATTTTCGTCCTCTCTAGGCTTATTCTAATCCAATTAGGGCTTTCAACCAATCTTATGCAATTAATAAGTGCGTTTGTGTCATTGGTTTAACACTTAGGTCATTTTCGTCCTTCCTAGGCTTATTCTAATCCAATTCGGGTTTCTAACCAACCTTGGGCATCCAATGAGTGGGTTTCTGTTATTGGTTGAACATTTAGGTCATTTTCGTCCTCCTGAGGCTTATTCTAATCCAATTAGGGTTTTTAATTAATCTTTTGCATCCAATAAGTGCGTTTGTGTCATTGGTTTAACAATTAGGTCATTTTCGTCCTCCCAAGGCTCATTCTAATCCAATAAGGCTTTTTAACCAATCTTGTGCAGCCAATAAGTGCGTTTGTGTCATTGGTCGAACATTTAGATCATTTTCGTCCTCTCTAGGCTTGTTCTAATCCAATTAGGATTTTTAATTAATCTTGTGCATTCAATAAGTGTGTTTGTGCCATTGGTTTAACAATTAGGTCTTTTTCGTCCTCCCTAGGCTTATTCTAATCCAAAAAGGGTTTTTCATTAATCTTGTGCATCCAATAAGTGCGTTTGTGTCATTGGTTCAACATTTAAGTCATTTTCGTCCTCCCTTGGCTTATTCTAATCCAATTAGCGTTTTTCATTAATCTTGTGCATCCAATAAGTGATTTTAAGTCATTAGTGTATCAATTAGGTCATTTTCGTCCTCCTTAGGCTTATTCTAATCCAATTTAGGTTTTTAACCAACCTTGTGCATCCAATAAGTGCGTTTGTGTCATTGGTTGAAAATTTAGGTCATTTTCGTCCTCCCTAGGCTTATTTTAATCCAATAAGGGTTTTTAACCAATCTTGTGCAGCCAATAAGTGCGTTTGTGTAATTTGTTGAACATTTAGGTCATTTTCGTCCTCTCTAGGCTTATTCTAATCCAATTAGGGCTTTCAACCAATCTTATGCAATTAATAAGTGCGTTTGTGTCATTGGTTTAACACTTAGGTCATTTTCGTCCTCCCTAGGCTTATTCTAATCCAATTCGGGTTTCTAACCAACCTTGGGCATCCAATGAGTGGGTTTCTGTTATTGGTTGAACATTTAGGTCATTTTCGTCCTCCTGAGGCTTATTCTAATCCAATTAGGGTTTTTAATTAATCTTTTGCATCCAATAAGTGCGTTTGTGTCATTGGTTTAACAATTAGGTCATTTTCGTCCTCCCAAGGCTCATTCTAATCCAATAAGGCTTTTTAACCAATCTTGTGCAGCCAATAAGTGCGTTTGTGTCATTGGTCGAACATTTAGATCATTTTCGTCCTCTCTAGGCTTGTTCTAATCCAATTAGGATTTTTAATTAATCTTGTGCATTCAATAAGTGTGTTTGTGCCATTGGTTTAACAATTAGGTCTTTTTCGTCCTCCCTAGGCTTATTCTAATCCAAAAAGGGTTTTTCATTAATCTTGTGCATCCAATAAGTGC
>JBBPBP010009777.1:22719736-22750697 GCA_037974735.1 Cicer chorassanicum
CTTATTCTAATCCAATTTGGGTTTTTAATTAATCTTTTGCATCCAATAAGTGCGTTTGTGTCATCGGTTTAACAATTAGCTCATTTTCGTCCTCCCAAGGTTCATTCTAATGCAATAAGGGTTTTTAACCAATCTTGTGCAGCCAATAAGTGCGTTTGTGTCATTGGTTGAACATTTAGATCATTTTCGTCCTCTCTAGGCTTATTCTAATCCAATTAGGATTTTTAATTAATCTTGTGCATTCAATAAGCGGGTTTGTGTCATTGGTGTAACAATTAGGTCTTTTTCGTCCTCCCTAGGCTTATTCTAATCCAAAAAGGGTTTTTCATTAATCTTGTGCATCCAATAAGTGCGTTTGTGTCATTGGTTCAACATTTAAGTCATTTTCGTCCTCCCTTGGCTTATTCTAATCCAATTAGCGTTTTTCATTTATCTTGTGCATCCAATAAGTTATTTTGTGTCATTGGTGTATCAATTAGGTCATTTTCGTCCTCGTTAGGCTTATTCTAATCCAATTAGGGTTTTAAACCAACCTTGTGCATCCAATAAGTGCGTTTATGTCATTGGTTGAACATTTAGGTCATTTTTGACCTCCCTAGGCTTATTCTAATCCAATTAAGGTTTTTAACCAATCTTGTGCCTCCAATAAGTGTGTTTGTGTCATTAGTTGAACATTTTGGTCATTTTCGTCGTCTCTAGGCTTATTCTAATCCAATTAGGGGTTTTAATTAATCTTCTGCATCCAATAAGTGCGTTTGTGTCATTGGTTTAACAATTAGGTCATTTTCGTCATCCCTTGGCTTATTCTAATCCAATTAGGGCTTTTAACCAACCTTTTGTATCCAATAATTGCGTTTGTGTCATTGGTTGAGCATTTAGGTCATTTTCGTCCTCCCTAGGCTTATTCTAATCCAATTAGGGCTTTCAACCAATCTTATGCAATTAATAAGTGCGTTTGTGTCATTGGTTTAACACTTAGGTCATTTTCGTCCTCCCTAGGCTTATTCTAATCCAATTCGGGTTTCTAACCAACCCTGGGCATCCAAAGAGTGCGTTTGTGTCATTGGTTGAACATTTAGGTATTTTTCGTCCTCCCGAGGCTTATTCTAATCCAATTAGGGTTTTTAATTAATCTTTTGCATCCAATAAGTGCGTTTGTGTCATCGGTTTAACAATTAGGACATTTTCGTCCTCCCAAGGTTCATTCTAATGCAATAAGGGTTTTTAACCAATCTTGTGCAGCCAATAAGTGCGTTTTTGTCATTGGTTGAACATTTAGATTATTTTCGTCCTCTCTAGGCTTATTCTAATCCAATTAGGATTTTTAATTAATCTTGTGCATTCAATAAGCGTGTTTGTGTCATTGGTGTATAAATTAGGTCATTTTCGTCCTCCTTAGGCTTATTCTAATCCAATTAGGGTTTTTAACCAACCTTGTGCATCCAATAAGTGCGTTTGTGTCATTGTTTGAACATTCTGGTCATTTTTGACCTCCCTAGTTTTATTCTAATCCAATTAAGGTTTTTAACCAATCTTGTGCCTCCAATAAGTGTGTTTGTGTCATTAGTTCAACATTTTCGTCATTTTCGTCCTTTATAGGCTTATTCTAATCCAATTAGGGTTTTTAATTAATCTTTTGCATCCAATAAGTGCGTTTGTGTCATTGGTGTAACAATTAGGTCATTTTCGTCATCCCTAGGCTTATTCTAATCCAATTAGGGCTTTTAACCAACCTTGTTCATCCAATAATTGCGTTTCTGTCATTGGTTGAGCATTTAGGTCATTTTCGTCCTCCCTAGGCTTATTCTAATCCAACTAGGGCTTTCAACCAATCTTATGCAATTAATAAGTGCGTTTGTGTCATTGGTTTAACACTTAGGTCATTTTCGTCCTACCTAGGCTTATTCTAATCCAATTCGGGTTTCTAACCAACCTTGGGCATCCAATAAGTGCGTTTGTGTCATTGGTTGAACATTTAGGACATTTTTTTCCTCCCGAGGCTTATTCTAATCCAATTTGGGTTTTTAATTAATCTTTTGCATCCAATAAGTGCGTTTGTGTCATCGGTTTAACAATTAGCTCATTTTCGTCCTCCCAAGGTTCATTCTAATGCAATAAGGGTTTTTAACCAATCTTGTGCAGCCAATAAGTGCGTTTGTGTCATTGGTTGAACATTTAGATCATTTTCGTCCTCTCTAGGCTTATTCTAATCCAATTAGGATTTTTAATTAATCTTGTGCATTCAATAAGCGGGTTTGTGTCATTGGTGTAACAATTAGGTCTTTTTCGTCCTCCCTAGGCTTATTCTAATCCAAAAAGGGTTTTTCATTAATCTTGTGCATCCAATAAGTGCGTTTGTGTCATTGGTTCAACATTTAAGTCATTTTCGTCCTCCCTTGGCTTATTCTAATCCAATTAGCGTTTTTCATTTATCTTGTGCATCCAATAAGTTATTTTGTGTCATTGGTGTATCAATTAGGTCATTTTCGTCCTCGTTAGGCTTATTCTAATCCAATTAGGGTTTTAAACCAACCTTGTGCATCCAATAAGTGCGTTTATGTCATTGGTTGAACATTTAGGTCATTTTTGACCTCCCTAGGCTTATTCTAATCCAATTAAGGTTTTTAACCAATCTTGTGCCTCCAATAAGTGTGTTTGTGTCATTAGTTGAACATTTTGGTCATTTTCGTCGTCTCTAGGCTTATTCTAATCCAATTAGGGGTTTTAATTAATCTTCTGCATCCAATAAGTGCGTTTGTGTCATTGGTTTAACAATTAGGTCATTTTCGTCATCCCTTGGCTTATTCTAATCCAATTAGGGCTTTTAACCAACCTTTTGTATCCAATAATTGCGTTTGTGTCATTGGTTGAGCATTTAGGTCATTTTCGTCCTCCCTAGGCTTATTCTAATCCAATTAGGGCTTTCAACCAATCTTATGCAATTAATAAGTGCGTTTGTGTCATTGGTTTAACACTTAGGTCATTTTCGTCCTCCCTAGGCTTATTCTAATCCAATTCGGGTTTCTAACCAACCCTGGGCATCCAAAGAGTGCGTTTGTGTCATTGGTTGAACATTTAGGTATTTTTCGTCCTCCGGAGGCTTATTCTAATCCAATTAGGGTTTTTAATTAATCTTTTGCATCCAATAAGTGCGTTTGTGTCATCGGTTTAACAATTAGGACATTTTCGTCCTCCCAAGGTTCATTCTAATGCAATAAGGGTTTTTAACCAATCTTGTGCAGCCAATAAGTGCGTTTTTGTCATTGGTTGAACATTTAGATTATTTTCGTCCTCTCTAGGCTTATTCTAATCCAATTAGGATTTTTAATTAATCTTGTGCATTCAATAAGCGTGTTTGTGTCATTGGTGTATAAATTAGGTCATTTTCGTCCTCCTTAGGCTTATTCTAATCCAATTAGGGTTTTTAACCAACCTTGTGCATCCAATAAGTGCGTTTGTGTCATTGTTTGAACATTCTGGTCATTTTTGACCTCCCTAGTTTTATTCTAATCCAATTAAGGTTTTTAACCAATCTTGTGCCTCCAATAAGTGTGTTTGTGTCATTAGTTGAACATTTTGGTCATTTTCGTCCTCTCTAGGCTTATTCTAATCCAATTAGGGTTTTTCATTAATCTTCTGCATCCAATAAGTGCGTTTGTGTCATTGGTTTAACAATTACGTCATTTTCGTCCTCCCTAGGCTTATTCTAATCCAATAAGGTTTTTTAACCAATCTTGTGCAGCCAATAAGAGCGTTTGTGTAATTTGTTGAACATTTAGGTCATTTTCGACCTCCCTATGCATATTCTAATCCAATTAAGGTTTTTAACCAATCTTGTGCATCCAATAAGTGTGTTTGTGTCATTAGTTGAACATTTAGGTTATTTTTTTCCTCCCTAGGCTTATTCTAATCCAATTAAGGTTTTTAACCAATCTTGTGCCTCCAATAAGTGTGTTTGTGTCATTAGTTGAACATTTTGTTCATTTTCGTCCTTTCTAGGCTTATTCTAATCCAATTTGGGTTTTTAATTAATCTTTTGCATCCAATAAGTGCGTTTGTGTCATCGGTTTAACAATTAGGTCATTTTCGTCCTCCCAAGGTTCATTCTAATCCAATTAAGGTTTTTAACCAATCTTGTGCAGCCAATAAGTGCGTTTATGTCATTGGTTGAACATTTAGATCATTTTCGTCCTCTCTAGGCTTATTCTAATCCAATTAGGATTTTTAATTAACCTTGTGCATTCAATAAGCGTGTTTGTGTCCTTGGTTTAACAGTTAGGTCTTTTTCGTCCTCCCTAGGCTTATTCTAATCCAAAAAGGGTTTTTCATTAATCTTGTGCATCCAATAAGTGCGTTTGTGTCATTGGTTCAACATTTAAGTCATTTTCGTCCTCCCTTGGCTTATTCTAATCCAATTAGTGTTTTTCATTTATCTTGTGCATCCAATAAGTGATTTTGTGTCATTGGTGTATCAATTTGATCATTTTCGTCCTCCTTAGGCTTTTTCTAATCCAATTAGGGTTTTTAACCATCTTGTGCATCCAATAAGTGCGTTTGTGTCATTGGTTGAACATTTAGGTCATTTTTGACCTCCCTAGACTTATTCTAATCCAATTAAGGTTTTTAACCAATCTTGTGCCTCCAATAAGTGTGTGTCATTAGTTGAACATTTTGGTCATTTTCGTCTTCTCTAGGCTTATTCTAATCCAATTAGGGTTTTTAATTAATCTTCTGCATCCAATAAGTGCGTTTGTGTCATTGGTTTAACAATTAGGTCATTTTCGTCATCCCTAGGCTTATTCTAATCCAATTAGGGCTTTTAACCAACCTTGTGCATCCAATAATTGGGTTTGTGTCATTGGTTGAGCATTTAGGTCATTTTCGTCCTCCCTAGGCTTATTCTAATCCAACTAGGGCTTTCAACCAATCTTATGCAATTAATAAGTGCGTTTGTGTCATTGGTTTAACACTTAGGTCATTTTCGTCCTACCTAGGCTTATTCTAATCCAATTCGGGTTTCTAACCAACCTTGGGCATCCAATAAGTGCGTTTGTGTCATTGGTTGAACATTTAGGACATTTTTTTCCTCCCGAGGCTTATTCTAATCCAATTTGGGTTTTTAATTAATCTTTTGCATCCAATAAGTGCGTTTGTGTCATCGGTTTAACAATTAGCTCATTTTCGTCCTCCCAAGGTTCATTCTAATGCAATAAGGGTTTTTAACCAATCTTGTGCAGCCAATAAGTGCGTTTGTGTCATTGGTTGAACATTTAGATCATTTTCGTCCTCTCTAGGCTTATTCTAATCCAATTAGGATTTTTAATTAATCTTGTGCATTCAATAAGTGTGTTTGTGCCATTGGTTTAACAATTAGCTCTTTTTTGTCCTCCCTAATCTTATTCTAATCCAAAAAGGGTTTTTCATTAATCTTGTGCATCCAATAAGTGCGTTTGTGTCATTGGTTCAACATTTAAGTCATTTTCGTCGTTCCTTTGCTTATTCTAATCCAATTAGCGTTTTTCATTTATCTTGTGCATCCAATAAGTGATTTTGTGTCATTGGTGTATCAATTTGGTCATTTTCGTCCTCCTTAGGCTTATTCTAATCCAATTAGGGTTTTTAACCAACCTTGTGCATCCAATAAGTGCGTTTGTGTCATTGGTTGACAATTTAGGTCATTTTCGTCCTCCCTAGGCTTATTCTAATCCAATAAGGGTTTTTAACCAATCTTGTGCAGCCAATAAGTGCGTTTGCGTAATTTGTTGAACATTTAGGTCATTTTCGACCTCCCTAGGCATATTCTAATCCAATTAGGGTTTTTAACCAATCATCTGCATCCAATAAGTTTGTTTGTGTCATTGGTTGAACATTTAGGTCATTTTTTACGTCCCTAGGCTTATTCTAATTCAATTAAGGTTTTTAACCAATCTTGTGCCTCCAATAAGTGTGTTTGTGTCATTAGTTCAAGATTTTGGTCATTTTCGTCCTTTCTAGGCTTGTTCTTATCCAATTAGGGTTTTTAATTAATCTTCTGCATCCAATAAGTGCGTTTGTGTCATTGGTTTAACAATTAGGTAATTTTCGTCATCCCTGGGATTATTCTAATCCAATTAGGGCTTTTAACCAACCTTGTGCATCCAATAATTGGGTTTGTGTCATTGGTTGAGCATTTAGGTCATTTTCGTCCTCCCTAGGCTTATTCTAATCCAATTAGGGCTTTCAACCAATCTGATGCAATTAATAAGTGCGTTTGTGTCATTGGTTTAACACTTAGGTCATTTTCGTCCTCCCTAGGCTTATTCTAATCCAATTCGGGTTTCTAACCAACCCTGGGCATCCAAAGAGTGCGTTTGTGTCATTGGTTGAACATTTAGGTATTTTTCGTCCTCCGGAGGCTTATTCTAATCCAATTAGGGTTTTTAATTAATCTTTTGCATCCAATAAGTGCGTTTGTGTCATCGGTTTAACAATTAGGACATTTTCGTCCTCCCAAGGTTCATTCTAATGCAATAAGGGTTTTTAACCAATCTTGTGCAGCCAATAAGTGCGTTTTTGTCATTGGTTGAACATTTAGATTATTTTCGTCCTCTCTAGGCTTATTCTAATCCAATTAGGATTTTTAATTAATCTTGTGCATTCAATAAGCGTGTTTGTGTCATTGGTGTATAAATTAGGTCATTTTCGTCCTCCTTAGGCTTATTCTAATCCAATTAGGGTTTTTAACCAACCTTGTGCATCCAATAAGTGCGTTTGTGTCATTGTTTGAACATTCTGGTCATTTTTGACCTCCCTAGTTTTATTCTAATCCAATTAAGGTTTTTAACCAATCTTGTGCCTCCAATAAGTGTGTTTGTGTCATTAGTTGAACATTTTGGTCATTTTCGTCCTCTCTAGGCTTATTCTAATCCAATTAGGGTTTTTCATTAATCTTCTGCATCCAATAAGTGCGTTTGTGTCATTGGTTTAACAATTACGTCATTTTCGTCCTCCCTAGGCTTATTCTAATCCAATAAGGTTTTTTAACCAATCTTGTGCAGCCAATAAGAGCGTTTGTGTAATTTGTTGAACATTTAGGTCATTTTCGACCTCCCTATGCATATTCTAATCCAATTAAGGTTTTTAACCAATCTTGTGCATCCAATAAGTGTGTTTGTGTCATTAGTTGAACATTTAGGTTATTTTTTTCCTCCCTAGGCTTATTCTAATCCAATTAAGGTTTTTAACCAATCTTGTGCCTCCAATAAGTGTGTTTGTGTCATTAGTTGAACATTTTGTTCATTTTCGTCCTTTCTAGGCTTATTCTAATCCAATTTGGGTTTTTAATTAATCTTTTGCATCCAATAAGTGCGTTTGTGTCATCGGTTTAACAATTAGGTCATTTTCGTCCTCCCAAGGTTCATTCTAATCCAATTAAGGTTTTTAACCAATCTTGTGCAGCCAATAAGTGCGTTTATGTCATTGGTTGAACATTTAGATCATTTTCGTCCTCTCTAGGCTTATTCTAATCCAATTAGGATTTTTAATTAACCTTGTGCATTCAATAAGCGTGTTTGTGTCCTTGGTTTAACAGTTAGGTCTTTTTCGTCCTCCCTAGGCTTATTCTAATCCAAAAAGGGTTTTTCATTAATCTTGTGCATCCAATAAGTGCGTTTGTGTCATTGGTTCAACATTTAAGTCATTTTCGTCCTCCCTTGGCTTATTCTAATCCAATTAGGGTTTTTCATTTATCTTGTGCATCCAATAAGTGATTTTGTGTCATTGGTGTATCAATTTGGTCATTTTCGTCCTCCTTAGGCTTTTTCTAATCCAATTAGGGTTTTTAACCATCTTCTGCATCCAATAAGTGCGTTTGTGTCATTGGTTTAACAATTAGGTCATTTTCGTCATCCCTAGGCTTATTCAAATCCAATTCGGGTTTCTAACCAACCTTGGGCATCCAATAAGTGTGTTTGTGTCACTGGTTGAATATTTAGGTCATTTTCTTCCTCTTGAGGCTTATTCTAATCCAATTAGGGTTTTTAATTAATATTTTGCATCCAATAAGTGCGTTTGTGTCATCGGTATAACAATTAGGTCATTTTCGTCTTCCCAAGGTTCATTCTAATCCAATTAAGGTTTTTAACCAATCTTGTGCAGCCAATAAGTGCGTTTGTGTCATTGGTTGAACATTTAGATCTTTTTCGTCCCCTCTAGGCTTATTCTAATCCAATTAGGATTTTTAATTAATTTTGTGCATTCAATAAGCGTGTTTGTGTCATTGGTTTAACAATTAGGTCTTTTTCGTCCTCCCTTGGCTTATTCTAATCCAAAAAGGGTTTTTCATTAATCTTGTGCATCCAATTAGTGCGTTTGTGTCCTTGGTTCAACATTTAAGTCATTTTCGTCCTCCCTTGGCTTATTCTAATCCAATTAGCGTTTTTCATTTATCTTGTGCATCCAATAAGTGATTTTGTGTCATTGGTGTATCAATTAGGTCATAATCGTCCTCCTTAGGCTTATTCTAATCAAATTAGGGTTTTTAACCAACCTTGTGCATCCAACAAGTGCGTTTGTGTCATTGGTTGATAACTTAGGTCATTTTCGTCCTCCCTAGGCTTATTCTAATCCAATAAGGTTTTTTAACCAATCTTGTGCAGCCAATAAGAGCGTTTGTGTAATTTGTTGAACATTTAGGTCTTTTTCGACCTCCCTAGGCATATTCTAATCCAATTAAGGTTTTTAACCAATCTTGTACATCCAATAAGTGTGTTTGTGTTATTTGTTGAACATTTAGGTCATTTTTTACCTCCCTAGGCTTATTCTAATCCAATTAAAGTTTTTAACCAATCTTGTGCCTCCAATAAGTGTGTTTGTGTCATTAGTTGAACATTTTGGTCATTTTCGTCCTCTCTAGGCTTATTCTAATCCAATTTGGGTTTTTAATTAATCTTTTGCATCCAATAAGTGCGTTTGTGTCATCGGTTTAACAATTAGGTCATTTTCGTCCTCCCAAGGTTCATTCTAATCCAATTAAGGTTTTTAACCAATCTTGTGCAGCCAATAAGTGTGTTTGTGTCATTGGTTGAACATTTAGATCATTTTCGTCCTCTCTAGGCTTATTCTAATCCAATTAGGATTTTTAATTAACCTTGTGCATTCAATAAGCGTGTTTGTGTCGTTGGTTTAACAATTAGGTCTTTTTCGTCCTCCCTAGGCTTATTCTAATCCAAAAGGGGTTTTTCATTAATCTTATGCATCCAATAAGTGCGTTTGTGTCATTGGTTCAACATTTCAGTCATTTTCGTCCTCCTTAGGCTTATTCTAATCCAATTAGGGTTTTTAACCAACCTTGTGCATCCAATAAGTTCGTTTGTGTCATTGGTTGACAACTTAGGTCATTTTCGTCCTCCCTAGGCTTATTCTAATCCAATAAGGCTTTTTAACCAATCTTGTGCCTCCAATAAGTGTGTTTGTGTTATTAGTTGAACATTTTGGTCATTTTCGTCCTCTCTAGGCTTATTCTAACCCAATTAGGGTTTTTAATTAATCTTTTGCATCCAATAAGTGCGTTTGTGTCATCGGTTTAACAATTAGGTCATTTTCGTCCTCCCAAGGTTCATTCTAATCCAATTAAGGTTTTTAACCAATCTTGTGCAGCCAATAAGTGTGTTTGTGTCATTGGTTGAACATTTAGATCATTTTCGTCCTCTCTAGGCTTATTCTAATCCAATTAGGATTTTTAATTAATCTTGGGCATTCAATAAGTGTGTTTGTGCCATTGGTTTAACAATTAGCTCTTTTTTGTCCTCCCTAATCTTATTCTAATCCAAAAAGGGTTTTTCATTAATATTGTGCATCCAATAAGTGAGTTTGTGTCATTGGTTCAACATTTAAGTCATTTTCGTCCTCCCTTGGCTTATTCTAATCCAATTAGCGTTTTTCATTTATCTTGTGCATCCAATAAGTGATTTTGTGTCATAGGTGTATCAATTAGGTCCTTTTCATCCTCCTTAGGCTTATTCTAATCCAATTAGGGTTTTTAACCAACCTTGTGCATCCAATAAGTGCGTTTGTGTCATTGGTTGACAATTTAGGTCATTTTCGTCCTCCCTAGGCTTATTCTAATCCAATAAGGGTTTTTAACCAATCTTAAGCAGCCAATAAGTATGTTTGTGTAATTTGTTGAACATTAGCTCATTTTCGACCTCCCAAGGCATATTCTAATCCAATTAAGGTTTTTAACCAATCTTATGCATCCAATAAGTGTGTTTGTGTCATTGGTTGATTATTTAGGTCATTTTTGACTTCCCTAGGCTTATTCTAATCCAATTAAGGTTTTTAACCAATCTTGTGCCTCCAATAAGTGTGTTTGTGTCATTAGTTGAACATTTTGGTCATTTTCGTCCTTTCTAGGCTTATTCTAATCCAATTAGGGTTTATAATTAATTTTCTGCATCCAATAAGTGCGTTTTTGTCATTGGTTTAACAATTAGGTCATTTTCCTCATCCCTAGGCTTATTCTAATCCAATTAGGGCTTTTAACCAACCTTGTGCATCCATTAATTGCGTTTGTGTCATTGGTTGAGCATTTAGGTCATTTTCGTCCTCTCTAGGCTTATTCTAATTCAATTAGGGCTTTCAACCAATCTTATGCAATTAATAAGTGCGTTTGTGTCATTGGTTTAACACTTAGGTCATTTTCGTCCTCCCTAGGCTTATTCTAATCCAATTCGGGTTTCTAACCAACCTTGGGCATCCAATGAGTGGGTTTGTGTTATTGGTTGAACATTTAGGTCATTTTCGTCCTCCTGAGGCTTATTCTAATCCAATTAGGGTTTTTAATTAATCTTTTGCATCCAATAAGTGCGTTTGTGTCATTGGTTTAACAATTAGGTCATTTTCGTCCTCCCAAGGCTCATTCTAATCCAATAAGGGTTTTTAACCAATCTTGTGCGGCCAATAAGTGCGTTTGTGTCATTGGTCGAACATTTAGATCATTTTCGTCCTCTCTAGGCTTGTTCTAATCCAATTAGGATTTTTAATTAATCTTGTACATTCAATAAGTGTGTTTGTGCCATTGGTTTAACAATTAGGTCTTTTTCGTCCTCCCTAGGCTTATTCTAATCCAAAAAGGGTTTTTCATTAATCTTGTGCATCCAATAAGTGCGTTTGTGTCATTGGTTCAACATTTAAGTCATTTTCGTCCTCCCTTGGCTTATTCTAATCCAATTAGCGTTTTTCATTAATCTTGTGCATCCAATAAGTGATTTTAAGTCATTAGTGTATCAATTAGGTCATTTTCGTCCTCCTTAGGCTTATTCTAATCCAATTTGGGTTTTTAACCAACCTTGTGCATCCAATAAGTGCGTTTGTGTCATTGGTTGAAAATTTAGGTCATTTTCATCCTCCCTAGGCTTATTTTAATCCAATAAGGGTTTTTAACCAATCTTGTGCAGCCAATAAGTGCGTTTGTGTAATTTGTTGAACATTTAGGTCATTTTCGACCTCCCTAGGCATATTCTAATCCAATTAAGGTTTTTAACCAATCTTGTGCATCCAATAAGTTTGTTTGTGTCATTGGTTGAACATTTAGGTCATTTTTTACCTCCCTAGGCTTATTCTAATCCAATTAAGGTTTTTAACCAATCTTGTGCCTCCAATAAGTGTGTTTGTGTCATTAGTTCAACATTTTCGTCATTTTCGTCCTTTATAGGCTTATTCTAATCCAATTTGGGATTTTAATTAATCTTCTGCATCCAATAAGTGCGTTTGTGTAGTTGGTTTAACAATTAGGTCATTTTAGTCATCCCTAGGCTTATTCTAATCCAATTAGGGCTTTTAACCAACCTTGTGCATCCAATAATTGCGTTTGTGTCATTGGTTGAGCATTTAGGTCATTTTCGTCCTCCCTAGGCTTATTCTAATCCAATTAGGGCTTTCAACCAATCTTATGCAATTAAGTGCGTTTGTGTAATTTGTTGAACATTTACGTCATTTTCGACCTCCCTAGGCATATTCTAATCCAATTAAGGTTTTTAACCAATCTTGTGCATCCAATAAGTTTGTTTGTGTCATTGGTTGAACATTTAGGTCATTTTTGACCTCCCTAGGCTTATTCTAATCCAATTAAGGTTTTTACCCAATCTTGTGCCTCCAATAAGTGTGTTTGTGTCATTAGTTCAACATTTTCGTCATTTTCGTCCTTTATAGGCTTATTCTAATCCAATTAGGGTTTTTAATTAATCTTTTGCATCCAATAAGTGCGTTTGTGTCATTGGTGTAACAATTAGGTCATTTTCGTCATCCCTAGGCTTATTCTAATCCAATTAGGGCTTTTAACCAACCTTGTTCATCCAATAATTGCGTTTCTGTCATTGGTTGAGCATTTAGGTCATTTTCGTCCTCTCTAGGCTTATTCTAATCCAATTAGGGCTTTAAACCAATCTTATGCAATTAATAAGTGCGTTTGTTTCATTGGTTTAACACTTAGGTCATTTTCGTCCTCCCTAGGCTTATTCTAATCCAATTTGGGTTTCTAACCAACCTTGGGCATCCAATAAGTGCGTTTGTGTCATTGGTTGAACATTTAGGTCATTTTCGTCCTCCCGAGGCTTATTCTAATCCAAGTAGGGTTTTTAATTAATCTTTTGCATCCAATAAGTGCGTTTGTGTCATCGGTTTTACAATTAGGTCATTTTCGTTATCCCAAGGCTCATTCTACTCCAATAAGGCTTTTTAACCAATCTTGTGCAGCCAATAAGTGCGTTTGTGTCATTGGTTGAACATTTAGATCATTTTCGTCCTCTCTAGGCTTATTCTAATCCAATTAGGATTTTTAATTAATCTTGTGCATTCAATAAGCGTGTTTGTGTCATTGGTTTAACAATTAGGTCTTTTTCGTCCTCCCTAGGCTTATTCTAATCCAAAAAAGGTTTTTCATTAATCTTGTGCATCCAATAAGTACGTTTGTGTCATAGGTTCAACATTTAAGTCATTTTTGTCCTCCCTTGGCTTATTCTAATCCAATTAGCGTTTTTCATTTATCTTGTGCATCCAATAAGTGATTTTGGGTCATTGGTGTATCAATTAGGTCATTTTCGTCCTCCTTAGGCTTATTCTAATCCAATTAGGGTTTTTAACCAACCTTGTGCATCCAATAAGTGCGTTTGTGTCATTGGTTGAAAATTTAAGTCATTTCCGTCCTCCCTAGGCTTATTCTAATCCAATAAGGGTTTTTAACCAATCTTGTGCAGCCAATAAGTGCGTTTGTGTAATTTGTTGAACATTTAGGTCATTTTCGAGCTCCCTAGGCATATTCTAATCCAATTAAGGTTTTTAACCAATCTTGTGCAGCCAATAAGTTTGTTTGTGTCATTGGTTGAACATTTAGTTCATTTTTTTACCTCTATAGGCTTATTCTAATCCTATTAAGAGTTTTAACCAATCTTATGCCTCCAATAAGTGTGTTTGTGTCATTAGTTCATGATTTTGGTCATTTTCGTCCTTTCTAGGCTTATTCTAATCCAATTAGGCTATTTAATTAATTTTCTGCATCCAATAAGTGCGTTTGTGTCATTGGTTTAACAATTAGGTCATTTTCGTCATCCCTAGGCTTATTCTAATCCAATTAGGGCTTTTAACCAACCTTAGGCATCCAATAATTGCGTTTGTGTCATTGGTTGAACATTTAGGTCATTTTCGTCCTCCCGAGGCTTATTCTAATCCAATTAGGGTTTTTCATTAATCTTTTGCATCCAATAAGTGCGTTTGTGTCATCGGTTTAACAATTAGCTCATTTTCGTCCTCCTAAGGTTCATTCTAATGCAATAAGGGTTTTTAACCAATCTTGTGCAGCCAATAAGTGTGTTTGTGTCATTGGTTGAACTTTTAGATCATTTTTGTCCTCTCTAGGCTTATTCTAATCCAATTAGGATTTTTAATTAATCTTGTGCATTCAATAAGCATGTTTGTGTCATTAGTTTAACAATTAGGTCTTTTTCTTCCTCCCTAGGCTTATTCTAATCCAAAAAGGGTTTTTCATTAATCTTGTGCATCCAATAAGTGCGTTTGTGTCATTGGTTCAACATTTAAGTCATTTTCGTCGTCCCTTGGCTTATTCTAATCCAATTAGCGTTTTTCATTTATCTTGTGCGTCCAATAAGTGATTTTTTGTCATTGGTGTATCAATTAGGACATTTTCGTCCTCCTTAGGCTTATTCTAATCCAATTAGGGTTTTTAACCAACCTTGTGCATCCATAAGTGCGTTTGTGTCATTGGTTGACAATTTAGGTCATTTTCGTCCTCCCTAGGCTTATTCTAATCCAATAAGGGTTTTTAACCAATCTTGTGCAACCAATAAGTGCGTTTGCGTAATTTGTTGAACATTTAGGTCATTTTCGACCTCCCTAGGCATATTCTAATCCAATTAGGGTTTTTAACCAATCATCTGCATCCAATAAGTTTGTTTGTGTCATTGGTTGAACATTTAGGTCATTTTTTACGTCCCTAGGCTTATTCTAATTCAATTAAGGTTTTTAACCAATCTTGTGCCTCCAATAAGTGTGTTTGTGTCATTAGTTCAAGATTTTGGTCATTTTCGTCCTTTCTAGGCTTGTTCTTATCCAATTAGGGTTTTTAATTAATCTTCTGCATCCAATAAGTGCGTTTGTGTCATTGGTTTAACAATTAGGTAATTTTCGTCATCCCTGGGATTATTCTAATCCAATTAGGGCTTTTAACCAACCTTGTGCATCCAATAATTGGGTTTGTGTCATTGGTTGAGCATTTAGGTCATTTTCGTCCTCCCTAGGCTTATTCTAATCCAATTAGGGCTTTCAACCAATCTTATGCAATTAATAAGTGCGTTTGTGTCATTGGTTTAACACTTAGGTCATTTTCGTCCTCCCTAGGCTTATTCTAATCCAATTCGGGTTTCTAACCAACCCTGGGCATCCAAAGAGTGCGTTTGTGTCATTGGTTGAACATTTAGGTATTTTTCGTCCTCCCGAGGCTTATTCTAATCCAATTAGGGTTTTTAATTAATCTTTTGCATCCAATAAGTGCGTTTGTGTCATCGGTTTAACAATTAGGACATTTTCGTCCTCCCAAGGTTCATTCTAATGCAATAAGGGTTTTTAACCAATCTTGTGCAGCCAATAAGTGCGTTTTTGTCATTGGTTGAACATTTAGATTATTTTCGTCCTCTCTAGGCTTATTCTAATCCAATTAGGATTTTTAATTAATCTTGTGCATTCAATAAGCGTGTTTGTGTCATTGGTGTATAAATTAGGTCATTTTCGTCCTCCTTAGGCTTATTCTAATCCAATTAGGGTTTTTAACCAACCTTGTGCATCCAATAAGTGCGTTTGTGTCATTGTTTGAACATTCTGGTCATTTTTGACCTCCCTAGTTTTATTCTAATCCAATTAAGGTTTTTAACCAATCTTGTGCCTCCAATAAGTGTGTTTGTGTCATTAGTTGAACATTTTGGTCATTTTCGTCCTCTCTAGGCTTATTCTAATCCAATTAGGGTTTTTAATTAATCTTCTGCATCCAATAAGTGCGTTTGTGTCATTGGTTTAACAATTAGGTCATTTTCGTCCTCCCTAGGCTTATTCTAATCCAATAAGGTTTTTTAACCAATCTTGTGCAGCCAATAAGAGCGTTTGTGTAATTTGTTGAACATTTAGGTCATTTTCGACCTCCCTATGCATATTCTAATCCAATTAAGGTTTTTAACCAATCTTGTGCATCCAATAAGTGTGTTTGTGTCATTAGTTGAACATTTAGGTCATTTTTTTCCTCCCTAGGCTTATTCTAATCCAATTAAGGTTTTTAACCAATCTTGTGCCTCCAATAAGTGTGTTTGTGTCATTAGTTGAACATTTTGGTCATTTTCGTCCTTTCTAGGCTTATTCTAATCCAATTTGGGTTTTTAATTAATCTTTTGCATCCAATAAGTGCGTTTGTGTCATCGGTTTAACAATTAGGTCATTTTCGTCCTCCCAAGGTTCATTCTAATCCAATTAAGGTTTTTAACCAATCTTGTGCAGCCAATAAGTGCGTTTATGTCATTGGTTGAACATTTAGATCATTTTCGTCCTCTCTAGGCTTATTCTAATCCAATTAGGATTTTTAATTAACCTTGTGCATTCAATAAGCGTGTTTGTGTCCTTGGTTTAACAATTAGGTCTTTTTCGTCCTCCCTAGGCTTATTCTAATCCAAAAAGGGTTTTTCATTAATCTTGTGCATCCAATAAGTGCGTTTGTGTCATTGGTTCAACATTTAAGTCATTTTCGTCCTACCTTGGCTTATTCTAATCCAATTAGTGTTTTTCATTTATCTTGTGCATCAATTAAGTGATTTTGTGTCATTGGTGTATCAATTTGGTCATTTTCGTCCTCCTTAGGCTTTTTCTAATCCAATTAGGGTTTTTAACCATCTTGTGCATCCAATAAGTGCATTTGTGTCATTGGTTGAACATTTAGGTCATTTTTGACCTCCCTAGACTTATTCTAATCCAATTAAGGTTTTTAACCAATCTTGTGCCTCTAATAAGTGTGTGTCATTAGTTGAACATTTTGGTCATTTTCGTCCTCTCTAGGCTTATTCTAATCCAATTAGGGTTTTTAATTAATCTTCTGCATCCAATAAGTGCGTTTGTGTCATTGGTTTAACAATTAGGTCATTTTCGTCATCCCTATGCTTATTCTAATCCAATTAGGGCTTTTAACCAACCTTGTGCATCCAATAATTGCGTTTGTGTCATTGGTTGAGCATTTAGGTCATTTTCGTCCTCCCTAGGCTAATTCTAATCCAATAAGGGCTTTCAACCAATCTTATGCAATTAATAAGTGCGTTTGTGTCATTGGTTTAACACTTAGGTCATTTTCGTCCTCCCAAGGCTTATTCAAATCCAATTCGGGTTTCTAACCAACCTTGGGCATCCAATAAGTGTGTTTGTGTCATTGGTTGAATATTTAGGTCATTTTCTTCCTCTTGAGGCTTATTCTAATCCAATTAGGGTTTTTAATTAATATTTTGCATCCAATAAGTGCGTTTGTCTCATCGGTATAACAATTAGGTCATTTTCGTCTTCCCAAGGTTCATTCTAATCCAATTAAGGTTTTTAACCAATCTTGTGCAGCCAATAAGTGCGTTTGTGTCATTGGTTGAACATTTAGATCTTTTTCGTCCCCTCTAGGCTTATTCTAATCCAATTAGGATTTTTAATTAATTTTGTGCATTCAATAAGCGTGTTTGTGTCATTGGTTTAACAATTAGGTCTTTTTCGTCCTCCCTTGGCTTATTCTAATCCAAAAAGGGTTTTTCATTAATCTTGTGCATCCAATTAGTGCGTTTGTGTCCTTGGTTCAACATTTAAGTCATTTTCGTCCTCCCTTGGCTTATTCTAATCCAATTAGCGTTTTTCATTTATCTTGTGCATCCAATAAGTGATTTTGTGTCATTGGTGTATCAATTAGGTCATTTTTGTCCTCCTTAGGCTTATTCTAATCAAATTAGGGTTTTTAACCAACCTTGTGCATCCAACAAGTGCGTTTGTGTCATTGGTTGACAACTTAGGTCATTTTCGTCCTCCCTAGGCTTATTCTAATCCAATAAGGTTTTTTAACCAATCTTGTGCAGCCAATAAGAGCGTTTGTGTAATTTGTTGAACATTTAGGTCTTTTTCGACCTCCCTAGGCATATTCTAATCCAATTAAGGTTTTTAACCAATCTTGTACATCCAATAAGTGTGTTTGTGTCATTTGTTGAACATTTAGGTCATTTTTTACCTCCCTAGGCTTATTCTAATCCAATTAAGGTTTTTAACCAATCTTGTGCCTCCAATAAGTGTGTTTGTGTCATTAGTTGAACATTTTGGTCATTTTCGTCCTCTCTAGGCTTATTCTAATCCAATTAGGGTTTTTAATTAATCTTTTGCATCCAATAAGTGCGTTTGTGTCATCGGTTTAACAATTAGGTCATTTTCGTCCTCCCAAGGTTCATTCTAATCCAATTAAGGTTTTTAACCAATCTTGTGCAGCCAATAAGTGCGTTTGTGTCATTGGTTGAACATTTAGATCATTTTCGTCCTCTCTAGGCTTATTCTAATCCAATTAGGATTTTTAATTAATTTTGTGCATTCAATAAGCGTGTTTGTGTCATTGGTTTAACAAATAGGTCTTTTTCGTCCTCCCTAGGCTTATTCTAATCCAAAAAGGGTTTTTCATTAATCTTGTGCATCTAATAAGTGCGTTTGTGTCATTGGTTCAACATTTAAGTCATTTTCGTCCTCCCTTGGCTTGTTCTAATCCAATTAGCGTTTTTCATTTATCTTGTGCATCCAATAAGTGATTTTGTGTCATTGGTGTATCAATTAGGTCATTTTCGTCCTCCTAGGCTTATTCTAATCCAATTAGGGTTTTTAACCAACCTTGTGCATCCAACAAGTGTGTTTGTGTCATTGGTTGACAACTTAGGTCATTTTCGTCCTCCCTAGGCTTATTCTAATCCAATAAGGTTTTTTAACCAATCTTGTGCAGCCAATAAGAGTGTTTGTGTAATTTGTTGAACATTTAGGTCATTTTCGACCTCCCTAGGCATATTCTAATCCAATTAAGGTTTTTAACCAATCTTGTACATCCAATAAGTGTGTTTGTGTTATTTGTTGAACATTTAGGTCATTTTTTACCTCCCTAGGCTTATTCTAATCCAATTAAAGTTTTTAACCAATCTTGTGCCTCCAATAAGTGTGTTTGTGTCATTAGTTGAACATTTTGGTCATTTTCGTCCTCTCTAGGCTTATTCTAATCCAATTTGGGTTTTTAATTAATCTTTTGCATCCAATAAGTGCGTTTGTGTCATCGGTTTAACAATTAGGTCATTTTCGTCCTCCCAAGGTTCATTCTAATCCAATTAAGGTTTTTAACCAATCTTGTGCAGCCAATAAGTGTGTTTGTGTCATTGGTTGAACATTTAGATCATTTTCGTCCTCTCTAGGCTTATTCTAATCCAATTAGGATTTTTAATTAACCTTGTGCATTCAATAAGCGTGTTTGTGTCGTTGGTTTAACAATTAGGTCTTTTTCGTCCTCCCTAGGCTTATTCTAATCCAAAAGTGGTTTTTCATTAATCTTATGCATCCAATAAGTGCGTTTGTGTCATTGGTTCAACATTTCAGTCATTTTCGTCCTCCTTAGGCTTATTCTAATCCAATTAGGGTTTTTAACCAACCTTGTGTATCCAATAAGTTCGTTTGTGTCATTGGTTGACAACTTAGGTCATTTTCGTCCTCCCTAGGCTTATTCTAATCCAATAAGGCTTTTTAACCAATCTTGTGCCTCCAATAAGTGTGTTTGTGTCATTAGTTGAACATTTTGGTCATTTTCGTCCTCTCTAGGCTTATTCTAACCCAATTAGGGTTTTTAATTAATCTTTTGCATCCAATAAGTGCGTTTGTGTCATCGGTTTAACAATTAGGTCATTTTCGTCCTCCCAAGGTTCATTCTAATCCAATTAAGGTTTTTAACCAATCTTGTGCAGCCAATAAGTGTGTTTGTGTCATTGGTTGAACATTTAGATCATTTTCGTCCTCTCTAGGCTTAATCTAATCCAATTAGGATTTTTAATTAACCTTGTGCATTCAATAAGCGTGTTTGTGCCATTGGTTTAACAATTAGCTCTTTTTTGTCCTCCCTAATCTTATTCTAATCCAAAAAGGGTTTTTCATTAATATTGTGCATCCAATAAGTGAGTTTGTGTCATTGTTTCAACATTTAAGTCATTTTCGTCCTCCCTTGGCTTATTCTAATCCAATTAGCGTTTTTCATTTATCTTGTGCATCCAATAAGTGATTTTGTGTCATTGGTTGACAACTTAGGTCATTTTCGTCCTCCCTAGGCTTATTCTAATCCAATAAGGCTTTTTAATCAATCTTGTGCCTCCAATAAGTGTGTTTGTGTCATTAGTTGAACATTTTGGTCATTTTCGTCCTCTCTAGGCTTATTCTAATCCAATTAGGGTTTTTAATTAATCTTCTGCATCCAATAAGTGCGTTTGTGTCATTGGTTTAACAATTAGGTCATTTTCGTTATTCCTTGGCTTATTCTAATCCAAATAGGGCTTTTAACCAACCTTGTGCATCCAATAATTGCGTTTGTGACATTGGTTGAGCATTTAGGTCATTTTCGTCCTCCCTAGGCTTATTCTAATCCAATTAGGGCTTTCAACCAATCTTATGCAATTAATAAGTGCGTTTGTGTCATTGGTTTAACACTTAGGTCATTTTCGTCCTCCCTAGGCTTATTCTAATCCAATTCGGGTTTCTAACCAACCTTGGGCATCCAATAAGTGCGTTTGTGTCATTGGTTGAACATTTAGGTCATTTTCGTCCTCCCGAGGCTTATTCTAATCCAATTAGGGTTTTTAATTTATCTTTTGCATCCAATAAGTGCGTTTGTGTCATCGGTTTAACAATTAGGTCATTTTCGTCCTCCCAAGTTTCATTCTAATGCAATAAGCGTTTTTAACCAATCATGTGCATCCAATAAGTGTCTTTGTGTCATTGGTTTAACAATTAGGTCATTTTCGTCATCCCTAGGCTTATTCTAATCCAATTAGGGCTTTTAACCAACCTTGTGCATCCAATAATTACGTTTGTGTCATTGGTTGAGCATTTAGGTCATTTTCGTCCTCCATAGGCTTATTCTAATCCAATTAGGGCTTTGAACCAATCTTATGCAATTAATAAGTGCGTTTGTGTCATTGGTTTAACACTTAGGTCATTTTCGTCCTCCCTAGGCTTATTCAAATCCAATTCGGGTTTCTAACCAACCTTGGGCATCCAATAAGTGCGTTTGTGTCATTGGTTGAACATTTAGGTCATTTTCTTCTTCTCGAGGCTTATTCTAATCCAATTAGGGTTTTTTAATTAATCTTTTGCATCCAATAAGTGCGTTTGCGTTATCAGTTTAACAATTAGGTCATTTTCGTCCTCCCAAGGCTCATTCTAATCCAATAAAGCTTTTTAACCAATCTTGTGCAGCCAATAAGTGCGTTTGTGTCAATGGTTGAACATTAAGGTCATTTTCGTCCTCTCTAGGCTTATTCTAATCCAATTAGGATTTTTAATTAATCTTGTGCATTCAATAAGCGTGTTTGTGTCATTGGTTTAACAATTAGGTCTTTTTCTTCCTCCCTAGGCTTATCTTAATCCAAAAAGGGTTTTTCATTAATCTTGTGCATCCAATAAGTGCGTTTGTGTCATTGGTTCAACATTTAAGTCATTTTCGTCCTCCCTTGGCTTATTCTAATCCAATTAGCGTTTTTCATTTATCTTGAACATCCAATAAGTGATTTTGTGTCATTGGTGTATCAATTAGGTCATTTTCGTCCTCCTTAAGCTTATTCTAATCCAATTAGGGTTTTAAACCAACCTTGTGCATCCAATAAGTGCGTTTATGTCATTGGTTGAACATTTAGGTCATTTTTGACCTCCCTAGGCTTATTCTAATCCAATTAAGGTTTTTAACCAATCTTGTGCCTCCAATAAGTGTGTTTGTGTCATTAGTTGAACATTTTGGTCATTTTCGTCGTCTCTAGGCTTATTCTAATCCAATTAGGGTTTTTAATTAATCTTCTGCATCCAATAAGTGCGTTTGTGTCATTGGTTTAACAATTAGGTCATTTTCGTCATCCCTAGGCTTATTCTAATCCAATTAGGGCTTTTAACCAACCTTGTGCATCCAATAATTACGTTTGTGTCATTGGTTGAGCATTTAGGTCATTTTCGTCCTCCATAGGCTTATTCTAATCCAATTAGGGGTTTCAACCAATCTTATGCAATTAATAAGTGCGTTTGTGTCGTTGGTTTAACACTTAGGTCATTTTCGTCCTCCCTAGGCTTATTCAAATCCAATTCGGGTTTCTAACCAACCTTGGGCATCCAATAAGTGCGTTTGTGTCATTGGTTGAACATTTAGGTCATTTCCTTCCTCTCGAGCCTTATTCTAATCCAATTAGGGTTTTTAATTAATCTTTTGCATCCAATAAGTGCGTTTGTGTATTCGGTTTAACAATTAGGTCATTTTCGTCCTCCCAAGGCTCATTCTAATCCAATAAGGCTTTTTAACCAATCTTGTGCAGCCAATAAGTGCGTTTGTGTCATTGGTTAAACATTTAGATCATTTTCGTCCTCTCTAGGCTTATTCTAATCCAATTAGGATTTTTAATTAATCTTGTGCATTCAATAAGCGGGTTTGTGTCATTGGAGTAACAATTAGGTCTTTTTCGTCCTCCCTAGGCTTATTCTAATCTAAAAAGGGTTTTTCATTAATCTTGTGCATCCAATAAGTGCGTTTGTGTCATTGGTTCAACATTTAAGTCATTTTCGTCCTCCCTTGGCTTATTCTAATCCAATTAGCGTTTTTCATTTATCTTGTGCATCCAATAAGTTATTTTGTGTCATTGGTGTATCAATTAGGTCATTTTCGTCCTCCTTAGGCTTATTCTAATCCAATTAGGGTTTTAAACCAACCTTGTGCATCCAATAAGTGCGTTTATGTCATTGGTTGAATATTTAGGTCATTTTTGACCTCCCTAGGCTTATTCTAATCCAATTAAGGTTTTTAACCAATCTTGTGCCTCCAATAAGTGTGTTTGTGTCATTAGTTGAACATTTTGGTCATTTTCGTCGTCTCTAGGCTTATTCTAATCCAATTAGGGGTTTTAATTAATCTTCTGCATCCAATAAGTGCGTTTGTGTCATTGGTTTAACAATTAGGTCATTTTCGTCATCCCTTGGCTTATTCTAATCCAATTAAGGCTTTTAACCAACCTTGTGTATCCAATAATTGCGTTTGTGTCATTGGTTGAGCATTTAGGTCATTTTCGTCCTCCCTAGGCTAATTCTAATCCAATAAGGGCTTTCAACCAATCTTATGCAATTAATAAGTGCGTTTGTGTCATTGGTTTAACACTTAGGTCATTTTCGTCCTCCCTAGGCTTACTCAAATCCAATTCGGGTTTCTAAGCAACCTTGGGCATCGAATAAGTGCGTTTGTGTCATTGGTTGAACATTTAGGTCATTTCCTTCCTCTCGAGCCTTATTCTAATCCAATTAGGGTTTTTAATTAATCTTTTGCATCCAATAAGTGCGTTTGTGTATTCGGTTTAACAATTAGGTCATTTTCGTCCTCCCAAGGCTCATTCTAATCCAATAAGGCTTTTTAACCAATCTTGTGCAGCCAATAAGTGCGTTTGTGTCATTGGTTGAACATTTAGATCATTTTCGTCCTCTCTAGGCTTATTCTAATCCAATTAGGATTTTTAATTAATCTTGTGCATTCAATAAGCGGGTTTGTGTCATTGGTGTAACAATTAGGTCTTTTTCGTCCTCCCTAGGCTTATTCTAATCCAAAAAGGGTTTTTCATTAATCTTGTGCATCCAATAAGTGCGTTTGTGTCATTGGTTCAACATTTAAGTCATTTTCGTCCTCCCTTGGCTTATTCTAATCCAATTAGCGTTTTTCATTTATCTTGTGCATCCAATAAGTTATTTTGTGTCATTGGTGTATCAATTAGGTCATTTTCGTCCTCGTTAGGCTTATTCTAATCCAATTAGGGTTTTAAACCAACCTTGTGCATCCAATAAGTGCGTTTATGTCATTGGTTGAACATTTAGGTCATTTTTGACCTCCCTAGGCTTATTCTAATCCAATTAAGGTTTTTAACCAATCTTGTGCCTCCAATAAGTGTGTTTGTGTCATTAGTTGAACATTTTGGTCATTTTCGTCGTCTCTAGGCTTATTCTAATCCAATTAGGGGTTTTAATTAATCTTCTGCATCCAATAAGTGCGTTTGTGTCATTGGTTTAACAATTAGGTCATTTTCGTCATCCCTTTGCTTATTCTAATCCAATTAGGGCTTTTAACCAACCTTGTGTATCCAATAATTGCGTTTGTGTCATTGGTTGAGCATTTAGGTCATTTTCGTCCTCCCTAGGCTAATTCTAATCCAATTAGGGCTTTCAACCAATCTTATGCAATTAATAAGTGCGTTTGTGTCATTGGTTTAACACTTAGGTCATTTTCGTCCTCCCTAGGCTTACTCAAATCCAATTCGGGTTTCTAACCAACCTTGGGCATCGAATAAGTGCGTTTGTGTCATTGGTTGAACATTTAGGTCATTTCCTTCCTCTCGAGCCTTATTCTAATCCAATTAGGGTTTTTAATTAATCTTTTGCATCCAATAAGTGCGTTTGTGTATTCGGTTTAACAATTAGGTCATTTTCGTCCTCCCAAGGCTCATTCTAATCCAATAAGGCTTTTTAACCAATCTTGTGCAGCCAATAAGTGCGTTTGTGTCATTGGTTGAACATTTAGATCATTTTCGTCCTCTCTAGGCTTATTCTAATCCAATTAGGATTTTTAATTAATCTTGTGCATTCAATAAGCGGGTTTGTGTCATTGGTGTAACAATTAGGTCTTTTTCGTCCTCCCTAGGCTTATTCTAATCCAAAAAGGGTTTTTCATTAATCTTGTGCATCCAATAAGTGCGTTTGTGTCATTGGTTCAACATTTAAGTCATTTTCGTCCTCCCTTGGCTTATTCTAATCCAATTAGCGTTTTTCATTTATCTTGTGCATCCAATAAGTTATTTTGTGTCATTGGTGTATCAATTAGGTCATTTTCGTCCTCCTTAGGCTTATTCTAATCCAATTAGGGTTTTAAACCAACCTTGTGAATCCAATAAGTGCGTTTATGTCATTGGTTGAACATTTAGGTCATTTTTGACCTCCCTAGGCTTATTCTAATCCAATTAAGGTTTTTAACCAATCTTGTGCCTCCAATAAGTGTGTTTGTGTCATTAGTTGAACATTTTGGTCATTTTCGTCGTCTCTAGGCTTATTCTAATCCAATTAGGGGTTTTAATTAATCTTCTGCATCCAATAAGTGCGTTTGTGTCATTGGTTTAACAATTAGGTCATTTTCGTCATCCCTTTGCTTATTCTAATCCAATTAGGGCTTTTAACCAACCTTGTGTATCCAATAATTGCGTTTGTGTCATTGGTTGAGCATTTAGGTCATTTTCGTCCTCCCTAGGCTAATTCTAATCCAATTAGGGCTTTCAACCAATCTTATGCAATTAATAAGTGCGTTTGTGTCATTGGTTTAACACTTAGGTCATTTTCGTCCTCCCTAGGCTTACTCAAATCCAATTCGGGTTTCTAACCAACCTTGGGCATCGAATAAGTGCGTTTGTGTCATTGGTTGAACATTTAGGTCATTTCCTTCCTCTCGAGCCTTATTCTAATCCAATTAGGGTTTTTAATTAATCTTTTGCATCCAATAAGTGCGTTTGTGTATTCGGTTTAACAATTAGGTCATTTTCGTCCTCCCAAGGCTCATTCTAATCCAATAAGGCTTTTTAACCAATCTTGTGCAGCCAATAAGTGCGTTTGTGTCATTGGTTGAACATTTATATCATTTTCGTCCTCTCTAGGCTTATTCTAATCCAATTAGGATTTTTAATTAATCTTGTGCATTCAATAAGCGGGTTTGTGTCATTGGTGTAACAATTAGGTCTTTTTCGTCCTCCCTAGGCTTATTCTAATCCAAAAAGGGTTTTTCATTAATCTTGTGCATCCAATAAGTGCGTTTGTGTCATTGGTTCAACATTTAAGTCATTTTCGTCCTCCCTTGGCTTATTCTAATCCAATTAGCGTTTTTCATTTATCTTGTGCATCCAATAAGTTATTTTGTGTCATTGGTGTATCAATTAGGTCATTTTCGTCCTCGTTAGGCTTATTCTAATCCAATTAGGGTTTTAAACCAACCTTGTGCATCCAATAAGTGCGTTTATGTCATTGGTTGAACATTTAGGTCATTTTTGACCTCCCTAGGCTTATTCTAATCCAATTAAGGTTTTTAACCAATCTTGTGCCTCCAATAAGTGTGTTTGTGTCATTAGTTGAACATTTTGGTCATTTTCGTCGTCTCTAGACTTATTCTAATCCAATTAGGGGTTTTAATTAATCTTCTGCATCCAATAAGTGCGTTTGTGTCATTGGTTTAACAATTAGGTCATTTTCGTCATCCCTTGGCTTATTCTAATCCAATTAGGGCTTTTAACCAACCTTTTGTATCCAATAATTGCGTTTGTGTCATTGGTTGAGCATTTAGGTCATTTTCGTCCTCCCTAGGCTTATTCTAATCCAATTAGGGCTTTCAACCAATCTTATGCAATTAATAAGTGCGTTTGTGTCATTGGTTTAACACTTAGGTCATTTTTGTCCTCCCTAGGCTTATTCAAATAGAATTCAGGTTTCTAACCAACCTTGGGCATCGAATAAGTGCGTTTGTGTCACTGGTTGAACATTTAGGTCATTTTCTTCCTCTCGAGGCTTATTCTAATCCAATTGGGTTTTTAATTAATCTTTTGCATCCAATAAGTGCATTTGTGTCATCGGTTTAACAATTAGGTCATTTTCATCCTCCCAAGGCTCATTGTAATCCAATAAGGCTTTTTAACCAGTTTTGTGCAGCCAATAAGTGCGTTTGTATCATTGGTTGAACATTTAGATGATTTTCGTCCTCTCTAGGCTTATTCTAATCCAATTAGGATTTTGAATTGATCTTGTGCATTCAATAAGCGTGTTTGTGTCATTGGTGTAACAATTAGGTCTTTTTCGTCCTCCCTAGGCTTATTCTAATCCAAAAAGGGTTTTTCATTAATCTTGTGCGTCCAATAAGTGCGTTT
This sequence comes from Cicer chorassanicum, assembly GCA_037974735.1. Taxonomy (NCBI): domain Eukaryota; kingdom Viridiplantae; phylum Streptophyta; class Magnoliopsida; order Fabales; family Fabaceae; genus Cicer; species Cicer chorassanicum. The sequence continues at coordinate 22,746,478 of JBBPBP010009777.1, forward strand.
GTGTCATTGGTTCAACATTTAAGTCATTTTCGTCCTCCCTTGGCTTATTCTAATCCAATTAGCGTTTTTCATTTATCTTGTGCATCCAATAAGTGATTTTGTGTCATTGGTGTATCAATTAGGTCATTTTCGTCCTCCTTAGGCTTATTCTAATCCAATTAGGGTTTTAAACCAACCTTGTGCATCCAATAAGTGCGTTTGTGTCCTTGGTTGAACATTTAGCTCATTTTTGTTCTCCCTAGGCTTATTCTAATCCAATTAAGGTTTTTAACCAATCTTGTGCCTCCAATAAGTGTGTTTGTGTCATTAGTTGAACATTTTGGTCATTTTCGTCGTCTCTAGGCTTATTCTAATCCAATTAGGGGTTTTAATTAATCTTCTGCATCCAATAAGTGCGTTTGTGTCATTGGTTTAACAATTAGGTCATTTTCGTCATCCCTTTGCTTATTCTAATCCAATTAGGGCTTTTAACCAACCTTGTGTATCCAATAATTGCGTTTGTGTCATTGGTTGAGCATTTAGGTCATTTTCGTCCTCCCTAGGCTAATTCTAATCCAATTAGGGCTTTCAACCAATCTTATGCAATTAATAAGTGCGTTTGTGTCATTGGTTTAACACTTAGGTCATTTTCGTCCTCCCTAGGCTTACTCAAATCCAATTCGGGTTTCTAACCAACCTTGGGCATCGAATAAGTGCGTTTGTGTCATTGGTTGAACATTTAGGTCATTTCCTTCCTCTCGAGCCTTATTCTAATCCAATTAGGGTTTTTAATTAATCTTTTGCATCCAATAAGTGCGTTTGTGTATTCGGTTTAACAATTAGGTCATTTTCGTCCTCCCAAGGCTCATTCTAATCCAATAAGGCTTTTTAACCAATCTTGTGCAGCCAATAAGTGCGTTTGTGTCATTGGTTGAACATTTAGATCATTTTCGTCCTCTCTAGGCTTATTCTAATCCAATTAGGATTTTTAATTAATCTTGTGCATTCAATAAGCGTGTTTGTGTCATTGGTGTAACAATTAGGTCTTTTTCGTCCTCCCTAGGCTTATTCTAATCCAAAAAGGGTTTTTCATTAATCTTGTGCATCCAATAAGTGCGTTTGTGTCATTGGTTCAACATTTAAGTCATTTTCGTCCTCCCTTGGCTTATTCTAATCCAATTAGCGTTTTTCATTTATCTTGTGCATCCAATAAGTTATTTTGTGTCATTGGTGTATCAATTAGGTCATTTTCGTCCTCGTTAGGCTTATTCTAATCCAATTAGGGTTTTAAACCAACCTTGTGCATCCAATAAGTGCGTTTATGTCATTGGTTGAACATTTAGGTCATTTTTGACCTCCCTAGGCTTATTCTAATCCAATTAAGGTTTTTAACCAATCTTGTGCCTCCAATAAGTGTGTTTGTGTCATTAGTTGAACATTTTGGTCATTTTCGTCGTCTCTAGGCTTATTCTAATCCAATTAGGGGTTTTAATTAATCTTCTGCATCCAATAAGTGCGTTTGTGTCATTGGTTTAACAATTAGGTCATTTTCGTCATCCCTTTGCTTATTCTAATCCAATTAGGGCTTTTAACCAACCTTGTGTATCCAATAATTGCGTTTGTGTCATTGGTTGAGCATTTAGGTCATTTTCGTCCTCCCTAGGCTAATTCTAATCCAATTAGGGCTTTCAACCAATCTTATGCAATTAATAAGTGCGTTTGTGTCATTGGTTTAACACTTAGGTCATTTTCGTCCTCCCTAGGCTTACTCAAATCCAATTCGGGTTTCTAACCAACCTTGGGCATCGAATAAGTGCGTTTGTGTCATTGGTTGAACATTTAGGTCATTTCCTTCCTCTCGAGCCTTATTCTAATCCAATTAGGGTTTTTAATTAATCTTTTGCATCCAATAAGTGCGTTTGTGTATTCGGTTTAACAATTAGGTCATTTTCGTCCTCCCAAGGCTCATTCTAATCCAATAAGGCTTTTTAACCAATCTTGTGCAGCCAATAAGTGCGTTTGTGTCATTGGTTGAACATTTAGATCATTTTCGTCCTCTCTAGGCTTATTCTAATCCAATTAGGATTTTTAATTAATCTTGTGCATTCAATAAGCGTGTTTGTGTCATTGGTGTAACAATTAGGTCTTTTTCGTCCTCCCTAGGCTTATTCTAATCCAAAAAGGGTTTTTCATTAATCTTGTGCATCCAATAAGTGCGTTTGTGTCATTGGTTCAACATTTAAGTCATTTTCGTCCTCCCTTGGCTTATTCTAATCCAATTAGCGTTTTTCATTTATCTTGTGCATCCAATAAGTTATTTTGTGTCATTGGTGTATCAATTAGGTCATTTTCGTCCTCGTTAGGCTTATTCTAATCCAATTAGGGTTTTAAACCAACCTTGTGCATCCAATAAGTGCGTTTATGTCATTGGTTGAACATTTAGGTCATTTTTGACCTCCCTAGGCTTATTCTAATCCAATTAAGGTTTTTAACCAATCTTGTGCCTCCAATAAGTGTGTTTGTGTCATTAGTTGAACATTTTGGTCATTTTCGTCGTCTCTAGGCTTATTCTAATCCAATTAGGGGTTTTAATTAATCTTCTGCATCCAATAAGTGCGTTTGTGTCATTGGTTTAACAATTAGGTCATTTTCGTCATCCCTTGGCTTATTCTAATCCAATTAGGGCTTTTAACCAACCTTTTGTATCCAATAATTGCGTTTGTGTCATTGGTTGAGCATTTAGGTCATTTTCGTCCTCCCTAGGCTTATTCTAATCCAATTAGGGCTTTCAACCAATCTTATGCAATTAATAAGTGCGTTTGTGTCATTGGTTTAACACTTAGGTCATTTTTGTCCTCCCTAGGCTTATTCAAATAGAATTCAGGTTTCTAACCAACCTTGGGCATCGAATAAGTGCGTTTGTGTCACTGGTTGAACATTTAGGTCATTTTCTTCCTCTCGAGGCTTATTCTAATCCAATTGGGTTTTTAATTAATCTTTTGCATCCAATAAGTGCATTTGTGTCATCGGTTTAACAATTAGGTCATTTTCATCCTCCCAAGGCTCATTGTAATCCAATAAGGCTTTTTAACCAGTTTTGTGCAGCCAATAAGTGCGTTTGTATCATTGGTTGAACATTTAGATGATTTTCGTCCTCTCTAGGCTTATTCTAATCCAATTAGGATTTTGAATTGATCTTGTGCATTCAATAAGCGTGTTTGTGTCATTGGTGTAACAATTAGGTCTTTTTCGTCCTCCCTAGGCTTATTCTAATCCAAAAAGGGTTTTTCATTAATCTTGTGCGTCCAATAAGTGCGTTTGTGTCATTGGTTCAACATTTAAGTCATTTTCGTCCTCCCTTGGCTTATTCTAATCCAATTAGCGTTTTTCATTTATCTTGTGCATCCAATAAGTGATTTTGTGTCATTGGTGTATCAATTAGGTCATTTTCGTCCTCCTTAGGCTTATTCTAATCCAATTAGGGTTTTAAACCAACCTTGTGCATCCAATAAGTGCGTTTGTGTCCTTGGTTGAACATTTAGCTCATTTTTGTTCTCCCTAGGCTTATTCTAATCCAATTAAGGTTTTTAACCAATCTTGTGCCTCCAATAAGTGTGTTTGTGTCATTAGTTGAACATTTTGGTCATTTTCGTCGTCTCTAGGCTTATTCTAATCCAATTAGGGGTTTTAATTAATCTTCTGCATCCAATAAGTGCGTTTGTGTCATTGGTTTAACAATTAGGTCATTTTCGTCATCCCTTTGCTTATTCTAATCCAATTAGGGCTTTTAACCAACCTTGTGTATCCAATAATTGCGTTTGTGTCATTGGTTGAGCATTTAGGTCATTTTCGTCCTCCCTAGGCTAATTCTAATCCAATTAGGGCTTTCAACCAATCTTATGCAATTAATAAGTGCGTTTGTGTCATTGGTTTAACACTTAGGTCATTTTCGTCCTCCCTAGGCTTACTCAAATCCAATTCGGGTTTCTAACCAACCTTGGGCATCGAATAAGTGCGTTTGTGTCATTGGTTGAACATTTAGGTCATTTCCTTCCTCTCGAGCCTTATTCTAATCCAATTAGGGTTTTTAATTAATCTTTTGCATCCAATAAGTGCGTTTGTGTATTCGGTTTAACAATTAGGTCATTTTCGTCCTCCCAAGGCTCATTCTAATCCAATAAGGCTTTTTAACCAATCTTGTGCAGCCAATAAGTGCGTTTGTGTCATTGGTTGAACATTTA
>JBBPBP010009777.1:22751772-22772284 GCA_037974735.1 Cicer chorassanicum
TTTAGGTCATTTTCGTCCTCCCAAGGCTTATTCTAATCCAATAAGGGTTTTTAACCAATCTTGTGCAGCCAATAAGTGCGTTTGTGTAATTTGTTGAACATTTAGGTCATTTTCGACCTCCCTAGGCATATTCTAATCCAATTAAGGTTTTTAACCAATCTTGTGCATCCAATAAGTGTGTTTGTGTCGTTGGTTGAATATTTAGGTCATTTTAGACCTCCCTAGGCTTATTCTAATCCAATAAAGGTTTTTAATCAATCTTGTGCATCCAATAAGTGTGTTTGTGTCATTAGATGAATATTTTGGTCATTTTCTTCCTCTCTATGCTTATTGTAATCCAATTTGGGTTTTTAATTAATCTTCTGCATCCAATAAGTGCGTTTGAGTCATTTGTTTAACAGTTAGGTCATTTTCGTCCTCCCTAGGCTTATTATAATCCAATTCTGGTTTCTAACCAACCTTGGGCATCCAATAAGTGCGTTTGTGTCATTGGTTGAACATTTAGGTCATTTTCGTCCTTCCGAGGCTTATTCTAATCCAATTAGTGTTTTTAATTAATCTTTTGCATCCAATAAGTGCGTTTGTGTCATCGGTTTAACAATTATGTCATTTTCGTCCTCCCAAGGTTCATTCTAATCCAATAAGGGTTTTTAACCAATCTTGTGTAGCCAATAAGTGCGTTTGTGTCATTGGTTGAACATTTAGGTCATTTTCGTCCTCTCTAGGCTTATTCTAATCCAATTAGCGTTTTTCATTTATCTTGTGCATCCAATAAGTTATTTTGTGTCATTGGTGTATCAATTAGGTCATTTTCGTCCTCCTTAGGCTTATTCTAATCCAATTAGGGTTTTAAACCAACCTTGTGAATCCAATAAGTGCGTTTATGTCATTGGTTGAACATTTAGGTCATTTTTGACCTCCCTAGGCTTATTCTAATCCAATTAAGGTTTTTAACCAATCTTGTGCCTCCAATAAGTGTGTTTGTGTCATTAGTTGAACATTTTGGTCATTTTCGTCGTCTCTAGGCTTATTCTAATCCAATTAGGGGTTTTAATTAATCTTCTGCATCCAATAAGTGCGTTTGTGTCATTGGTTTAACAATTAGGTCATTTTCGTCATCCCTTTGCTTATTCTAATCCAATTAGGGCTTTTAACCAACCTTGTGTATCCAATAATTGCGTTTGTGTCATTGGTTGAGCATTTAGGTCATTTTCGTCCTCCCTAGGCTAATTCTAATCCAATTAGGGCTTTCAACCAATCTTATGCAATTAATAAGTGCGTTTGTGTCATTGGTTTAACACTTAGGTCATTTTCGTCCTCCCTAGGCTTACTCAAATCCAATTCGGGTTTCTAACCAACCTTGGGCATCGAATAAGTGCGTTTGTGTCATTGGTTGAACATTTAGGTCATTTCCTTCCTCTCGAGCCTTATTCTAATCCAATTAGGGTTTTTAATTAATCTTTTGCATCCAATAAGTGCGTTTGTGTATTCGGTTTAACAATTAGGTCATTTTCGTCCTCCCAAGGCTCATTCTAATCCAATAAGGCTTTTTAACCAATCTTGTGCAGCCAATAAGTGCGTTTGTGTCATTGGTTGAACATTTAGATCATTTTCGTCCTCTCTAGGCTTATTCTAATCCAATTAGGATTTTTAATTAATCTTGTGCATTCAATAAGCGTGTTTGTGTCATTGGTGTAACAATTAGGTCTTTTTCGTCCTCCCTAGGCTTATTCTAATCCAAAAAGGGTTTTTCATTAATCTTGTGCATCCAATAAGTGCGTTTGTGTCATTGGTTCAACATTTAAGTCATTTTCGTCCTCCCTTGGCTTATTCTAATCCAATTAGCGTTTTTCATTTATCTTGTGCATCCAATAAGTTATTTTGTGTCATTGGTGTATCAATTAGGTCATTTTCGTCCTCGTTAGGCTTATTCTAATCCAATTAGGGTTTTAAACCAACCTTGTGCATCCAATAAGTGCGTTTATGTCATTGGTTGAACATTTAGGTCATTTTTGACCTCCCTAGGCTTATTCTAATCCAATTAAGGTTTTTAACCAATCTTGTGCCTCCAATAAGTGTGTTTGTGTCATTAGTTGAACATTTTGGTCATTTTCGTCGTCTCTAGGCTTATTCTAATCCAATTAGGGGTTTTAATTAATCTTCTGCATCCAATAAGTGCGTTTGTGTCATTGGTTTAACAATTAGGTCATTTTCGTCATCCCTTGGCTTATTCTAATCCAATTAGGGCTTTTAACCAACCTTTTGTATCCAATAATTGTGTTTGTGTCATTGGTTGAGCATTTAGGTCATTTTCGTCCTCCCTAGGCTTATTCTAATCCAATTAGGGCTTTCAACCAATCTTATGCAATTAATAAGTGCGTTTGTGTCATTGGTTTAACACTTAGGTCATTTTTGTCCTCCCTAGGCTTATTCAAATAGAATTCAGGTTTCTAACCAACCTTGGGCATCGAATAAGTGCGTTTGTGTCACTGGTTGAACATTTAGGTCATTTTCTTCCTCTCGAGGCTTATTCTAATCCAATTAGGGTTTTTAATTAATCTTTTGCATCCAATAAGTGCATTTGTGTCATCGGTTTAACAATTAGGTCATTTTCATCCTCCCAAGGCTCATTGTAATCCAATAAGGCTTTTTAACCAGTTTTGTGCAGCCAATAAGTGCGTTTGTGTCATTGGTTGAACATTTAGATGATTTTCGTCCTCTCTAGGCTTATTCTAATCCAATTAGGATTTTGAATTGATCTTGTGCATTCAATAAGCGTGTTTGTGTCATTGGTGTAACAATTAGGTCTTTTTCGTCCTCCCTAGGCTTATTCTAATCAAAAAGGGTTTTTCATTAATCTTGTGCGTCCAATAAGTGCGTTTGTGTCATTGGTTCAACATTTAAGTCATTTTCGTCCTCCCTTGGCTTATTCTAATCCAATTAGCGTTTTTCATTTATCTTGTGCATCCAATAAGTGATTTTGTGTCATTGGTGTATCAATTAGGTCATTTTCGTCCTCCTTAGGCTTATTCTAATCCAATTAGGGTTTTAAACCAACCTTGTGCATCCAATAAGTGCGTTTGTGTCCTTGGTTGAACATTTAGGTCATTTTTGTTCTCCCTAGGCTTATTCTAATCCAATTAAGGTTTTTAACCAATCTTGTGCCTCCAATAAGTGTGTTTGTGTCATTAGTTGAACATTTTGGTCATTTTCGTCCTCTCTAGGGTTATTCTAATCCAATTAGGGTTTTTAATTAATCTTCTGCATCCAATAAGTGCGTTTGTGTAATTGGTTTAACAATTAGGTCATTTTCGTCATCCCTAGGCTTATTCTTATCCAATTAGGGCTTTTAACCAATCTTGTGCATCCAATAATTGCGTTTTTGTCATTGGTTGAGCATTTAGGTCATTTTCGTCCTCCCTAGGCTTATTCTAATCCAATTAGGGCTTTCAACCAATCTTATGCAATTAATAAGTGCGTTTGTGTCATTGGCTTAACACTTAGGTCATTTTCGTCCTCCCTAGGCTTATTCTAATCCAATTATGGTTTTTAACCAACCTTGTGCATCTAATAATTGCGTTTGTGTCATTGGTTGAGCAATTAGGTCATTTTCGTCCTCCCTAGGCTTATTCTAATCCAATTAGGGCATTCAACCAATCTTATGCAATTAATAAGTGGGTTTGTGTCATTGGTTTAACACTTAGGTCATTTTCGTCCTCCCTAGGTTTATTCAAATCCAATTCAAGTTTCTAACCAACTTGGGCATCCAATAAGTGCGTTTGTGTCATTGGTTGAACATTTAGGTCATTTTCTTCCTCTCGAGGCTTATTCTAATCCAATTAGGGTTTTTAATTAATCTTTAGCATCCAATAAGTGCGTTTGTGTCATTGGTTTAACAATTGGGTCTTTTTCGTCCTCCCTAGGCTTATTCTAATCCAAAAAGGGTTTTTCATTAATCTTGTGCATCCAATAAGTGCGTTTGTGTCATTGGTTCAACATTTAAGTCATTTTCGTCCTCCCTTGGCTTATTCTAATCCAATTAGCGTTTTTCATTTATCTTGTGCATCCAATAAGCGATTTTGTGTCATTGGTGTATCAATTAGGTCATTTTCGTCCTCCATAGGTTTATTCTAATCCAATTAGGGTTTTTAACCAATCTTGGGCCTCCAATAAGTGCGTTTGTGTAATTTGTTGAACATTTAGGTCATTTTCGACCTCCCTAGGCATATTCTAATCCAATTAAGATTTTTAACCAATCTTGTGCATCCAATAAGTGCGTTTGTGTCATTGGTTGAACAATTTAGGTCATTTTCGTCATCCCTAGGCTTATTCTAATCCAATTAGGGCTTTTAACCAAGCTTGTGCATCCAATAATTGCGTTTGTGTCATTGGTTGAGCATTTAGGTCATTTTCGTCCTCCCTAGGCTTATTCTAATCCAATTAGGGCATTCAACCAATCTTATGCAATTAATAAGTGCGTTTGTGTTATTGGTTTAACACTTAGGTCATTTTCGTCCTCCCTAAGCTTATTCAAATCCAATTCGGGTTTCTAACCAACCTTGGGCATCCAATAAGTGCGTTTGTTTCATTGGTTGAACATTTAGGTCATTTTCTTCCTCTCGAGGCTTATTCTAATCCAAAAAGGGTTTTTCATTAATCTTGTGCATGCAATAAGTGCGTTTGTGTCATCGGTTTAACATTTAAGTCATTTTCGTCCTCCCTTGGCTTATTTTAATCCGATTAGCGTTTTTCATTTATCTTGTGCATCCAATAAGTGCGTTTGTGTCATTGGTTGACAATTTAGGTCATTTTCGTCCTCCCAAGGCTTATTCTAATCCAATAAGGGTTTTTAACCAATCTTGTGCAGCCAATAAGTGCGTTTGTGTAATTTGTTGAACATTTAGGTCATTTTCGACCTCCCTAGGCATATTCTAATCCAATTAAGGTTTTTAACCAATCTTGTGCATCCAATAAGTGTGTTTGTGTCGTTGGTTGAATATTTAGGTCATTTTAGACCTCCCTAGGCTTATTCTAATCCAATAAAGGTTTTTAATCAATCTTGTGCATCCAATAAGTGTGTTTGTGTCATTAGATGAATATTTTGGTCATTTTCTTCCTCTCTATGCTTATTGTAATCCAATTTGGGTTTTTAATTAATCTTCTGCATCCAATAAGTGCGTTTGAGTCATTCGTTTAACAGTTAGGTCATTTTCGTCCTCCCTAGGCTTATTATAATCCAATTCTGGTTTCTAACCAACCTTGGGCATCCAATAAGTGCGTTTGTGTCATTGGTTGAACATTTAGGTCATTTTCGTCCTCCCGAGGCTTATTCTAATCCAATTAGTGTTTTTAATTAATCTTTTGCATCCAATAAGTGCGTTTGTGTCATCGGTTTAACAATTATGTCATTTTCGTCCTCCCAAGGTTCATTCTAATCCAATAAGGGTTTTTAACCAATCTTGTGTAGCCAATAAGTGCGTTTGTGTCATTGGTTGAACATTTAGGTCATTTTCGTCCTCTCTAGGCTTATTCTAATCCAATTAGCGTTTTTCATTTATCTTGTGCATCCAATAAGTTATTTTGTGTCATTGGTGTATCAATTAGGTCATTTTCGTCCTCCTTAGGCTTATTCTAATCCAATTAGGGTTTTAAACCAACCTTGTGAATCCAATAAGTGCGTTTATGTCATTGGTTGAACATTTAGGTCATTTTTGACCTCCCTAGGCTTATTCTAATCCAATTAAGGTTTTTAACCAATCTTGTGCCTCCAATAAGTGTGTTTGTGTCATTAGTTGAACATTTTGGTCATTTTCGTCGTCTCTAGGCTTATTCTAATCCAATTAGGGGTTTTAATTAATCTTCTGCATCCAATAAGTGCGTTTGTGTCATTGGTTTAACAATTAGGTCATTTTCGTCATCCCTTTGCTTATTCTAATCCAATTAGGGCTTTTAACCAACCTTGTGTATCCAATAATTGCGTTTGTGTCATTGGTTGAGCATTTAGGTCATTTTCGTCCTCCCTAGGCTAATTCTAATCCAATTAGGGCTTTCAACCAATCTTATGCAATTAATAAGTGCGTTTGTGTCATTGGTTTAACACTTAGGTCATTTTCGTCCTCCCTAGGCTTACTCAAATCCAATTCGGGTTTCTAACCAACCTTGGGCATCGAATAAGTGCGTTTGTGTCATTGGTTGAACATTTAGGTCATTTCCTTCCTCTCGAGCCTTATTCTAATCCAATTAGGGTTTTTAATTAATCTTTTGCATCCAATAAGTGCGTTTGTGTATTCGGTTTAACAATTAGGTCATTTTCGTCCTCCCAAGGCTCATTCTAATCCAATAAGGCTTTTTAACCAATCTTGTGCAGCCAATAAGTGCGTTTGTGTCATTGGTTGAACATTTAGATCATTTTCGTCCTCTCTAGGCTTATTCTAATCCAATTAGGATTTTTAATTAATCTTGTGCATTCAATAAGCGTGTTTGTGTCATTGGTGTAACAATTAGGTCTTTTTCGTCCTCCCTAGGCTTATTCTAATCCAAAAAGGGTTTTTCATTAATCTTGTGCATCCAATAAGTGCGTTTGTGTCATTGGTTCAACATTTAAGTCATTTTCGTCCTCCCTTGGCTTATTCTAATCCAATTAGCGTTTTTCATTTATCTTGTGCATCCAATAAGTTATTTTGTGTCATTGGTGTATCAATTAGGTCATTTTCGTCCTCGTTAGGCTTATTCTAATCCAATTAGGGTTTTAAACCAACCTTGTGCATCCAATAAGTGCGTTTATGTCATTGGTTGAACATTTAGGTCATTTTTGACCTCCCTAGGCTTATTCTAATCCAATTAAGGTTTTTAACCAATCTTGTGCCTCCAATAAGTGTGTTTGTGTCATTAGTTGAACATTTTGGTCATTTTCGTCGTCTCTAGGCTTATTCTAATCCAATTAGGGGTTTTAATTAATCTTCTGCATCCAATAAGTGCGTTTGTGTCATTGGTTTAACAATTAGGTCATTTTCGTCATCCCTTGGCTTATTCTAATCCAATTAGGGCTTTTAACCAACCTTTTGTATCCAATAATTGTGTTTGTGTCATTGGTTGAGCATTTAGGTCATTTTCGTCCTCCCTAGGCTTATTCTAATCCAATTAGGGCTTTCAACCAATCTTATGCAATTAATAAGTGCGTTTGTGTCATTGGTTTAACACTTAGGTCATTTTTGTCCTCCCTAGGCTTATTCAAATAGAATTCAGGTTTCTAACCAACCTTGGGCATCGAATAAGTGCGTTTGTGTCACTGGTTGAACATTTAGGTCATTTTCTTCCTCTCGAGGCTTATTCTAATCCAATTAGGGTTTTTAATTAATCTTTTGCATCCAATAAGTGCATTTGTGTCATCGGTTTAACAATTAGGTCATTTTCATCCTCCCAAGGCTCATTGTAATCCAATAAGGCTTTTTAACCAGTTTTGTGCAGCCAATAAGTGCGTTTGTGTCATTGGTTGAACATTTAGATGATTTTCGTCCTCTCTAGGCTTATTCTAATCCAATTAGGATTTTGAATTGATCTTGTGCATTCAATAAGCGTGTTTGTGTCATTGGTGTAACAATTAGGTCTTTTTCGTCCTCCCTAGGCTTATTCTAATCAAAAAGGGTTTTTCATTAATCTTGTGCGTCCAATAAGTGCGTTTGTGTCATTGGTTCAACATTTAAGTCATTTTCGTCCTCCCTTGGCTTATTCTAATCCAATTAGCGTTTTTCATTTATCTTGTGCATCCAATAAGTGATTTTGTGTCATTGGTGTATCAATTAGGTCATTTTCGTCCTCCTTAGGCTTATTCTAATCCAATTAGGGTTTTAAACCAACCTTGTGCATCCAATAAGTGCGTTTGTGTCCTTGGTTGAACATTTAGGTCATTTTTGTTCTCCCTAGGCTTATTCTAATCCAATTAAGGTTTTTAACCAATCTTGTGCCTCCAATAAGTGTGTTTGTGTCATTAGTTGAACATTTTGGTCATTTTCGTCCTCTCTAGGGTTATTCTAATCCAATTAGGGTTTTTAATTAATCTTCTGCATCCAATAAGTGCGTTTGTGTAATTGGTTTAACAATTAGGTCATTTTCGTCATCCCTAGGCTTATTCTTATCCAATTAGGGCTTTTAACCAATCTTGTGCATCCAATAATTGCGTTTTTGTCATTGGTTGAGCATTTAGGTCATTTTCGTCCTCCCTAGGCTTATTCTAATCCAATTAGGGCTTTCAACCAATCTTATGCAATTAATAAGTGCGTTTGTGTCATTGGCTTAACACTTAGGTCATTTTCGTCCTCCCTAGGCTTATTCTAATCCAATTATGGTTTTTAACCAACCTTGTGCATCTAATAATTGCGTTTGTGTCATTGGTTGAGCAATTAGGTCATTTTCGTCCTCCCTAGGCTTATTCTAATCCAATTAGGGCATTCAACCAATCTTATGCAATTAATAAGTGGGTTTGTGTCATTGGTTTAACACTTAGGTCATTTTCGTCCTCCCTAGGTTTATTCAAATCCAATTCAAGTTTCTAACCAACTTGGGCATCCAATAAGTGCGTTTGTGTCATTGGTTGAACATTTAGGTCATTTTCTTCCTCTCGAGGCTTATTCTAATCCAATTAGGGTTTTTAATTAATCTTTAGCATCCAATAAGTGCGTTTGTGTCATTGGTTTAACAATTGGGTCTTTTTCGTCCTCCCTAGGCTTATTCTAATCCAAAAAGGGTTTTTCATTAATCTTGTGCATCCAATAAGTGCGTTTGTGTCATTGGTTCAACATTTAAGTCATTTTCGTCCTCCCTTGGCTTATTCTAATCCAATTAGCGTTTTTCATTTATCTTGTGCATCCAATAAGCGATTTTGTGTCATTGGTGTATCAATTAGGTCATTTTCGTCCTCCATAGGTTTATTCTAATCCAATTAGGGTTTTTAACCAATCTTGGGCCTCCAATAAGTGCGTTTGTGTAATTTGTTGAACATTTAGGTCATTTTCGACCTCCCTAGGCATATTCTAATCCAATTAAGATTTTTAACCAATCTTGTGCATCCAATAAGTGCGTTTGTGTCATTGGTTGAACAATTTAGGTCATTTTCGTCATCCCTAGGCTTATTCTAATCCAATTAGGGCTTTTAACCAAGCTTGTGCATCCAATAATTGCGTTTGTGTCATTGGTTGAGCATTTAGGTCATTTTCGTCCTCCCTAGGCTTATTCTAATCCAATTAGGGCATTCAACCAATCTTATGCAATTAATAAGTGCGTTTGTGTTATTGGTTTAACACTTAGGTCATTTTCGTCCTCCCTAAGCTTATTCAAATCCAATTCGGGTTTCTAACCAACCTTGGGCATCCAATAAGTGCGTTTGTTTCATTGGTTGAACATTTAGGTCATTTTCTTCCTCTCGAGGCTTATTCTAATCCAAAAAGGGTTTTTCATTAATCTTGTGCATGCAATAAGTGCGTTTGTGTCATCGGTTTAACATTTAAGTCATTTTCGTCCTCCCTTGGCTTATTTTAATCCGATTAGCGTTTTTCATTTATCTTGTGCATCCAATAAGTGCGTTTGTGTCATTGGTTGACAATTTAGGTCATTTTCGTCCTCCCAAGGCTTATTCTAATCCAATAAGGGTTTTTAACCAATCTTGTGCAGCCAATAAGTGCGTTTGTGTAATTTGTTGAACATTTAGGTCATTTTCGACCTCCCTAGGCATATTCTAATCCAATTAAGGTTTTTAACCAATCTTGTGCATCCAATAAGTGTGTTTGTGTCGTTGGTTGAATATTTAGGTCATTTTAGACCTCCCTAGGCTTATTCTAATCCAATAAAGGTTTTTAATCAATCTTGTGCATCCAATAAGTGTGTTTGTGTCATTAGATGAATATTTTGGTCATTTTCTTCCTCTCTATGCTTATTGTAATCCAATTTGGGTTTTTAATTAATCTTCTGCATCCAATAAGTGCGTTTGAGTCATTTGTTTAACAGTTAGGTCATTTTCGTCCTCCCTAGGCTTATTATAATCCAATTCTGGTTTCTAACCAACCTTGGGCATCCAATAAGTGCGTTTGTGTCATTGGTTGAACATTTAGGTCATTTTCGTCCTTCCGAGGCTTATTCTAATCCAATTAGTGTTTTTAATTAATCTTTTGCATCCAATAAGTGCGTTTGTGTCATCGGTTTAACAATTATGTCATTTTCGTCCTCCCAAGGTTCATTCTAATCCAATAAGGGTTTTTAACCAATCTTGTGTAGCCAATAAGTGCGTTTGTGTCATTGGTTGAACATTTAGGTCATTTTCGTCCTCTCTAGGCTTATTCTAATCCAATTAGCGTTTTTCATTTATCTTGTGCATCCAATAAGTTATTTTGTGTCATTGGTGTATCAATTAGGTCATTTTCGTCCTCCTTAGGCTTATTCTAATCCAATTAGGGTTTTAAACCAACCTTGTGAATCCAATAAGTGCGTTTATGTCATTGGTTGAACATTTAGGTCATTTTTGACCTCCCTAGGCTTATTCTAATCCAATTAAGGTTTTTAACCAATCTTGTGCCTCCAATAAGTGTGTTTGTGTCATTAGTTGAACATTTTGGTCATTTTCGTCGTCTCTAGGCTTATTCTAATCCAATTAGGGGTTTTAATTAATCTTCTGCATCCAATAAGTGCGTTTGTGTCATTGGTTTAACAATTAGGTCATTTTCGTCATCCCTTTGCTTATTCTAATCCAATTAGGGCTTTTAACCAACCTTGTGTATCCAATAATTGCGTTTGTGTCATTGGTTGAGCATTTAGGTCATTTTCGTCCTCCCTAGGCTAATTCTAATCCAATTAGGGCTTTCAACCAATCTTATGCAATTAATAAGTGCGTTTGTGTCATTGGTTTAACACTTAGGTCATTTTCGTCCTCCCTAGGCTTACTCAAATCCAATTCGGGTTTCTAACCAACCTTGGGCATCGAATAAGTGCGTTTGTGTCATTGGTTGAACATTTAGGTCATTTCCTTCCTCTCGAGCCTTATTCTAATCCAATTAGGGTTTTTAATTAATCTTTTGCATCCAATAAGTGCGTTTGTGTATTCGGTTTAACAATTAGGTCATTTTCGTCCTCCCAAGGCTCATTCTAATCCAATAAGGCTTTTTAACCAATCTTGTGCAGCCAATAAGTGCGTTTGTGTCATTGGTTGAACATTTAGATCATTTTCGTCCTCTCTAGGCTTATTCTAATCCAATTAGGATTTTTAATTAATCTTGTGCATTCAATAAGCGTGTTTGTGTCATTGGTGTAACAATTAGGTCTTTTTCGTCCTCCCTAGGCTTATTCTAATCCAAAAAGGGTTTTTCATTAATCTTGTGCATCCAATAAGTGCGTTTGTGTCATTGGTTCAACATTTAAGTCATTTTCGTCCTCCCTTGGCTTATTCTAATCCAATTAGCGTTTTTCATTTATCTTGTGCATCCAATAAGTTATTTTGTGTCATTGGTGTATCAATTAGGTCATTTTCGTCCTCGTTAGGCTTATTCTAATCCAATTAGGGTTTTAAACCAACCTTGTGCATCCAATAAGTGCGTTTATGTCATTGGTTGAACATTTAGGTCATTTTTGACCTCCCTAGGCTTATTCTAATCCAATTAAGGTTTTTAACCAATCTTGTGCCTCCAATAAGTGTGTTTGTGTCATTAGTTGAACATTTTGGTCATTTTCGTCGTCTCTAGGCTTATTCTAATCCAATTAGGGGTTTTAATTAATCTTCTGCATCCAATAAGTGCGTTTGTGTCATTGGTTTAACAATTAGGTCATTTTCGTCATCCCTTTGCTTATTCTAATCCAATTAGGGCTTTTAACCAACCTTGTGTATCCAATAATTGCGTTTGTGTCATTGGTTGAGCATTTAGGTCATTTTCGTCCTCCCTAGGCTAATTCTAATCCAATTAGGGCTTTCAACCAATCTTATGCAATTAATAAGTGCGTTTGTGTCATTGGTTTAACACTTAGGTCATTTTCGTCCTCCCTAGGCTTACTCAAATCCAATTCGGGTTTCTAACCAACCTTGGGCATCGAATAAGTGCGTTTGTGTCATTGGTTGAACATTTAGGTCATTTCCTTCCTCTCGAGCCTTATTCTAATCCAATTAGGGTTTTTAATTAATCTTTTGCATCCAATAAGTGCGTTTGTGTATTCGGTTTAACAATTAGGTCATTTTCGTCCTCCCAAGGCTCATTCTAATCCAATAAGGCTTTTTAACCAATCTTGTGCAGCCAATAAGTGCGTTTGTGTCATTGGTTGAACATTTAGATCATTTTCGTCCTCTCTAGGCTTATTCTAATCCAATTAGGATTTTTAATTAATCTTGTGCATTCAATAAGCGTGTTTGTGTCATTGGTGTAACAATTAGGTCTTTTTCGTCCTCCCTAGGCTTATTCTAATCCAAAAAGGGTTTTTCATTAATCTTGTGCATCCAATAAGTGCGTTTGTGTCATTGGTTCAACATTTAAGTCATTTTCGTCCTCCCTTGGCTTATTCTAATCCAATTAGCGTTTTTCATTTATCTTGTGCATCCAATAAGTTATTTTGTGTCATTGGTGTATCAATTAGGTCATTTTCGTCCTCGTTAGGCTTATTCTAATCCAATTAGGGTTTTAAACCAACCTTGTGCATCCAATAAGTGCGTTTATGTCATTGGTTGAACATTTAGGTCATTTTTGACCTCCCTAGGCTTATTCTAATCCAATTAAGGTTTTTAACCAATCTTGTGCCTCCAATAAGTGTGTTTGTGTCATTAGTTGAACATTTTGGTCATTTTCGTCGTCTCTAGGCTTATTCTAATCCAATTAGGGGTTTTAATTAATCTTCTGCATCCAATAAGTGCGTTTGTGTCATTGGTTTAACAATTAGGTCATTTTCGTCATCCCTTGGCTTATTCTAATCCAATTAGGGCTTTTAACCAACCTTTTGTATCCAATAATTGTGTTTGTGTCATTGGTTGAGCATTTAGGTCATTTTCGTCCTCCCTAGGCTTATTCTAATCCAATTAGGGCTTTCAACCAATCTTATGCAATTAATAAGTGCGTTTGTGTCATTGGTTTAACACTTAGGTCATTTTTGTCCTCCCTAGGCTTATTCAAATAGAATTCAGGTTTCTAACCAACCTTGGGCATCGAATAAGTGCGTTTGTGTCACTGGTTGAACATTTAGGTCATTTTCTTCCTCTCGAGGCTTATTCTAATCCAATTAGGGTTTTTAATTAATCTTTTGCATCCAATAAGTGCATTTGTGTCATCGGTTTAACAATTAGGTCATTTTCATCCTCCCAAGGCTCATTGTAATCCAATAAGGCTTTTTAACCAGTTTTGTGCAGCCAATAAGTGCGTTTGTGTCATTGGTTGAACATTTAGATGATTTTCGTCCTCTCTAGGCTTATTCTAATCCAATTAGGATTTTGAATTGATCTTGTGCATTCAATAAGCATGTTTGTGTCATTGGTGTAACAATTAGGTCTTTTTCGTCCTCCCTAGGCTTATTCTAATCCAAAAAGGGTTTTTCATTAATCTTGTGCGTCCAATAAGTGCGTTTGTGTCATTGGTTCAACATTTAAGTCATTTTCGTCCTCCCTTGGCTTATTCTAATCCAATTAGCGTTTTTCATTTATCTTGTGCATCCAATAAGTGATTTTGTGTCATTGGTGTATCAATTAGGTCATTTTCGTCCTCCTTAGGCTTATTCTAATCCAATTAGGGTTTTAAACCAACCTTGTGCATCCAATAAGTGCGTTTGTGTCCTTGGTTGAACATTTAGGTCATTTTTGTTCTCCCTAGGCTTATTCTAATCCAATTAAGGTTTTTAACCAATCTTGTGCCTCCAATAAGTGTGTTTGTGTCATTAGTTGAACATTTTGGTCATTTTCGTCCTCTCTAGGGTTATTCTAATCCAATTAGGGTTTTTAATTAATCTTCTGCATCCAATAAGTGCGTTTGTGTAATTGGTTTAACAATTAGGTCATTTTCGTCATCCCTAGGCTTATTCTTATCCAATTAGGGCTTTTAACCAATCTTGTGCATCCAATAATTGCGTTTTTGTCATTGGTTGAGCATTTAGGTCATTTTCGTCCTCCCTAGGCTTATTCTAATCCAATTAGGGCTTTCAACCAATCTTATGCAATTAATAAGTGCGTTTGTGTCATTGGCTTAACACTTAGGTCATTTTCGTCCTCCCTAGGCTTATTCTAATCCAATTAGCGTTTTTCATTTATCTTGTGCATCCAATAAGTTATTTTGTGTCATTGGTGTATCAATTAGGTCATTTTCGTCCTCGTTAGGCTTATTCTAATCCAATTAGGGTTTTAAACCAACCTTGTGCATCCAATAAGTGCGTTTATGTCATTGGTTGAACATTTAGGTCATTTTTGACCTCCCTAGGCTTATTCTAATCCAATTAAGGTTTTTAACCAATCTTGTGCCTCCAATAAGTGTGTTTGTGTCATTAGTTGAACATTTTGGTCATTTTCGTCGTCTCTAGGCTTATTCTAATCCAATTAGGGGTTTTAATTAATCTTCTGCATCCAATAAGTGCGTTTGTGTCATTGGTTTAACAATTAGGTCATTTTCGTCATCCCTTGGCTTATTCTAATCCAATTAGGGCTTTTAACCAACCTTTTGTATCCAATAATTGTGTTTGTGTCATTGGTTGAGCATTTAGGTCATTTTCGTCCTCCCTAGGCTTATTCTAATCCAATTAGGGCTTTCAACCAATCTTATGCAATTAATAAGTGCGTTTGTGTCATTGGTTTAACACTTAGGTCATTTTTGTCCTCCCTAGGCTTATTCAAATAGAATTCAGGTTTCTAACCAACCTTGGGCATCGAATAAGTGCGTTTGTGTCACTGGTTGAACATTTAGGTCATTTTCTTCCTCTCGAGGCTTATTCTAATCCAATTAGGGTTTTTAATTAATCTTTTGCATCCAATAAGTGCATTTGTGTCATCGGTTTAACAATTAGGTCATTTTCATCCTCCCAAGGCTCATTGTAATCCAATAAGGCTTTTTAACCAGTTTTGTGCAGCCAATAAGTGCGTTTGTGTCATTGGTTGAACATTTAGATGATTTTCGTCCTCTCTAGGCTTATTCTAATCCAATTAGGATTTTGAATTGATCTTGTGCATTCAATAAGCATGTTTGTGTCATTGGTGTAACAATTAGGTCTTTTTCGTCCTCCCTAGGCTTATTCTAATCCAAAAAGGGTTTTTCATTAATCTTGTGCGTCCAATAAGTGCGTTTGTGTCATTGGTTCAACATTTAAGTCATTTTCGTCCTCCCTTGGCTTATTCTAATCCAATTAGCGTTTTTCATTTATCTTGTGCATCCAATAAGTGATTTTGTGTCATTGGTGTATCAATTAGGTCATTTTCGTCCTCCTTAGGCTTATTCTAATCCAATTAGGGTTTTAAACCAACCTTGTGCATCCAATAAGTGCGTTTGTGTCCTTGGTTGAACATTTAGGTCATTTTTGTTCTCCCTAGGCTTATTCTAATCCAATTAAGGTTTTTAACCAATCTTGTGCCTCCAATAAGTGTGTTTGTGTCATTAGTTGAACATTTTGGTCATTTTCGTCCTCTCTAGGGTTATTCTAATCCAATTAGGGTTTTTAATTAATCTTCTGCATCCAATAAGTGCGTTTGTGTAATTGGTTTAACAATTAGGTCATTTTCGTCATCCCTAGGCTTATTCTTATCCAATTAGGGCTTTTAACCAATCTTGTGCATCCAATAATTGCGTTTTTGTCATTGGTTGAGCATTTAGGTCATTTTCGTCCTCCCTAGGCTTATTCTAATCCAATTAGGGCTTTCAACCAATCTTATGCAATTAATAAGTGCGTTTGTGTCATTGGCTTAACACTTAGGTCATTTTCGTCCTCCCTAGGCTTATTCTAATCCAATTAGCGTTTTTCATTTATCTTGTGCATCCAATAAGTTATTTTGTGTCATTGGTGTATCAATTAGGTCATTTTCGTCCTCGTTAGGCTTATTCTAATCCAATTAGGGTTTTAAACCAACCTTGTGCATCCAATAAGTGCGTTTATGTCATTGGTTGAACATTTAGGTCATTTTTGACCTCCCTAGGCTTATTCTAATCCAATTAAGGTTTTTAACCAATCTTGTGCCTCCAATAAGTGTGTTTGTGTCATTAGTTGAACATTTTGGTCATTTTCGTCGTCTCTAGGCTTATTCTAATCCAATTAGGGGTTTTAATTAATCTTCTGCATCCAATAAGTGCGTTTGTGTCATTGGTTTAACAATTAGGTCATTTTCGTCATCCCTTGGCTTATTCTAATCCAATTAGGGCTTTTAACCAACCTTTTGTATCCAATAATTGCGTTTGTGTCATTGGTTGAGCATTTAGGTCATTTTCGTCCTCCCTAGGCTTATTCTAATCCAATTAGGGCTTTCAACCAATCTTATGCAATTAATAAGTGCGTTTGTGTCATTGGTTTAACACTTAGGTCATTTTTGTCCTCCCTAGGCTTATTCAAATAGAATTCAGGTTTCTAACCAACCTTGGGCATCGAATAAGTGCGTTTGTGTCACTGGTTGAACATTTAGGTCATTTTCTTCCTCTCGAGGCTTATTCTAATCCAATTAGGGTTTTTAATTAATCTTTTGCATCCAATAAGTGCATTTGTGTCATCGGTTTAACAATTAGGTCATTTTCATCCTCCCAAGGCTCATTGTAATCCAATAAGGCTTTTTAACCAGTTTTGTGCAGCCAATAAGTGCGTTTGTGTCATTGGTTGAACATTTAGATGATTTTCGTCCTCTCTAGGCTTATTCTAATCCAATTAGGATTTTGAATTGATCTTGTGCATTCAATAAGCGTGTTTGTGTCATTGGTGTAACAATTAGGTCTTTTTCGTCCTCCCTAGGCTTATTCTAATCAAAAAGGGTTTTTCATTAATCTTGTGCGTCCAATAAGTGCGTTTGTGTCATTGGTTCAACATTTAAGTCATTTTCGTCCTCCCTTGGCTTATTCTAATCCAATTAGCGTTTTTCATTTATCTTGTGCATCCAATAAGTGATTTTGTGTCATTGGTGTATCAATTAGGTCATTTTCGTCCTCCTTAGGCTTATTCTAATCCAATTAGGGTTTTAAACCAACCTTGTGCATCCAATAAGTGCGTTTGTGTCCTTGGTTGAACATTTAGGTCATTTTTGTTCTCCCTAGGCTTATTCTAATCCAATTAAGGTTTTTAACCAATCTTGTGCCTCCAATAAGTGTGTTTGTGTCATTAGTTGAACATTTTGGTCATTTTCGTCCTCTCTAGGGTTATTCTAATCCAATTAGGGTTTTTAATTAATCTTCTGCATCCAATAAGTGCGTTTGTGTAATTGGTTTAACAATTAGGTCATTTTCGTCATCCCTAGGCTTATTCTTATCCAATTAGGGCTTTTAACCAATCTTGTGCATCCAATAATTGCGTTTTTGTCATTGGTTGAGCATTTAGGTCATTTTCGTCCTCCCTAGGCTTATTCTAATCCAATTAGGGCTTTCAACCAATCTTATGCAATTAATAAGTGCGTTTGTGTCATTGGCTTAACACTTAGGTCATTTTCGTCCTCCCTAGGCTTATTCTAATCCAATTATGGTTTTTAACCAACCTTGTGCATCTAATAATTGCGTTTGTGTCATTGGTTGAGCAATTAGGTCATTTTCGTCCTCCCTAGGCTTATTCTAATCCAATTAGGGCATTCAACCAATCTTATGCAATTAATAAGTGGGTTTGTGTCATTGGTTTAACACTTAGGTCATTTTCGTCCTCCCTAGGTTTATTCAAATCCAATTCAAGTTTCTAACCAACTTGGGCATCCAATAAGTGCGTTTGTGTCATTGGTTGAACATTTAGGTCATTTTCTTCCTCTCGAGGCTTATTCTAATCCAATTAGGGTTTTTAATTAATCTTTAGCATCCAATAAGTGCGTTTGTGTCATTGGTTTAACAATTGGGTCTTTTTCGTCCTCCCTAGGCTTATTCTAATCCAAAAAGGGTTTTTCATTAATCTTGTGCATCCAATAAGTGCGTTTGTGTCATTGGTTCAACATTTAAGTCATTTTCGTCCTCCCTTGGCTTATTCTAATCCAATTAGCGTTTTTCATTTATCTTGTGCATCCAATAAGCGATTTTGTGTCATTGGTGTATCAATTAGGTCATTTTCGTCCTCCATAGGTTTATTCTAATCCAATTAGGGTTTTTAACCAATCTTGGGCCTCCAATAAGTGCGTTTGTGTAATTTGTTGAACATTTAGGTCATTTTCGACCTCCCTAGGCATATTCTAATCCAATTAAGATTTTTAACCAATCTTGTGCATCCAATAAGTGCGTTTGTGTCATTGGTTGAACAATTTAGGTCATTTTCGTCATCCCTAGGCTTATTCTAATCCAATTAGGGCTTTTAACCAAGCTTGTGCATCCAATAATTGCGTTTGTGTCATTGGTTGAGCATTTAGGTCATTTTCGTCCTCCCTAGGCTTATTCTAATCCAATTAGGGCATTCAACCAATCTTATGCAATTAATAAGTGCGTTTGTGTTATTGGTTTAACACTTAGGTCATTTTCGTCCTCCCTAGGCTTATTCAAATCCAATTCGGGTTTCTAACCAACCTTGGGCATCCAATAAGTGCGTTTGTTTCATTGGTTGAACATTTAGGTCATTTTCTTCCTCTCGAGGCTTATTCTAATCCAAAAAGGGTTTTTCATTAATCTTGTGCATGCAATAAGTGCGTTTGTGTCATCGGTTTAACATTTAAGTCATTTTCGTCCTCCCTTGGCTTATTTTAATCCGATTAGCGTTTTTCATTTATCTTGTGCATCCAATAAGTGCGTTTGTGTCATTGGTTGACAATTTAGGTCATTTTCGTCCTCCCAAGGCTTATTCTAATCCAATAAGGGTTTTTAACCAATCTTGTGCAGCCAATAAGTGCGTTTGTGTAATTTGTTGAACATTTAGGTCATTTTCGACCTCCCTAGGCATATTCTAATCCAATTAAGGTTTTTAACCAATCTTGTGCATCCAATAAGTGTGTTTGTGTCGTTGGTTGAATATTTAGGTCATTTTAGACCTCCCTAGGCTTATTCTAATCCAATAAAGGTTTTTAATCAATCTTGTGCATCCAATAAGTGTGTTTGTGTCATTAGATGAATATTTTGGTCATTTTCTTCCTCTCTATGCTTATTGTAATCCAATTTGGGTTTTTAATTAATCTTCTGCATCCAATAAGTGCGTTTGAGTCATTTGTTTAACAGTTAGGTCATTTTCGTCCTCCCTAGGCTTATTATAATCCAATTCTGGTTTCTAACCAACCTTGGGCATCCAATAAGTGCGTTTGTGTCATTGGTTGAACATTTAGGTCATTTTCGTCCTTCCGAGGCTTATTCTAATCCAATTAGTGTTTTTAATTAATCTTTTGCATCCAATAAGTGCGTTTGTGTCATCGGTTTAACAATTATGTCATTTTCGTCCTCCCAAGGTTCATTCTAATCCAATAAGGGTTTTTAACCAATCTTGTGTAGCCAATAAGTGCGTTTGTGTCATTGGTTGAACATTTAGGTCATTTTCGTCCTCTCTAGGCTTATTCTAATCCAATTAAGATTTTTAATTAATCTTGTGCATCCAATAAGTGTGTTTGTGTCATTGGTTTAACAATTAGGTCTTTTTTGTCCTCCCTAGGCTTATTCTAATCCAATAAGGGTTTTTCATTAATCTTGTGCATCCAATAACTGCGTTTGTGTCATTGGTTCAACATTTAAGTCATTTTCGTCCTCTCTAGGCTTATTCTAATCCAATTAGGATTTTTAATTAATCTTCTGCATCCAATAAGTGCGTTTGTGTCATTGGTTTAACAATTAGGTCATTTTCATCCTACCTAGGCATATTCTAATCCAATTAGGGTTTTTAACCAACCTTGTGCATCCATTAAGTGCGTTGTGTCATTGGTTGAGGATTTAGGTCATTTTCGTCCTCCCTAGGCTTATTCTAATCCAATTAGGGTTTTTAACCAACCTTGTGAATCCAATAAGTGCGTTTGTGTCATTGGATGAGCATTTATGTCATTTTCGTCCTCCCTAGGCTTATTCTAATATAATTAGGGTTTTTAACCAATTTTGTGCATTCAATAGGTGCGTTTGTGTCATTGGTTTAACACTTAGATCATTTTTGTCCTCCCAAGGCTCATTCTAATCCAATAAGGGTTTTTAACCAATCTTGTGTAGTCAATAAGTACGTTTGTGTCATTGGTTGAACATTTAGGTCATTTTCGACCTCCCGAGGCTTATTCTAATCCAATTAGTGTTTTTAATTAATCTTTTGCATCCAATAAGTGTGTTTGTGTCATCGGTTTAACAATTAGGTCATTTTCGTCCTCCCAAGGTTCATTCTAATCCAATAAGGGTTTTTAACCAATCTTGTGTAGCCAATAAGTGCGTTTGTGTCATTGGTTGAACATTTAGGTCATTTTCGT
>JBBPBP010009777.1:22772294-22789081 GCA_037974735.1 Cicer chorassanicum
CCTGGGCTTATTCTAATCCAATTAGGGCTTTCAACCAATCTTATGCAATCAATAAGTGCGTTTGTGTCATTGGTTTAACACTTAGATCATTTTTGTCCTCCCAAGGCTCATTCTAATCCAATAAGGGTTTTTAACCAATCTTGTGTAGTCAATAAGTACGTTTGTGTCATTGGTTGAACATTTAGGTCATTTTCGACCTCCCGAGGCTTATTCTAATCCAATTAGTGTTTTTAATTAATCTTTTGCATCCAATAAGTGCGTTTGTGTCATCGGTTTAACAATTAGGTCATTTTCGTCCTCCCAAGGTTCATTCTAATCCAATAAGGGTTTTTAACCAATCTTGTGTAGCCAATAAGTGCGTTTGTGTCATTGGTTGAACATTTAGGTCATTTTCGTCCTCTCTAGGCTTATTCTAATTAAATTAGGATTTTTAATTAATCTTGTGCATCCAATAAGTGTGTTTGTGTCATTGGTTTAACAATTAGGTCTTTTTTGTCCTCCCTAGGCTTATTCTAATCCAATAAGGGTTTTTCATTAATCTTGTGCATCCAATAAGTGCGTTTGTGTCATTGGTTCAACATTTAAGTCATTTTCGTGCTCTCTAGGTTTATTCTAATCCAATTAGGATTTTTAATTAATCTTCTGCATCCAATAAGTGCGTTTGTGTCATTGGTTTAACAATTTGGTCACTTTCGTCCTCCATAGGCTTATTCTAATCCAATTAGGGCTTTTAAGCAATCTTGTGCATTCATTAAGTGCGTTTGTGTCATGGGTGTAACACTTAGGTCATTTTCGTCCTCCCTAGGCTTATTCTAATCCAATTCGGGTTTCTAACCAACCATGGGCATCCAATAAGTGCGTTTGTGTCATTGGTTGAACATTTAGGTCATTTTGGTCCTCCCGAGGCTTATTCTAATCCAGTTAGGGTTTTTAATCAATCTTTTGCATTCAATAAGTTTGTTTGTGTCATCAGTTTAACAATTAGGTCATTTTCGTCCTCGGATGGCTCATTCTAATTCAATAAGGGTTTCTAACCAATCTTGTGCAGCCAATAAGTGCGTTTGTGTCATTGGTTAAACATTTAGGTTATTTTGGACCTCCCTAGGCCTATTCAAATCCAATTAAGATTTTTAATTAATCTTGTGGATCCAATAAATGCGTTTGTGTCATTGGTTTAACACTTAGGTCATTTTCGTCCTCCCTAGGATTATTCTAATCCAATTTGGGTTTATAACCAATTTTGGGCATCCAATAAGTGCGTTTGTGTCATTGGTTGAACGTTGAGGTCATTTTTGTCCTCAATAGGCCTATTCTAATCCAATTAGGGTTTTTAATTAATCTTTTGCATCCAATAAGTGCGTTTGTGTCATTGGTTTAACAATTAGGTCATTTTCATCCTACCTAGGCATATTCTAATCCAATTAGGGTTTTTAACCAACCTTGTGCATCCATTAAGTGCGTTGTGTCATTGGTTGAGGATTTAGGTCATTTTCGTCCTCCCTAGGCTTATTCTAATCCAATTAGGGTTTTTAACCAACCTTGTGAATCCAATAAGTGCGTTTGTGTCATTGGATGAGCATTTATGTCATTTTCGTCCTCCCTAGGCTTATTCTAATATAATTAGGGTTTTTAACCAATTTTGTGCATTCAATAGGTGCGTTTGTGTCATTGGTTTAACACTTAGATCATTTTTGTCCTCCCAAGGCTCATTCTAATCCAATAAGGGTTTTTAACCAATCTTGTGTAGTCAATAAGTACGTTTGTGTCATTGGTTGAACATTTAGGTCATTTTCGACCTCCCGAGGCTTATTCTAATCCAATTAGTGTTTTTAATTAATCTTTTGCATCCAATAAGTGTGTTTGTGTCATCGGTTTAACAATTAGGTCATTTTCGTCCTCCCAAGGTTCATTCTAATCCAATAAGGGTTTTTAACCAATCTTGTGTAGCCAATAAGTGCGTTTGTGTCATTGGTTGAACATTTAGGTCATTTTCGTGCTCTCTAGGCTTATTCTAATCCAATTATGATTTTTAATTAATCTTCTGCATCCAATAAGTGCGTTTGTGTCATTGGTTTAACAATTTGGTCACTTTCGTCCTCCCTAGGCTTATTCTAATCCAATTAGGGCTTTTAAGCAATCTTGTGCATTCATTAAGTGCGTTTGTGTCATGGGTGTAACACTTAGGTCATTTTCGTCCTCCCTAGGCTTATTCTAATCCAATTCGGGTTTCTAACCAACCATGGGCATCCAATAAGTGTGTTTGTGTCATTGGTTGAACATTTAGGTCATTTTCGTCCTCCCGAGGCTTATTCTAATCCAATTAGGGTTTTTAATTAGTCTTTTGCATTCAATAAGTGTGTTTGTGTCATCAGTTTAACAATTAGGTCATTTTCGTCATCCGATGGCTCATTCTAATTCAATAAGGGTTTCTAACCAATCTTGTGCAGCCAATAAGTGCGTTTGTGTCATTGGTTAAACATTTAGGTCATTTTAGACCTCCCTAGGCCTATTCAAATCCAATTAAGATTTTTAATTAATCTTGTGGATCCAATAAATGCGTTTGTGTCATTGGTTTAACACTTAGGTCATTTTCGTCCTCCCTAGGATTATTCTAATCCAATTTGGGTTTATAACCAATTTTGGGCATCCAATAAGTGCGTTTGTGTCATTGGTTGAACGTTGAGGTCATTTTTGTCCTCAATAGGCCTATTCTGATCCAATTAGGGTTTTTAATTAATCTTTTGCATCCAATAAGTGCGTTTGTGTCATTGGTTTAACAGTTAGGTCATTTTCATCCTACCTAGGCATATTCTAATCCAATTAGGGTTTTTAACCAACCTTGTGCATCCATTAAGTGAGTTGTGTCATTGGTTGAGGATTTAGGTCATTTTCGTCCTCCCTAGGCTTATTCTAATCCAATTAGGGTTTTTAACCAACCTTGTGAATCCAATAAGTGCGTTTGTGTCATTGGATGAGCATTTATGTCATTTTCGTCCTCCCTAGGCTTATTCTAATATAATTAGGGTTTTTAACCAATTTTGTGCATTCAATAGGTGCGTTTGTGTCATTGGTTTAACACATAGGTCATTTTCGTCCTCCCTAGGCTTATTCTGATCCTATTCGGGTTTATAACCAATTTTGGGCATCCAATAAGTGCGTTTGTGTCATTGGTTGAACGTTGAGGTCATTTTTGTCCTCCATAGGCTTATTCTAATCCAATTTGGGTTTTTAATTAATCTTTTGCATCCAATGAGTGGGTTTGCGTCATTGGTTTAACAATTAGGTGATTTTCATCCTACCTAGCAATATTCAAATCCAATATGGGTTTTTAACCAACCTTGTGCATCCATTAAGTTCGTTTGTGTCATTGGTTGAGGATTTAGGTCATTTTCGTTCACCCTGGGCTTATTCTAATCCAATTAGGGCTTTCAACCAATCTTATGCAATCAATAAGTGCGTTTGTGTCATTGGTTTAACACTTAGATCATTTTTGTCCTCCCAAGGCTCATTCTAATCCAATAAGGGTTTTTAACCAATCTTGTGTAGTCAATAAGTATGTTTGTGTCATTGGTTGAACATTTAGGTCATTTTCGACATCTCGAGGCTTATTCTTATGCAATTAGTGTTTTTAATTAATCTTTTGCATCCAATAAGTGCGTTGGTGTCATCGGTTTAACAATTAGGTCATTTTCGTCCTCCCAAGGTTCATTTTAATCCAATAAGGGTTTTTAACCAATCTTGTGTAGCCAATAAGTGCGTTTGTGTCATTGGTTGAACATTTAGGTCATTTTCGTCCTCTCTAGGCTTATTCTAATCCAATTAGGATTTTTAATTAATCTTGTGCATCCAATAAGTGTGTTTGTGTCATTGGTTTAACAATTAGGTCTTTTTTGTCCTTCCTAGGCTTATTCTAATCAAATAAGGGTTTTTCATTAATCTTGTGCATCCAATAAGTGCGTTTGTGTCAATTGTTCAACATTTAAGTCATTTTCGTGCTCTCTAGGATTTTTAATTAATCTTCTGCATCCAATAAGTGTGTTTGTGTCATTGGTTTAACAATTTGGTCACTTTCGTCCTCCCTAGGCTTATTCTAATCCAATTAGGGTTTTTAAGCAATCTTGTGCATTCATTAAGTGCGTTTGTGTCATGGGTGTAACACTTAGGTTATTTTCGTCCTCCCTAGGCTTATTCTAATCCAATTCGGGTTTCTAACCAACCATGGGCATCCAATAAGTGCGTTTGTGTCATTGGTTTAACACTTAGGTCATTTTCGTCCTCCCTAGGCTTATTCTGATCCTATTCTGGTTTATAACCAATTTTGGGCATCCAATAAGTGCGTTTGTGTCATTGGTTGAACGTTGAGTCATTTTTGTCCTCCATAGGCTTATTCTAATCCAATTTGGGTTTTTAATTAATCTTTTGCATCCAATGAGTGCGTTTGCGTCATTGGTTTAACAATTAGGTGATTTTCATCCTACCTAGGAATATTCAAATCCAATATGGGTTTTTAACCAACCTTGTGCATCCATTAAGTTCGTTTGTGTCATTGGTTGAGGATTTAGGTCATTTTCGTCCACCCTGGGCTTATTCTAATCCAATTAGGGCTTTCAACCAATCTTATGCAATCAATAAGTGCGTTTGTGTCATTGGTTTAACACTTAGATCATTTTTGTCCTCCCAAGGCTCATTCTAATCCAATAAGGGTTTTTAACCAATCTTGTGTAGTCAATAAGTATGTTTGTGTCATTGGTTGAACATTTAGGTCATTTTCGACATCTTGAGGCTTCTTCTAATCCAATTAGTGTTTTTAATTAATCTTTTGCATCCAATAAGTGCGTTTGTGTCATCGGTTTAAAAATTTGGTCACTTTCGTCCTCCCTAGGCTTATTCTAATCCAATTAGGGCTTTTAAGCAATCTTGTGCATTCATTAAGTGCGTTTGTGTCATTGGTTGAACATTTAGGTCATTTTCGTCCTCTCTAGGCTTATTCTAATCCAATTAGGATTTTTAATTAATCTTGTGCATCCAATAAGTGTGTTTGTGTCATTGGTTTAACAATTAGGTCTTTTTTGTCCTCCCTAGGCTTATTCTAATCCAATAAGGGTTTTTCATTAATCTTGTGCATCCAATAAGTGCGTTTGTGTCAATTGTTCAACATTTAAGTCATTTTCGTGCTCTCTAGGATTTTTAATTAATCTTCTGCATCCAATAAGTGCGTTTGTGTCATTGGTTTAACAATTTGGTCACTTTCGTCCTCCCTAGGCTTATTCTAATCCAATTAGGGCTTTTAAGCAATCTTGTGCATTCATTAAGTGCGTTTGTGTCATGGGTGTAACACTTAGGTCATTTTCGTCCTCCCTAGGCTTATTCTAATCCAATTCGGGTTTCTAACCAACCATGGGCATCCAATAAGTGCGTTTGTGTCATTGGTTGAACATTTAGGTCGTTTTCGTCCTCCCGAGGCTTATTCTAATCAAATTAGGGTTTTTAATTAATCTTTTGCATTCAATAAGTGTGTTTGTGTCATCAGTTTAACAATTAGGTCATTTTTGTCCTCGGATGGCTCATTCTAATTCAATAAGGGTTTCTAACCAATCTTGTGCAGCCAATAAGTGCGTTTGTGTCATTGGTTAAACATTTAGGTCATTTTGGACCTCCCTAGGCCTATTCAAATCCAATTAAGATTTTTTATTAATCTTGTGGATCCAATAAATGCGTTTGTGTCATTGGTTTAACACTTAGGTCATTTTCGTCCTCCCTAGGATTATTCTAATCCAATTTGGGTTTATAACCAATTTTGGGCATCCAATAAGTGCGTTTGTGTCATTGGTTGAACGTTGAGGTCATTTTTGTCCTCAATAGGCAGATTCTAATCCAATTAGGGTTTTTAATTAATCTTTTGCATCCAATAAGTGCGTTTGTATCATTGGTTTAACAATTAGGTCATTTTCATCCTACCTAGGCATATTCAAATCCAATTAAGGTTTTTAACCAACCTTGTGCATCCATTAAGTGCGTTGTGTCATTGGTTGAAGATTTAGGTCATTTTCGTCCTCCCTAGGCTTATTCTAATCCAATTAGGGTTTTTAACCAACCTTGTGAATCCAATAAGTGCGTTTGTGTCATTGGATGAGCATTTATGTCATTTTCGTCCTCCCTAGGCTTATTCTAATATAATTAGGGTTTTTAACCAATTTTGTGCATTCAATAGGTGCGTTTGTGTCATTGGTTTAACACTTAGGTCATTTTCGTCCTCCCTAGGCCTATTCTGATCCTATTCGGGTTTATAACCAATTTTCGGCATCCAATAAGTGCGTTTGTGTCATTGGTTGAACGTTGAGGTCATTTTTGTCCTCCATAGGCTTATTCTAATCCAATTTGGGTTTTTAATTAATCTATTGCATCCAATGAGTGCGTTTGCGTCATTGGTTTAACAATTAGGTGATTTTCATCCTACCTAGGAAAATTCAAATCCAATATGGGTTTTTAACCAACCTTGTGCATCCATTAAGTTCGTTTGTGTCATTGGTTGAGGATTTAGGTCATTTTCGTCCACCCTGGGCTTATTCTACTCCAATTAGGGCTTTCAACCAATCTTATGCAATCAATAAGTGCGTTTGTGTCATTGGTTTAACACTTAGATCATTTTTGTCCTCCCAAGGCTCATTCTAATCCAATAAGGGTTTTTAACCAATCTTGTGTAGTCAATAAGTACGTTTGTGTCATTGGTTGAACATTTAGGTCATTTTCGACCTCCCGAGGCTTATTCTAATCCAATTAGTGTTTTTAATTAATCTTTTGCATCCAATAAGTGCGTTTGTGTCATCGGTTTAACAATTAGGTCATTTTCGTCCTCCCAAGGTTCATTCTAATCCAATAAGGGTTTTTAACCAATCTTGTGTAGCCAATAAGTGCGTTTGTGTCATTGGTTGAACATTTAGGTCATTTTCGTCCTCTCTATGCTTATTCTAATTAAATTAGGATTTTTAATTAATCTTGTGCATCCAATAAGTGTGTTTGTGTCATTGGTTTAACAATTAGGTCTTTTTTGTCCTCCCTAGGCTTATTCTAATCCAATAAGGGTTTTTCATTAATCTTGTGCATCCAATAAGTGCGTTTGTGTCATTGGTTCAACATTTAAGTCATTTTCGTGCTCTCTAGGTTTATTCTAATCCAATTAGGATTTTTAATTAATCTTCTGCATCCAATAAGTGCGTTTGTGTCATTGGTTTAACAATTTGGTCACTTTCGTCCTCCATAGGCTTATTCTAATCCAATTAGGGCTTTTAAGCAATCTTGTGCATTCATTAAGTGCGTTTGTGTCATGGGTGTAACACTTAGGTCATTTTCGTCCTCCCTAGGCTTATTCTAATCCAATTCGGGTTTCTAACCAACCATGGGCATCCAATAAGTGCGTTTGTGTCATTGGTTGAACATTTAGGTCATTTTGGTCCTCCCGAGGCTTATTCTAATCCAGTTAGGGTTCTTAATCAATCTTTTGCATTCAATAAGTTTGTTTGTGTCATCAGTTTAACAATTAGGTCATTTTCGTCCTCGGATGGCTCATTCTAATTCAATAAGGGTTTCTAACCAATCTTGTGCAGCCAATAAGTGCGTTTGTGTCATTGGTTAAACATTTAGGTTATTTTGGACCTCCCTAGGCCTATTCAAATCCAATTAAGATTTTTAATTAATCTTGTGGATCCAATAAATGCGTTTGTGTCATTGGTTTAACAGTTAGGTCATTTTCGTCCTCCCTCCGATTATTCTAATCCAATTTGGGTTTATAACCAATTTTGGGCATCCAATAAGTGCGTTTGTGTCATTGGTTGAACGTTGAGGTCATTTTTGTCCTCAATAGGCCTATTCTAATCCAATTAGGGTTTTTAATTAATCTTTTGCATCCAATAAGTGCGTTTGTGTCATTGGTTTAACAATTAGGTCATTTTCATCCTACCTAGGCATATTCTAATCCAATTAGGGTTTTTAACCAACCTTGTGCATCCATTAAGTGCGTTGTGTCATTGGTTGAGGATTTAGGTCATTTTCGTCCTCCCTAGGCTAATTCTAATCCAATTAGGGTTTTTAACCAACCTTGTGAATCCAATAAGTGCGTTTGTGTCATTAGATGAGCATTTATGTCATTTTCATCCTCCCTAGGCTTATTCTAATATAATTAGGGTTTTTAACCAATTTTGTGCATTCAATAGGTGCGTTTGTGTCATTGGTTTAACACTTAGGTCATTTTCGTCCTCCCTAGGCTTATTCTGATCCTATTCGGGTTTATAACCAATTTTGGGCATCCAATAAGTGCGTTTGTGTCATTGGTTGAACGTTGAGGTCATTTTTGTCCTCCATAGGCTTATTCGAATCCAATTTGGGTTTTTAATTAATCTTTTGCATCCAATGAGTGAGTTTGCGTCATTGGTTTAACAATTACGTGATTTTCATCCTACCTAGGAATATTCAAATCCATTATGGGTTTTTAACCAACCTTGTGCATCCATTAAGTTCGTTTATGTCATTGGTTGAGGATTTAGGTCATTTTCGTCCACCCTGGGCTTATTCTAATCCAATTAGGGCTTTCAACCAATCTTATGCAATCAATAAGTGCGTTTGTGTCATTGGTTTAACACTTAGATCATTTTTGTCCTCCCAAGGCTCATTCTAATCCAATAAGGGTTTTTAACCAATCTTGTGTAGTCAATAAGTACGTTTGTGTCATTGGTTGAACATTTAGGTCATTTTCGACCTCCCGAGGCTTATTCTAATCCAATTAGTGTTTTTAATTAATCTTTTGCATCCAATAAGTGCGTTTGTGTCATCGGTTTAACAATTAGGTCATTTTCGTCCTCCCTAGGTTCATTCTAATCCAATAAGGGTTTTTAACCAATCTTGTGTAGCCAATAAGTGCGTTTGTGTCATTGGTTGAACATTTAGGTCATTTTCGTCCTGTTTAGGCATATTCTAATCCAATTAGGATTTTTAATTAATCTTGTGCATCCAATAAGTGTGTTTGTGTCATTGGTTTAACAATTAGGTCTTTTTGTCCTCCATAGGCTTATTCTAATCCAATAAGGGTTTTTCATTAATCTTGTGCATCCAATAAGTGCGTTTGTGTCATTGGTTCAACATTTAAGTCATTTTCGTGCTCTCTAGGCTTATTCTAATCCAATTAGGATTTTTAATTAATCTTCTGCATCCAATAAGTGCGTTTGTGTCATTGGTTTAACAATTTGGTCACTTTCGTCCTCCCTAGGCTTATTCTAATCCAATTAGGGCTTTTAAGCAATCTTGTGCATTCATTAAGTGCGTTTGTGTCATGGGTGTAACACTTAGGTCATTTTCGTCCTCCCTAGGCTTATTCTAATCCAATTCGGGTTTCTAACCAACCATGGGCATCCAATAAGTGCGTTTGTGTCATTGGTTGAACATTTAGGTCATTTTCGTCCTCCCGAGGCTTATTCTAATCCAATTTGGGTTTTTAATTAATCTTTTGCATTCAATAAGTGTGTTTGTGTCATCAGTTTAACAATTAGGTCATTTTCGTCCTCCGATGGCTCATTCTAATTCAATAAGGGTTTCTAACCAATCTTGTGCAGCCAATAAGTGCGTTTGTGTCATTGGTTAAACATTTAGGTCATTTTGGACCTCCCTAGGCCTATTCAAATCAAATTAAGATTTTTAATTAATCTTGTGGATCCAATAAGTGCGTTTGTGTCATTGGTTTAACACTTAGGTCATTTTCGTCCTCCCTAGGATTATTCTAATCCAATTTGGGTTTATAAACAATTTTGGGCATCCAATAAGTGCGTTTGTGTCATTGGTTGAACGTTGAGGTCATTTTTGTCCTCAATAGGCCTATTCTAATCCAATTAGGGTTTTTAATTAATCTTTTGCATCCAATAAGTGCATTTGTGTCATTGGTTTAACAATTAGGTCATTTTCATCCTACCTAGGCATATTCTAATCCAATTAGGGTTTTTAACCAACCTTGTGCATCCATTAAGTGCGTTTGTGTCATTGGATGAGCATTTATGTCATTTTCGTCCTCCCTAGGCTTATTCTAATATAATTAGGGTTTTTAACCAATTTTGTGCATTCAATAGATGCGTTTGTGTCATTGGTTTAACACTTAGGTCATTTTCGTCCTCCCTAGGCTTATTCTGATCCTATTCCGGTTTATAACCAATTTTGGGCATCCAATAAGTGCGTTTGTGTCATTGGTTGAACGTTGAGGTCATTTTTGTCCTCCATAGGCTTATTCTAATCCAATTTGGGTTTTTAATTAATCTTTTGCATCCAATGAGTGCGTTTGCGTCATTGGTTTAACAATTACGTGATTTTCATCCTACCTAGGAATATTCAAATCCAATATGGGTTTTTAACCAACCTTGTGCATCCATTAAGTGCGTTTGTGTCATTGGTTGAGGATTTAGGTCATTTTCGTCCACCCTGGGCTTATTCTAATCCAATTAGGGCTTTCAACCAATCATATGCAATCAATAAGTGCGTTTGTGACTTTTGGTTTAACACTTAGATCATTTTTGTCCTCCCAAGGCTCATTCTAATCCAATAAGGGTTTTTAACCAATCTTGTGTAGCCAATAAGTGCGTTTGTGTCATTGGTTTAACATTTATATCAATTTCGACCTCGCGAGGCTTATTCTAATCCAATTAGTGTTTTTAATTAATCTTTTGCATCCAATAAGTGCGTTTGTGTCATCGGTTTAACAATTAGGTCATTTTCGTCCTCCCAAGGTTCATTCTAATCCAATAAGGGTTTTTAACCAATCTTGTGTAGCCAATAAGTGCGTTTGTGTCATTGGTTGAACATTTAGGTCATTTTCTTCCTCTCTAGGCTTATTCTAATCCAATTAGGATTTTTAATTAATCTTGTGCATCCAATAAGTGTGTTTGTGTCATTGGTTTAACAACTAGGTCTTTTTTGTCCTCCCTAGGCTTATTCTAATCCAATAAGGGTTTTTCATTAATCTTGTGCATCCAATAAGTGCGTTTGTGTTATTGGTTCAACATTTAAGTCATTTTCGTCCTCTCTAGGCTTATTCTAATCCAATTAGGATTTTTAATTAATCTTCTGCATCCAATAAGTGCGTTTGTGTCATTGGTTTAACAATTTGGTCACTTTCGTCCTCCCTAGGCTTATTCTAATCCAATTAGGGCTTTTAAGAATCTTGTGCATTCATTAAGTGCGTTTGTGTCATGGGTGTAACACTTAGGTCATTTTCGTCCTCCCTAGGCTTATTCTAATCCAATTCGGGTTTCTAACCAACCATGGGCATCCAATAAGTGCGTTTGTGTCATTGGTTGAACATTTAGGTCATTTTCGTCCTCCCGAGGCTTATTCTAATCCAATTAGGGTTTTTAATTAATCTTTTGCATTCAATAAGTGTGTTTGTGTCATCAGTTTAACAATTAGGTCATTTTCGTCCTCCGATGGCTCATTCTAATTCAATAAGGGTTTCTAACCAATCTTGTGCAGCCAATAAGTGCGTTTGTGTCATTGGTTAAACATTTAGGTCATTTTGGACCTCCCTAGGCCTATTCAAATCCAATTAAGATTTTTAATTAATCTTGTGGATCCAATAAGTGCGTTTGTGTCATTGGTTTAACACTTAGGTCATTTTCATCCTCCCTAGGATTATTCTAATCCAATTTGGGTTTATAAACAATTTTGGGCATCCAATAAGTGCGTTTGTGTCATTGGTTGAACGTTGAGGTCATTTTTGTCCTCAATAGGCCTATTCTAATCCAATTAGGGTTTTTAATTAATCTTTTGCATCCAATAAGTGCGTTTGTGTCATTGGTTTAACAATTAGGTCATTTTCATCCTGTCTAGGCATATTCTAATCCTATTAGGGTTTTTAACCAACCTTGTGCATCCATTAAGTGCGTTGTGTCATTGGTTGAGGATTTAGGTCATTTTCGTCCTCCCTAGGCTTATTCTCATTCAATTAGGGTTTTTAACCAACCTTGTGAATCCAATAAGTGCGTTTGTGTCATTGGATGAGCATTTATGTCATTTTCGTCCTCCCTAGGCTTATTCTAATATAATTAGGGTTTTTAACCAATTTTGTGCATTCAATAGATGCGTTTGTGTCATTGGTTTAACACTTAGGTCATTTTCGTCCTCCCTAGGCTTATTCTGATCCTATTCCGGTTTATAACCAATTTTGGGCATCCAATAAGTGCGTTTGTGTCATTGGTTGAACGTTGAGGTCATTTTTGTCCTCCATAGGCTTATTCTAATCCAATTTGGGTTTTTAATTAATCTTTTGCATCCAATGAGTGTGTTTGCGTCATTGGTTTAACAATTACGTGATTTTCATCCTACCTAGGAATATTCAAATCCAATATGGGTTTTTAACCAACCTTGTGCATCCATTAAGTGCGTTTGTGTCATTGGTTGAGGATTTAGGTCATTTTCGTCCACCCTGGGCTTATTCTAATCCAATTAGGGCTTTCAACCAATCATATGCAATCAATAAGTGCGTTTGTGACTTTTGGTTTAACACTTAGATCATTTTTGTCCTCCCAAGGCTCATTCTAATCCAATAAGGGTTTTTAACCAATCTTGTGTAGCCAATAAGTGCGTTTGTGTCATTGGTTTAACATTTATATCAATTTCGACCTCGCGAGGCTTATTCTAATCCAATTAGTGTTTTTAATTAATCTTTTGCATCCAATAAGTGCGTTTGTGTC
This sequence comes from Cicer chorassanicum, assembly GCA_037974735.1. Lineage (NCBI taxonomy): Eukaryota > Viridiplantae > Streptophyta > Magnoliopsida > Fabales > Fabaceae > Cicer > Cicer chorassanicum. The sequence continues at coordinate 22,785,017 of JBBPBP010009777.1, forward strand.
ATCGGTTTAACAATTAGGTCATTTTCGTCCTCCCAAGGTTCATTCTAATCCAATAAGGGTTTTTAACCAATCTTGTGTAGCCAATAAGTGTGTTTGTTTCATTGGTTCAACATTTAGGTCATTTTCTTCCTCTATAGGCTTATTCTAATCCAATTAGGATTTTTAATTAATCTTGTGCATCCAACAAGTGTGTTTGTGTCATTGGTTTAACAATTAGGTCTTTTTTGTCCTCCCTAGGCTTATTCTAATCCAATAAGGGTTTTTCATTAATCTTGTGCATCCAATAAGTGCGTTTGTGTTATTGGTTCAACATTTAAGTCATTTTCGTCCTCTCTAGGCTTATTCTAATCCAATTAGGATTTTTAATTAATCTTCTGCATCCAATAAGTGCGTTTGTGTCATTGGTTTAACAATTTGGTCACTTTCGTCCCCCTAGGCTTATTCTAATCCAATTAGGGCTTTTAAGAATCTTGTGCATTCATTAAGTGCGTTTGTGTCATGGGTGTAACACTTAGGTCATTTTCGTCCTCCCTAGGCTTATTCTAATCCAATTCGGGTTTCTAACCAACCATGGGCATCCAATAAGTGCGTTTGTGTCATTGGTTGAACATTTAGGTCATTTTCGTCCTCCCGAGGCTTATTCTAATCCAATTAGGGTTTTTAATTAATCTTTTGCATTCAATAAGTGTGTTTGTGTCATCAGTTTAACAATTAGGTCATTTTCGTCCTCCGATGGCTCATTCTAATTCAATAAGGGTTTCTAACCAATCTTGTGCAGCCAATAAGTGCGTTTGTGTCATTGGTTAAACATTTAGGTCATTTTGGACCTCCCTAGGCCTATTCAAATCCAATTAAGATTTTTAATTAATCTTGTGGATCCAATAAGTGCGTTTGTGTCATTGGTTTAACACTTAGGTCATTTTCATCCTCCCTAGGATTATTCTAATCCAATTTGGGTTTATAAACAATTTTGGGCATCCAATAAGTGCGTTTGTGTCATTGGTTGAACGTTGAGGTCATTTTTGTCCTCAATAGGCCTATTCTAATCCAATTAGGGTTTTTAATTAATCTTTTGCATCCAATAAGTGCGTTTGTGTCATTGGTTTAACAATTAGGTCATTTTCATCCTGTCTAGGCATATTCTAATCCAATTAGGGTTTTTAACCAACCTTGTGCATCCATTAAGTGCGTTGTGTCATTGGTTGAGGATTTAGGTCATTTTCGTCCTCCCTAGGCTTATTCTAATTCAATTAGGGTTTTTAACCAACCTTGTGAATCCAATAAGTGCGTTTGTGTCATTGGATGAGCATTTATGTCATTTTCGTCCTCCCTAGGCTTATTCTAATATAATTAGGGTTTTTAACCAATTTTGTGCATTCAATAGGTGCGTTTGTGTCATTGGTTTAACACTTAGGTCATTTTCGTCCTCCCTAGGCTTATTCTGATCCTATTCCGGTTTATAACCAATTTTGGGCATCCAATAAGTGCGTTTGTGTCATTGGTTAAACGTTGAGGTCATTTTTGTCCTCCATAGGCTTATTCTAATCCAATTTGGGTTTTTAATTAATCTTTTGCATCCAATGAGTGTGTTTGCGTCATTGGTTTAACAATTACGTGATTTTCATCCTACCTAGGAATATTCAAATCCAATATGGGTTTTTAACCAACCTTGTGCATCCATTAAGTGCGTTTGTGTCATTGGTTGAGGATTTAGGTCATTTTCGTCCACCCTGGGCTTATTCTAATCCAATTAGGGCTTTCAACCAATCATATGCAATCAATAAGTGCGTTTGTGACTTTTGGTTTAACACTTAGATCATTTTTGTCCTCCCAAGGCTCATTCTAATCCAATAAGGGTTTTTAACCAATCTTGTGTAGCCAATAAGTGCGTTTGTGTCATTGGTTTAACATTTATATCAATTTCGACCTCGCGAGGCTTATTCTAATCCAATTAGTGTTTTTAATTAATCTTTTGCATCCAATAAGTGCGTTTGTGTCATCGGTTTAACAATTAGGTCATTTTCGTCCTCCCAAGGTTCATTCTAATCCAATAAGGGTTTTTAACCAATCTTGTGTAGCCAATAAGTGTGTTTGTTTCATTGGTTCAACATTTAGGTCATTTTCTTCCTCTATAGGCTTATTCTAATCCAATTAGGATTTTTAATTAATCTTGTGCATCCAACAAGTGTGTTTGTGTCATTGGTTTAACAATTAGGTCTTTTTTGTCCTCCCTAGGCTTATTCTAATCCAATAAGGGTTTTTCATTAATCTTGTGCATCCAATAAGTGCGTTTGTGTTATTGGTTCAACATTTAAGTCATTTTCGTCCTCTCTAGGCTTATTCTAATCCAATTAGGATTTTTAATTAATCTTCTGCATCCAATAAGTGCGTTTGTGTCATTGGTTTAACAATTTGGTCACTTTTGTCCTCCCTAGGCTTATTCTAATCCAATTAGGGCTTTTAAGAATCTTGTGCATTCATTAAGTGCGTTTGTGTCATGGGTGTAACACTTAGGTCATTTTCGTCCTCCCTAGGCTTATTCTAATCCAATTCGGGTTTCTAACCAACCATGGGCATCCAATAAGTGCGTTTGTGTCATTGGTTGAACATTTAGGTCATTTTCGTCCTCTCGAGGCTTATTCTAATCCAATTAGAGTTTTTAATTAATCTTTTGCATTCAATAAGTGTGTTTGTGTCATCAGTTTAACAATTAGGTCATTTTTGCCTCCGATGGCTCATTCTAATTCAATAAGGGTTTCTAACCAAGTCTTGTGCAGCCAATAAGTGCGTTTGTGTCATTGGTTAAACATTTAGGTCATTTTGGACCTCCCTAGGCATATTCTAATCCAATTAAGATTTTTAATTAATCTTGTGGATCCAATAAGTGCGTTTGTGTCATTGGTTTAACACTTAGGTCATTTTCGTCCTACCTAGGCTTATTCTAATCCAATTTGGGTTTATAACCAATTTTGGGCATCCAATAAGTGCGTTTGTGTAATTGGTTGAACGTTGAGGTCATTTTTGTCCTCAATAGGCCTATTCTAATCCAATTAGGGTTTTTTATTAATCTTTTGCATCCAATAAGTGCGTTTGTGTCATTGGTTTAACAATTAGGTCATTTTCATCCTACCTAGGCATATTCTAATCCAATTAGGGTTTTTAACCAACCTTGTGCATCCATTAAGTGTGTTGTGTCATTGGTTGAGAATTTAGGTCATTTTCGTCCTCCCTAGGCTTATTCTAATCCAATTAGGGTTTTTAACCAACCTTGTGAATCCAATAAGTGCGTTTGTGTCATTGGATGAGCATTTATGTCATTTTCGTCCTCCCTAGGCTTATTCTAATCCAATTAGGGTTTTTGACCAATTTTGTGCATTCAGAAGGTGCGTTTGTGTCATTGGTTTAACACTTAGATCATTTTCGTCCTCCCTAGGCTTATTCTGATCCTATTCGGGTTTATAACCAATTTTGGGCATCCAATAAGTGCGTTTGTGTCATTGGTTGAACGTTGAGGTCATTTTTGTCCTCCATAGGCTTATTCTAATCCAATTTGGGTTTTTAATTAATCTTTTGCATCCAATGAGTGTGTTTGCGTCATTGGTTTAACAATTACGTGATTTTCATCCTACCTCGGAATATTCAAATCCAATATGGGTTTTTAACCAACCTTGTGCATCCATTAAGTGCGTTTGTGTCATTGGTTGAGGATTTAGGTCATTTTCGTCCACCCTGGGCTTATTCTAATCCAATTAGGGCTTTCAACCAATCATATGCAATCAATAAGTGCGTTTGTGACTTTTGGTTTTACACTTAGATCATTTTTGTCCTCCCAAGGCTCATTCTAATCCAATAAGGGTTTTTAACCAATCTTGTGTAGCCAATAAGTGCGTTTGTGTCATTGGTTTAACATTTATATCAATTTCGACCTCGCGAGGCTTATTCTAATCCAATTAGTGTTTTTAATTAATCTTTTGCATCCAATAAGTGCGTTTGTGTCATCGGTTTAACAATTAGGTCATTTTCGTCCTCCCAAGGTTCATTCTAATCCAATAAGGGTTTTTAACC
>JBBPBP010009777.1:22790364-22840664 GCA_037974735.1 Cicer chorassanicum
TCATTGGTTTAACAATTTGGTCACTTTTGTCCTCCCTAGGCTTATTCTAATCCAATTAGGGCTTTTAAGAATCTTGTGCATTCATTAAGTGCGTTTGTGTCATGGGTGTAACACTTAGGTCATTTTCGTCCTCCCTAGGCTTATTCTAATCCAATTCGGGTTTCTAACCAACCATGGGCATCCAATAAGTGCGTTTGTGTCATTGGTTGAACATTTAGGTCATTTTCGTCCTCCCGAGGCTTATTCTAATCCAATTAGAGTTTTTAATTAATCTTTTGCATTCAATAAGTGTGTTTGTGTCATCAGTTTAACAATTAGGTCATTTTCGTCCTCCGATGGCTCATTCTAATTCAATAAGGGTTTCTAACCAAGTCTTGTGCAGCCAATAAGTGCGTTTGTGTCATTGGTTAAACATTTAGGTCATTTTGGACCTCCCTAGGCATATTCTAATCCAATTAAGATTTTTAATTAATCTTGTGGATCCAATAAGTGCGTTTGTGTCATTGGTTTAACACTTAGGTCATTTTCGTCCTCCCTAGGCTTATTCTAATCCAATTTGGGTTTATAACCAATTTTGGGCATCCAATAAGTGCGTTTGTGTAATTGGTTGAACGTTGAGGTCATTTTTGTCCTCAATAGGCCTATTCTAATCCAATTAGGGTTTTTTATTAATCTTTTGCATCCAATAAGTGCGTTTGTGTCATTGGTTTAACAATTAGGTCATTTTCATCCTACCTAGGCATATTCAAATACAATATGGGTTTTTAACCAACCTTGTGCATCCATTAAGTTCGTTTGTGTCATTGGTTTAAGATTTAGGTCATTTTCGTTCACCCTGGGCTTATTCTAATCCAATTAGGGCTTTCAACCAATCTTATGCAATCAATATGTGCGTTTGTGTCATTGGTTTAACACTTAGATCATTTTTGTCCTCCCAAGGCTCATTCTAATCCAATAAGGGTTTTTAACCAATCTTGTGTAGCCAATAAGTACGTTTGTGTCATTGGTTGAACATTTAGGTCATTTTCGTCCTCCCGAGGCTTATTCTAATCCAATTAGGGTTTTTAATTAATCTTTTGCATTCAATAAGTGTGTTTGTGTCATCAGTTTTACAATTAGGTCATTTTCGTCCTCCGATGGCTCATTCTAATTCAATAAGGGTTTCTAACCAATCTTGTGCAGCCAATAAGTGCGTTTGTGTCATTGGTTAAACATTTAGGTCATTTTGGACCTCCCTAGGCCTATTCAAATCCAATTAAGATTTTTAATTAATCTTGTGGATCCAATAAGTGCGTTTGTGTCATTGGTTTAACACTTAGGTGATTTTAGTCCTCCCTAGGATTATTCTAATCCAATTTGGGTTTATAAACAATTTTGGGCATCCAATAAGTGCGTTTGTGTCATTGGTTGAACGTTGAGGTCATTTTTGTCCTCAATAGGCCTATTCCAATCCAATTAGGGTTTTTAATTAATCTTTTGCATCCAATAAGTGCGTTTGTGTCATTGGTTTAACAATTAGGTCATTTTCATCCTACCTAGGCATATTCTAATCCAATTAGGGTTTTTAACCGACCTTGTGCATCCATTAAGTGCGTTGTGTCATTAGTTGAGGATTTAGGTCATTTTCGTCCTCCCTAGGCTTATTCTAATCCAATTAGGGTTTTTAACCAACCTTGTGAATCCAATAAGTGCGTTTGTGTCATTGGATGAGCATTTATGTCATTTTCGTCCTCCCTAGGCTTATTCTAATCCAATTAGGGTTTTTAACCAATTTTGTGCATTCAATAGGTGCGTTTGTGTCATTGGTTTAACACTTAGGTCATTTTCGTCCTCCCTAGGCTTATTCTGATCCTATTCGGGTTTATAACCAATTTTGGGCATCCAATAAGTGCGTTTGTGTCATTGGTTGAACGTTGAGGTCATTTTTGTCCTCCGTAGGCTTATTCTAATCCAATTTGGGTTTTTAATTAATCTTTTGCATCCAATGAGTGCGTTTGCGTCATTGGTTTAACAATTAGGTGATTTTCATCCTACCTAGGAATATTCAAATCCAATATGGGTTTTTAACCAACCTTGTGCATCCATTAAGTGCGTTTGTGTCATTGGTTGAGGATTTAGGTCATTTTCGTCCACCCTGGGCTTATTCTAATCCAATTAGGGCTTTCAACCAATCATATGCAATCAATAAGTGCGTTTGTGACTTTTGGTTTAACACTTAGATCATTTTTGTCCTCCCAAGGCTCATTCTAATCCAATAAGGGTTTTTAACCAATCTTGTGTAGCCAATAAGTGCGTTTGTGTCATTGGTTTAACATTTAGGTCATTTTCGACCTCCCGAGGCTTATTCTAATCCAATTAGTGTTTTTAATTAATCTTTTGCATCCAATAAGTGCGTTTGTGTCATCGGTTTAACAATTAGGTCATTTTCGTCCTCCCAAGGTTCATTCTAATCCAATAAGGGTTTTTAACCAATCTTGTGTAGCCAATAGGTGCGTTTGTGTCATTGGTTGAACATTTAGGTCATTTTCTTCCTCTCTAGGCTTATTCTAATCCAATTAGGATTTTTAATTAATCTTCTACATCCAATAAGTGCGTTTGTGTCATTGGTTTAACAATTTGGTCACTTTCGTCCTCCCTAGGCTTATTCTAATCCAATTAGGGCTTTTAAGCAATCTTGTGCATTCATTAAGTGCGTTTGTGTAATGGGTGTAACACTTAGGTCATTTTCGTCCTCCCTAGGCTTATTCTAATCCAATTCGGGTTTCTAACCAACCATGGGCATCCAATAAGTGCGTTTGTGTCATTGGTTAAACATTTAGGTCATTTTCGTCCTCCCGAGGCTTATTCTAATCCAATTAGGGTTTTTAATTAAACTTTTGCATCCAATAAGTGCGTTTGTGTCATTGGTTAAGCATTTAGGTCATTTTGGACCTCCCTAGGCATATTCAAATCCAATTAAGATTTTTAATTAATCTTGTGGATCCAATAAGTGCGTTTGTGTCATTGGTTTAACACTTAGGTCATTTTCGTCCTCCCTAGGCTTATTCTAATCCAATTTGGGTTTATAACCAATTTTCGGCATCCAATAAGTGCGTTTGTGTCATTGGTTGAACGTTGAGGTCATTTTTGTCCTCAAAAGGCCTTTTCTAATCCAATTAGGGTTTTTAATTAATCTTTTGCATCCAATAAGTGCGTTTGTGTCATTGGTTTAACAATTAGGTCATTTTCGTCCACCCTGGGCTCATTCTAATCCAATAAGGGTTTTTAACCAATCTTGTGTAGCCAATAAGTGCGTTTGTGTCATTGGTTGAACATTTAGGTCATTTTCGACCTCCCTAGGCTTTTTCTAATCCAATTAGGATTTTTAATTAATCTTGTGCATCCAATAAGCGTGTTTGTGTCATTGGTTTAACAATTAGGTCATTTTGATCCTACTTAGGCATATTCAAATCCAATACGGGTTTTTCACCAACCTTGTGCATCCAATAAGTGCATTTGTGTCATTGGTTGAACATTTAGGTCATTTTCGTCCTCCCGAGGCTTATTCTAATCTAATTAGGGTTTTTAATTAATCTTTTGCATCCAATAAGTGCGTTTGTGTCATCGGTTTAACAATTTGGTCATTTTCGTCCCCCCAAGCCTCATCCTAATCCAATAACGGTTTTTAACCAATCTTGTGCAACCAATACGTGCGTTTGTGTCATTGGTTGAACATTTAGATAATTTTCGTCTTCTCTAGGCTTATTCTAATCCAATTAGGATTTTTAATTAATCTTGTGCATCCAATAAGTGCGTTTGTGTCATTTGTTCAACATTTAAGTCATTTTCGTCCTCCCTTGGCTTATTCTAATCCAATTAGCGTTTTTCATTTATCTTGTGCATCCAATAAGTGATTTTGTGTCATTGGTGTATCAATTAGGTCATTTTCGTCCTCCTTAGGCTTATTCTAATCCAATTAGGGTTTTTAACCAACCTTGTTCATCCAATAAGTGCGTTTGTATCATTGGTTGACAATTTTGTCATTTTCATCCTCCCTAGGCTTATTCTAATCTAGTAAGGGTTTTTAACCAATCTTGTGCAACCAATAAGTGCGTTTATGTAATTGGTTGATCATTTAGGTCATTTTCGACCTCCCTAGGCATATTCTAATCCAATTAAGGTTTTTAACCAATCTTTTGCAGCCAATAAGTGTGTTTGTGTCATTGGTTGAACATTTAGGTCATTTTTCGACCTCCCTAGGCTTATTCTAATCTAATTAGGGTTTTTAATTAATCTTTTGCATCCAATAAGTGCGTTTGTGTCATCAGTTTAACAATTAGGTCATTTTCGTCCTCCCAAGGCTCATTCTAATCCAATAAGGGTTTTTAACCAACCTTGTGCCTCCAATAAGTGCGTTTGTGTCATTGGTTGAACATTTAGGTCATTTTCATCCTCCCGAGGCTTATTCTAATCCAATTCGGATTTTTAAGTAATCTTGTGCATCCAATAAGCGTGTTTGTGTCATTGGTTTAACAATTATGTCATTTTCGTCCTCCCAAGGTTCATTCTAATCCAATAAGGGTTTTTAACCAATCTTGTGTAGCCAATAAGTGCGTTTGTGTCATTGGTTGAGCATTTAGGTAATTTTCGTCCTCCCTAGGCTTATTCTAATTCAATTAGGGTTTTTAACCAATTTTGTGCCTTCAATAAGTGCGTTTGTGTCATTGGTTTAATACTTAGGTCATTTTCGTCCTCCCTGGGCTTATTCTTATCCAATTTGGGTTTATAACCAATTTTGGGCATCCAATAAGTGCGTTTGTGTCATTGGTTGAACATTGAGGTCATTTTTGTCCTCTCTAGGCTTATTCTAATCCAATTAGGATTTTTAATTAATCTTGTGCATCCAACAAGTGTGTTTGTGTCATTAGTTTAACAATTAGGTCTTTTTGTCCTCCTTAGGCTTATTCTAATCCAATAAGGGTTTTTCATTAATCTTGTGCATCCAATAAGTGCGTTTGTGTCATTGGTTCAACATTTAAGTCATTTTCGTCCTCTCTAGGCTTATTCTAATCCAATTAGGATTTTTAATTAATCTTCTGCATCCAATAAGTGCGTTTGTGTCATTGATTTAAAAATTTGGTCACTTTCGTCCTCGCTAGGCTTATTCTAATCCAATTAGGGCTTTTAAGCAATCTTGTGCATTCATTAAGTGCGTTTGTGTCATGGGTGTAACACTTAGGTCATTTTCGTCCTCCCTAGGCTAATTCTAATCCAATTCGGGTTTCTAACCAACCATGGGCATCCAATAAGTGCGTTTGTGTCATTGGTTGAACATTTAGGTCATTTTCGTCCTCCCGAGGCTTATTCTAATCCAATTAGGGTTTTTAATTAATCTTTTGCTTTCAATAAGTGTGTTTGTGTCATCAGTTTAACAATTAGGTCATTTTCGTCCTCCGATGCCTCATTCTAATCCAATAAGGGTTTTTAACCAATCTTATGCATCCAATAAGTGCGTTTGTGTCATCGGTTGAACATTTAAGTCATTTTCGTCCTCTCTAGGCTTATTCTAATCCAATTAGGATTTTTAATTAATCTTCTGCATCCAATAAGTGCGTTTGTGTCATTGGTTTAACAATTTGGTCACTTTCGTCCTCCTTAGGCTTATTCTAATCCAATTAGGGTTTTTAACAAACCTTGTGAATCCAATAAGTGCGTTTGTGTCATTGGATGAGCATTTAGGTAATTTTCGTCCTCCCTAGGCTTATTCTAATTCAATTAGGGTTTTTAACCAATTTTGTGCCTTCAATAAGTGCGTTTGTGTCATTGGTTTAACACTTAGGTCATTTTCGTCCTCCCTGGGCTTATTCTTATCCAATTTGGGTTTATAACCAATTTTGGGCATCCAATAAGTGCGTTTGTGTCATTGGTTGAACGTTGAGGTCATTTTTGTCCTCCATAGGCTTATTCTAATCCAATTAGGGTTTTTAATTAATCTATTGCATCCAATAAGTGCGTTTGTGTCATTGGTTTAACAATTAGGTCATTTTCATCCTACCTAGGCATATTCAAATCCAATAAGGGTTTTTAACCAACCTTGTGCATCCAATGAGTGCGTTTGTGTCATCGGTTTAACAATTTGGTCATTTTCGTCCTCCCAAGCCTCATCCTAATCCAATAACGGTTTTTAACCAATCTTGTGCAACCAATACGTGCGTTTGTGTCATTGGTTGAACATTTAGATAATTTTCGTCTTCTCTAGGCTTATTCTAATCCAATTAGGATTTTTAATTAATCTTGTGCATCCAATAAGTGCGTTTGTGTCATTGGTTCAACATTTAAGTCATTTTCGTCCTCTCTAGGCTTATTCTAATCCAATTAGGATTTTTAATTAATCTTCTGCATCCAATAAGTGCGTTTGTGTCATTGGTTTAACAATTAGGTCTTTTTTGTCCTCCTTAGGCTTATTCTAATCCAATAAGGGTTTTTCATTAATCTTGTGCATCCAATAAGTGCGTTTGTGTCATTGGTTCAACATTTAAGTCATTTTCGTCCTCTCTAGGCTTATTCTAATCCAATTAGGATTTTTAATTAATCTTCTGCATCCAATAAGTGCGTTTGTGTCATTGGTTTAAAAATTTGGTCACTTTCGTCCTCGCTAGGCTTATTCTAATCCAATTTGGACTTTTAAGCAATCTTGTGCATTCATTAAGTGCGTTTGTGTCATGGGTGTAACACTTAGGTCATTTTCGTCCTCCCTAGGCTAATTCTAATCCAATTCGGGTTTCTAACCAACCATGGGCATCCAATAAGTGCGTTTGTGTCATTGGTTGAACATTTAGGTCATTTTCGTCCTCCCGAGGCTTATTCTAATCCAATTAGGGTTTTTAATTAATCTTTTGCATTCAATAAGTGTGTTTGTGTCATCAGTTTAACAATTAGGTCATTTTCGTCCTCCGATGCCTCATTCTAATCCAATAAGGGTTTTTAACCAATCTTATGCATCCAATAAGTGCGTTTGTGTCATCGGTTGAACATTTAAGTCATTTTCGTCCTCTCTAGGCTTATTCTAATCCAATTAGGATTTTTAATTAATCTTCTGCATCCAATAAGTGCGTTTGTGTCATTGGTTTAACAATTTGGTCACTTTCGTCCTCCTTAGGCTTATTCTAATCCAATTAGGGTTTTTAACAAACCTTGTGAATCCAATAAGTGCGTTTGTGTCATTGGATGAGCATTTAGGTAATTTTCGTCCTCCCTAGGCTTATTCTAATTCAATTAGGGTTTTTAACCAATTTTGTGCCTTCAATAAGTGCGTTTGTGTCATTGGTTTAACACTTAGGTCATTTTCGTCCTCCCTGGGCTTATTCTTAACCAATTTGGGTTTATAACCAATTTTGGGCATCCAATAAGTGCGTTTGTGTCATTGGTTGAACGTTGAGGTCATTTTTGTCCTCCATAGGCTTATTCTAATCCAATTAGGGTTTTTAATTAATCTATTGCATCCAATAAGTGCGTTTGTGTCATTGGTTTAACAATTAGGTCATTTTCATCCTACCTAGGCATATTCAAATCCAATAAGGGTTTTTAACCAACCTTGTGCATCCAATGAGTGCGTTTGTGTCATCGGTTTAACAATTTGGTCATTTTCGTCCTCCCAAGCCTCATCCTAATCCAATAACGGTTTTTAACCAATCTTGTGCAACCAATACGTGCGTTTGTGTCATTGGTTGAACATTTAGATAATTTTCGTCTTCTCTAGGCTTATTCTAATCCAATTAGGATTTTTAATTAATCTTGTGCATCCAATAAGTGCGTTTGTGTCATTGGTTCAACATTTAAGTCATTTTCGTCCTCTCTAGGCTTATTCTAATCCAATTAGGATTTTTAATTAATCTTCTGCATCCAATAAGTGCGTTTGTGTCATTGATTTAACAATTTGGTCACTTTCGTCCTCCTTAGGCTTACTCTAATCCAATTAGGGTTTTTAACAAACCTTGTGAATCCAATAAGTGCGTTTGTGTCATTGGATGAGCATTTAGGTAATTTTCGTCCTCCCTAGGCTTATTCTAATTCAATTAGGGTTTTTAACCAATTTTGTGCATTCAATAAGTGCGTTTGTGTCATTGGTTTAACACTTAGGTCATTTTCGTCCTCCCTGGGCTTATTCTAATCCAATTTGGGTTTATAACAAATTTTGGGCATCCAATAAGTGCGTTTGTGTCATTGGTTGAACGTTGAGGTCATTTTTGTCCTCCATAGGCTTATTCTAATCCAATTAGGGTTTTTAATTAATCTATTGCATCCAATAAGTGCGTTTGTGTCATTGGTTTAACAATTAGGTCATTTTCATCCTACCTAGGCATATTAAAATCCAATTAGGATTTTTAAACAATCTTGTGCATGCTATAAGTGCGTTTTTGTCATTGGTTTAACAATTACGTCATTTTCGTCCTCCTTAGGCTTATTCTATTCCAATTAGGATATTTAACCATTCTTATGCATCCAATAAGTGCGTTTGTGTCGTTATTTTAACATTTAGGTCATTTTCGTCCTCCCTAGGCTTATTCTTATCCAATTAGGGGTTTTAACCAATCTTGTGCATTCAATAAGTGCGTTTGTGTCATTGGTTGAACATTTAGGTCATTTTCATCCTCCCTAGGCTTATTCAAATCCAATTAGGGTTTTTAATTAATCTTTTGCATTCAATAAGTGCATTTGTGTCATTGGTTTAACAATTAGGTCATTTTCGTCCTTCCTAAGCTTATTCTATTCCAATGAGTGTGTTTAACCAACCTTGTGCATCAAATAAGTGCGTTTGTGTCATGGGTTGAGCATTTAGGTAATTTTCGTCCTCCCTAGGCTTATTCTAATCCAATTAAGGTTTTTAACCAATCTTGTGCATTCAATAAGTGCGTTTGTGTGATTGGTATAACATTTAGGTCATTTTCGTCCTCCCTTGACTTATTCTAATCCAATTAGCGTTTTTCATTAATCTTGTGCATCCAATAAGTGATTTTGTGTCATTGGTTTAACAATTAGGTCATTTTCGTCCTCCTTAGGCTTATTCTAATCCAATAAGGGTTTTTAACAAACCTTGTGCATCAAATAAGTGCGTTTGTGTTATTCGTTGAACATTTAGGTCTTTTTCGTCCTCTCTAGGCTTATTCTAATCCAATTAGGGTTTTTAACAAACCTTGTGCATCGAATAAGTGCGTTTGTGTCATCGGTTTAACAAATACGTCATTTTCGTTGTCCCTAGGCTTATTCTAATCCAATAACGGTTTTTAACCAATCTTGTGCAGCCAATAAGTGCGTCTGTGTCATTGGTTTGACATTTTGGTCATTTTCGATCTCCCTAGGCATATTCTAATCCAATTAAGGTTTTTAACCAATCTTGTGCATCCAATAAATGTGTTTGTGTCATTGGTTGAACATTTAGGTCATTTAATACGTCCTTAGGCTTATTCTAATCCTATTAAGGTTTTTAACCAATCTTGTGCATCCAATAAGTGTGTTTGTGCCATTGGTTGAACATTTAGGTCATTTTCGTCCTCTCTAGGCTTATTCTAATCCAATAAGGGTTTTTAACAAACCTTGTGCATCCAATAAGTGCGTTTGTGTCATTATTTTAACATTTAGGTCATTTTCGTCCTCCCTAAGCTTATTCTTATCCATTTAGGGGTTTTAACCAATCATGTGCATCCAATAAGTGTTTTTGTGTCATTGGTTGAACATTTAGGTCATATTCTTCCGCCGTAGGCTTATTCTAATCCAATTAGGATTTTTAACCAATTTTGTGCATGCTATAAGTGCGTTTTTGTCATTGGTTGAACATTTAGGTCATTTTCGTCCTCCTGAGGCTTATTCTAATCCAATTAGGGTTTTTAATTAATCTTATGCATCCAATAAGTGATTTTGTGTCATTGGTTTTACACTTAGGTCATTTTCGTCCTCTCTAGGCTTATTCTAATCCAATTAAGGTTTTTAACCAATCTTGTGCATTCAATAAGAGCGTTTGTGTCATTGGTTTAACACTTAGGTCATTTTCTTCCTCCCTAGGCTTATTCTAATCCAATTAGGGTTTATAACCAACCTAGTGCATCCAATAAGTGCGTTTGTGTCAATGGTTGAACAATTAGGTCATTTAAGTCCTCCCTAGACTTATACTAATCCAATTAAGACTTATACTAATCCAATAACTGCGTTTGGGTCATTGGTTTAACAATTAGGTCATTTTCGTCCTCCCTAGGCTTATTCTAATCCAATAAGGGTTTTTAACCAACCTTGTGGACCCAATAAGTGCGTTTGTGTCATTGGTTGAGCATTTAGGTCATTTTCGTCCTCGTCGGCTTATTCTAATCCAATTAGGGTTTTTAACCAATCTTGTGCATCCAATAAGTGCGTTTGTGTCAATGGTTCAACATTTAGGTCATTTTCGTCCTCCCTAGGCTTATTCTAATCAAATTAAAGTTTTTCATTAATCTTGTCAATCCAATAAGTGATTTTGTGTCATTGGTTTAACAATTAGGTCATATTCGTCCTCCTTAGGCTTATTCTAATCCAATTAGGGTTTTTCATTAATCTTTTGCATCTAATAAGTGATTTTTTGTCATTGGTTTATCAATTAGGTCATTTTTTTCCTCCCTAGGCTTATTGTAATCCAATAAGGGTTTTTAAGCAACCGTGTGCATCCAATAAGTGTGTATGTGTCATTGTTTGAACATTTAGGTCCTTTTCGTCCTCCGTAGGCTTATTCTTATCCAATTAAGGTTTTTCACCAATCTTATAAATCCAATATGTGCGTTTGTGTCATTATTTTAACATTTAGCTCATTTTCGTCCTCTCTAGGCTTATTCTTATCCAATTAGGGGTTTTAACCAATCTTGTGCATCCAATAAATGTGTGTCATTGGTTGAACATTTAGGTCATATTCTTCCTCCCTATGCTTATTCTAATCCAATTAGGATTTTTAACCAATCTTGTGCATGCTATAAGCGCGTTTTTGTCATTGGTTTAACAATTAGGTCATTTTCGTCCACCCTAGGGTTATTGTAATCCAATTAGTGTTTTTAACCAATCTTGTGCATCCAATAAGTGCGTTTGTGTCATCGGTTTAACAATTAGGTCATTTTCGTCCTCCCTAGGCTTATTTTAATTCAATAAGGGTTTTTAACCAATTTTGTGCTGCCAATAAGTGTGTTTGTGTCATTGGTTTAACATTTAGGTCATTTTTGACCTCCCTAGGCTTATTCTAATCCGATTAAGGTTTTTAACCAATCTTGTGCCTCCAATAAATGTGTTTGTGTCATTCGTTGAACATTTTGGTCATTTTCGTCCTCTGTATGGTTATTCTAATCCAATTAGGGTTTTTAATTAATCTGGTGCAAACAATAAGTGCCTTTGTGTCATTGGTTTATCAATTAGGTCTTTTTCGTCCTCCCTAGGCTTATTCTAATCGAATAAGGGTTTTTAACCAACCTTGTGCATCCAATAAGTGCGTTTGAGTCATTGGTTGAACATTTAGGTCTTTTTCGTCCTCCCTAGGCTTATTCTAATCCAATTAGGGTTTTTAACCAATCCAGTGCATCCAATAAGTGCGTTTGTGTCATTGGTTCAACATTTAGGTCATTTTCGTCCTCCTTAGCATTATTCTAATCCAATTAGGGTTTTTCATTAATCTTGTGCATCCAATAAGTGATTTTGTGTCATTGGTTTAACAATTAGGTTATTTTCGTCCTCCCTAGGCTTATACTAATCCAATTAGGTTTTTTAACCAACTTTGTGCATCCAATAATTGTGTTTGTGTCATTGGTTGAGCATTTAGGTCATTTTCGTCCTCCCTAGGCTTATTCTAATCTAATTAGGGCTTTCAACCAATCTTATGCATTCAATAAGTGCGTTTGTGTCATTGGTTTAACACTTAGGTCATTTTCCTCCTCCCTAGGCTTATTCTAATCAAATTCGGGTTTCTAACCAACCTTGGGCATCCAATAAGTGCGTTTGTGTCATTGGTTTAACACTTAAGTCATTTTCGTCCTCCCAAGGATTATTCTAATCCAATTTGGGTTTTTAATTAAACTTTTGCATCCAATAAGTACGTTTGTGTCATCGGTTTAACAATTAGGTCATTTTCGTTCTCCCAAGGCTCATTCTAATCCAATAAGGGTTTTTAACCAATCTTGTGGAGCCAATAAGTGCGTTTGTGTCATTGGTTGAACATTTAGGTCATTTTCGACCTCCCTTGGCATATTCTAATCCAATTAAGATTTTTAACCAATGTTGTGCATCCAATAAGTGCGTTTGTGTCATTGCTTGAACATTTAGGTCATTTTCGTCCTCTCTAGCCTTATTCTAATCCAATTATGATTTTTAATTAATCTTGTGCATCCAATAAGTGTATTTGTGTCATTGGTTTAGCAATTAGGTCTTTTTCGTCCTCCCTAGGCTTATTCTAATCCAATAAGGGTTTTCTATTAATCTTGTGCATCCAATAAGTGATTTTGTGTCATTGGTTTTACAATTAGGTCATTTTCGTCCTCCCTAGGCTTATTTTAATCCAATTAGGGTTTTTATCAAACCCTGTGTATCCAATAAGTGCGTTTGTGTCATTGGTTGAACATTTATGTCTTTTTCGTCCTCCCTAGGCTTATTCTAATCTAATTAGGGTTTTTAACCAATCTTGTCGATCCAATAAGTGCGTTCATGTCATTGGTTCAACATTTAAGTCATTTTCGTCCTCCTTTGGCTTATTCTAATCCAATTAGCGTTTTTCATTTATCTTGTGCATCCAACAAGTGATTTTGTGTCATTGGTTTATCAATTAGGTCATTTTCGTCCTCCTTAGGCTTATTCTACTCCAATTAGAGTTTTTAACCAACCTTGTGCATCCAATAAGTGCGTTTGTGTCATTGGTTGACAATTTAGGTTATTTTCATCCTCCCTAGGCTTACTCTAATCCAATTAGGATTTTTAACCAATTTTGTGCATTCAATAAGTGCGTTTGTGTCTTTGGTTTAACACTTAGGTCATTTTCGTCCTCCCTAGGCTTATTCTAATCCAATTCGGGTTTAAAACCAATTTTGGGCATCCAATAGGTCATTTTAATTAGGTCATTTTAACCAACCTTTTGCATTCATTAAGTGCGTTTGTGTCATTGGTTGAGGATTTAGATCATTTTCATCCTCCCTAGGCTTATTCTAATCCAATTAGGGTTCTTAACCAATCTTGTGCATCCAATAAGTGCGTTTGTGTCATCGGTTTTACAATTAGGTCATTTTTCGTCCTCTCTAGGCTTATTCTAATCCAATAAGGGTTTTTAACCAATCATGTGCATCCAATAAGTGCGTTTGTGTAATTGGTTGAACATTTAGGTCATTTTCGACCTCCCTAGGCATATTCTAATCCATTTAAGGTTTTTGATCAATATTGTGCATCCAATAAGTGTGTTTGTGTCATTGGTTGAACATTTAGGTCATTTTTGACCTCCCTAGGTTTATTCTTATCCAATTAAGGTTTTTAACCAATCTTGTGCCTCCAATAAGTGTGTTTGTGTCATTCGTTGAACATTTTGGTCATTTTCGTCCTCTCTAGGCTTATTCTAATCCAATTAGGGTTTTTCATTAATCTTGTGCAACCAATAAGTGATTTTGTGTTATTGGTTTAACAATTAGGTCATTTTCGTCCTCCCTTGGCTTATTCTAATCCAATTAGGGTTTTCAACCAATCTTATGCATTCAATAAGTTCGTTTGTGTCATTGGTTTAACACTTAGGGCATTTTCGTCCACCCTAGGCTTATTCTAATCCAATTAGGGTTTTTAATTAATCTTTTGCATCCAATAAGTGCGTTTGTGTCATCGGTTTAACAATTAGGTCTTTTTCATCCTCCCTAGGCTTATTCTAATCCAATAAGGGTTTTTTATTAATCTTGTGCATCCAATAAATGCGTTTGTGTCATTAGTTGAACATTTAAGTCATTTTCGTCCTCACTAAGCTTATTCTAATCCAATTAGGATTTTGAACCAATCTTGTGCATCCTATAAGTTCGTTTTTGTCATCGGTTTAACAATTAGGTCATTTTCGTCCTCCCTAGGTTTATTCTAATCCAATTAGGGTTTTTAACGAATCTTATGCATCCAATAAGTGCTTTTGTGTCATTGGTTCAACATTTAGGTCATTTTCGTCCTCCTTAGGCTTATTCTAATCCAATAAGGGTTTTTAACCAATCTTGTGTAGCCAATAAGTGCATTTGTGTAATTGGTTGAACATTTAGGTCATTGTCGACCTCCTTAGGCATATTCTAATCCATTTAAGGTTTTTGATCAATCTAGTGCATCCAATAAGTGTGTTTGTGTCATTCGTTGAACATTTTGGTCATTTTCGTCCTCTCTAGGCTTATTCTAATCCATTTAGGGTTTTTCATTAATCTTGTGCATCCACTAAGTGATTTTGTGTTGTTGGTTTAACAATTAGGTCATTTTCGTCCTCCCTAGGCTTAATCTAATCTAATAAAGGTTTTTCATTAATCTTGTTCATCCAATAAGTGCGTTTGTGTGATTGGTTCAACATTTAAGTCAATTTCGTCCACCCTTGGCTTTTTCTAATCCAATTAGAATTTTTCATTTATCTTGTGCATCCAATAAATGATTCTGTGTCATTGGTTTATCAATTAGGTCATTTTCGTCCTCCTTAGGCTTATTCTAATCCAATTCGGGTTTGAAACCAATTATGGGTATCCAATAAGTGCGTTTGTGTCATTGGTTGAACATTGAGGTCATTTTTGTCCTCCCAAGGCTTATTCTAATCCAATTAGGGTTTTTAATTAATCTTTTGCATCGATTAAGTGCGTTTGTGTCATTGGTTTAACAATGAGGTCATTTTCATCCTACCTAGGCATATTTAAATCCAATAAGGGTTTTTAACCAACCTTTTGCATCCATTAAGTGCGTTTGTGTCATTGGTTGAGGATTTAGATCATTTTCGTCCTACCTAGGTTTATTCTAATCCAATTAGGGTTCTTAACCAATCTTTGGCATCCATTAAGTGCGTTTCTGTCATCGGTTTAACAATTAGGTCTTTTTCGTCCTCCTTAGGCTTATTCTAATCCAATAAGGGTTTTTAACCAACCTTGTGCATCCAATAAGTGCGTTTGTGTCATTGGGTGAACATTTAGGTCTTTTTCGTCCTCCCTAGGCTTATTCTAATCCAATTAGAGTTTTTAACCAATCCTGTGCATCCAATAAGTGCTTTTGTGTCATTGGTTCAACATTTAGATCATTTTCGTCCTCCCTAGGCTTATTCTAATCCAATTAGGGTTTTTCATTAATCTGGTGCATCTAATAAGTTATTTTGTGTCATTGGTTTAACAATTAGGTCATTTTCGTCCTCCCTAGGCTTATTCTAATCCAATTAGGGTTTTTAACCAACCTTGTGCATCCAATAATTGCGTTTGTGTCATTGGTTGAGCATTTAGGTCATTTTCGTCCTCCCTAGGCTTATTCTAATCCAATTAGGGCTTTCCACCAATCTTATGCATTCAATAAGTGCATTTGTGTCATTGGTTTAACACTTAGGTCATTTTTGTCCTCCCAAGGCTTATTCTAATCCAATTCGGGTTTCTAACCAACCTTGGGCATCCATTAAGTGCGTTTGTGTCATTGGTTGAACATTTAGGTCATTTTCGTCCTCCCAATGCTTATTCTAATCCAAATAGGGTTTTTAATTAATCTTTTGCATCCAATAAGTGCGTTTGTGTCATCGGTTTAACAATTAGGTCTTTTTCGTCCTCTCTAGGCTTATTCTAATCCAATAAGGGTTTTTCATTAATCTTGTGTATCAAATAAGTGATTTTGTGTCATTGGTTTATCAATTTGGTCATTTTCGTCGTCCTTAGGCTTATTCTATTCCAATTAGGCTTTTTAACCAACCTTGTGCATGCAATAAGTGCGTTTGTGTCATTGGTTGAGCATTTAGGTCATTTTCGTCCTCCCTAGGCTTATTCTAATCCAATTAGGGTTTTTAACCAATTTTGTGCATCCAATAAGTGCGTTTTGTCATTGGTTGACAATTTAGGTCATTTTCGTCCTCCCTAGGCTTATTCTAATCGAATTAGGGTTTTTAAACCAATTTTGGGCATCCAATAAGTGCGTTTGTGTCATTGGTTGAACATTGAGGTCATTTTTGTCCTCCCTAGGATTATTCCAATCCAATTAGGGTCTTTAATTAATCTATTGCATCGAATAAGTGCGTTTGTGTCATTGAATTAACAATTAGGTCATTCTCATCCTACCTAGGCATATTCAAATCCAATAAGGGTTTTTAACCAACTATTTGCATCCATTAAGTGCGTTTGTATCATTGGTTGAGGATTTAGGTCATTTTCGTCCTCCCTAGGCTTATTCGAATCCAATAAGGGTTTTTAACCAATCTTGTGCATCCAATAAGTGCGTTTGTGTCATTGGTTGAACATTTAGGTCATATTCTTCCTCCCTAGGCTTATTCTAATCCATTTAGGATTTTTAACCAATCTTTTGCATCGTATAAGTGTGCTTTTGTCATGGGTTTAACAATTAGGTAAATTTCGTCCTCCATAGGTTTATTCTCATCCAATTAGGGTTTTTAACCAATATTGTGCATCCAATAAGTGCGTTTGTGTCATCGGTGTAACAATTAGGTCATTTTATTCCTCCATAGGCTTATTCTAATCCAATAAGGGTTTTTAACCAATCTTGTGCAGCCAATAAGTGCGTTTGTGTAATTGGTTGAACATTTAGGTCATTTTCAACCTCACTAGGCTTATTCTAATCCAATTCAGGTTTCTAACCAACCTTGGGCATCCAATAAGTGCGTTTGTGTCATTGGTTGAACATTTAGGTCATTTTCGTCCTCCCGAGGCTTATTCTAATCTAATTAGGGTTTTTAACTAATCTTTTGCATCCCATAAGTGCGTTTGTGTCATCGGTTTAACCATTAGGTCATTTTAGTCCTCCAATAAGCGCGATTGTGTCATTGGTTTAACAATTAGGTCTTTTTCATCCTTCCTAGGCTTATTCTAATCGAATAAGGGTTTTTCGTTAATCTTGTGCATCCAATAAGTGATTTTCTGTCATTGGTTTTACAATTAGGTAATTTTCGTCCTCCCTAGGCTTATTCTAATCCAATTAGGGTTTTTAACCAACCTTGTGCATACAATAAGTGCGTTTGTGTCATTGGTTGAGCATTTAGGTCATTTTCGTCCTCCATAGGCTTATTCTATTCCAATTAAGGTTTTTAACCAATCTTGTGCATTCAAAAAGTGCGTTTGTGTCATTGGTGTAACATTTAGGTCATTTTCGTCCTCCCCATGCTTATTCTAGTCCAATAAGGTTTTTTAACCAACCTTGTGTATCCAATATGTGCATTTGTGTCATTGGTTGAACATTTAGGTCTTTTTCGTCCTCCCTAGGCTTATTCTAATCCAATTAGCGTTTTTCATTAATCTTGTGCATCCAATAAGTGATTTTGTGTCATTGGTTTAACAATTAGGTCATTTTTCGTTCTCCTTAGGTTTATTCTAATCCAATTAGGGTTTTTAACTAACCTTGTGCATCCAATAAGTGCGTTTGTGTCATTGGTTGAGCATTTAGGACATTTTCGTCCACCTTAGGCTTATTCTAATCCAATTAGAGTTTTTAACCAATTTTGTGCATTCAATAAGTGTGTTTGTGTCATTGGTTTAACACTTAGGTCATTTTCGTCTTCCCTAGGCTTATTCTAATCCAATAAGGGTTTTTAACCAATTTTGGGCATCCAATAAGTGCGTTTGTGTCATAGGTTCAACATTTAGGTCATTTTTGTTCTCCCTAGGCTTATTCTAATCCAATTAGGGTTTTTAATTATTCTTTGCATTTAATAAGTGCATTTGTGTCATTGGTTTAACAATTAGGTCATTTTCATCCTCCCTAGGCTTATTATAATCCAATAAGGGTTTTTAACCAACCTTGGGCATCAAATAAGTGCGTTTGTGTCATTGGTTGAGCATTTTGATCATTTTCGTCCTCCCTAGGCTTATTCTAATACAATTAGGGTTTTAAACCAATCTTGTGCGTCCAGTAAGTGCATTTGTGTCATTGGTTCAACATTTAGGTCATTTTTGTCCTCGTTAAGCTTATTGTAATCGAATTAGGGTTTTTCATTAATCTTGTGCATCCAATAAGTGATTTTGTGTCATTGGTTTAACAATTAGGTAATTTTCGTCCTCCCTAGGCTTATTCTAATCCAATTAGGGTTTTTAACCAACCTTGTGCATACAATAAGTGCGTTTGTGTCATTGGTTGAGCATTTAGGTCATTTTCGTCCTCCATAGGCTTATTCTATTCCAATTAAGGTTTTTAACCAATCTTGTGCATTCAAAAAGTGCGTTTGTGTCATTGGTGTAACATTTAGGTCATTGTCGTCCTCCCTAGGCTTATTCTAGTCCAATAAGGTTTTTTAACCAACCTTGTGTATCCAATATGTGCATTTGTGTCATTGGTTGAACATTTAGGTCTTTTTCGTCCTCCCTAGGCTTATTCTAATCCAATTAGCGTTTTTCATTAATCTTGTGCATCCAATAAGTGATTTTGTGTCATTGGTTTAACAATTAGGTCATTTTTCGTTCTCCTTAGGTTTATTCTAATCCAATTAGCGTTTTTAACTAACCTTGTGCATCCAATAAGTGCGTTTATGTCATTGGTTGAGCATTTAGGACATTTTTGTCCACCTTAGGCTTATTCTAATCCAATTAGAGTTTTTAACCAATTTTGTGCATTCAATAAGTGTGTTTGTGTCATTGGTTTAACACTTAGGTCATTTTCGTCTTCCCTAGGCTTATTCTAATCCAATAAGGGTTTTTAACCAATTTTGGGCATCCAATAAGTGCGTTTGTGTCATAGGTTCAACATTTAGGTCATTTTTGTTCTCCCTAGGCTTATTCTAATCCAATTAGGGTTTTTAATTATTCTTTGCATTTAATAAGTGCATTTGTGTCATTGGTTTAACAATTAGGTCATTTTCATCCTCCCTAGGCTTATTATAATCCAATAAGGGTTTTTAACCAACCTTGGGCATCAAATAAGTGCGTTTGTGTCATTGGTTGAGCATTTTGATCATTTTCGTCCTCCCTAGGCTTATTCTAATACAATTAGGGTTTTAAACCAATCTTGTGCATCCAGTAAGTGCATTTGTGTCATTGGTTCAACATTTAGGTCATTTTTGTCCTCGTTAAGCTTATCGTAATCGAATTAGGGTTTTTCATTAATCTTGTGCATCCAATAAGTGATTTTGTGTCATTGGTTTAACAATTAGGTCGTTTTTTGCCTCCCTAGGCTTATTCTAATCCAATAAGGGTTTTTAACCAATCTTGTGCAGCCAATAAGTGCGTTTTTGTCATTGGCTGAACATTTAGGTCTTTTTCGACCTTCGTAGGCATATTCCAATCCAATTAAGATTTTTAACCAATCTTGTGCATCCAATAAGTGTGTTTGTGTCATTGGTTGAACAATTATGTCATTTTCGTCCTCCCTATGCTTATTCTAATCCAATTAGGGTTTTTAACCAATCTTGTGCATCCAATAAGTGATTTCGTGTCATTGGTTTAACAATTAGGTCATTTTCGTCCTCCCTATGCTTATTCTTATCCAATTAGGGTTTTTAACCAATCTTGTGCATCCAATAAGTGCATTCGTGTAATTGTTTGAACATGTAGGTCATTTTCATCCTCCCTAGGCTTATTCTAATCCAGTTAGGATTTGTAACCAATCTTGTGCATCCAATAAGTGCGTTTGTGTGATTGGTTTAACAATTAGGTCATTTTCGTCCTCCCTAGGCTTATTCTAATCCAATTAAGGTTTTTAACCAATCTTGTGCAAACAATAAGTGCGTTTGTGTCATTGGTTCAACATTTAAGTCATTTTCGTCCTCCCGTGGCTTATTCTAATCCAATTAGCGTTTTTCATTAATAGTGTGCATCCAATAAGTGACTTTGTGTCATTGGTTTAACAATTACGTCATTTTCGTCCTCCTTAGGCTTATTCTAATCCAATTAGGGTTTTTAACCAACATAGGGCATCCAATGAGTGTGTTTGTGTCATGGAATTAACAATTAGGTCATTTTGGGCCTCCCAAGGCTTATTCTAATTCAATAAGGGTTTTTAACCAATCTTGTGCAGCCAATAAGTGCGTTTTTGTCATTGGCTAAACATTTAGGTCATTTTCGACCTCCCTAGGCATATTCCAATCCAATTAAGATTTTTAACCAATCTAGTGCATCCAATAAGTGTGTTTGTGTCATTGGTTGAACATTTAGGTCATTTTCGTCCTCCCTAGGCTTATTCTAATCCAATTAGGGTTTTTAACCAATATTGTGCATCCAATAAGTGATTTCGTGTCATTGGTTTAACAATTAGGTCATTTTCGTCCTCCCTAGGCTTATTCTAATTCAATAAGGGTTTTTAACCAACCTTGTGCATCCAATAAGTGCGTTTGTGTCATTGGTTCAACATTTAAGTCATTTTCGTCCTCCCTTGGCTTATTCTAATCCAATTAGCGTTTTTCATTAATCTTGTGCATCCAATAAGTGATTTTGTGTCATTGGTTTAACAATTAGGTCATTTTCGTCCTCCTTAGGCATATTCAAATCCAATAAGGGTTTTTAACCAACTATTTGCATCCATTAAGTGCGTTTGTATCATTGGTTGAGGATTTAGGTCATTTTCGTCCTCCCTAGGCTTATTATAATCCAATAAGGGTTTTTAACCAATCTTGTGCATCCAATAAGTGCGTTTGTGTCATTGGTTGAACATTTAGGTCATATCCTTCCTCCCTAGGCTTATTCTAATCCAATTAGGATTTTTAACCAATCTTTTGCATCCTATAAATGTGCTTTTATCATGGGTTTAACAATTAGGTAAATTTCGTCCTCCCTAGGCTTATTCTAATCCAATTAAGGTTTTAAACCAATCTTGTGCATCCAGTAAGTGCATTTGTGTCATTGGTTCAACATTTAGGTCATTTTCGTCCTCGTTAAGCTTATTGTAATCGAATTAGGGTTTTTCATTAATCTTGTGCATCCAATAAGTGATTTTGTGTCATTGGTTTAACAATTATGTCGGTTTTTGCCTCCTTAGGCTTATTCTAATCCAATAAGGGTTTTTAACCAATCTTGTGCAGCCAATAAGTGCGTTTTTGTCATTGGCTGAACATTTAGGTCATTTTTGACCTCCCTAGGCATATTCCAACCAATTAAGATTTTTAACCAATCTTGTGCATCCAATAAGTGTGTTTGTGTCATTGGTTGAACATTTAGGTCATTTTCGTCCTCCCTAGGCTTATTCTAATCCAATTAGGGTTTTTAACCAATCTTGTGCATCCAATAAGTGATTTCGTGTCATTGGTTTAACAATTAGGTATTTTCGTTTTCCTTATGCTTATTCTTATCCAATTAGGGTTTTTAACCAATCTTGTGCATCCAATAAGTGCGTTCGTGTAATTGTTTGAACATGTAGGTCATTTTCATCCTCCCTAGGCTTATTCTAATCCAGTTAGGATTTTTAACCAATCTTGTGCATCCAATAAGTGCGTTTGTGTCATTGGTTTAACAATTAGGTCATTTTCGTCCTCCCTAGGCTTATTCTAATCCAATTAAGGTTTATAACCAATCTTGTGCAACCAATAAGTGCATTTGTGTCAATGGTTCAACATATTATGTCATTTTCGTCCTCCCTTGGCTTATTCTAATCCAATTAGCGTTTTTCATTAATCTTGTGCATCCAATAAGTGACTTTGTGTCATTGGTTTAACAATTACGTCATTTTCGTCCTCCTTAGGCTTATTCTAATCCAATTAGGGTTTTTAACCAACATAGGGCATCCAATGAGTGTGTTTGTGTCATCGAATTAACAATTAGGTCATTTTCGTCCTCCCTTGGCTTATTCTAATCCAATTAGCGTTTTTCATTAATCTTGTGCATCCAATAAGTGATTTTGTGTCATTGGTTTAACAATTAGGTCATTTTCGTCCTCCTTAGGCTTATTCTAATCCAATTAGGGTTTTTAACCAATCTTGTGCATCCAATAAGTGATTTCGTGTCATTGGTTTAACAATTAGGTCATTTTCGTCCTCCCTAGGCTTATTCTAATCCAATAAGGGTTTTTAACCAAACTTGTGCATCCAATAAGTGTGTTTGTGTCATTGGTTGAACATTTAGGTCCTTTTCGTCCTCCCTAGGCTTATTCTAATCCAATTAGGGTTTTTAACCAATCTTGTAAATCCAATATGTGCGTTTGTGTCATTGTATGAACATTTAGGTCATTTTCGTCCTCCCTAGGCTTATTCTAATCCAATTAGGATTTTTAACCAATCTTGTGCATCCAATAAGTGCGTTTGTGTCATTGGTTTAACAATTAGGTCATTTTTGTCCTCCTTAGGCTTATTCTAATCCAATTAGGGTTTTTAACCAATCTTGTGTAACCAATAAGTGCGTTTGTGTCATTGGTTCAACATTTAAGTCATTTTCGTCCTCCCTCGGCTTATTCTAATCCAATTAGCGTTTTTCATTAATCTTGTGCATCCAATAAGTGATTTTGTTTCATTGGTTTAACAATTAGGTCATTTTCGTCCACCTTAGGCATATTCTTATCCAATTAGGGTTTTTAACCAACATTTTGCATCCAATAAGTGCGTTTGTGTCATTGGTTTAGCATTTAGGTCATTTTCGTCCTCCTTAGGCTTATTCTAATCCAATTAGGGTTTTTAACCAATTTTGTGCATTCAATAAGTGCGTTTGTGTCATTGGTTTAACACATAGGTCATTTTCGTCCTCCCTAGGCTTATTCTAATCCAATTCGGGTTTATAACCAATTTTGGGACTCCAATAAGTGCGTTTGTGTATTTGGTTGAATATTGAGGTCATTTTTATCCTCCCTAGGCTTATTCTAATCAAATTAGGGTTTTTAATTAATCATTGGCATCCAATAAGTGCGTTTGTGTCATTGGTTTAACAATTAGGTCATTTTCATCCTACCTAGGCATATTCAAATCCAATAAGGGTTTTTAACCAACCTTGTGCATCCATTAAGTGAGTTTATGTCATTGGTTGAGGATTTAGGTCATTTTGGTCCTCCCTAGGCTTATTCTATTACAATTAGGGTTTTTAACCAATCTTGTGCATCCAATATGTGCGTTTGTGTCATTGTTTGAACATTTAGGTCATTTTCATCCTCCCTAGGCTTATTCTATACCAATTATGATTTTTAACCAATCTTGGGCATTCAATAAGAGCGTTTGTGTCATTGGTTTAACAATTAGGTCATTTTCGTCCTCCCTAGGCTTATTCTAATCCAATAAGGTTTTTAACCAATCTTGTGTAACCAATAAGTGCGTTTGTGTCATTCGTTCAACATTTAAATCATTTTCGTCCTCCCTTGGCTTAGTCTAATCCAATTAGCGTTTTTCATTAATCTTGTGCATCCAATAAGTGATTTTGTGTCATTGGTTTAACAATTAGGTCATTTTCGTCCTCCTTAGGCTTATTCTAATCCAATTAGGGTTTTTAACCAACATTGTGCATCCAATAAGTGGGTTTGTGTCATTGGTTGAACATTTAGGTCATTTTCGTCCTCCCTAGGCTTATTCTAATCCAATTAGGGTTTTTAACCAATCTTGTGCATCCAATAAGTGATTTCGTGTCATTGGTTTAACAATTAGGTCATTTTCGTCCTCCCTAGGATTATTCTAATCCAATAAGGGTTTTTAACCAACCTTGTGCATCCAATAAGTGTGTTTGTGTCATTGGTTGAACATTTAGGTCCTTTTCGTCCTCCCTAGGCTTATTCTAATCCAATTAGGGTTTTTAACCAATCTTGTAAATCCAATATATGCGTTTGTGTCATTGTTTGAACATTTATGTCATTTTCGTCCTCCCTAGAACTATTCTAATCCAATTAGGGTTTTTAACCAATCTTGTAAATCCAATATGTGCGTTTGTGTCATTGGTTTAACATTTAGGTTATTTTCGTCCTCCCTATGCTTATTCTTATCCAATTAGGATTTTTAACCAATCTTGTGCATCAAATAAGTGCGTTTGTGTCATTGTTTGAACATTTAGGTCATTTTCATCCTCCCTAGGCTTATTCTAATCCAATTAGGATTTTTAACCAATCTTGTGCATCCAATAAGTGCGTTTGTGTCATTGGTTTAACAATTAGGTCATTTTTGTCCTCCCTAGGCTTATTCTAATCCAATTAGGGTTTTTAACCAATCTTGTGCAACCAATAAGTGTGTTTGTGTCATTGGTTCAACATTTAAGTCATTTTCGTCCTCCCTTGGCTAATTCTAATCCAATTAGCGTTTTTCAATAATCTTGTGCATCCAATAAGTGATTTTGTGTCATTGGTTTAACAATTCGGTAATTTTCGTCCTCCTTAGGCTTATTCTAATCCAATTAGGGTTTTTAACCAACATTGTGCATCCAATAAGTGCGTTTGTGTCATTGGTTAGGCATTTAGGTCATTTTAAGCTGATTCTAATCCAATTAGGGTTTTTTAAACAATTTTGTGCATTCAATAAGTGCGTTTGTGTCATTGGTTTAACACTTAGGTCATTTTGGTCCTCCCTAGGCTTATTCTAATCCAATTCGGGTTTATAACCAATTTTGGGCATCCAATAAGTGCGTTTGTGTCATTGGTTGAACATTGAGGTCATTTTTGTCCTCCATAGGCTTATTCTAATCAAATTAGGGTTTTTAATTAATCGTTTGCATCCAATAAGTGCGTTTGTGTCATTGGTTTAACAATTAGGTCATTTTCCTCCTACGAAAGCATATTCAAATCCAATAAGGGTTTTTAACCAACCTTGTGCATCCATTAATTGAGTTTGTGTCATTGGTTGAGGATTTAGGTCATTTTCGTCCTCCCTAGGCTTATTCTAATCCAATTAGGGTTTTTAGCCAATCTTGTGCATCCAATAAGTGCGTTTGTCTCATACGTTCAACATTTATGTCATTTTCGTCCTCTCTAGGCTTATTCTAATCCAATTAGTGTTTTTAGCCAATCTTGTGCATCCAATAAGTGCATTTGTGTCATACGTTCAACATTTAGGTCATTTTCGTCCTCCCTAGGCTTATTCTAATCCAATTAGGGTTTTTAATTGTTCTTTTGTATTCAATAAGTGCATTTGTGTCATTGGTATAACAATTAGGTCATTTTCGTCCTCCCTAGGCTTATTCTAATCCAATAAGTGCGTTTGTGTCATAGGTTCAACATTTAGGTCATTTTCGTCCTCCTTAGGCTTACTGTAATCGAATTAGGGTTTTTCATTAATCTTGTCCATCCAATAAGTGATTTTGTGTCATTGGTTTAACAATTAGGTCATTTTCATCCTCCCTAGGGTTATTCTAATCCAATAAGGGTTTTTAACCAACCTTGTGCATCCAATAAGTGCGTTTGTGTCATAGATTCAACATTTAGGTCATTTTCGTCCTGCTTAGGCTTATTCTAATCCAATTACGGTTTTTAACCAATCTTGGGCATCCAATAAGTTCGTTTGTGTCATAGGTTCAACATTTAGGTCATTTTCGTCCTCCCAAGGCTTATTCTAATCCAATTAGTGTTTTTAATTATTCTTTTGTATTCAATAAGTGCATTTGTGTCATTGGTTTAACAATTAGGTCATTTTCGTCCTCCCTAGGCTTATTCAAATCCAATAAGGGTTTTTAACCAACCATGGGCATCAAATAAGTGCTTTTGTGTCATTGGTTGAGCATTTAGATCATTTTCGTCCTCCCTAGGCTTATTATAATCCAATTAGGGTTTTAAACCAATCTTGTGCATCCAGTAAGTGCGTTTGTGTCATTGGTCCAACATTTAGGTCATTTTCGTCTTCCTTAGGCTTATTGTAATCAAATTAGGGTTTTTCATTAATCTTGTGCATCCAATAAGTGATTTTGTGTAATTGGTTTAACAATTAGGTCATTTTCATCCTCCCTAGGCTTATTCTAATCCAATAAGGGTTTTTAACCAACCTTGTGCATCCAATAAGTGCGTTTGTGTCATAGATTCAACATTTAGGTCATTTTCGTCCTCCCTAGGCTTATTCTAATCCAATTAGGGATTTTAATTTTTCTTTTGCATTCAATAAGTGTGTTTGTGTCATTGGTTAAACATTTCCGTCATTTTCCTCCTTCCTAGGCATATTCTAATCCAATTAGGGTTTTTAACTAATCTTGTAAATCCAATATGTGCATTTGTGTCATTAGTTTAACATTTAGGTCATTTTCGTCCTCCCTATGCTTATTTTTATCCAATTAGGGTTTTTAACCAATCTTGTGCATCCAATAAGTGCGTTTGTGTCATTGGTTTAACAATTAGGTCATTTTCGTCCTCCCTAGGCTTATTCTAATCCAATTAGGGTTTTTAACCAATCTTGTGCAACCAATAAGTGCGGTTGTGTCATTGGTTCAATCTTTAAGTCATTTTCGTCCTTCCTCTGCTTATTCTAATCCAATTAGCGTTTTTCTTTAATATTGTGCATCCAATAAGTGATTTTGTGTCATTGGTTTAACAATTAGGTCATTTTCGTCCTCCCTAGGCTTATTCTATTCCAATAAGGGTTTTTAACCAACCTTGGGCATCAAATAAGTGCGTTTGTGTTATTGGTTGAGCATTTAGATCATTTTCGTTCTCCCTAGGCTTATTATAATCCAATTAGGGTTTTAAACCAATCTTGTGCATCCAGTAAGTGCGTTTGTGTCATTGGTCCAACATTTAGGTCATTTTCGTCCTCCTAAGGCTTATTGTAATCGAATTAGGGTTTTTCATTAATCTTGTGCATCCAATAAGTGATTTTGTGACATTGGTTTAACAATTAGGTCATTTTCATCCTCCCTAGGCTTATTCTAATCCAATAAGGGTTTTTAACCAACCTTGTGCATCCAATAACTGCGTTTGTGTCATAGATTCAACATTTAGGTCATTTTCGTCCTCCCTAGGCTTATTCTAATCCAATTAGGGTTTTTAACCAATGTTGTGCATCCAATAACTGCGTTTGTGTCATAGGTTCAACATTTAGGTCATTTTCGTCCTCCCTAGGCTTATTCTAATCCAATTAGGGTTTTTAATTATTCTTTTGCATTCAATAAGTCATTTTTTGTCATTGGTTTAACAATTAGCTCATTTTCGTCCTCCCTAGGCTTATTCTAATCCAATAAGGGTTTTTAACCAACCTTGTGCATCCAATAAGTGCGTTTGTGTCATAGATTCAACATTTAGGTCATTTTCGTCCTCCCTAGGCTTATTATAATCCAATTAGGGTTTTCAACCAATCTTATGCATCCAGTAAGTGCGTTTGTGTCATTGGTCCAACATTTAGGTCATTTTCGTCCTCCTTAGGCTTATTGTAATCGAATTATGGTTTTTCATTAATCTTGTGCATCCAATAAGTGATTTTGTGTCATTGGTTTAACAATTAGGTCATTTTCATCCTCCCTAGGCTTATTCTAATCCAATAAGGGTTTTTAACCAATCTGTAGGTGCAGAAGGGTCGGTAGGAGCACCAGATGTCTGACCGATATCACTCTGATGGATGTATTTTTGCAGCGGTTCACTCCAAACGATTTTCATGCTAGGAAGAACACCCAAATCTAGCAGATTATCCTTAGTGACGGTATACACAACCTCCTCAGAAAAATCTACCCCAAAATGTTCAAGTATGCGAGAAACTTCCTTAGCATAGGGCAATCCAACAGCTTCACGGGATACAAACATGACTGACTTTACAAAATATGCCCAGTTAAGAGGAAGACCGTCATTCATGAAGTATAGAATCTGAAGTTCAAACTCAGAAAGTTGAGAATAGTTACCGGCCTTAGGAACCAAAATGTAACTCAAGAAGTAATGAAGCAGACGAAAGTCGACAGTTAAGTTTCCAACACTAAATCGTTGCCTTGCAAAGGTGGAGCTAGCCTGAAGTTGCTTGCGTTCTATGGTTTGTTTGTCAAAGCGACACAGAGCCGCATAAGCATCATGTTTCGAGATATTATGCCATTTGCATAAATTAGTCGAACTGAGTTTCTGGCCGAAATCAGGTATTTTCAAAATGGCACCAATAGTATGAGAATCAAGTTCAATAGTGATTCCTTTGACACGTGAAATTAACATTTTGCCATCCCGACGAAGATTACAATAAAAGACTCGAACCAAATCAGGATATATCGGACCTTTGTAAGCAATAAAGTCCTCAACATGTTGAGCCCTAAGAAAATCAGGAAATTGAAAAGCAGAGAATGAATCTAAAGTACCGAATTTGGGAATGATGAGCCTTTTGTCGGAGTAAAGTGTACGAAACCGAGTAATTTCTTCGGGAGAATGCAGAAGACGAGACAAATCCGTGACGCTGGTGCTCTTTGAGCGTCGCTTGGAAGGACCCAAGCTTGCATGCTTGGTGCGAGGTCCACGTTTGCGTGCGTTTTCAACAGTGTTGGAGATGCTTGACATGGTTGTTGGGGTTTTAGAGATCGGGATGCGAAACTGAGTTGGGAAAGTGAAGGAAATGTGAATTCACGAATCTGAATTTGGGGGTTAGGGTTTAGGAATTCGTGAATCTGAGGAAATGGAATAGGGATTTCGCAAAGAAATGAGGGAAATCAAGGTTTGGGAAGACAAGCTTGAATGAACGAAGCCGTTCTGTGGAGATGTATGCGCAGAGAGGAAGGACGAGCTCGAGGGTAGGGATGAAGTGGTATTCGAATACTGACTGCACAGCTTTATATATGACAGAAAACTGAGAATCTGTATTCGAATACAGGAAGATGGTAATCGAATACAGTTTTCCAGAATCATCTGTATTCGAATACAGTTTGATTGTATTCGGCTACGACTTCCAGAATTTTGAAACAGACATGATGTTATCAAGCAGAACATAACACAAACTTCATATAATCACAGAAATAACATGTAAACATAGTCAACTAAATTCTAATATGTGAAGACAAGGATTAACATATTGATAACATTTTAATTCAAATAGTCAACTAAATTCAAATAACATGTAAACATGTGAAGACAAGAAGTAAGCCATACCTTTGTTATGATGATAACATTTTACCTTATGTTTAAAGATCACTTTCACTTAAGATGCCGAGTTCGCGTCGTATTTTGAAAAAGGAGTCTTTAGGAAGTGGTTTAGTGAAGATGTCGATAAATTGGATTTCACTTGTTGCTGCATTTTGAATGATGCATTCTTCTTTGTTGAAGACTATCTTGTGTCCTTTGTCACATAACTGGCTGATGCTTATCAGATTATGCTTTAGGCCTTCAACATAAAGAACATCTTCAATTGTTGGAGAAGGTGCTTTTCCAATTTTTCCAATGCCTAGGATCTTCCCTTTGTTATTATCTCCATATACTACATGCCCTTTTGATTCAAGGGTCAATGCTGAAAATTTTGTTATGTCTCCCGTCATGTGTTTGGAGCACCCACTATCTAAGTACCATAAATTTGAAGTACTTTGTGAGCATCCCTACAAAATTGAAATCAGATTTTATTAGGTACCCAAAGTGCTTTGGGTCCTTGGGGGTTAGTGCCTTTCTTGACCCATATGCAATGGC
The DNA here is from genome assembly GCA_037974735.1 of Cicer chorassanicum. Taxonomy (NCBI): domain Eukaryota; kingdom Viridiplantae; phylum Streptophyta; class Magnoliopsida; order Fabales; family Fabaceae; genus Cicer; species Cicer chorassanicum. Next base: position 22,819,960 of record JBBPBP010009777.1, read on the forward strand.
CTTTGGGAATGCTAATGTTTCTTATATGACAAGTATTTGGTGTGTGTCCATAGATACCACAATATGAGCAAGTAGGAATTTTACTTGTGTATGTATGACGTTTATTGTTAATAACATTTTCTTTATGTGAAAGCTCTTTTTGTACAATTGTCATGTTTCTTAGATTTGTTTGATTACTTGATTTTACAAAAATGGTCTTACTAGTGCTTGGTTTATCAAATTTAGAAAATCCAATACCACTTTTATCAAATTTCTTGTGCATCCAATAAGTGCGTTTGTGTCATTGGTTCAACATTTAAGTCATTTTCGTCCTCTCTAGGCTTATTCTAATCCAATTAGGATTTTTAATTAATCTTCAGCATCCAATAAGTGCGTTTGTGTCATTGGTTTAACAATTTGGTCACTTTCATCCTCCCTAGGCTTATTCTAATCCAATTAGGGCTTTTAAGCAATCTTGTGCATTCATTAAGTGCGTTTGTGTCATGGGTGTAACACTTAGGTCATTTTCGTCCTCCCTAGGCTTATTCTAATCCAATTCGGGTTTCTAACCAACCATGGGCATCCAATAAGTGCGTTTGTGTCATTGGTTGAACATTTAGGTCATTTTCGTCCTCCCGAGGCTTATTCTAATCCAATTAGGGTTTTTAATTAATCTTTTGCATTCAATAAGTGTGTTTGTGTCATCAGTTTAACAATTAGGTCATTTTTGTCCTCCGATGGCTCATTCTAATTCAATAAGGGTTTCTAACCAATCTTGTGCAGCCAATAAGTGCGTTTGTGTCATTGGTTAAACATTTAGGTCATTTTGGACCTCCCTAGGCATATTCAAATCCAATTAAGATTTTTAATTAATCTTGTGGATCCAATAAGTGCGTTTGTGTCATTGGTTTAACACTTAGGTCATTTTCGTCCTCCCTAGGCTTATTCTAATCCAATTTGGGTTTATAACCAATTTTCGGCATCCAATAAGTGCGTTTGTGTCATTGGTTGAACGTTGAGGTCATTTTTGTCCTCAATAGGCCTATTCTAATCCAATTAGGGTTTTTAATTAATCTTTTGCATCCAATAAGTGCGTTTGTGTCATTGGTTTAACAATTAGGTCATTTTCGTCCACCTTGGGCTTATTCTAATCCAATTAGGGCTTTCAACCAATCATATGCAATCAATAAGTGCGTTTGTGACTTTTGGTTTAACACTTAGATCATTTTTGTCCTCCCAAGGCTCATTCTAATCCAATAAGGGTTTTTAACCAATCTTGTGTAGCCAATAAGTGCGTTTGTGTCATTGGTTTAACATTTAGGTCATTTTCGACCTCCCGAGGCTTATTCTAATCCAATTAGTGTTTTTAATTAATCTTTTGCATCCAATAAGTGCGTTTGTGTCATCGGTTTAACAATTAGGTCATTTTCGTCCTCCCAAGGTTTATTCTAATCCAATAAGGGTTTTTAACCAATCTTGTGTAGCCAATAGGTGCGTTTGTGTCATTGGTTGAACATTTAGGTCATTTTCTTCCTCTCTAGGCTTATTCTAATCCAATAACGGTTTTTAACCAATCTTGTGCAACCAATACGTGCGTTTGTGTCATTGGTTGAACATTTAGATAATTTTCGTCTTCTCTAGGCTTATTCTAATCCAATTAGGATTTTTAATTAATCTTGTGTATCCAAAAAGTGTGTTTGTATCATTGGTTGAACATTTAGGTCTTTTTCGTCCTCCCTAGGCTTATTCTAATCCAATTAGGGTTTTTAACCAATCTTGTGCATCCAATAAGTGCGTTTGTGTCATTGGTTCAACATTTAAGTCATTTTCGTCCTCCCTTGACTTATTCTAATCCAATTAGCGTTTTTCATTAATCTTGTGCATCCAATAAGTGATTTTGTTTCATTGGTTTAACAATTAGGTCATTTTCGTCCTCCTTAGGCTTATTCTAATCCAATTAGGGTTTTTAACAAACCTTGTGAATCCAATAAGTGCGTTTGTGTCATTGGATGAGCATTTAGGCCATTTTCGTCCTCCCTAGGCTTATTCTAATTCAATTAGGGTTTTTAACCAATTTTGTGCATTCAATAAGTGCGTTTGTGTCATTGGTTTAACACTTAGGTCATTTTCGTCCTCCCTGGGCTTATTCAAATCCAATTTGGGTTTATAACCAATTTTGGGCATCCAATAAGTGCGTTTGTGTCATTGGTTGAGGATTTAGGTCATTTTCGTCCTCCCTAAGCTTATTCTAATCCAATAAGGGTTTTTAACAAACCTTGTGCATCAAATAAGTGCGTTTGTGTTATTCGTTGAACATTTAGGTCTTTTTCGTCCTCTCTAGGCTTATTCTAATCCAATTAGGGTTTTTAACCAACCTTGTGCATCGAATAAGTGCGTTTGTGTCATCGGTTTAACAAATACGTCATTTTCGTTGTCTCTAGGCTTATTCTAATCCAATAACGGTTTTTAACCAATCTTGTGCAGCCAATAAGTGCGTCTGTGTCATTGGTTTGACATTTTGGTCATTTTCGATCTCCCTAGGCATATTCTAATCCAATTAAGGTTTTTAACCAATCTTGTGCATCCAATAAATGTGTTTGTGTCATTGGTTGAACATTTAGGTCATTTAATACCTCCTTAGGCTTATTCTAATCCTATTAAGGTTTTTAACCAATCTTGTGCATCCAATAAGTGTGTTTGTGCCATTGGTTGAACATTTAGGTCATTTTCGTCCTCTGTAGGCTTATTCTAATCCAATAAGGGTTTTTAACAAACCTTGTGCATCCAATAAGTGCGTTTGTGTCATTATTTTAACATTTAGGTCATTTTCGTCCTCCCTAAGCTTATTCTTATCCATTTAGGGGTTTTAACCAATCTTGTGCATCCAATAAGTGATTTTGTGTCATTGGTTGAACATTTAGGTCATATTCTTCCGCCGTAGGCTTATTCTAATCCAATTAGGATTTTTAACCAATTTTGTGCATGCTATAAGTGCGTTTTTGTCATTGGTTGAACATTTAGGTCATTTTCGTCCTCCTGAGGCTTATTCTAATCCAATTTGGGTTTATAACAAATTTTGGGCATCCAATAAGTGCGTTTGTGTCATTGGTTGAACGTTGAGGTCATTTTTGTCCTCCATAGGCTTATTCTAATCCAATTACGGTTTTTAATTAATCTATTGCATCCAATAAGTGCGTTTGTGTCATTGGTTTAACAATTAGGTCATTTTCATCCTACCTAGGCATATTAAAATCCAATTAGGATTTTTAAACAATCTTGTGCATGCTATAAGTGCGTTTTTGTCATTGGTTTAACAATTACGTCATTTTCGTCCTCCTTAGGCTTATTCTTATCCAATTAGGGGTTTTAACCAATCTTGTGCATTCAATAAGTGTGTTTGTGTCATTGGTTGAACATTTAGGTCATTTTCATCCTCCCTAGGCTTATTCAAATCCAATTAGGGTTTTTAATTAATCTTTTGCATTCAATAAGTGCATTTGTGTCATTGGTTTAACAATTAGGTCATTTTCGTCCTTCCTAAGCTTATTATATTCCAATGAGTGTGTTTAACCAACCTTGTGCATCAAATAAGTGCGTTTGTGTCATGGGTTGAGCATTTAGGTAATTTTCGTCCTCCCTAGGCTTATTCTAATCCAATTAAGGTTTTTAACCAATCTTGTGCATTCAATAAGTGCGTTTGTGTGATTGGTATAACATTTAGGTCATTTTCGTCCTCCATAGGCCTGTTCTAATCCAATAAGGGTTTTTAGCCGACCTTGTGTATCCAAAAAGTGTGTTTGTATCATTGGTTGAACATTTAGGTCTTTTTCGTCCTCCCTAGGCTTATTCTAATCCAATTAGGGTTTTTAACCAATCTTGTGCATCCAATAAGTGCGTTTGTGTCATTGGTTCAACATTTAAGTCATATTCGTCCTCCCTTGACTTATTCTAATCCAATTAGCGTTTTTCATTAATCTTGTGCATCCAATAAGTGATTTTGTGTCATTGGTTTAACAATTAGGTCATTTTCGTCCTCCTTAGGCTTATTCTAATCCAATTAGGGTTTTTAACAAACCTTGTGAATCCAATAAGTGCGTTTGTGTCATTGGATGAGCATTTAGGCCATTTTCGTCCTCCCTAGGCTTATTCTAATTCAATTAGGGTTTTTAACCAATTTTGTGCATTCAATAAGTGCGTTTGTGTCATTGGTTTAACACTTAGGTCATTTTCGTCCTCCCAGGGCTTATTCAAATCCAATTTGGGTTTATAACCAATTTTGGGCATCCAATAAGTGCGTTTGTGTCATTGGTTGAGGATTTAGGTCATTTTCGTCCTCCCTAAGCTTATTCTAATCCAATAAGGGTTTTTAACAAACCTTGTGCATCAAATAAGTGCGTTTGTGTTATTCGTTGAACATTTAGGTCTTTTTCGTCCTCTCTAGGCTTATTCTAATCCAATTAGGGTTTTTAACCAACCTTGTGCATCGAATAAGTGCGTTTGTGTCATCGGTTTAACAAATACGTCATTTTCGTTGTCCCTAGGCTTATTCTAATCCAATAACGGTTTTTAACCAATCTTGTGCAGCCAATAAGTGCGTCTGTGTCATTGGTTTGACATTTTGGTCATTTTCGATCTCCCTAGGCATATTCTAATCCAATTAAGGTTTTTAACCAATCTTGTGCATCCAATAAATGTGTTTGTGTCATTGGTTGAACATTTAGGTCATTTAATACCTCCTTAGGCTTATTCTAATCCTATTAAGGTTTTTAACCAATCTTGTGCATCCAATAAGTGTGTTTGTGCCATTGGTTGAACATTTAGGTCATTTTCGTCCTCTCTAGGCTTATTCTAATCCAATAAGGGTTTTTAACAAACCTTGTGCATCCAATAAGTGCGTTTGTGTCATTATTTTAACATTTAGGTCATTTTCGTCCTCCCTAAGCTTATTCTTATCCATTTAGGGGTTTTAACCAATCTTGTGCATCCAATAAGTGTTTTTGTGTCATTGGTTGAACATTTAGGTCATATTCTTCCGCCGTAGGCTTATTCTAATCCAATTAGGATTTTTAACCAATTTTGTGCATGCTATAAGTGCGTTTTTGTCATTGGCTGAACATTTAGGTCATTTTCGTCCTCCTGAGGCTTATTCTAATCCAATTAGGGTTTTTAATTAATCTTATGCATCCAATAAGTGATTTTGTGTCATTGGTTTTACACTTAGGTCATTTTCGTCCTCTCTAGGCTTATTCTAATCCAATTAAGGTTTTTAACCAATCTTGTGCATTCAATAAGAGCGTTTGTGTCATTGGTTTAACACTTAGGTCATTTTCTTCCTCCCTAGGCTTATTCTAATCCAATTAGGGTTTATAACCAACCTAGTGCATCCAATAAGTGCGTTTGTGTCAATGGTTGAACAATTAGGTCATTTAAGTCCTCCCTAGACTTATACTAATCCAATTAAGACTTATACTAATCCAATAACTGCGTTTGGGTCATTGGTTTAACAATTAGGTCACTTTCGTCCTCCCTAGGCTTATTCTAATCCAATAAGGGTTTTTAACCAACCTTGTGGACCCAATAAGTGCGTTTGTGTCATTGGTTGAGCATTTAGGTCATTTTCGTCCTCGTCGGCTTATTCTAATCCAATTAGGGTTTTTAACCAATCTTGTGCATCCAATAAGTGCGTTTGTGTCAATGGTTCCACATTTAGGTCATTTTCGTCCTCCCTAGGCTTATTCTAATCAAATTAAAGTTTTTCATTAATCTTGTCAATCCAATAAGTGATTTTGTGTCATTGGTTTAACAATTAGGTCATATTCGTCCTCCTTAGGCTTATTCTAATCCAATTAGGGTTTTTCATTAATCTTTTGCATCTAATAAGTGATTTTGTGTCATTGGTTTATCAATTAGGTCATTTTTTTCCTCCCTAGGCTTATTGTAATCCAATAAGGATTTTTAAACAACCGTGTGCATCCAATAAGTGTGTATGTGTCATTGTTTGAACATTTAGGTCCTTTTCGTCCTCCGTAGGCTTATTCTTATCCAATTAAGGTTTTTCACCAATCTTATAAATCCAATATGTGCGTTTGTGTCATTATTTTAACATTTAGCTCATTTTCGTCCTCCCTAGGCTTATTCTTATCCAATTAGGGGTTTTAACCAATCTTGTGCATCCAATAAATGTGTGTCATTGGTTGAACATTTAGGTCATATTCTTCCTCCCTATGCTTATTCTAATCCAATTAGGATTTTTAACCAATCTTGTGCATGCTATAAGCGCGTTTTTGTCATTGGTTTAACAATTAGGTCATTTTCGTCCACCCTAGGGTTATTGTAATCCAATTAGTGTTTTTTACCAATCTTGTGCATCCAATAAGTGCGTTTGTGTCATCGGTTTAACAATTAGGTCATTTTCGTCCTCCCTAGGCTTATTTTAATTCAATAAGGGTTTTTAACCAATTTTGTGCTGCCAATAAGTGTGTTTGTGTCATTGGTTTAACATTTAGGTCATTTTTGACCTCCCTAGGCTTATTCTAATCCGATTAAGGTTTTTAACCAATCTTGTGCCTCCAATAAGTGTGTTTTTGTCATTCGTTATACATTTTGGTCATTTTCGTCCTCTATATGGTTATTCTAATCCAATTAGGGTTTTTAATTAATCTGGTGCAAACAATAAGTGCCTTTGTGTCATTGGTTTATCAATTAGGTCTTTTTCGTCCTCCCTAGGCTTATTCTAATCGAATAAGGGTTTTTAAACAACCTTGTGCATCCAATAAGTGCGTTTGAGTCATTGGTTGAACATTTAGGTCTTTTTCGTCCTCCCTAGGCTTATTCTAATCCAATTAGGGTTTTTAACCAATCCAGTGCATCCAATAAGTGCGTTTGTGTCATTGGTTCAACATTTAGGTCATTTTCGTCCTCCTTAGCATTATTCTAATCCAATTAGGGTTTTTCATTAATCTTGTGCATCCAATAAGTGATTTTGTGTCATTGGTTTAACAATTAGGTTATTTTCGTCCTCCCTAGGCTTATACTAATCCAATTAGGTTTTTTAACCAACTTTGTGCATCCAATAATTGTGTTTGTGTCATTGGTTGAGCATTTAGGTCATTTTCGTCCTCCCTAGGCTTATTCTAATCTAATTAGGGCTTTCAACCAATCTTATGCATTCAATAAGTGCGTTTGTGTCATTGGTTTAACACTTAGGTCATTTTCCTCTTCCCTAGGCTTATTCTAATCAAATTCGGGTTTCTAACCAACCTTGGGCATCCAATAAGTGCGGTTGTGTCATTGGTTGAACATTTAGGTCATTTTCGTCCTCCCAAGGATTATTCTAATCCAATTAGGGTTTTTAATTAAACTTTTGCATCCAATAAGTACGTTTGTGTCATCGGTTTAACAATTAGGTCATTTTCGTTCTCCCAAGGCTCATTCTAATCCAATAAGGGTTTTTAACCAATCTTGTGGAGCCAATAAGTGCGTTTGTGTCATTGGTTGAACATTTAGGTCATTTTCGACCTCCCTTGGCATATTCTAATCCAATTAAGATTTTTAACCAATGTTGTGCATCCAATAAGTGCGTTTGTGTCATTGCTTGAACATTTAGGTCATTTTCGTCCTCTCTAGCCTTATTCTAATCCAATTATGATTTTTAATTAATCTTGTGCATCCAATAAGTGCATTTGTGTCATTGGTTTAACAATTAGGTCTTTTTCGTCCTCCCTAGGCTTATTCTAATCCAATAAGGGTTTTCTATTAATCTTGTGCATCCAATAAGTGATTTTGTGTCATTGGTTTTACAATTAGGTCATTTTCGTCCTCCCTAGGCTTATTTTAATCCAATTAGGGTTTTTATCAAACCCTGTGTATCCAATAAGTGCGTTTGTGTCATTGGTTGAACATTTATGTCTTTTTCGTCCTCCCTAGGCTTATTCTAATCCAATTAGGGTTTTTAACCAATCTTGTCGATCCAATAAGTGCGTTCGTGTCATTGGTTCAACATTTAAGTCATTTTCGTCCTCCTTTGGCTTATTCTAATCCAATTAGCGTTTTTCATTTATCTTGTGCATCCAACAAGTGATTTTGTGTCATTGGTTTATCAATTAGGTCATTTTCGTCCTCCTTAGGCTTATTCTACTCCAATTAGGGTTTTTAACCATCCTTGTGCATCCAATAAGTGCGTTTGTGTCATTGGTTGACAATTTAGGTTATTTTCATCCTCCCTAGGCTTACTCTAATCCAATTAGGATTTTTAACCAATTTTGTGCATTCAATAAGTGCATTTAAGTCATTTTCGTCCTCCCTAGGCTTATTCTAATCCAATTCGGGTTTAAAACCAATTTTGGGCATCCAATAGGTCATTTTAATTAGGTCATTTTAACCAACCTTTTGCATTCATTAAGTGCGTTTGTGTCATTGGTTGAGGATTTAGATCATTTTCATCCTCCCTAGGCTTATTCTAATCCAATTAGGGTTCTTAACCAATCTTGTGCATCCAATAAGTGCGTTTGTGTCATCGGTTTTACAATTAGGTCATTTTTCGTCCTCTCTAGGCTTATTCTAATCCAATAAGGGTTTTTAACCAATCTTGTGCATCCAATAAGTGCGTTTGTGTAATTGGTTGAACATTTAGGTCATTTTCGACCTCCCTAGGCATATTCTAATCCATTTAAGGTTTTTGATCAATATTGTGCATCCAATAAGTGTGTTTGTGTCATTGGTTGAACATTTAGGTCATTTTTGACCTCCCTAGGTTTATTCTTATCCAATTAAGGTTTTTAACCAATCTTGTGCCTCCAATAAGTGTGTTTGTGTCATTCGTTGAACATTTTGGTAATTTTCGTCCTCTCTAGGCTTATTCTAATCCAATTAGGGTTTTTCATTAATCTTGTGCAACCAATAAGTGATTTTGTGTTATTGGTTTAACAATTAGGTCATTTTAGTCCTCCCTAGGCTTATTCTAATCCAATTAGGGTTTTCAACCAATCTTATGCATTCAATAAGTTCGTTTGTGTCATTGGTTTAACACTTAGGGCAATTTCGTCCTCCCTAGGCTTATTCTAATCCAATTAGGGTTTTTAATTAATCTTTTGCATCCAATAAGTGCGTTTGTGTCATCGGTTTAACAATTAGGTCTTTTTCATCCTCCCTAGGCTTATTCTAATCCAATAAGGGTTTTTTATTAATCTTGTGCATCCAATAAATGCGTTTGTGTCATTAGTTGAACATTTAAGTCATTTTCGTCCTCACTAAGCTTATTCTAATCCAATTAGGATTTTTAATTAATCTTGTGCATCCAATAAGTGCGTTTGTGTCATTGGTTTAACACTTAGGGCATTTTCGTCCTCCCTAGGCTTATTCTAATCAAATTAGGGTTTTTAATTAATCTCTTGCATCCAATAAGTGCGTTTGTGGCATCGGTTTAACAATTAGGTCATTTTTGTCCTCCCAAGGCACATTCTAATCCAATAAGGATTTTTAACCAATCTTGTGCGGCCAATAAGTGCGTTTGTGTCATTGGTGGAACATTTAGGTCATTTTCGTCCTCACTGGGCTTATTCTAATCCAATTAGGATTTTTAATTAATCTTGTGCATCCAATAAGCGTGTTTGTGTTATTGGTTTAACAATTAGGTCTTTTTCTTCCTCCCTATGCTTATTCTAATCCAATAAGGGTTTTTCATTAATCTTGTGCATCCAATAGATGCGTTTGTGTCATTGGTTCAACATTTAAGTCATTTTTCGTCCACCCTTGGCTTTTTCTAATCCAATAAGCATTTTTCATTTATCTTGTGCATCCAATAACTGATTTTGTGTCATTGGTTTATCAATTAGGTCATTTTCGTCCTCCTTAGGCTTATTCTAATCCAATTATGGTTTTTAACCAACCATGTGCATCCAATAACAGCGTTTGTGTCATTGGTTGACAATATAGGTCTTTTTCATCCTCCCTAGGCTTATTCTAATCCAATTAGGGTTCTTAACCAATTTTGTGCATCCAATAAATGCGTTTGTGTCATCGGTTTTACAATTAGCTCATTTTCGTCCTCTCTAGGCTTATTCTAATCCAATAAGGGTTTTTAACCAATCTTGTGCATCTAATAAGTGCGTTTGTGTCATTGGTTGAACATTTAGGTCATATTCTTCCTCCTTAGGCTTATTCTGATCGAATTAGGATTTTTAACCAATCTTGTGCATCCTATAAGTTCGTTTTTGTCATCGGTTTAACAATTAGGTCATTTTCGTCCTCCCTAGGTTTATTCTAATCCAATTAGGGTTTTTAACGAATCTTATGCATCCAATAAGTGCTTTTGTGTCATTGGTTCAACATTTAGGTCATTTTCGTCCTCCTTAGGCTTATTCTAATCCAATAAGGGTTTTTAACCAATCTTGTGTAGCCAATAAGTGCATTTGTGTAATTGGTTGAACATTTAGGTCATTGTCGACCTCCTTAGGCATATTCTAATCCATTTAAGGTTTTTGATCAATCTAGAGCATCCAATAAGTGTGTTTGTGTCATTCGTTGAACATTTTGGTCATTTTCGTCCTCTCTAGGCTTATTCTAATCCATTTAGGGTTTTTTCATTAATCTTGTGCATCCACTAAGTGATTTTGTGTTGTTGGTTTAACAATTAGGTCATTTTCGTCCTCCCTAGGCTTAATCTAATCTAATAAAGGTTTTTCATTAATCTTGTGCATCCAATAAGTGCGTTTGTGTGATTGGTTCAACATTTAAGTCAATTTCGTCCACCCTTGGCTTTTTCTAATCCAATTAGAATTTTTCATTTATCTTGTGCATCCAATAAATGATTCTGTGTCATCTTTTTATCAATTAGGTCATTTTCGTCCTCCTTAGGCTTATTCTAATCCAATTCGGGTTTAAAACCAATTATGGGTATCCAATAAGTGTGTTTGTGTCATTGGTTGAACATTGAGGTCATTTTTGTCCTCCCAAGGCTTATTCTAATCCAATTAGGGTTTTTAATTAATCTTTTGCATCGATTAAGTGCGTTTGTGTCATTGGTTTAACAATGAGGTCATTTTCATCCTACCTAGGCATATTTAAATCCAATAAGGGTTTTTAACCAACCTTTTGCATCCATTAAGTGCGTTTGTGTCATTGGTTGAGGATTTAGATCATTTTCGTCCTACCTAGGTTTATTCTAATCCAATTAGGGTTCTTAACCAATCTTTGGCATCCATTAAGTGCGTTTCTGTCATCGGTTTAACAATTAGGTCTTTTTCGTCCTCCTTAGGCTTATTCTAATCCAATAAGGGTTTTTAACCAACCTTGTGCATCCAATAAGTGCGTTTGTGTCATTGGGTGAACATTTAGGTCTTTTTCGTCCTCCCTAGGCTTATTCTAATCCAATTAGAGTTTTTAACCAATCCTGTGCATCCAATAAGTGCTTTTGTGTCATTGGTTCAACATTTAGATCATTTTCGTCCTCCCTAGGCTTATTCTAATCCAATTAGGGTTTTTCATTAATCTGGTGCATCTAATAAGTTATTTTGTGTCATTGGTTTAACAATTAGGTCATTTTCGTCCTCCCTAGGCTTATTCTAATCCAATTAGGGTTTTTAACCAACCTTGTGCATCCAATAATTGCGTTTGTGTCATTGGTTGAGCATTTAGGTCATTTTCGTCCTCCGTAGGCTTATTCTAATCCAATTAGGGCATTCCACCAATCTTATGCATTCAATAAGTGCATTTGTGTCATTGGTTTAACACTTAGGTCATTTTTGTCCTCCCAAGGCTTATTCTAATCCAATTCGGGTTTCTAACCAACCTTGGGCATCCATTAAGTGCGTTTGTGTCCTTGGTTGAACATTTAGGTCATTTTCGTCCTCCCAATGCTTATTCTAATCCAAATAGGGTTTTTAATTAATCTTTTGCATCCAATAAGTGCGTTTGTGTCATCGGTTTAACAATTAGGTCTTTTTCGTCCTCTCTAGGCTTATTCTAATCCAATAAGGGTTTTTCATTAATCTTGTGTATCAAATAAGTGATTTTGTGTCATTGGTTTATCAATTTGGTCATTTTCGTCGTCCTTAGGCTTATTCAATTCCAATTAGGCTTTTAAACCAACCTTGTGCATGCAATAAGTGCGTTTGTGTCATTGGTTGAGCATTTAGGTCATTTTCGTCCTCCCTAGGCTTATTCTAATCCAATTAGGGTTTTTAACCAATCTTGTGCATCCAATAAGTGCGTTTTGTCATTGGTTGACAATTTAGGTCATTTTCGTCCTCCCTAGGCTTATTCTAATCGAAATAGGGTTTTTAAACCAATTTTGTGCATTCAATAAGTGCGTTTGTGTCATTGGTTTAACACTTAGGTCATTTTCGTCCTCCGTAGGCTTCTTCTAATCCAATTCGGGTTTAAAACCAATTTTGGGCATCCAATAAGTGCGTTTGTGTCATTGGTTGAACATTGAGGTCATTTTTGTCCTCCCTAGGATTATTCCAATCCAATTAGGGTCTTTAATTAATCTATTGCATCGAATAAGTGCATTTGTGTCATTGAATTAACAATTAGGTCATTCTCATCCTACCTAGGCATATTCAAATCCAATAAGGGTTTTTAACCAACTATTTGCATCCATTAAGTGCGTTTGTATCATTGGTTGAGGATTTAGGTCATTTTCGTCCTCCCTAGGCTTATTCGAATCCAATAAGGGTTTTTAACCAATCTTGTGCATCCAATAAGTGCGTTTGTGTCATTGGTTGAACATTTAGGTCATATTCTTCCTCCCTAGGCTTATTCTAATCCAATTAGGATTTTTAACCAATCTTTTGCATCGTATAAGTGTGCTTTTGTCATGGGTTTAACAATTAGGTAAGTTTCGTCCTCCATAGGTTTATTCTCATCCAATTAGGGTTTTTAACCAATATTGTGCATCCAATAAGTGCGTTTGTGTCATCGGTGTAACAATTAGGTCATTTTCGTCCTCCATAGGCTTATTCTAATCCAATAAGGGTTTTTAACCAATCTTGTGCAGCCAATAAGTGTGTTTGTGTAATTGGTTGAACATTTAGGTCATTTTCAACCTCACTAGGCTTATTCTAATCCAATTCAGGTTTCTAACCAACCTTGGGCATCCAATAAGTGCGTTTGTGTCATTGGTTGAACATTTAGGTCATTTTCGTCCTCCCGAGGCTTATTCTAATCTAATTAGGGTTTTTAACTAATCTTTTGCATCCAATAAGTGCGTTTGTGTCATCGGTTTAACAATTAGGTCATTTTAGTCCTCCAATAAGCGCGATTGTGTCATTGGTTTAACAATTAGGTCTTTTTCATCCTTCCTAGGCTTATTCTAATCGAATAAGGGTTTTTCGTTAATCTTGTGCATCCAATAAGTGATTTTCTGTCATTGGTTTTACAATTAGGTAATTTTCGTCCTCCCTAGGCTTATTCTAATCCAATTAGGAATTTTAACCAACCTTGTGCATACAATAAGAGCGTTTGTGTCATTGGTTGAGCATTTAGGTCATTTTCGTCCTCCAAAGGCTTATTCTATTCCAATTAAGGTTTTTAACCAATCTTGTGCATTCAAAAAGTGCGTTTGTGTCATTGGTGTAACATTTAGGTCTATTTCGTCCTCCCTAGGCTTATTCTAGTCCAATAATGTTTTTTAACCAACCTTGTGTATCCAATATGTGCATTTGTGTCATTGGTTGAACATTTAGGTCTTTTTCGTCCTCCCTAGGCTTATTCTAATCCAATTAGCGTTTTTCATTAATCTTGTGCATCCAATAAGTGATTTTGTGTCATTGGTTTAACAATTAGGTCATTTTTCGTTCTCCTTAGGTTTATTCTAATCCAATTAGGGTTTTTAACTAACCTTGTGCATCCAATAAGTGCGTTTGTGTCATTGGTTGAGCATTTAGGACATTTTCGTCCACCTTAGGCTTATTCTAATCCAATTAGAGTTTTTAACCAATTTTGTGCATTCAATAAGTGTGTTTGTGTCATTGGTTTAACACTTAGGTCATTTTCGTCTTCCCTAGGCTTATTCTAATCCAATAAGGGTTTTTAACCAATTTTGGGCATCCAATAAGTGCGTTTGTGTCATAGGTTCAACATTTAGGTCATTTTTGTTCTCCCTAGGCTTATTCTAATCCAATTAGGGTTTTTTATTATTCTTTGCATTTAATAAGTGCATTTGTGTCATTGGTTTAACAATTAGGTCATTTTCATCCTCCCTAGGCTTATTATAATCCAATAAGGGTTTTTAACCAACCTTGGGCATCAAATAAGTGCGTTTGTGTCATTGGTTGAGCATTTTGATCATTTTCGTCCTCCCTAGGCTTATTCTAATACAATTAGGGTTTTAAACCAATCTTGTGCATCCAGTAAGTGCATTTGTGTCATTGGTTCAACATTTAGGTCATTTTTGTCCTCGTTCAGCTTATTGTAATCGAATTAGGGTTTTTCATTAATCTTGTGCATCCAATAAGTGATTTTGTGTCATTGGTTTAACAATTAGGTAATTTTCGTCCTCCCTAGGCTTATTCTAATCCAATTAGGGTTTTTAACCAACCTTGTGCATACAATAAGTGCGTTTGTGTCATTGGTTGAGCATTTAGGTCATTTTCGTCCTCCATAGGCTTATTCTATTCCAATTAAGGTTTTTAACCAATCTTGTGCATTCAAAAAGTGCGTTTGTGTCATTGGTGTAACATTTAGGTCATTTTCGTCCTCCCTAGGCTTATTCTAGTCCAATAAGGTTTTTTAACCAACCTTGTGTATCCAATATGTGCATTTGTGTCATTGGTTGTTAGGTCTTTTTCGTCCTCCCTAGGCTTATTCTAATCCAATTAGCGTTTTTCATTAATCTTGTGCATCCAATAAGTGATTTTGTGTCATTGGTTTAACAATTAGGTCATTTTTCGTTCTCCTTAGGTTTATTCTAATCCAATTAGGGTTTTTAACTAACCTTGTGCATCCAATAAGTGCGTTTGTGTCATTGGTTGAGCATTTAGGACATTTTCGTCCACCTTAGGCTTATTCTAATCCAATTAGAGTTTTTAACCAATTTTGTGCATTCAATAAGTGTGTTTGTGTCATTGGTTTAACACTTAGGTCATTTTTGTTCTCCCTAGGCTTATTCTAATCCAATTAGGGTTTTTAATTATTCTTTGCATTTAATAAGTGCATTTGTGTCATTGGTTTAACAATTAGGTCATTTTCATCCTCCCTAGGCTTATTATAATCCAATAAGGGTTTTTAACCAACCTTGGGCATCAAATAAGTGCGTTTGTGTCATTGGTTGAGCATTTTGATCATTTTCGTCCTCCCTAGGCTTATTCTAATACAATTAGGGTTTTAAACCAATCTTGTGCATCCAGTAAGTGCATTTGTGTCATTGGTTCAACATTTAGGTCATTTTTGTCCTCGTTAAGCTTATTGTAATCGAATTAGGGTTTTTCATTAATCTTGTGCATCCAATAAGTGATTTTGTGTCATTGGTTTAACAATTAGGTCGTTTTATGCCTCGCTAGGCTTATTCTAATCCAATAAGGGTTTTTAACCAATCTTGTGCAACCAATAAGTGCGTTTTTGTCATTGGCTGAACATTTAGGTCTTTTTCGACCTCCGTAGGCATATTCCAATCCAATTAAGATTTTTAACCAATCTTGTGCATCCAATAACTGTGTTTGTGTCATTGGTTGAACAATTATGTCATTTTCGTCCTCCCTATGCTTATTCTAATCCAATTAGGGTTTTTAACCAATCTTGTGCATCCAATAAGTGATTTCGTGTCATTGGCTAAACATTTAGGTCATTTTCGACCTCCCTAGGCATATTCCAATCCAATTAAGATTTTTAACCAATCTAGTGCATCCAATAAGTGTGTTTGTGTCATTGGTTGAACATTTAGGTCATTTTCGTCCTCCCTAGGCTTATTCTAATCCAATTAGGGTTTTTATCCAATATTGTGCATCCAATAAGTGATTTCGTGTCATTGGTTTAACAATTAGGTCATTTTCGTCCTCCCTAGGCTTATTCTAATCCAATAAGGGTTTTTAACCAACCTTGTGCATCCAATAAGTGCGTTTGTGTCATTGGTTCAACATTTAAGTCATTTTCGTCCTCCCTTGGCTTATTCTAATCCAATTAGCGTTTTTCATTAATCTTGTGCATCCAATAAGTGATTTTGTGTCATTGGTTTAACAATTAGGTCATTTTCGTCCTCCTTAGGCATATTCTAATCCAATTAGGGTTTTTAACCAACATTGTGCGTCCAATAAGGGCGTTTGTGTCATTGGTTTATCACTTAGGTCATTTTCGTCCTCCCTAGGCTTATTCTAATCCAATTCGGGTTTATAACCAATTTTGGGACTCCAATAAGTGCGTTTGTGTATTTGGTTGAATATTGAGGTCATTTTTGTCCTCCCTAGGCTTATTCTAATCAAATTAGGGTTTTTAATTAATCTTTGGTTTAACAATTAGGTCATTTTCATCCTACCTAGGCATATTCAAATCCAATAAGGGTTTTTAACCCACCTTGTGCATCCATTAAGTGCGTTTGTGTCATTGGTTGAGCATTTAGGTCATTTTCGTCCTCCCTAGGCTTATTCTAATCCAATTAGGGTTTTTAACCAATTTTGTGCATTCAATAAGTGCGTCTGTGTCATTGGTTTAACACTTAGGTCATTTTTGTCCTCCCTAGGCTTATTCTAATCCAATTCGGGTTTATAACCAATTTTGTGCGTCATATAAGTGCCTTTTTGTCATTGGTTTAACAATTAGGTCATTTTCGTCCTCCCTAGGCTAATTCTAATCCAATTAGGGTTTTTAACCAATCTTGTGCATCCAATAAGTGCGTTTGTGTCATTGGTTGACAATTTAGGTCATTTTCGTCCTCCCTAGGCTTATTCTAATCGAATTAGGGTTTTTAAACCAATTTTGTGCATTCAATAAGTGCGTTTGTGTCATTGGTTTAACACTAAGGTCATTTTCGTCCTCCGTAGGCTTCTTCTAATCCAATTCAGGTTTAAAACCAATTTTGGGCATCCAATAATGCGTTTGTGTCGATGGTTGCACATTGAGGTCATTTTTGTCCTCCCTAGGCTTATTCCAATCCAATTAGGGTCTTTAATTAATCTATTACATCGAATAAGTGCGTTTGTGTCATTGAATTAACAATTAGGTCATTTTCATCCTACCTAGGCATATTCAAATCCAATAAGGGTTTTTAACCAACTATTTGCATCCATTAAGTGATTTTGTGTCATTGGTTTAACAATTCGGTCATTTTCGTCCTCCTTAGGCTTATTCTAATCCAATTAGGGTTTTTAACCAACATTGTGCATCCAATAAGTGCGTTTGTGTCATTGGTTAGGCATTTAGGTCATTTTAAGCTGATTCTAATCCAATTAGGGTTTTTAAACAATTTTGTGCATTCAATAAGTGCGTTTGTGTCATTGGTTTAACACTTAGGTCATTTTGGTCCTCCCTAGGCTTATTCTAATCCAATTCGGGTTTATAACCAATTTTGGGCATCCAATAAGTGCGTTTGTGTCATTGGTTGAACATTGAGGTCATTTTTGTCCTCCATAGGCTTATTCTAATCAAATTAGGGTTTTTAATTAATCGTTTGCATCCAATAAGTGCGTTTGTGTCATTGGTTTAACAATTAGGTCATTTTCCTCCTACGAAAGCATATTCAAATCCAATAAGGGTTTTTAACCAACCTTGTGCATCCATTAATTGAGTTTGTGTCATTGGTTGAGGATTTAGGTCATTTTCGTCCTCCCTAGGCTTATTCTAATCCAATTAGGGTTTTTAGCCAATCTTGTGCATCCAATAAGTGCGTTTGTGTCATACGTTCAACATTTATGTCATTTTCGTCCTCCCTAGGCTTATTCTAATCCAATTAGGGTTTTTAGCCAATCTTGTGCATCCAATAAGTGCGTTTGTGTCATACGTTCAACATTTAGGTCATTTTCGTCCTCCCTAGGCTTATTCTAATCCAATTAGGGTTTTTAATTGTTCTTTTGTATTCAATAAGTGCATTTGTGTCATTGGTATAACAATTAGGTCATTTTCGTCCTCCCTAGGCTTATTCTAATCCAATAAGTGCGTTTGTGTCATAGGTTCAACATTTAGGTCATTTTCGTCCTCCTTAGGCTTACTCTAATCGAATTAGTGTTTTTCATTAATCTTGTCCATCCAATAAGTGATTTTGTGTCATTGGTTTAACAATTAGGTCATTTTCATCCTCCCTAGGGTTATTCTAATCCAATAAGGGTTTTTAACCAACATTGTGCATCCAATAAGTGCGTTTGTGTCATAGATTCAACATTTAGGTCATTTTCGTCCTGCTTAGGCTTATTCTAATCCAATTACGGTTTTTAACCAATCTTGGGCATCCAATAAGTGCGTTTGTGTCATAGGTTCAACATTTAGGTCATTTTCGTCCTCCCTAGGCTTATTCTAATCCAATTAGTGTTTTTAATTATTCTTTTGTATTCAATAAGTGCATTTGTGTCATTGGTTTAACAATTAGGTCATTTTCGTCCTCCCTAGGCTTATTCAAATCCAATAAGGGTTTTTAACCAACCTTGGGCATCAAATAAGTGCTTTTGTGTCATTGGTTGAGCATTTAGATCATTTTCGTCCTCCCTAGGCTTATTATAATCCAATTAGGGTTTTAAACCAATCTTGTGCATCCAGTAAGTGCGTTTGTGTCATTGGTCCAACATTTAGGTCATTTTCGTCTTCCTTAGGCTTATTGTAATCCAATTAGGGTTTTTCATTAATCTTGTGCATCCAATAAGTGATTTTGTGTAATTGGTTTAACAATTAGGTCTTTTTCATCCTCCCTAGGCTTATTCTAATCCAATAAGGGTTTTTAACCAACCTTGTGCATCCAATAAGTGCGCTTGTGTCATTGGTTGACAATTTAGGTCATTTTCGTCCTCCCTAGGCTTATTCTAATCGAATTAGGGTTTTTAAACCAATTTTGTGCATTCAATAAGTGCGTTTGTGTCATTGGTTTAACACTAAGGTCATTTTCGTCCTCCGTAGGCTTCTTCTAATCCAATTCAGGTTTAAAACCAATTTTGGGCATCCAATAATGCGTTTGTGTCAATGGTTGCACATTGAGGTCATTTTTGTCCTCCCTAGGCTTATTCCAATCCAATTAGGGTCTTTAATTAATCTATTACATCGAATAAGTGCGTTTGTGTCATTGAATTAACAATTAGGTCATTTTCATCCTACCTAGGCATATTCAAATCCAATAAGGGTTTTTAACCAACTATTTGCATCCATTAAGTGATTTTGTGTCATTGGTTTAACAATTCGGTCATTTTCGTCCTCCTTAGGCTTATTCTAATCCAATTAGGGTTTTTAACCAACATTGTGCATCCAATAAGTGCGTTTGTGTCATTGGTTAGGCATTTAGGTCATTTTAAGCTGATTCTAATCCAATTAGGGTTTTTAAACAATTTTGTGCATTCAATAAGTGCGTTTGTGTCATTGGTTTAACACTTAGGTCATTTTGGTCCTCCCTAGGCTTATTCTAATCCAATTCGGGTTTATAACCAATTTTGGGCATCCAATAAGTGCGTTTGTGTCATTGGTTGAACATTGAGGTCATTTTTGTCCTCCATAGGCTTATTCTAATCAAATTAGGGTTTTTAATTAATCGTTTGCATCCAATAAGTGCGTTTGTGTCATTGGTTTAACAATTAGGTCATTTTCCTCCTACGAAAGCATATTCAAATCCAATAAGGGTTTTTAACCAACCTTGTGCATCCATTAATTGAGTTTGTGTCATTGGTTGAGGATTTAGGTCATTTTCGTCCTCCCTAGGCTTATTCTAATCCAATTAGGGTTTTTAGCCAATCTTGTGCATCCAATAAGTGCGTTTGTGTCATACATTCAACATTTATGTCATTTTCGTCCTCCCTAGGTTTATTCTAATCCAATTAGGGTTTTTAGCCAATCTTGTGCATCCAATAAGTGCGTTTGTGTCATACGTTCAACATTTAGGTCATTTTCGTCCTCCCTAGGCTTATTCTAATCAAATTAGGGTTTTTAATTGTTCTTTTGTATTCAATAAGTGCATTTGTGTCATTGGTATAACAATTAGGTCATTTTCGTCCTCCCTAGGCTTATTCTAATCCAATAAGTGCGTTTGTGTCATAGGTTCAACATTTAGGTCATTTTCGTCCTCCTTAGGCTTACTGTAATCGAATTAGTGTTTTTCATTAATCTTGTCCATCCAATAAGTGATTTTGTGTCATTGGTTTAACAATTAGGTCATTTTCATCCTACCTAGGGTTATTCTAATCCAATAAGGGTTTTTAACCAACCTTGTGCATCCAATAAGTGCGTTTGTGTCATAGATTCAACATTTAGGTCATTTTCGTCCTGCTTAGGCTTATTCTAATCCAATTACGGTTTTTAACCAATCTTGGGCATCCAATAAGTGCGTTTGTGTCATAGGTTCAACATTTAGGTCATTTTCGTCCTCCCTAGGCTTATTCTAATCCAATTAGTGTTTTTAATTATTCTTTTGTATTCAATAAGTGCATTTGTGTCATTGGTTTAACAATTAGGTCATTTTCGTCCTCCCTAGGCTTATTCAAATCCAATAAGGGTTTTTAACCAACCTTGGGCATCAAATAAGTGCTTTTGTGTCATTGGTTGAGCATTTAGATCATTTTCGTCCTCCCTAGGCTTATTATAATCCAATTAGGGTTTTAAACCAATCT
>JBBPBP010009777.1:22844709-22859204 GCA_037974735.1 Cicer chorassanicum
GGTTTTTAACCAGTCTTGTGCAACCAATAAGTGCGGTTGTGTCATTGGTTCAATCTTTAAGTCATTTTCGTCCTTCCTCTGCTTATTCTAATCCAATTAGCGTTTTTCTTTAATATTGTGCATCCAATAAGTGATTTTGTGTCATTGGTTTAACAATTAGGTCATTTTCGTCCTCCCTAGGCTTATTCTATTCCAATAAGGGTTTTTAACCAACCTTGGGCATCAAATAAGTGCGTTTGTGTTATTGGTTGAGCATTTAGATCATTTTCGTCCTCCCTAGGCTTATTATAATCCAATTAGGGTTTTAAACCAATCTTGTGCATCCAGTAAGTGCGTTTGTGTCATTGGTCCAACATTTAGGTCATTTTCGTCCTCCTAAGGCTTATTGTAATCGAATTAGGGTTTTTCATTAATCTTGTGCATCCAATAAGTGATTTTGTGACATTGGTTTAACAATTAGGTCATTTTTATCCTCCCTAGGCTTATTCTAATCCAATAAGGGTTTTTAACCAACCTTGTGCATCCAATAACTGCGTTTGTGTCATAGATTCAACATTTAGGTCATTTTCGTCCTCCCTAGGCTTATTCTAATCCAATTAGGGTTTTTAATCAATGTTGTGCATCCAATAAGTGCGTTTGTGTCATAGGTTCAATATTTAGGTCATTTTCGTCCTCCCTAGGCTTATTCTAATCCAATTAGGGTTTTTAATTATTCTTTTGCATTCAATAAGTCATTTTTTGTCATTGGTTTAACAATTAGCTCATTTTCGTCCTCCCTAGGCTTATTCTAATCCAATAAGGGTTTTTAACCAACCTTGTGCATCCAATAAGTGCGTTTGTGTCATAGATTCAACATTTAGGTCATTTTCGTCCTCCCTAGGCTTATTATAATCCAATTAGGGTTTTAAACCAATCTTATGCATCCAGTAAGTGCGTTTGTGTCATTGGTCCAACATTTAGGTCATTTTCGTCCTCCTTAGGCTTATTGTAATCGAATTATGGTTTTTCATTAATCTTGTGCATCCAATAAGTGCGTTTGTGTCATAGATTCAACATTTAGGTCATTTTCGTCCTCCCTAGGCTTATTCTAATCCAATTAGGGATTTTAATTTTTCTTTTGCATTCAATAAGTGTGTTTGTGTCATTCGTTAAACATTTCTGTCATTTTCGTCCTCCCTAGGCATATTCTAATCCAATTAGGGTTTTTAACCAATCTTGTAAATCTAATATGTGCGTTTGTGTCATTAGTTTAACATTTAGGTCTGTTTCGTCCTCCCTATGCTTATTCTTATCCAATTAGGGTTTTTATCCAATCTTGTGCATCCAATAAGTGCGTTTGTGTCATTGTTTGAACATTTAGGTTATTTTCTTCCTCCCTAGGCTTATTCTAATCAAATTAGGATTTTTAACCAATCTAAAGCATCCAATAAATGCGTTTGTATCATTGGTTTAACAATTAGGTCATTTTCGTCCTCCGTAGGCTTATTCTAATCCAATTAGGGTTTTTAACCAATCTTGTGCAACCAATAAGTGCGTTTGTGTCATTGGTTCAACATTTAAGTCATTTTCGTCCTCCCTTGGCTTATTCTAATCCATTAGCGTTTTTCATTAATCTTGTGCATCCAATAAGTGATTTTGTGTCATTGGTTTAACAATTAGGTCATTTTCGTCCTCCCTAGGCTTATTCTAATTTAATAAGGGTTTTTAACCAATCTTCGACATCAAATAAGTGCGTTAGTGTCATTGGTTGAGCATTTAGATGATTTTCCTCCTCCCTAGGCTTATTATAATCCAATTAGGGTTTTAAACCAATCTTGTGCATCCAGTAAGTGCGTTTGTGTCATTGGTCCAACATTTAGGTCATTTTCGTCCTCCTTAGGCTTATTGTAATCGAATTAGGGTTTTTCATTAATCTTGTGCATCCAATAAGTGATTTTGTGACATTGGTTTAACAATTAGGTCATTTTCATCCTCCCTAGGCTTATTCTAATCCAATAAGGGTTTTTAACCAACCTTGTGCATCCAATAACTGCGTTTGTGTCATAGATTCAACATTTAGGTCATTTTCGTCCTCCCTAGGCTTGTTCTAATCCAATTAGGGTTTTTCACCAATGTTGTGCATCCAATAAGTGCGTTTGTGTCATAGGTTCAACATTTAGGTCATTTTCGTCCTCCCTAGGCTTATTCTAATCCAATTAGGGTTTTCATTAATCTTGTGCATCCAATAAGTGATTTTGTGTCATTGGTTTAACAATTAGGTCATTTTCATCCTCCCTAGGCTTATTCTAATCCAATAAGGGTTTTTAACCAACCTTGTGCATCCAATAAGTGCGTTTGTGTCATAGATTCAACATTTAGGTCATTTTCGTCCTCCCTAGGCTTATTCTAATCCAATTAGGGATTTTAATTTTTCTTTTGCATTCAATAAGTGTGTTTGTGTCATTGGTTAAACATTTCTGTCATTTTCGTCCTCCCTAGGCATATTCTAATCCAATTAGGGTTTTTAACCAATCTTGTAAATCCAATATGTGCGTTTGTGTCATTGGTTTAACATTTACGTCATTTTCGTCCTCCCTATGCTTATTCTTATCCAATTAGGGTTTTTAACCAATCTTGTGCATCCAATAAGTGCGTTTGTGTCATTGTTTGAACATTTAGGTTATTTTCTTCCTCCCTAGGCTTATCGTAATCCAATTAGGATTTTTAACCAATCTTGAGCATCCAATAAGTGCGTTTGTGTCATTGGTTTAACAATTAGGTCATTTTCGTCCTCCCTAGGCTTATTCTAATCCAATTAGGGTTTTTTACCAATCTTGTGCAACCAATAACTGCGGTTGTGTCATTGTTTCAACATTTAAGTCATTTTCGTCCTCCCTTGGCTTATTCTAATCCAATTAGCGTTTTTCATTAATCTTGTGCATCCAATAAGTGATTTTGTGTCATTGGTTTAACAATTAGGTCATTTTCGTCCTCCCTAGGCTTATTCTAATCCAATAAGGGTTTTTAACCAACCTTCGGCATCAAATAAGTGTGTGTAAGATCAGATGTGCACCTAAGAGGGGGGGGGGTGAATTAGGTGTTTGGTTATTTTGATCGTTTTAGAATTATAATGATTGATTTTTTCGTTCAATGTTGATAGATGAAGAAATAAATAACAGTAAGTAAATGAAAACTGCGAATTTATCCTGGTTCCCCTAATAACCAAGGGTACGTCCAGTCCTCTTGATCACCACAAGAGATTTTCTTCACTATCTGTCAGAATATGTACAAGTCCTCACCCTGGGACCTTGGCTACAATCTTCCAACAAACTTTCAAAGATAGAACACTACTATCTTAGATACAACACTTAAAGAAAGTACAACTTTCTTTTACAAACACTTGTTGTTTTGATAAGGATATAGGAATAGAAAGGAGGTAGAATAATTCAAGATTTATTCAAGTACTTTTGAGAACCTTAAGGATATGAAAATGATATGCAGGTACTTGAATTTCTGAAAAAGACTTAGAAAAATTTAGAAAATTTAGTTCAAAGTCTTTGAAATTGTATAATTTTTAATTGGTAATTTGAATATGAAGTTATGACCTATTTATAGTCCTCAAACATCTCTTTAGATTCGTGGCCTTTGATCCAAGAGGTTTGAGAAGGAATTATAATGTTTTAAATTGAATTCAAAGCTGAAAAATTGCATTGCTTCCAGTTGTATTCCACTACAAGATTTCTGTATTTGAATACAGCTTGCTGCAACGTTAAAAATTATTCAAACATTTCACTGTGTAGTCGAATACAGATGAGATGGCCAACTCTCTGACTTAGCCATGTTTTATCTTGTATTCGACTACAAGATATCTGTATTCGAATACAACTTGCTGCAACGTTAAAAAATATTCAAATCTTTCACTGTGTAGTCGAATACAGATGAGATGACCAACTCTCTGACTTAGCCACTTTTATCTGTATTCGAATACACCATGGTTGTATTCGATTACAATTTTACTTTTAGTCAAAAATAAAGATTCTAACCCTTTGAAAATATTATTTTGGACTTTTAAAAATATTGTTTATGCATATGCAAAATAATTAAGGTTCTCTTGTATTTGAATTATGACTTGAATTATGTTACCTTTATATAATCTATTTATTTTTAATTTCATCAAGGGATGTTTGAAAATGAATTGGAGGAGTTCTTCTTTTTGTTGCTGTGTCACCATTGGTCTTTGTGCATAATCAACAACGTATTTTTACAGTGTGTTTGTGTCATTGGTTGAGCATTTAGATCATTTTCGTCCTCCCTAGGCTTATTATAATCCAATTACGGTTTTAAACCAATCTTGTGCATCCAGTAAGTGCGTTTGTGTCATTGGTCCAACATTTAGGTCATTTTCGTCCTCCTTAGGCTTATTGTAATCGAATTAGGGTTTTTCATTAATCTTGTGCATCTAATAAGTGATTTTGTTACATTGGTTTAACAATTAGGTCATTTTCATCCTCCCTAGGCTTATTCTAATCCAATAAGGGTTTTTAACCAACCTTGTGCATCCAATAACTGCGTTTGTGTCATAGATTCAACATTTAGGTCATTTTCGTCCTCCCTAGGCTTATTCTAATCCAATTAGGGTTTTTAACCAATGTTGTGCATCCAATAAGTGCGTTTGTGTCATAGGTTCAACATTTAGGTCATTTTCATCCTCCCTAGGCTTATTCTAATCCAATAAGGGTTTTTAACCAACCTTGTGCATCCAATAAGTGCGTTTGTGTCATAGATTCAACATTTAGGTCATTTTCGTCCTCCCTAGGCTTATTATAATCCAATTAGGGTTTTAAACCAATCTTATGCATCCAGTAAGTGCGTTTGTGTCATTGGTCCAACATTTAGGTCATTTTCGTCCTCCTTAGGCTTATTGTAATCAAATTAGGGTTTTTCATTAATCTTGTGCATCCAATAAGTGATTTTGTGTCATTGGTTTAACAATTAGGTCATTTTCATCCTCCCTAGGCTTATTCTAATCCAATAAGGGTTTTTAACCAACCTTGTGCATCCAATAAGTGCGTTTGTGTCATAGATTTAACATTTAGGTCATTTTCCTCCTCCCTAAGCTTATTCTAATCCAATTAGGGATTTTAATTTTTCTTTTGCATTCAATAAGTGTGTTTCTGTCATGGTTAAACATTTCTGTCATTTTCGTCCTCCCTAGGCATATTCTAATCCAATTAGCGTTTTTAACCAATCTTGTAAATCCAATATGTGCGTTTGTGTCATTAGTTTAACATTTAGGTCATTTTTGTCCTCCCAATGCTTATTCTTATCCAATTAGGGTTTTTAACCAATCTTGTGCATCCAATAAGTGCGTTTGTGTCATTGTTTGAACATTTAGGTTATTTTATTCCTCCCTAGGCTTATTCTAATCCAATTAGGATTTTTAACCAATCTTGAGCATCCAATAAGTGCGTTTGTGTCATTGGTTTAACAATTAGGTGATTTTCGTCCTCCGTAGGCTTATTCTAATCCAATTAGGGTTTTTAATCAATCTTGTGCAACCAATAAGTGCGGTTGTGTCATTGGTTCAACATTTAAGTCATTTTCGTCCTCCCTTGGCTTATTCTAATCCAATTAGCGTTTTTCATTAATCTTGTGCATCCAATAAGTGATTTTGTGTCATTGGTTTAACAATTAGGTCATTTTCGTCCTCCCTAGGCTTATTCTAATCCAATAAGGGTTTTTAACCAACCTTGGGCATTAAATAAGTGCGTTTGTGTCATTGGTTGAGCATTTAGATCATTTTCGTCCTCCTTAGGCTTATTATAATCCAATTAGGGTTTTAAACCAATCTTGTGCATCCAGTAAGTGCGTTTGTGTCATTGGTCCAACATTTAGGTCATTTTCGTCCTCCTTAGGATTATTGTAATCGAATTAGGGTTTTTCAATAATCTTGTGCTTCCAATAAGTGATTTTGTGTCATTGGTTTAACAATTAGGTCATTTTCATCCTCCCTAGGCTTATTCTAATCCAATAAGGGTTTTTACCCAACCTTGTGCATCCAATAAGTGCGTTTGTGTCATAGGTTCAACATTTCGGTCATTTTCGTCCTCCCTAGGCTTATTCTAATCCAATTAGGGTTTTTAATTATTCTTTTGCATTCAATAAGTGCATTTGTGTCATTGGTTTAACAATTAGGTCATTTTTCGTCCTCCCTATGCTTATTCAAATCCAATAAGGGTTTTTAACCAACCTTGGGCATCAAATAAGTGCGTTTGGGTCATTGGTTGAACATTTAGATCATTTTCGTCCTCCCTAGGTTTTTTATAATCCAATTGGTTAAACATTTCTTTCATTTTCGTCCTCCCTAGGCATATTCTAATCCAATTAGGGTTTTTAACCAATCTTGTAAATCCAATATGTGCGTTTGTGTCATTAGTTTAACATTTAGGTCATTTTCGTCCTCCCTATGCTTATTCTTATCCAATTAGGGTTTTTAACCAATCTTGTGCATCCAATAAGTGCGTTTGTGTCATTGTTTGAACATTTAGGTTATTTTCTTCCTCCCTAGGCTTATTCTAATCCAATTAGGATTTTTAACCAATCTTGAGCATCCAATAAGTGCGTTTGTGTCATTGGTTGAGCATTTTGATCATTTTGGTCCTCCCTTGGCTTATTATAATCCAACTAGGGTTTTAAACCAATCTTGTGCATCCAGTAAGTGCGTTTGTGTCATTGGTCCAACATTTAGGTCATTTTCGTCCTCCTTAGGCTTATTGTAATCGAATTAGGGTTTTTCATTAATCTTGTGCATCCAATAAGTGATTTTGTGTCATTGATTTAACAATTAGGTCATTTTCATCCTCCCTAGGCTTATTCTAATCCAATAAGGGTTTTTAACCAACCTTGTGCATCCAATAACTGCGTTTGTGTCATAGATTCAACATTTAGGTCATTTTCGTCCTCCCTAGGCTTATTCTAATCCAATTAGGGTTTTTAATTATTCTAATGCATTCAATAAGTGATTTTGTGTCATTGGTTTAACAATTAGGTCATTTTCGTCCTCCCTATGCTTATTCTAATCCAATAAGGGTTTTTAACCAACCTTGTGTATCCAATAAGTGCGTTTGTGTCATAGGTTCAACATTTAGGTCATTTCGTCCTCCCTAGGCTTATTCTAATCCAATTAGGGTTTTTAATTATTCTTTTGTATTCAATAAGTGCATTTGTGTCATTGGTTTAACAATTAGGTCATTTTCGTCCTCCCTAGGCTTATTCTAATCCAATAAGGGTTTTTAACCAACCTTGGGAATTAAATAAGTGCGTTTGTGTCATTGGTTGAGCATTTAGATCATTTTCGTCCTCCTTAGGCTTATTATAATCCAATTAGGGTTTTAAACCAATCTTGTGCATCCAGTAAGTGCGTTTGTGTCATTGGTCCAACATTTAGGTCATTTTCGTCCTCTTTTGGCTTATTGTAATCGAATTAGGGTTTTTCATTAATCTTGTGCATCCAATAAGTGATTTTGTGTCATTGGTTTAACAATTAGGTCATTTTCATCCTCCCTAGGCTTATTCTAATCCAATAAGGGTTTTTAACCAACCTTGTGCATCCAATAAGTGCGTTTGTGTCATAGATTCAACATTTAGGTCATTTTCGTCCTCCCTAGGCTTATTCTAATCCAATTAGGGATTTTAATTTTTCTTTTGCATTCAATAAGTGTGTTTGTGTCATTGGTTTAACATTTCTGTCATTTTCGTCCTCCCTAGGCTTATTCTAATCCAATTAGGGTTTTTAATTATTCTTTTGCATTCAATATGTGCGTTTGTGTCATTGGTTTAACATTTAGGTCATTTTCGTCCTCCTTATGCTTATTCTTATGCAATTAGGGTTTTTAACCAATCTTGTGCATCCAATAAGTGCGTTTGTGTCATTGTTTGAACATTTAGGTCATTTTCATCCTCCCTAGGCCTATTCTAATCCAATTAGGATTTTTAACCAATCTTGTGCATCCAATAAGTGCGTTTGTGTCATTGGTTTAACAATTAGGTCATTTTCGTCCTCCCTAGGCTTATTCTAATCCAATTAGGGTTTTTAACCAATCTTGTGCAACCAATAAGTGCGTTTGTGTCATTGGTTCAACATTTAAGTCATTTTCGTCCTCCCTTTGCTAATTCTAATCCAATTAGCGTTTTTCATTAATCTTGTGCATCCAATAAGTGATTTTGTGTCATTGGTTTAACAATTCGGTCATTTTCGTCCTCCTTAGGCTTATTCTAATCCAATTAGGGTTTTTAACCAACATTGTGCATCCAATAAGTGCGTTTGTGTCATTGGTTGAGCATTTAGGTCATTTTAAGCTTATTCTAATCCAGTTAGGGTTTTTAACCAATTTTGTGCATTCAATAAGTGCGTTTGTGTCATTGGTTTAACACTTAGGTCATTTTCGTCCTCCCTAGGCTTATTCTAATCCAATTCGGCTTTATAACCAATTTTGGGCATCCAATAAGTGCGTTTGTGTCATTGGTTGAACATTGAGGTCATTTTTGTCCTCCCTAGGCTTATTCTAATCAAATTAGGGTTTTTAATTAATCGTTTGCATCCAATAAGTGCGTTTGTGTCATTGGTTTAACAATTAGGTCATTTTCCTCCTACCGAGGCATATTCAAATCCAATAGGGGTTTTTAACCAACCTTGTGCATCCATTAATTGAGTTTGTGTCATTGGTTGAGGATTTAGGTCATTTTCGTCCTCCCTAGGCTTATTCTAATCCAATTAGGGTTTTTAATTATTCTTTTGTATTCAATTAGTGCATTTGTGTCATTGGTTTAACAATTAGGTCATTTTCGTCCTCCCTAGGCTTATTCTAATCCAATAAGTGCGTTTGTGTCATAGGTTCAACATTTAGGTCATTTTCGTCCTCCTTAGGCTTATTGTAATCGAATTAGGGTTTTTCATTAATCTTGTGCATCCAATAAGTGATTTTGTGTCATTGGTTTAACAATTAGGTCATTTTCATCCTCCCTAGGCTTATTCTAATCCAATAAGGGTTTTTAACCAACCTTGTGCATCCAATAATTGCGTTTGTGTCATAGATTCAACATTTAGGTCATTTTCGTCCTCCCTAGGCTTATTCTAATCCAATTAGGGTTTTTAACCAATGTTGTGCATCCAATAAGTGCGTTTGTGTCATAGGTTCAACATTTAGGTCATTTTCGTCCTCCCTAGGCTTATTCTAATCCAATTAGGGTTTTTAATTATTCTTTTGCATTCAATAAGTGATTTTGTGTCATTGGTTTAACAATTAGGTCATTTTCGTCCTCCCTAGGCTTATTTTAATCCAATAAGGGTTTTTAACCAACCTTGGGCATCAAATAAGTGCGTTTGTGTCATTGGTTGAGCATTTTGATCATTTTCGTCTTCCCTAGGCTTATTATAATCCAATTAGGGTTTTAAACCAATCTTGTGCATCCAGTAAGTGCGTTTGTGTCATTGGTCCAACATTTAGGTCATTTTCGTCCTCCTTAGGCTTATTGTAATCGAATTAGGGTTTTTCATTAATCTTATGCATCCAATAAGTGATTTTGTGTCATTGATTTAACAATTAGGTCATTTTCATCCTCTCTAGGCTTATTCTAATCCAATAAGGGTTTTTAACCAACCTTGTGCATCCAATAACAACGTTTGTGTCATAGATTCAACATTTAGGTCATTTTCGTCATCCCTAGGCTTATTCGAATCCAATTAGGGTTTTTAACCAATCTTGTGCATCCAATAAGTGCGTTTGTGTCATAGGTTCAACATTTAGGTCATTTTCGTCCTCCCTAGGCTTATTCTAATCCAATTAGGGTTTTTAATTATTCTTTTGCATTCAATAAGTGATTTTGTGTCATTGGTTTAACAATTAGGTCATTTTCGTCCTCCCTAGGCTTATTCTAATCCAATAAGGGTTTTAACCAACCTTGTGCATCCAATAAGTGCGTTTGTGTCATAGGTTCAACATTTAGGTCATTTCGTCCTCTCTAGGCTTATTCTAATCCAATTAGGGTTTTTAATTATTCTTTTGTATTCAATAAGTGCATTTGTGTCATTGGTTTAACAGTTAGGTCATTTTCGTCCTCCCTAGGCTTATTCTAATCCAATAAGGGTTTTTAACCAACCTTGGGCATTAAATAAGTGCGTTTGTGTCATTGGTAGAGCATTTAGATCATTTTCGTCCTCCTTAGGCTTATTATAATCCAATTACGGTTTTAAACCAATCTTGTGCATCCAGTAAGTGCGTTTGTGTCATTGGTCCAACATTTAGGTCATTTTCGTCCTCCTTAGGATTATTGTAATCGAATTAGGGTTTTTCAATAATCTTGTGCTTCCAATAAGTGATTTTGTGTCATTGGTTTAACAATTAGGTCATTTTCATCCTCCCTAGGCTTATTCTAATCCAATAAGGGTTTTTACCCAACCTTGTGCATCCATTAAGTGCGTTTGTGTGATAGATTCAACATTTAGGTCATTTTCATCCTCCCTATGCTTATTCTAATCCAATTAGGGTTTTTAACGAATCTTGTGCATCCAATAAGTGCGTTTGTGTCATAGGTTCAACATTTCGGTCATTTTCGTCCTCCCTAGGCTTATTCTAATCCAATTAGGGTTTTTAATTATTCTTTTGCATTCAATAAGTGCATTTGTGTCATTGGTTTAACAATTAGGTCATTTTTCGTCCTCCCTAGGCTTATTCTAATCCAATAAGGGTTTTTAACCAACTTTGGGCATCAAATAAGTGCGTTTGTGTCATTGGTTGAGCATTTAGATCATTTTCGTCCTCCTTAGGCTTATTATAATCCAATTAGGGTTTTAAACCAATCTTATGCATCCAGTAAGTGCGTTTGTGTCATTGGTCCACCATTTAGGTCATTTTCGTCCTCCTTAGGCTTATTGTAATCGAATTAGGGTTTTTCATTAATCTTGTGCATCCAATAAGTGATTTTGTGTCATTGGTTTAACAATTAGGTCATTTTCATCCTCCCTAGGCTTATTCTAATCCAATAAGGGTTTTTAACCAACCTTGTGCATCCAATAAGTGCGTTTGTGTCATAGATTCAACATTTACGTCATTTTCGTCCTCCCTAGGCTTATTCTAATCCAATTAGGGATTTTAATTTTTCTTTTGCATTCAATAAGTGTGTTTGTGTCATTGGTTAAACATTTCTGTCATTTTCGTCCTCCCTAGGCATATTCTAATCCAATTAGGGTTTTTAACCAATCTTGTAAATCCAATATGTGCGTTTGTGTCATTAGTTTAACATTTAGGTCATTTTCGTCCTCCCTATGCTTATTCTTATCCAATTAGGGTTTTTAA
The DNA here is from genome assembly GCA_037974735.1 of Cicer chorassanicum. Taxonomy (NCBI): domain Eukaryota; kingdom Viridiplantae; phylum Streptophyta; class Magnoliopsida; order Fabales; family Fabaceae; genus Cicer; species Cicer chorassanicum. Next base: position 22,856,043 of record JBBPBP010009777.1, read on the forward strand.
CCAATCTTGTGCATCCAATAAGTGCGTTTGTGTCATTGTTTGAACATTAAGGTTATTTTCTTCCTCCCTAGGCTTATTCTAATCCAATTAGGATTTTTAACCAATCTTGTGCATCCAATAAGTGCGTTTGTGTCATTGGTTTAACAATTAGGTCATTTTCATCCTCCCTAGGCTTATTCTAATCCAATTAGGGTTTTTAACCAATCTTGTGCAACCAATAAGTGCGTTTGTGCCATTGGTTCAACATTTAAGTCATTTTCGTCCTCCCTTGGCATATTCTAAACCAATTAGCGTTTTTCATTAATCTTGTGCATCCAATAAGTGATTTTGTGTCATTGGTTTAACAATTCGCTCATTTTCGTCCTCCTTAGGCTTATTCTAATCCAACTAGGGTTTTTAACCAACATTGTGCATCCAATAAGTGCGTTTGTGTCATTGGTTGAGCATTTAGGTCATTTTAAGCTTATTGTAATCCAATTAGGGTTTTTAACCAATTTTGTGCATTCAATAAGTGCGTTTGTGTCATTGGTTTAACACTTAGGTCATTTTCGTCCTCCCTAGGCTTATTCTAATCCGATTCGGCTTTATAACCAATTTTGGGCATCCAATAAGTGCGTTTGTGTCATTGGTTGAACATTGAGGTCATTTTTGTCCTCCCTAGGCTTATTCTAATCAAATTAGGGTTTTTAATTAATCGTTTGCATCCAATAAGTGCGTTTGTGTCATTGGTATAACAATTAGGTCATTTTCCTCCTACCGAGGCATATTCAAATCCAATAAGGGTTTTTAACCAACCTTGTGCATCCATTAATTGAGTTTGTGTCATTGGTTGAGGATTTAGGTCATTTTCGTCCTCCCTAGGCTTATTCTAATCCAATTAGGGTTTTTAACCAATCTTGTGCATCCAATAAGTGCGTTTGTGTCATAGGTTCAACATTTAGGTCATTTTCGTCCTCCCTAGGCTTATTCTAATCCAATTAGGGTTTTTAATTATTCTTTTGTATTCAATTAGTGCATTTGTGTCATTGGTTTAACAATTAGGTCATTTTCGTCCTCCCTAGGCTTATTCTAATCCAATAAGTGCGTTTGTGTCATAGGTTCAACATTTAGGTCATTTTCGTCCTCCTTAGGCTTATTGTAATCGAATTAGGGTTTTTCATTAATCTTGTGCATCCAATAAGTGATTTTGTGTCATTGGTTTAACAATTAGGCCATTTTCATCCTCCCTAGGCTTATTCTAATCCAATAAGGGTTTTTAACCAACCTTGTGCATCCAATAACTGCGTTTGTGTCATAGATTCAACATTTAGGTCATTTTCGTCCTCTCTAGGCTTATTCTAATCCAATTAGGGTTTTTAACCAATGTTGTGCATCCAATAAGTGTGTTTGTGTCATAGGTTCAACATTTAGGTCATTTTCGTCCTCCCTAGGCTTATTCTAATCCAATTAGGGTTTTTAATTATTCTTTTGCATTCAATATGTGATTTTGTGTCATTGGTTTAACAATTAGGTCATTTTCGTCCTCCCTAGGCTTATTCTAATCCAATAAGGGTTTTAACCAACCTTGTGCATCCAATAAGTGCGTTTGTGTCATAGGTTCAACATTTAGGTCATTTCGTCCTCTCTAGGCTTATTCTAATCCAATTAGGGTTTTTAATTATTCTTTTGTATTCAATAAGTGCATTTGTGTCATTGGTTTAACAATTAGGTCATTTTCGTCCTCCCTAGGCTTATTCTAATCCAATAAGGGTTTTTAACCAACCTTGGGCATTAAATAAGTGCGTTTGTGTCATTGGTTGAGCATTTAGATCTATTTCGACCTCCTTAGGCTTATTATAATCCAATTAGGGTTTTAAACCAATCTTCTGCATCCAGTAAGTGCGTTTGTGTCATTGGTCCAACATTTAGGTCATTTTCGTCCTCCTTAGGCTTATTGTAATCGAATTAGGGTTTTTCATTAATCTTGTGCATCCAATAAGTGATTTTGTGTCATTGGTTTAACAATTAGGTCATTTTTCGTCCTCCCTAGGCTTATTCAAATCCAATAAGGGTTTTTAACCAACCTTGGGCATCAAATAAGTGCGTTTGTGTCATTGGTTGAGCATTTAGATCATTTTCGTCCTCCCTAGGCTTATTATAATCCAATTAGGGTTTTAAACCAACCTTATGCATCCAGTAAGTGCGTTTGTGTCATTGGTCCAACATTTAGGTCATTTTCGTCCTCCTTAGGCTTATTGTAATCGAATTAGGGTTTTTCATTAATCTTGTGCATCCAATAAGTGATTTTGTGTCATTGGTTTAACAATTAGGTCATTTTCATCCTCCCTTGGCTTATTCTAATCAAATAAGGGTTTTTAACCAACCTTGTGCATCCAATAAGTGCGTTTGTGTCATAGATTCAACATTTACGTCATTTTCGTCCTCCCTAGGCTTATTCTAATCCAATTAGGGATTTTAATTTTTCTTTTGCATTCAATAAGTGTGTTTGTGTCATTGGTTAAACATTTCTGTCATTTTCGTCTTCCCTAGGCATATTCTAATCCAATTAGGGTTTTTAACCAATCTTGTAAATCCAATATGTGCGTTTGTGTCATTAGTTTAACATTTAGGTCATTTTCGTCCTCCCTATGCTTATTCTTATCCAATTAGGGTTTTTAACCAATCTTGTGCATCCAATAAGTGCGTTTGTGTCATTGTTTGAACATTTAGGTTATTTTCTTCCTCCCTAGGCTTATTCTAATCCAATTAGGATTTTTAACCAATCTTGTGCATCCAATAAGTGCGTTTGTGTCATTGGTTTAACAATTAGGTCATTTTCATCCTCCCTAGGCTTATTCTAATCCAATTAGGGTTTTTAACCAATCTTGTGCAACCAATAAGTGCGTTTGTGCCATTGGTTCAACATTTAAGTCATTTTCGTCCTCCCTTGGCATATTCTAAACCAATTAGCGTTTTTCATTAATCTTGTGCATCCAATAAGTGATTTTGTGTCATTGGTTTAACAATTCGCTCATTTTCGTCCTCCTTAGGCTTATTCTAATCCAACTAGGGTTTTTAACCAACATTGTGCATCCAATAAGTGCGTTTGTGTCATTGGTTGAGCATTTAGGTCATTTTAAGCTTATTGTAATCCAATTAGGGTTTTTAACCAATTTTGTGCAT
>JBBPBP010009777.1:22873280-22920777 GCA_037974735.1 Cicer chorassanicum
ATTTTTGTCCTCCCTAGGCTTATTCTAATCAAATTAGGGTTTTTAATTAATCTTTTGCGTCCAATAAGTGCGTTTGTGTCATTGGTTTAACAATTAGGTCATTTTCCTCCTACCGAGGCATATTCAAATCCAATAAGGGTTTTTAACCAACCTTGTGCATCCATTAATTGAGTTTGTGTCATTGGTTGTGGATTTAGGTCATTTTCGTCCTCCCTAGGCTTATTCTAATCCAATTAGGGTTTTTAACCAATCTTGTGCATCCAATAAGTGCGTTTGTGTCATAGGTTCAACATTTAGGTCATTTTCGTCCTCCCTAGGCTTATTCTAATCCAATTAGGGTTTTTAATTATTCTGTTGTATTCAATAAGTGCATTTGTGTCATTGGTTTAACAATTAGGTCATTTTCGTCCTCCCTAGGCTTATTCTAATCCAATAAGTGCGTTTGTGTCATAGGTTCAACATTTAGGTCATTTTCGTCCTCCTTAGGCTTATTGTAATCGAATTAGGGTTTTTCATTAATCTTGTGCATCCAATAAGTGATTTTGTGTCATTGGTTTAACAATTAGGTCATTTTCATCCTCCCTAGGCTTATTCTAATCCAATAAGGGTTTTTAACCAACCTTGTGCATCCAATAAGTGCGTTTGTGTCATAGATTCAACATTTAGGTCATTTTTGTCCTCCCTAGGCTTATTCTAATGCAATTAGGGTTTTTAACCAATCTTGTGCATCCAATAAGTGCGTTTGTGTCATAGGTTCAACATTTAGGTCATTTTCGTCCTCCCTAGGCTTATTCTAATCCAATTAGTGTTTTTAATTATTCTTTTGTATTCAATAAGGGCATTTGTGTCATTGGTTTAATAATTAGGTCATTTTCGTTCTCCTTATGCTTATTCTAATCCAATAAGGGTTTTTAACCAACCTTGGGCATCAAATAAGTGCGTTTGTGTCATTGGTTGAGCATTTAGATCATTTTCGTCCTCCCTAGGCTTATTATAATCCAATTAGGTTTTTAAACCAATCTTGTGCATCCAGTAAGTGCGTTTATGTCATTGGTCCAACATTTACGTCATTTTCGTCCTCCTTAGGCTTATTGTAATCGAATTAGGGTTTTTCATTAATCTTGTGCATCCAATAAGTGATTTTGTGTCATTGGTTTAACAATTAGGTCATTTTCATCCTCCCTAGGCTTATTCTAATCCAATAAGGCTTTTCAACCAACCTTGTGCATTCAATAAGTGCGTTTGTGTCATAGATTCAACATTTAGGTCATTTTCGTCCTCCCTAGGCTTATTCTAATCCAATTAGGGTTTTTAACCAATGTTGTGCATCCAATAAGTGCGTTTGTCTCATAGGTTCAACATTTAGGTTATTTTCGTCCTCCCTAGGCTTATTCTAATCCAATTAGGGTTTTTAATTTTTCTTTTGCATTCAATAAGTGATTTTGTGTCATTGGTTTAACAATTAGGTCATTTTCGTCCTCCCTAGGCTTATTCTAATCCAATAAGGGTTTTTAACCAACCTTGTGCATCCAATAAGTGCGTTTGTGTCATAGGTTCAACATTTAGGTCATTTTCGTCCTCCCTAGGCTTATTCTAATCCAATTAGGGTTTTTAATTATTCTTTTGTATTCAATAAGTGCATTTGTGTCATTGGTTTAACAATTAGGTCATTTTCGTCCTCCCTAGGCTTATTCTAATCCAATAAGGGTTTTTAACCAACCTTGGGCATCAAATAAGTGCGTTTGTGTCATTGGTTAAGCATTTAGATCATTTTCGTCCTCCCTAGGCTTATGATAATCCAATTAGGGTTTTAAACCAATCTTGTGCATCCAGTAAGTGCGTTTGTGTCATTGGTCCAACATTTAGGTCATTTTCGTCCTCCTTAGGCTTATTGTAATCGAATTAGGGTTTTTCATTAATCTTGTGCATCCAATAAGTGATTTTGTGTCATTGGTTTAACAATTAGGTCATTTTCATCCTCCCTAGGCTTATTCTAATCCAATAAGGGTTTTTGTAAGATCAGATGTGCACCTAAGAGGGGGGGTGAATTAGGTGTTTGGTTATTTTGATTGTTTTTAAAATTATCGTGATTGATTTTTGCGGTTATGGATAGTGAACGATAATGTAAATGGCAGTAATGTAAAGAACACCAAAAGATTTATCCTGGTTCCCCTAATCACCAAGGGTACGTCCAGTCCTCTTGCACACCACAAGAGATTTTCTTCACTATCTGTCAGAATATGTACAAGTCCTCACCCTGGGACCTTGGCTACAATCTTCTAACAAACTTTCAAAGATAGAACACTACTATCTTAAATACAGCACTTCAAAGAAAGTACAACTTTCTTTTACAAACACTTTGTTGTTATTGATAAGAATATAGGAATAGAATGAAGGTAGAATAATTCAAGATTTATTCAAGTACTGTTGAGAACCTTAAGGATATGAAAGTGATATGCAAGTACTTGAATTTCTGAAAAAGACTTAGAAAATTTGGAAAATTTTGTTCAAAGTCTTTTAAATTGTAAAAATTGAATTGGTAATTTGAAAATGAAGTTATGACCTTATTTATAGTCCTCAAACAACTCTTTAAATTCGTGGCCTTTGATCCAAGAGGTTTGAGAATGAATTGCAATGTTTTAAATTGAATTCAAAGCTGAAAAATTGCATTGGTTGCTGTTGTATTCGACTACCATATATCTGTATTCGAATACAGCTTGTTGCAACGTTAAAAATTTTCAAACATATCACTGTGTAGTCGAATACAGATGAGATGGCCAACTCTCTGACTTAGCCATGTTTTTGTCTTGTATTCGACTACAGGATTTGTGTATTCGAATACGACTGCTGCAACGTTCAAAAATCATTCAAAATTTCCACTGTGTAGTCGAATACAGATGAGATGGCCAACTCTCTGACTTAGCCATGTTTTTATCCTGTATTCGACTACAAGATGGTTGTATTCGAATACGACTTTAAAATTTGTTAAAAATAATGATTTTAATATTTTGAAAATATTATTTTGGACTTTTGAAAATATTATTTATGCATATGCAAAGTAATTAAGGTCCTCTTGTATTTGAATTATGACTTGAATTATTTTACCTTTATCTAATTTATTTATTTGTAATTTCATCAAGGGATGTATTTCTTCTTGTTGTTGTTGTGTCACCATTGGTCTTTGTAGATAATCAAAAACGTATTTTTACATTCTCCCCCTTTTTGATTATGACAAAACCATTGCTGAGTTTGTTGATGACTCCCCCGTAATGTAGGCGTATTGTACTCCCCCGTAATGTTTGCAATATGTGTGTTTGAGTACCTACAGATAAAGCTTACCGGACAACAACAAGCAACAAAATACACAAAATTTCTCCCCCTTTTGACATGATCAAAAAGAAGAATACCACCATAGGAAAGAAATAGATTGATCATATTATAATTTAAAACAGATCATAGGAGAAGCAAATAAGCAGAGATAATCATAAAAGTCAGTGATTCATGAAGTCATAAAAACATAAAGTTATAAACGACATAGAGTCAAAAAGGCATACAAGCATAGAGTCATAAAGATAACACAACAATTACGGAAACAACGATTACAGTGTAAACAAAACAGTAGGAAGGTCAAGCCTAGTAACACAAGAAAACGAACTAAACCTAGGAAACTAAGTACAATCTCAGTGACGATCTGGTGGTAGATGGAAGTGATCAAGTTTGTCAGCGATGATACACATCTCGTGGACTAAGCTGTTGTGATTAGTAGCGATAGTGGATTCGAGAGCCTGAAAGCGAGCATCGACCGAAGTGGTAAATCCTGAGAAGCTAGTGTGAAGAGAGTCAAGCCGTGCCATAATCATGCGATTCGTAACTTGATCATCATCAGATGCAGGATCGTCAGCAGCATCATCTGGAGGAGCACTAGCAGAGGCCTGACTGATATCACTCTGATGGATGTATTTTTGCAGTGAGTCACTCCAAACTATTTTCATGCTAGGAAGAACACTCAAGTCGAGCAGATTATCCTTAGTGACGGTATATACAACCTCCTCAGAAAAATCTACCCCAAAATGTTCAAGGATGCGAGAAACTTCTCTAGCATAGGGCAATCCAGCAGCTTCACGGGATACAAACATGACGGACTTAACGAAGTATGCCCAGTTAAGAGAAAGTCCTTCATTCATGAAGTAAAGAATCTGAAGTTCAAATTCAGAGAGTTGAGAGTAGTTACCGGCCTTAGGTACCAAAATGTAACTCAAGAAATAGTGAAGCAGACGGAAGTCAACAGTGAGGTTTCCAACACTAAATCGCTGTCTCGCAAACGTGGAGCTAGCCTGAAGTTGCTTGCGTTCTATGGTGAGTTTGTCAAAACGACACAGAGCCGCATAAGCATCCTGTTTCGAGATATTATGCCATTTGCATAAATTGGTCGGACTAAGTTTCTGACCGACATCAGGTATTTGCAAAATGGTGCCAATAGTATGAGAGTCAAGCTCAATAGTGATTCCCTTGACACGTGAAATTAACATTTTGCCATCCCGACAAAGATTGCAATAAAAGACTCGAACCAAATCAGGATAAATCGGACCTTTGTAAGCAATAAAGTCCTCAACTTGTTGAGCCCTAAGTAAATCCAGAAATTTAAAGGCAGAGAAAGAATCTAAAGTACCGAATTTTGGAATGATGAGCCGTTTGTCGGAGTACAGTGTACGAAACCGGGTGATTTCTTCAGGAGAATGCAGAAGACGAGATAAGTCCGTGACGCTGATGCTCTTTGAGCGACGCTTGGAAGGACCCAAGCTTGCATGTTTGGTGCGAGGGCCACGCTTGCGTGCGTTTTCAACAGAGGTGGAGAGGTTTGACATGTTGTTGAAGATTGTAGGATGCGGATTCGAAACTGAGATGTAGTTCGAAAAGAAGATTCGAAACCGTGACCACTGATGACAGAACCAATTGATTCGCGAAGCTGAGATGGAAGATGTTGAATTCGCGAAGCCGGATTTGGGGTTTAGGGTTCTGGAGGTCGCGAATTTGAATTTGGGGGTTTAGGGTTTTGAAATTTCGTGAATCTGAGGAACTAAGAGATGAATTTCGCAGCAAATAATTGAAGGAAACAATGTTTGGAAAGTCAAATGTGAAGGGGCGAACCAGTTCTGATGAAGACTGATGCGCAGAGAAGAAGTACAAGCTCGAGGGTAGGGGTGAAGTTGTATTCGAATACTGACTGTACAGCTTTATATATGACAGAAAATTTTGAACCTGTAGTCGAATACAGGAAACTGGTAATCGAATACAGATTTCCAGAATCATCTGTATTCGAATACAATCTGATTGTATTCTGCTACGAGTTCCAGTTTTTGAAAACAGTCATAATTTTATTTGGCAGACCATAATACAAACGTCATATAATCACATAAATGACATGTAAACATAGTCAACTAAATTCTAAGATGTGAAAACAAGTATTGAACATATTGAGAACATCTTTATTCAAATAGTCAACTAAATTCAAATAACATGAAAACATGTGAAGACAAGAGTTAAGCCATACCTTTGCCCTGATGATAGCAGTTTACCTGACGTTTAAAGATCGCTTTCACTTAAGATGCCGAGTTCGCGTCGTATTTTGAAAAAGGAGTCTTTAGGAAGTGGTTTAGTGAAGATGTCAACAAGTTGGTTATGTGTATCCACAAAGGTTACTTCAACATTGCCTTTAAGTACATGATCACGCAAAAAGTGATGTCGTATATCAATGTGTTTAGTCCGAGAATGCATGATTGGATTCTTTGAAATATTGATTGCACTAGTGTTGTCGCATCGTAGCGGAATGCATCCAAGATTAATTCCATAATCACATAGTTGTTACTTGAGCCATAATATTTGTGCGCAACAACTTCCTGCTGCTATGTATTCCGCTTCAGCCGTACTAAGTGCAACACATGCTTGCTTTTTACATGACCAAGATACGAGTGCATTGCCCAGTACATGACAAGTGCCGCTTGTGCTTTTACGGTCTGTTTTACATCCTGCATAATCTGAATCTGAATATCCAACGAGGTTACAGATGCTACCTTTAGGATACCATAGTCCAACATTGATGGTGCCTTTTAAGTATTTCATGATTCGTTTGACTGCTACAAGATGTGATTCTTTCGGATCTGCTTGAAATCTTGCACATAGACAAACACTAAACATGATATCTGGCCGACTGGCCGTTAGATATAACAAAGAACCAATCATACCTCGATATTTTGAAATATCTACAGATGCACCAGTTTCATCTTTATCAACATATGTTCCGGAGCCCATGGGAGTTGCACTCTCCTTGCATTTTTCCATGTCAAATCTTTTTAGCAGTTCTTTGCAATATTTTGCTTGATTGATAAAGATGCCATGCTTGAGTTGCTTGATGTGAAGACCAAGAAAATAGTTTAATTTTCCCATCATGGACATTTCAAATTCGCCTTGCATCATCAATGAGAATTCTTCACATATTGCGTTATTTGTTGAACCGAATATGATATCGTCAACATAAATTTGGACTAACAAGGTGTGACCATTATTTCGTTTAATAAATAATGTCTTGTCAACCTTTCCCTTTTCAAAACCTCTTTCACACAGGAAGGCACTCAATCTGTCGTACCAAGCTCTTGGTGCTTGTTTTAGACCATAGAGAGCTTTCCTTAGTTTGAAAACATGTGTAGGATTCTTGAAGTCTTCAAAGCCGGGTGGTTGCTTGACATATACTTCTTCATTGATGTATCCATTTAAAAATGCGCTTTTCACATCCATCTGAAATAATTCAAAATTCATAGAGCAGGCATAAGCAAGTAGTAACCGTATTGCTTCTAACCTTGCGACCGGAGCAAATGTTTCATCAAAATCGATTCCTTCTTCCTGATTGTATCCTTGGGCGACAAGTCTTGCTTTGTTGCGGACAACTATACCATTTTCGTCAAGTTTATTTTTAAATACCCATTTGGTGCCAATGATGTGCTTGTCACCTGGATTAGGAACAAGTTCCCATACTTCGTTTCTTTCGAATTGGTTAAGCTCTTCTTGCATTGCAAGTATCCACTGATCATCTTTTAGTGCTTCACCAACTTTGGAAGGTTCGATTTGTGAAACAAATGCCATGTTTAAACATGCATCTTGCAATTTGAGTCTAGTTGTAACTCCTTTGTTGATATCACCAATGATGTTATCAATCGGATGATATCGATGGGTTCTCCATTCCTTTGGGAGTTCATTGGTTTCCTCTTCCATGTCGACTTCATTTTCTTGACTCGGTTGATCAATTGGATCTTCTTTACGTGGATCACTACTTTCAAGATCATCATCATCAAAAGAAATAGCTTTTTCCTCTTTCGAGGGGTTAGTTTCATCAAAAGTAACATGTATTGATTCTTCTACAATTAAAGTTCTTTTATTAAAAATCCTAAAAGCTTTACTAGATAATGCATACCCAATGAATATACCTTCATCTGCCTTTTCATCAAATTTTCCAAGATTATCTTTTCCATTATTTAGCACAAAGCACTTGCATCCAAAGATGTGGAAGTGAGAGATGTTAGGCTTTCTACCTTTGTATAGTTCATATGGAGTCTTCTTAAGAAGTGGCCGAATGTTAACTCTGTTAGTAACATAGCATGCCGTGTTTACTGCATCTGCCCAAAAATACTTTGGTAGATTTGAGTCACTTAACATTGTTCTTGCAAGTTCTATCAAGGACCTGTTCTTTCTCTCAACAACTCCATTTTGTTGATGTGTTCTTGGTGCAGAAAAATTATGAAAAATTCCATTTTCCTCACAGAATTCTTCAAATAAAGTATTTTGAAATTCTCTACCATGATCACTTCGAATTGATACAATCTTGGATGATTGTTCATTTTGGACTAGTTTGGCGTAATTTTTAAAGGCTTTAAAAGCTTCATTTTTATTTGCCAAGAACAAGGTCCATGTGTACCTTGAAAAGTCATCAACAATAACTAGTCCGTATGAATTTCCACCAAGACTTTTAGTTCTTGATGGACCAAACAAATCCATGTGTATCAATTGAAGTGGTCTTGTAGTAGATATAACATTTATGGCTTTAAAAGAAGTTTTCGTTTGTTTACCTTTTTGGCATGCATCACATAATTTATCCTTGACAAATTTCATTTTTGGTAATCCGACAACAAGATCATGTTTGACTAGTTTGTTTAAATGATCCATGTGAATATGGGCAATTCTTTTGTGCCATAACCATGCATCATTGTTGTCGCTTACCAAAAGACATTTCATTTTCAAGGATAAATCATCTAAATTAAGTATGAAAATATTCTTGAAACGTTTACCAATAAATTTAATTTCACTTGTTGCTGCATTTTGAATGATGCACTCTTCCTTGTTGAAGACTATCTTGTGTCCTTTGTCACATAACTGGCTGATGCTTATCAAATTGTGCTTTAGGCCTTCAACATAAAGAACATCTTCAATTGTTGGAGAAGGTGCTTTTCCAATTTTTCCAATGCCTAGGATCTTTCCTTTGTTATTATCTCCATATACTACATGTCCTTTCGATTCAAGGGTCAATGCTGAAAATTTTGTTATGTCTCCCGTCATGTGTTTGGAACACCCACTATCTAAGTACCATAAATTTGAAGCATTTTGTGAGCATCCCTGCAAAATTGAAATCAGATTTTATTAGGTACCCAAAGTGCTTTGGGTCCTTGGGGGTTAGTGCCTTTCTTGACCCATATGCAATGGCCTTTGGGAATGCTAATATTTCTTACATGACAAGTATTTGGTGTGTGTCCATAGATACCACAATATGAGCAAATAGGAATTTTACTTGTATATGTATGACGCTTATTGTTAATAAACTTTCCTTTATGTGAATGTTCCTTTTGTACAGATGTCATGTTTCTTAAATTTGCTTGAGTGCTTGATTTAACAAAAATGGTCTTACTAGTGCTTGGTTTATCAAATTTAGAAAATCCAATACCACTCTTATCATTAGAATATCTTTGCATGTTTAGAACATTTTCTAATCCTATATGTCCTTTTTCATATCTTTCTATTACTCTATTTAGTTGAGTAATTTTGAATGAAAGTGAATCACATTTATTACATGAAGAATTTTGCTTATAATTTTCAGCATCTTTTTCCATAAGATTAATTTTTTCTTTAAGATATAAGATTTCTTTCTTTTGAGTTGATACTTGTTTAAACAAATTCTTACATTCAGCAAGAAGTTCCTTTATTGCATTTTGTGCTTCATTGAATTCTATATCTAATTCATGATTATATGGAAGATTGTTTGAGTTACTAACCTCTTCGTCATCGGAGTGATGTGACGCCATCAGTGCAACGTTTGCGCATTCATCGCTTTCAGTTTCTGATGTTGAACTTATGTCGTTATCCTCCCATGCGATATAAGCTTTCTTGAAATCTTTTCTTTTGCCGCCACTCTTCTTGATGAGATCTGGACAGTCTGCTTTAATATGTCCTTGTTTTCCACATTCAAAGCATGTGAAGTTTTGGTTGGTCGTGCTATCTTTCTTTCTGAAGTTTTTCTTCTTGAAACTTCTGTTATTTTTGAGAAATTTGCCGAATTTCTTGACAAGGAGATTGATGTTTTCGTCGTCATCAGAAATATCTTCTTTGACTGCTTCCTTTGATTCGGTCTTTAGAGCAATATTTTTGCTTTTCTTTTCTTGGGTTTCATTTTGCTCTAATCGTCCAAGTTCTATTTCATGCTCTTGTAGTTTGCCAAATAATGCAGAAAGTGACATTTTGGACAAACTCTTCTTTTCTGATATAGCAGTCACCTTTGGTTGCCACGCCCTCGTTAGTGATCGTAATACTTTCAGATTCAATTCATCATTTGAGAAGACCTTTCCGAGGGCTGTCAAATGATTTGTCAAGTGGGAGAATCGTTTCTGCATGTCTAGTATGGTTTCTCCAGGCTGCATGCGAAACAATTCATATTCTTGAGAAAGTGTATTTAGTTTGGATCTTTTTACCTCTATGGTGCCTTCATGGGTTACTTCCAATGTATCCCATATTTCCTTGGCTGTTTTACAGTGAGATATGCGGAAGAATTCGTCCATACCAAGTGCCGATTGTAGAATGTTTTTAGCCTTTTTATCAAATAGCACTTTTCTTTTATCGTCATCGGTCCAAGAGTTCTTTATTTTAATTTCCTCTTTGTTGTTGATGACCGTTGTTGGAATGTATGGACCATTTTCGACAGCATCCCATATTTCGTCTCCCTGTGCCTCAAGATATGCTTGCATACGGATTTTCCAGAAATCGTAATGTTCACCGACGAAACATGGAGGTTTGGTACTGCTGCCTCCGTCTCTGAAAACTGGTAGTGCGGAAGCCATTTGTTATTTGATCAAGGAGTAATTTACCTTGAACCTGCTCTGATACCAATTGTAAGATAAGATGTGCACCTAAGAGGGGGGGGGGTGAATTAGGTGTTTGGTTATTTTGATTGTTTTTAAAATTATCGTGATTGATTTTTGCGCTTATGGATAGTGAACGATAATGTAAATGGCAGTAATGTAAAGAACACCAAAAGATTTATCCTGGTTCCCCTAATCACCAAGGGTACGTCCAGTCCTCTTGCACACCACAAGAGATTTTCTTCACTATCTGTCAGAATATGTACAAGTCCTCACCCTGGGACCTTGGCTACAATCTTCTAACAAACTTTCAAAGATAGAACACTACTATCTTAAATACAGATTTTCAAAGAAAGTACAACTTTCTTTTACAAACACTTTGTTGTTATTGATAAGAATATAGGAATAGAATGAAGGTAGAATAATTCAAGATTTATTCAAGTACTGTTGAGAACCTTAAGGATATGAAAGTGATATGCAAGTACTTGAATTTCTGAAAAAGACTTAGAAAATTTGGAAAATTTTGTTCAAAGTCTTTTAAATTGTAAAAATTGAATTGGTAATTTGAAAATGAAGTTATGACCTTATTTATAGTCCTCAAACAACTCTTTAAATTCGTGGCCTTTGATCCAAGAGGTTTGAGAATGAATTGCAATGTTTTAAATTGAATTCAAAGCTGAAAAATTGCATTGGTTGCTGTTGTATTCGACTACCATATATCTGTATTCGAATACAGCTTGTTGCAACGTTAAAAATTTTCAAACATATCACTGTGTAGTCGAATACAGATGAGATGGCCAACTCTCTGACTTAGCCATGTTTTTGTCTTGTATTCGACTACAGGATTTGTGTATTCGAATACGACTGCTGCAACGTTCAAAAATCATTCAAAATTTCCACTGTGTAGTCGAATACAGATGAGATGGCCAACTCTCTGACTTAGCCATGTTTTTATCCTGTATTCGACTACAAGATGGTTGTATTCGAATACGACTTTAAAATTTGTTAAAAATAATGATTTTAATATTTTGAAAATATTATTTTGGACTTTTGAAAATATTATTTATGCATATGCAAAGTAATTAAGGTCCTCTTGTATTTGAATTATGACTTGAATTATTTTACCTTTATCTAATTTATTTATTTGTAATTTCATCAAGGGATGTATTTCTTCTTGTTGTTGTTGTGTCACCATTGGTCTTTGTAGATAATCAAAAACGTATTTTTACAGTTTTTAACCAACCTTGTGCATCCATTAAGTGCGTTTGTGTCAAAGATTCAACATTTAGGTCATTTTCGTCCTCCCTAGGCTTATTCTATTCCAATTAGGGTTTTTAACCAATCTTGTGCATCCAATAAGTGCATTTGTGTCATAGGTTCAACATTTAGGTCATTTTCGTCCTCCCTTGGCTTATTCTAATCCAATTAGGGTTTTTAATTATTCTTTTGCATTCAATAAGTGCATTTGTGTCATTGGTTTAACAATTAGGTCATTTTCGTCCTCCCTAGGCTTATTCAAATCCAATAAGGGTTTTTAACCAACCTTGGGCATCAAATAAGTGCGTTTGTGTCATTGGTTGAGCATTTAGATGATTTTCGTCCTCCCTAGGCTTATTATAATCCAATTAGGGTTTTAAACCAATCTTATGCATCCAGTAAGTGCGTTTGTGTCATTGGTCCAACATTTAGGTCATTTTCGTCCTCCTTAGGCTTATTGTAATCGAATTAGGGTTTTTCATTAATCTTGTGCATCCAATAAGTGATTTTGTGTCATTGGTTTAACAATTAGGTCATTTTCATCCTCCCTAGGCTTATTCTAATCCAATAAGTGTTTTTAACCAACCTTGTGCATCCAATAAGTGCGTTTGTGTCATAGATTTAACATTTAGGTCATTTTCATCCTCCCTAGGCTTATTCTAATCCAATTAAGGATTTTAATTTTTCTTTTGCATTCAATAAGTGTGTTTGTGTCATTGGTTAAACATTTCTGTCATTTTCGTCCTCCCTAGGCATATTCTAATCCAATTAGTGTTTTTAACCAATCTTGTAAATCCAATATGTGCGTTTGTGTCATTAGTTTAACATTTAGGTCATTTTCGTCCTCCCTATGCTTATTCTTATCCAAATAGGGTTTTTAACCAATCTTGTGCATCCAATAAGTGCGTTTGTGTCATTGTTTGAACATTTAGGTTATTTTCTTCCTCCCTAGGCGTATTCTAATGCAATTAGGATTTTTAACCAATCTTGAGCATCCAATAAGTGCGTTTGTGTCATTGGTTTAACAATTAGCTCATTTTCGTCCTCCCTAGGCTTATTCTAATCCAATTAGGGTTTTTAACCAATCTTGTGTAACCAATAAGTGCGGTTGTGTCATTGGTCCAACATTTAAGTCATTTTCGTCCTCCCTTGGCTTATTCTAATCCAATTAGCGTTTTTCATTAATCTTGTGCATCCAATAAGTGATTTTGTGTCATTGGTTAAACAATTAGGTCATTTTCGTCCTCCTTAGGCTTATTCTAATCCAAATAGGGTTTTTAACCAACATTGTGCATCCAATAAGTGCGTTTGTGTCATTGGTTGAGCATTTAGGTCATTTTCAGCTTATTCTAACCCAATTAGGGTTTTTGACCAATTTTGTGCATTCAATAAGTGCGTTTGTGTCATTGGTTTAACACTTAGGTCATTTTCGTCCTCCCTAGGCTTATTCTAATCCAATTCGGGTTTATAACCAATTTTGGGCATCCAATAAGTGCGTTTGTGTCATTGGTTGAAGATTGAGGTCATTTTTGTCCTCCCAAGGCTTACTCTAATCAAATTTGGGTTTTTAATTAATCGTTTGCGTCCAATAAATGTGTTTGTGTAAATGGTTTAACAATTAGGTCATTTTCATCCTACCTAGGCATATTCAAATCCAATAAGGGTTTTTAACAAACCTTGTACATCCATTAATTTAGTTTGTGTCATAGGTTGAGGATTTAGGTCATTCTCGTCCTCCTTAGGCTTATTCTAATCCAATTAGGGTTTTTAACCAATTTTGTGCATTCAATAAGTGCGTTTGTGTCATTGGTTTAACACTTAGGTCATTTTCGTCCTCCCTAGGCTAATTCTAATCCAGTTCAGGTTTATAACCAAATTTGGTCATCCAAGAAGTGTGTTTGTGTCATTGGTTGAACATTCAGGTCATTTTTGTCCTCCCTAGGCTTATTCTAATCAAATTAGGGTTTTTAATTAATCCTTTGCATCTAATAAGTGCGTTTGTGTCATTGGTTTAACAATTAGGTCATTTTCATTCTACCTAGGCATATTCTAATCCAATAAGGGTTTGTAACAAACCTTGTGCATCCAATAAGTGCGTTTGTGTCATATGTTCAACATTTAGGTCATTTTCGTCGTCCCTAGGCTTATTCTAATCCAATTAGGGTTTTTAATTAATCTTTTGCATTCAATAAGTGCATTTGTGTCATTGGTTTAACAATTAGATCATTTTCGTCCTCCCTATGCTTATTCTAATCCAATAAGGGTTTTTAACATACCTTGGGCATCAAATAAGTGCGTTTGAGTCATTGGTTGAGCATTTAGATCATTTTCGGGCTCCCTAGGATTATTCTAATCCAACTAGGGTTTTAAACCAATCTTGTGCATCCAGTAAGTGTGTTTGTGTCATTGGTTCAAGATTTAGGTTATTTTCGTCCTCCTTAGGCTTATTGTAATCGAATTAGTGTTTTTCATTAATCTTGTGCATCCAATAAGTGATTTTGTGTCATTGGTTTAACAATTAGGTCATTTTCATCCTCCCTAGGCTTATTCTAATCCAATAAGGGTTTTTAACCAACCTAGTGCATCCAATTAGTGTGTTTCTGTCATTGGTTGAACATTTAGGTCCTTTTCGTCCTCCCGAGGCTTATTCTAATCCAATTAGGGTTTTTAACCAATATTGTGCTTCCAATAAGTACGTTTGTGTCATTGTTTGAACATTTAGGTCATTTTCATCCTCCCTAGGCTTATTCTAATCCAATTAGGATTTTTAACGAATCTTGTGCATCCAATAAGTGCGTTTGTGTCATTGGTTTAACAATTAGGTCATTTTCGTCTTCCCTAGGCTTATTCTACTCCAATTAGGGTTTTTAACCAATCTTGTGCATCCAATAAGTGTGTTTGTGTCATCGGTTTAACAATTAGGTCATTTTCGTCCTCCCTAGGCTTATTCTAATCCAATACGGGTTTTTAACCAATCTTGTGCAGCCAATAAGTGCGTTTGTGTCATTGGTTGAACATTTAGGTCATTTTTGACATCCCTAGGCATATTCTAATCCAATTATGGTTTTTAACCAATCTTGTGCCTCCAATAAGTGTGTTTGTGTCATTGGTTGAATATTTAGGTCATTTTTGACCTTCGTAGGCTTATTCTAATCCAATTAAGGTTTTTAACCAATCTTGTGCCTCCAATAAGTGCGTTTGTGTCATTCGTTGAACATTTAGGTCATTTTCGTCCTATCTAGGCTTATTCTAATCCAATTAGGGTTTTTAATTAATCTTGTGCATCTAATAAGTGCGTTTTCGTCATTGGTTTAACAATTAGGTCTTTTTCGTCCTCTCTAGCCTTATTCTAATCCAAAAAGGGTTATTAACCAACCATGTGCATCCAATAAGTGCGTTTGTGTCATTGGTTGAACTTTTAGGTCTTTTTCGTCTTCATTAGGCTTATTCTAATCCAATTAGGGTTTTTAGCCGATCTTCTGCATCAGATAAGTGTGTTTGTGTCATTATTTCAACATTTAGGTCATTTTCGTCCTCCTTAGGCTTATTGTAATCCAATTAAGGTTTTTCATTAATCTTGTGCATCCAATAAGTGATTTTGTGTCATTGGTTTAACAATTAGGTCATTTTCGTCCTCCCTAGGCTTATTCTAATCCAATAAGGGTTTTTAACCAACCTTGTGCAACCAATATTTAGGTCATTTTCGACCTCCGTAGGCATATTCTAATCCAATTAAGGTTTTTAACCAATCTTGTGCATCCAATAAGTGTGTTTGTGTCATTGGTTGAACATTTAGGTCATTTTTAACCTCCCTAGGATTATTCTAATCCAATTAAGGTTTTTATCCAATCTTGTGCCTCCGATAAGTGCGTTTGTGTCATTCGTTGAACATTTAGGTCATTTTCGTCCTCTCTAGGCTTATTCTAATCCAATTAAGGTTTTTATCCAATCTTGTGCCTCCAATAAGTGCGTTTGTGTCATTCGTTGAACATTTAGGTCTTTTTCGTCCTCCCTAGGCTTATTCTAATCCAATTTGGGTTTTTAACCAATTCTTTGCATCCAATAAGTGCGTTTGTGTTATTGGTTCAACATTTAGGTCATTTTCGTCCTCCCTAGGCTTATTTTAATCCAATTAGGGTTTTTAATTAATCTTTTGCATTCAATAAGTGATTTTGTGTCATTGGTTTAACAATTAGGTCATTTTCGTCCTCCATAGGCTTATTCTAATCCAATAAGGGTTTTTAACCAACCTAGTGCATCCAATTAGTGTGTTTCTGTCATTGGTTCAACATTTAGGTCATTTTCGTCCTCCCTGGGCTTATTCTAATCCAATTAGGGTTTTTAATTATTCTTTTGCATTCAATAAGTGATTTTGTGTCATTGGTTTAACAATTAGGTCATTTTCGTCCTCCCTAGGCTTATTCTAATCCAATAAGGGTTTTTAACCAACCTTGTGCATCCAATAAGTGCGTTTGTGTCATAGGTTCAACATTTAGGTCATTTTCGTCCTCCCTGGGCTTATTCTAATCCAATTAGGGTTTTTAATTATTCTTTTGCATTCAATAAGTGCATTTGTGTCATTGGTTTAACAATTAGGTCATTTTCATCCTCCCTAGGCTTATTCAAATCCAACAAGGGTTTTTAACCAACCTAGTGCATCCAATTAGTGTGTTTCTGTCATTGGTTGAACATTTAGGTCCTTTTCGTCCTCCCGAGGCTTATTCTAATCCAATTAGGGTTTTTAACCAATATTGTGCTTCCAATAAGTACGTTTGTGTCATTGTTTGAACATTTAGGTCATTTTCATCCTCCCTAGGCTTATTCTAATCCAATTAGGATTTTTAACCAATCTTGTGCATCCAATAAGTGCGTTTGTGTCATTGGTTTAACAATTAGGTCATTTTCGTCTTCCCTAGGCTTATTCTACTCCAATTAGGGTTTTTAACCAATCTTGTGCATCCAATAAGTGCGTTTGTGTCATCGGTTTAACAATTAGGTCATTTTCGTCCTCCCTAGGCTTATTCTAATCCAATACGGGTTTTTAACCAATCTTGTGCAGCCAATAAGTGCGTTTGTGTCATTGGTTGAACATTTAGGTCATTTTTGACATCCCTAGGCATATTCTAATCCAATTATGGTTTTTAACCAATCTTGTGCCTCCAATAAGTGTGTTTGTGTCATTGGTTGAATGTTTAGGTCATTTTTGACCTTCGTAGGCTTATTCTAATCCAATTAAGGTTTTTAACCAATCTTGTGCCTCCAATAAGTGCGTTTGTGTCATTCGTGAAACATTTAGGTCATTTTCGTCCTATCTAGGCTTATTCTAATCCAATTAGGGTTTTTAATTTATCTTGTGCATCTAATAAGTGCGTTTGCGTCATTGGTTTAACAATTAGGTCTTTTTTGTCCTCTCTAGCCTTATTCTAATCCAAAAAGAGTTATTAACCAACCTTGTGCATCCAATAAGTGCGTTTGTGTCATTGGTTGAACTTTTAGGTCTTTTTCGTCTTCACTTGGCTTATTCTAATCCAATTAGGGTTTTTAGCCGATCTTCTGCATCAGATAAGTGTGTTTGTGTCATTATTTCAACATTTAGGTCATTTTCGTCCCCCTTAGGCTTATTGTAATCCAATTAAGGTTTTTCATTAATCTTGTGCATCCAATAAGTGATTTTGTGTCATTGGTTTAACAATTAGGTCATTTTCGTCCTCCCTAGGCTTATTCTAATCCAATAAGGGTTTTTAACCAACCTTGTGCAACCAATATTTAGGTCATTTTCGACCTCCGTAGGCATATTCTAATCCAATTAAGGTTTTTAACCAATCTTGTGCATCCAATAAGTGTGTTTGTGTCATTGGTTGAACATTTAGGTCATTTTTAACCTCCCTAGGATTATTCTAATCCAATTAAGGTTTTTATCCAATCTTGTGCCTCCGATAAGTGCGTTTGTGTCATTCGTTGAACATTTAGGTCATTTTCGTCCTCTCTAGGCTTATTCTAATCCAATTAAGGTTTTTATCCAATCTTGTGCCTCCAATAAGTGCGTTTGTGTCATTCGTTGAACATTTAGGTCTTTTTCGTCCTCCCTAGGCTTATTCTAATCCAATTTGGGTTTTTAACCAATTCTTTGCATCCAATAAGTGCGTTTGTGTTATTGGTTCAACATTTAGGTCATTTTCGTCCTCCCTAGGCTTATTTTAATCCAATTAGGGTTTTTAATTAATCTTTTGCATTCAATAAGTGATTTTGTGTCATTGGTTTAACAATTAGGTCATTTTCGTCCTCCATAGGCTTATTCTAATCCAATAAGGGTTTTTAACCAACCTAGTGCATCCAATTAGTGTGTTTCTGTCATTGGTTCAACATTTAGGTCATTTTCGTCCTCCCTGGGCTTATTTAATCCAATTAGGGTTTTTAATTATTCTTTTGCATTCAATAAGTGATTTTGTGTCATTGGTTTAACAATTAGGTCATTTTCGTCCTCCCTAGGCTTATTCTAATCCAATAAGGGTTTTTAACCAACCTTGTGCATCCAATAAGTGCGTTTGTGTCATAGGTTCAACATTT
The DNA here is from genome assembly GCA_037974735.1 of Cicer chorassanicum. Taxonomy (NCBI): domain Eukaryota; kingdom Viridiplantae; phylum Streptophyta; class Magnoliopsida; order Fabales; family Fabaceae; genus Cicer; species Cicer chorassanicum. Next base: position 22,891,499 of record JBBPBP010009777.1, read on the forward strand.
AGGTCATTTTCGTCCTCCCTGGGCTTATTCTAATCCAATTAGGGTTTTTAATTATTCTTTTGCATTCAATAAGTGCATTTGTGTCATTGGTTTAACAATTAGGTCATTTTCATCCTCCCTAGGCTTATTCAAATCCAACAAGGGTTTTTAACCAACCTTGGGCATCAAATAAGTGCGTTTGTGTCATTGGTTGAGCATTTAGATCATTTTCGTCCTCCCTATGCTTATTATAATCCAATAAGGGTTTTAAACCAATCTTGTGCATCCAGTAAGTGCGTTTGTGTCATTGGTGCAACATTTAGGTCATTTTCATCCTCCCTAGGCTTATTCTAATCCAATAAGGGTTTTAACTAACCTTGTGGATCCAATAAGTGCGTTTGTGTCATAGATTAAACATTTTGGTCATTTTCGTCCTCCCTAGGCTTATTCTAATCTTATTAGGGATTTTAATTTTTCTTTTGCATTCAATAAGTGTGTTTGTTTCATTGGTTTAACATTTCTGTCATTTTCGTCCTCCCTAGGCATATTCTAATCCAATTAGGGTTTTTAACCAATCTTGTAAATCCAATATGTGCGTTTGTGTCATTGGTTTAACATTTAGGTGATTTTCGTCCTCCCTATGCTTATTCTTATCCAATTAGGGTTTTTAACTAATCTTGTGCATCCAATAAGTGCGTTTGTGTTATTGTTTGAACATTTAGGTCATTTTCATCCTCCCTAGGCTTATTCTAATCCAATTAAGATTTTTAACCAATCTTGTGCATCCAATAAGTGCGTTTGTGTCATTGGTTTAATAATTAGTTCATTTTCGTCCTCCCTAGGCTTATTCTAATCCAATTAGGGTTTTTAACCAATCTTGTGCAACCAATAAGTGCGTTTGTGTCATTGGTTCAACATTTAAGTCATTTTCGTCCTCCCTTGGCTAATTCTAATCCAATTAGCGTTTTTCATTCATCTTGTGCCTCCAATAAGTGATTTTGTGTCATTGGTTTAACAATTCGTTCATTTTCGTCCTCCTTAGGCTTATTCTAATCCAATTAGGCTTTTTAACCAACATTGTGCATCCAATAAGTGCGTTTGTGTCATTGGTAGAGCTTTTAGGTCATTTTAAGCTTATTCAAATCCAATTAGGGTTTTTAACCAATTTTGTGCATTCAATAAGTGCGTTTGTGTCATTGGTTTAACACTTAGGTCATTTTCGTCCTCCCTAGGCTTATTCTAATCCAATTCGGGTTTATAACCAATTTTGGGCATCCAATAAGTGCGTTTCTGTCATTGGTTGAACATTGAGGTCATTTTTGTCCTCCCTAGGCTTATTCTAATCAAATTAGGGTTTTTAATTAATCGTTTGCGTCCAATAAGTGCGTTTGTGTCATTGGTTTAACAATTAGGTCATTTTCCTCCTACCGAGGGATATTCAAATCCAATAAGGGTTTTTAACCAACCTTGTGCATCCATTAATTGAGTTTGTGTCATTGGTTGTGGATTTAGGTCATTTTCGTCCTCCCTAGGCTTATTCTAATCCAATTAGGGTTTTTAACCAATCTTGTGCATCCAATAAGTGCGTTTGTGTCATTGGTTCAACATTTATGTCATTTTCGTCCTCCCTAGGCTTATTCTAATCCAATTAGGGTTTTTAATTATTCTTTTGTATTCAATAAGTGCATTTGTGTCATTGGTTTAACATTTAGGTCATTTTCGTCCTCCTTAGGCTTATTGTAATCGAATTAGGGTTTTTCATTAATCTTGTGCATCCAATAAGTGATTTTGTGTCATTGGTTTAACAATTAGGTCATTTTCATCCTCCCTAGGCTTATTCTAATCCAATAAGGGTTTTTAACCAACCTTGTGCATCCAATAAGTGCGTTTGTGTCATAGATTCAACATTTAGGTCATTTTTGTCCTCCCTAGGCTTATTCTAATGCAATTAGGGTTTTTAACCAATCTTGTGCATCCAATAAGTGCATTTGTGTCATAGGTTCAACATTTAGGTCATTTTCGTCCTCCCTAGGCTTATTCTAATCCAATTAGTGTTTTTAATTATTCTTTTGTATTCAATAAGTGCATTTGTGTCATTGGTTTAATAATTAGGTCATTTTCGTCCTCCTTAGGCTTATTCTAATCCAATAAGGGTTTTTAACCAACCTTGGGCATCAAATAAGTGCGTTTGTGTAATTGGTTGAGCATTTAGATAATTTTCGTCCTCCCTAGGCTTATTATAATCCAATTAGGGTTTTAAACCAATCTTGTGCATCCAGTAAGTGCGTTTGTGTCATTGGTCCAACATTTACGTCATTTTCGTCCTCCTTAGGCTTATTGTTATCGAATTAGGGTTTTTCATTAATCTTGTGCATCCAATAAGTGATTTTGTGTCATTGGTTTAACAATTAGGTCATTTTCATCCTCCCTAGGCTTATTCTAATCCAATAAGGCTTTTTAACCAACCTTGTGCATTCAATAAGTGCGTTTGTGTCATAGATTCAACATTTAGGTCATTTCTGTCCTCCCTAGGCTTATTATAATCCAATTAGGGTTTTAAACCAATCTTGTGCATCCAGTAAGTGCGTTTGTGTCATTGGTCCAACATTTAGGTCATTTTCGTCCTCCTTAGGCTTATTGTAATCGAATTAGGGTTTTTCATTAATCTTGTGCATCCAATAAGTGATTTTGTGTCATTGGTTTAACAATTAGGTCATTTTCATCCTCCCTAGGCTTATTCTAATCCAATAAGGGTTTTTGTAAGATCAGATGTGCACCTAAGAGGGGGGGGGGGTGAATTAGGTGTTTGGTTATTTTGATTGTTTTTAAAATTATCGTGATTGATTTTTGCGCTTATGGATAGTGAACGATAATGTAAATGGCAGTAATGTAAAGAACACCAAAAGATTTATCATGGTTCCCCTAATCACCAAGGGTACGTCCAGTCCTCTTGCACACCACAAGAGATTTTCTTCACTATCTGTCAGAATATGTACAAGTCCTCACCCTGGGACCTTGGCTATAATCTTCTAACAAACTTTCAAAGATAGAACACTACTATCTTAAATACAGATTTTCAAAGAAAGTACAACTTTCTTTTACAAACACTTTGTTGTTATTGATAAGAATATAGGAATAGAATGAAGGTAGAATAATTCAAGATTTATTCAAGTACTGTTGAGAACCTTAAGGATATGAAAGTGATATGCAAGTACTTGAATTTCTGAAAAAGACTTAGAAAATTTGGAAAATTTTGTTCAAAGTCTTTTAAATTGTAAAAATTGAATTGGTAATTTGAAAATGAAGTTATGACCTTATTTATAGTCCTCAAACAACTCTTTAAATTCGTGGCCTTTGATCCAAGAGGTTTGAGAATGAATTGCAATGTTTTAAATTGAATTCAAAGCTGAAAAATTGCATTGGTTGCTGTTGTATTCGACTACCATATATCTGTATTCGAATACAGCTTGTTGCAACGTTAAAAATTTTCAAACATATCACTGTGTAGTCGAATACAGATGAGATGGCCAACTCTCTGACTTAGCCATGTTTTTGTCTTGTATTCGACTACAGGATTTGTGTATTCGAATACGACTACTGCAACGTTCAAAAATCATTCAAAATTTCCATTGTGTAGTCGAATACAGATGAGATGGCCAACTCTCTGACTTAGCCATGTTTTTATCCTTTATTCGACTACAAGATGGTTGTATTCGAATACGACTTTAAAATTTGTTAAAAATAATGATTTTAATATTTTGAAAATATTATTTTGGACTTTTGAAAATATTATTTATGCATATGCAAAGTAATTAAGGTCCTCTTGTATTTGAATTATGACTTGAATTATTTTACCTTTATCTAATTTATTTATTTGTAATTTCATCAAGGGATGTATTTCTTCTTGTTGTTGTTGTCTCACCATTGGTCTTTGTAGATAATCAAAAACGTATTTTTACAGTTTTTAACCAACCTTGTGCATCCATTAAGTGCGTTTGTGTCAAAGATTCAACATTTAGGTCATTTTCGTCCTCCCTAGGCTTATTCTATTCCAATTAGGGTTTTTAACCAATCTTGTGCACCCAATAAGTGCATTTGTGTCATAGGTTCAACATTTAGGTCATTTTCGTCCTCCCTAGGCTTATTCTAATCCAATTAGGGTTTTTAATTATTCTTTTGCATTCAATAAGTGCATTTGTGGCATTGGTTTAACAATTAGGTCATTTTCGTCCTCCCTAGGCTTATTCAAATCCAATAAGGGTTTTTAACCAACCTTGGGCATCAAATAAGTGCGTTTGTGTCATTGGTTGAGCATTTAGATGATTTTCGTCCTCCCTAGGCTTATTATAATCCAATTAGGGTTTTAAACCAATCTTATGCATCCAGTAAGTGCGTTTGTGTCATTGGTCCAAATATTTAGGTCATTTTCGTCCTCCTTAGGCTTATTGTAATCGAATTAGGGTTTTTCATTAATCTTGTGCATCCAATAAGTGATTTTGTGTCATTGGTTTAACAATTAGGTCATTTTCATCCTCCCTAGGCTTATTCTAATCCAATAAGTGTTTTTAACCAACCTTGTGCATCCAATAAGTGCGTTTGTGTCATAGATTCAACATTTAGGTCATTTTCGTCCTCCCTAGGCTTATTCTAATCCAATTAAGGATTTTAATTTTTCTTTTGCATTCAATAAGTGTGTTTGTGTCATTGGTTAAACATTTCTGTCATTTTCGTCCTCCCTAGGCATATTCTAATCCAATTAGGGTTTTTAACCAATCTTGTAAATCCAATATGTGCGTTTGTGTCATTAGTTTAACATTTAGGTCATTTTTGTCCTCCCTATGCTTATTCTTATCCAATTAGGGTTTTTAACCAATCTTGTGCATCCAATAAGTGCGTTTGTGTCATTGTTTGAACATTTAGGTTATTTTCTTCCTCCCTAGGCGTATTCTAATGCAATTAGGATTTTTAACCAATCTTGAGCATCCAATAAGTGCGTTTGTGTCATTGGTTTAACAATTAGCTCATTTTCGTCCTCCCTAGGCTTATTCTAATCCAATTAGGGTTTTTAACCAATCTTGTGTACCCAATAAGTGCGGTTGTGTCATTGGTCCAACATTTAAGTCATTTTCGTCCTCCCTTGGGTTATTCTAATCCAATTAGCGTTTTTCATTAATCTTGTGCATCCAATAAGTGATTTTGTGTCATTGGTTAAACAATTAGGTCATTTTCGTCCTCCTTAGGCTTATTCTAATCCAAATAGGGTTTTTAACCAACATTGTGCATCCAATAAGTGCGTTTGTGTCATTGGTTGAGCATTTAGGTCATTTTCAGCTTATTCTAACCCAATTAGGGTTTTTGACCAATTTTGTGCATTCAATAAGTGCGTTTGTGTCATTGGTTTAACACTTAGGTCATTTTCGTCCTCCCTAGGCTTATTCTAATCCAATTCGGGTTTATAACCAATTTTGGGCATCCAATAAGTGCGTTTGTGTCATTGGTTAAATATTGAGGTCATTTTTGTCCTCCCAAGGCTTACTCTAATCAAATTTGGGTTTTTAATTAATCGTTTGCGTCCAATAAATGCGTTTGTGTAATTGCTTTAACAATTAGGTCATTTTCATCCTACCTAGGCATATTCAAATCCAATAAGGGTTTTTAACAAACCTTGTGCATCCATTAATTTAGTTTGTGTCATAGGTTGAGGATTTAGGTCATTTTCGTCCTCCTTAGGCTTATTCTAATCCAATTAGGGTTTTTAACCAATTTTGTGCATTCAATAAGTGCGTTTGTGTCATTGGTTTAACACTTAGGTCATTTTCGTCCTCCCTAGGCTAATTCTAATCCAGTTCAGGTTTATAACCAAATTTGGTCATCTAGGAAGTGCGTTTGTGTCATTGGTTGAACATTGAGGTCATTTTTGTCCTCCCTAGGCTTATTCTAATCAAATTAGGGTTTTTAATTAATCCTTTGCATCTAATAAGTGCGTTTGTGTCATTGGTTTTACAATTAGGTCATTTTCATTCTACCTAGGCATATTCTAATCCAATAAGGGTTTGTAACAAACCTTGTGCATCCAATAAGTGCGTTTGTGTCATATGTTCAACATTTAGGTCATTTTCGTCCTCCCTAGGCTTATTCTAATCCAATTAGGGTTTTTAATTATTCTTTTGCATTCAATAAGTGCATTTGTGTCATTGGTTTAACAATTAGATCATTTTCGTCCTCCCTAGGCTTATTCTAATCCAATAAGGGTTTTTAACCAACCTTGGGCATCAAATAAGTGCGTTTGAGTCATTGGTTGAGCATTTAGATCATTTTCGGGCTCCCTAGGCATATTCTAATCCAATTAGGGTTTTTAACCAATCTTGTAAATCCAATATGTGCGTTTGTGTCATTAGTTTAACATTTAGGTCATTTTTGTCCTCCCTATGCTTATTCTTATCCAATTAGGGTTTTTAACCAATCTTGTGCATCCAATAAGTGCGTTTGTGTCATTGTTTGAACATTTAGGTTATTTTCTTCCTCCCTAGGCGTATTCTAATGCAATTAGGATTTTTAACCAATCTTGAGCATCCAATAAGTGCGTTTGTGTCATTGGTTTAACAATTAGCTCATTTTCGTCCTCCCTAGGCTTATTCTAATCCAATTAGTGTTTTTAACCAATCTTGTGTAACCAATAAGTGCGGTTGTGTCATTGGTCCAACATTTAAGTCATTTTCGTCCTCCCTTGGCTTATTCTAATCCAATTAGCGTTTTTCATTAATCTTGTGCATCCAATAAGTGATTTTGTGTCATTGGTTAAACAATTAGGTCATTTTCGTCCTCCTTAGGCTTATTTTAATCCAAATAGGGTTTTTAACAACCATTGTGCATCCAATAAGTGCGTTTGTGTCATAGATTCAACATTTAGGTCATTTCTGTCCTCCCTAGGCTTATTCTAATCCAATTAGGGTTTTTAACCAATGTTGTGCATCCAATAAGTGCGTTTGTCTCATAGGTTCAACATTTAGGTCATTTTCGTCCTCCCTAGGCTTATTCTAATCCAATTAGGGTTTTTAATTATTCTTTTGCATTCAATAAGTGATTTTGTGTCATTGGTTTAACAATTAGGTCATTTTCGCCTCCCTAGGTTTATTCTAATCCAATAAGGGTTTTTAACCAACCTTGTGCATCCAATAAGTGCGTTTGTGTCATAGGTTCAACATTTAGGTCATTTTCGTCCTCCCTAGGCTTATTCTAATCCAATTAGGGTTTTTAATTATTCTTTTGTATTCAATAAGTGCATTTGTGTCATTGGTTTAACAATTAGGTCATTTTCGTCCTCCCTAGGCTTATTCTAATCCAATAAGGGTTTTTAACCAACCTTGGGCATCAAATAAGTGCGTTTTTGTCATTGGTTGAGCATTTAGATCATTTTCGTCCTCCCTAGGCTTATGATAATCCAATTAGGGTTTTAAACCAATCTTGTGCATCCAGTAAGTGCGTTTGTGTCATTGGTCCAACATTTAGGTCATTTTTGTCCTCCTTAGGCTTATTGTAATCGAATTAGGGTTTTTCATTAATCTTGTGCATCCAATAAGTGATTTTGTGTCATTGGTTTAACAATTAGGTCATTTTCATCCTCCCTAGGCTTATTCTAATCCAATAAGGGTTTTTAACCAACGTTGGGCATCAAATAAGTGCGTTTGTGTCATTGGTTGAGCATTTAGATCATTTTCGTCCTCCCTAGCCTTGTTATAATCCAATTAGGGTTTTAAACCAATCTTGTGCATCCAGTAAGTGCGTTTGTGTCATTGGTCCAACATTTAGGTCATCTTCGTCCTCCTTAAGCTTATTGTAATCGAATTAGGGTTTTTCATTAATCTTGTGCATCCAATAAGTGATTTTGTGTCATTGGTTTAACAATTAGGTCATTTTCATCCTCCCTAGGCTTATTCTAATCCAATAAGGGTTTTTAACCAACCTTGTGCATCCAATAAGTGCGTTTGTGTCATAGATTCAACATTTAGGTCATTTTCGTCCTCCCTAGGCTTATTCTAATCCAATTAGGGATTTTAAATTTTTCTTTTGCATTCAATAAGTGCGTTTGAGTCATTGGTTAAGCATTTAGATCATTTTCGTCTTCCCTAGGCATATTCTAATCCAATTAGGGTTTTTAACCAATCTTGTAAATCCAATATGTGCGTTTGTGTCATTGGTTTAACATTTAGGTCATTTTCGTCCTCCCTATGCTTATTCTTATCCAATTAGGGTTTTTAACCAATCTTGTGCATCCAATAAGTGCGTTTGTGTCATTGTTTGAACATTTAGGTCATTTTCATCCTCCCTAGGCTTATTCTAATCCAATTAGGATTTTTAACCAATCTTGTGCATCCAATAAGTGCGTTTGTGTCATTGGTTTAACAATTAGGTCATTTTCGTCCTCCCTAGGCTTATTCTAATCCAATTAGTGTTTTTAATCAATCTTGTGTAACCAATAAGTGCGGTTGTGTCATTGGTCCAACATTTAAGTCATTTTCGTCCTCCCTTGGCTTATTCTAATCCAATTAACGTTTTTCATTAATCTTGTGCATCCAATAAGTGATTTTGTGTCATTGGTTAAACAATTAGGTCATTTTCGTCCTCCTTAGGCTTATTCTAATCCAAATAGGGTTTTTAACCAACATTGTGCATCCAATAAGTGCGTTTGTGTCATAGATTCAACATTTAGGTCATTTCTGTCCTCCCTAGGCTTATTCTAATCCAATTAGGGTTTTTAACCAATGTTGTGCATCCAATAAGTGCGTTTGTCTCATAGGTTCAACATTTAGGTCATTTTCGTCCTCCCTAGGCTTATTCTAATCCAATTAGGGTTTTTAATTATTCTTTTGCATTCAATAAGTGATTTTGTGTCATTGGTTTAACAATTAGGTCATTTTCGCCTCCCTAGGTTTATTCTAATCCAATAAGGGTTTTTAACCAACCTTGTGCATCCAATAAGTGCGTTTGTGTCATAGGTTCAACATTTAGGTCATTTTCGTCCTCCCTAGGCTTATTCTAATCCAATTAGGGTTTTTAACTATTCTTTTGTATTCAATAAGTGCATTTGTGTCATTGGTTTAACAATTAGGTCATTTTCGTCCTCCCTAGGCTTATTCTAATCCAATAAGGGTTTTTAACCAACCTTGGGCATCAAATAAGTGCGTTTTTGTCATTGGTTGAGCATTTAGATCATTTTCGTCCTCCCTAGGCTTATGATAATCCAATTAGGGTTTTAAACCAATCTTGTGCATCCAGTAAGTGCGTTTGTGTCATTGGTCCAACATTTAGGTCATTTTTGTCCTCCTTAGGCTTATTATAATCGAATTAGGGTTTTTCATTAATCTTGTGCATCCAATAAGTGATTTTGTGTCATTGGTTTAACAATTAGGTCATTTTCATCCTCCCTAGGCTTATTCTAATCCAATAAGGGTTTTTAACCAACGTTGGGCATCAAATAAGTGCGTTTGTGTCATTGGTTGAGCATTTAGATCATTTTCGTCCTCCCTAGCCTTGTTATAATCCAATTAGGGTTTTAAACCAATCTTGTGCATCCAGTAAGTGCGTTTGTGTCATTGGTCCAACATTTAGGTCATCTTCGTCCTCCTTAGGCTTATTGTAATCGAATTAGGGTTTTTCATTAATCTTGTGCATCCAATAAGTGATTTTGTGTCATTGGTTTAACAATTAGGTCATTTTCATCCTCCCTAGGCTTATTCTAATCCAATAAGGGTTTTTAACCAACCTTGTGCATCCAATAAGTGCGTTTGTGTCATAGATTCAACATTTAGGTCATTTTCGTCCTCCCTAGGCTTATTCTAATCCAATTAGGGATTTTAAATTTTTCTTTTGCATTCAATAAGTGTGTTTGTGTCATTGGTTAAACATTTCTGTCATTTTCGTCCTCCCTAGGCATATTCTAATCCAATTAGGGTTTTTAACCAATCTTGTAAATCCAATATGTGCGTTTGTGTCATTAATTTAACATTTAGGTCATTTTCGTCCTCCCTATGCTTATTCTTATCCAATTAGGGTTTTTAACCAATCTTGTGCATCCAATAAGTGCGTTTGTGTCATTGTTTGAACATTTAGGTCATTTTCATCCTCCCTAGGCTTATTCTAATCCAATTAGGATTTTTAACCAATCTTGTGCATCCAATAAGTGCGTTTGTGTCATTGGTTTAACAATTAGGTCATTTTCGTCCTCCCTAGGCTTATTCTAATCCAATTAGGGTTTTTAACCAATCTTGTGCAACCAATAAGTGCGTTTGTGTCATTGGTTCAACATTTAAGTCATTTTCGTCCTCCCTTGGCTAATTCTAATCCAATTAGCGTTTATCATTAATCTTGTGCATCCAATAAGTGAGTTTGTGTCATTGGTTTAACAATTCGTTCATTTTCGTCCTCCTTTGGCTAATTCTAATCCAATTAGGGTTTTTAACCAACATTGTGCATCCAATAAGTGCTTTTGTGTCATTGGTTGAGCTTTTAGGTCATTTTAAGCTTATTCTAATCCAATTAGGGTTTTTAACCAATTTTGTGCATCAAATAAGTGCATTTGTGTCATTGGTTTAACACTTAGGTCATTTTCGTCCTCCCTAGGCTTATTCTAAACCAATTCGGGTTTATAACCAATTTTGGGCATCCAATAAGTGCGTTTCTGTCATTGGTTGAACATTGAGGTAATTTTTGTCCTCCCTAGGCTTATTCTAATCAAATTAGGGTTTTTAATTAATCTTTTGCGTCCAATAAGTGCGTTTGTGTCATTGGTTTAACAATTAGGTCATTTTCCTCCTACCGAGGCATATTCAAATCCAATAAGGGTTTTTAACCAACCTTGTGCATCCATTAATTGAGTTTGTGTCATTGGTTGTGGATTTAGGTCATTTTCGTCCTCCCTAGGCTTATTCTAATCCAATTAGGGTTTTTAACCAATCTTGTGCATCCAATAAGTGCGTTTGTGTCATAGGTTCAACATTTAGGTCATTTTCGTCCTCCCTAGGCTTATTCTAATCCAATTAGGGTTTTTAATTATTCTGTTGTATTCAATAAGTGCATTTGTGTCATTGGTTTAACAATTAGGTCATTTTCGTCCTCCCTAGGCTTATTCTAATCCAATAAGTGCGTTTGTGTCATAGGTTCAACATTTAGGTCATTTTCGTCCTCCTTAGGCTTATTGTAATCGAATTAGGGTTTTTCATTAATCTTGTGCATCCAATAAGTGATTTTGTGTCATTGGTTTAACAATTAGGTCATTTTCATCCTCCCTAGGCTTATTCTAATCCAATAAGGGTTTTTAACCAACCTTGTGCATCCTATAAGTGCGTTTGTGTCATAGATTTAACATTTAGGTCATTTTTGTCCTCCCTAGGCTTATTCTAATGCAATTAGGGTTTTTAACCAATCTTGTGCATCCAATAAGTGCGTTTGTGTCATAGGTTCAACATTTAGGTCATTTTCGTCCTCCCTAGGCTTATTCTAATCCAATTAGTGTTTTTAATTATTCTTTTGTATTCAATAAGTGCATTTGTGTCATTGGTTTAATAATTAGGTCATTTTCGTCCTCCTTAGGCTTATTCTAATCCAATAAGGGTTTTTAACCAACCTTGGGCATCAAATAAGTGCGTTTGTGTCATTGGTTGAGCATTTAGATCATTTTCGTCCTCCCTAGGCTTATTATAATCCAATTAGGGTTTTAAACCAATCTTGTGCATCCAGTAAGTGCGTTTGTGTCATTGGTCCAACATTTACGTCATTTTCGTCCTCCTTAGGCTTATTGTAATCGAATTAGGGTTTTTCATTAATCTTGTGCATCCAATAAGTGATTTTGTGTCATTGGTTTAACAATTAGGTCATTTTCATCCTCCCTAGGCTTATTCTAATCCAATAAGGCTTTTTAACCAACCTTGTGCATTCAATAAGTGCGTTTGTGTCATAGATTCAACATTTAGGTCATTTTCGTCCTCCCTAGGCTTATTCTAATCCAATTAGTGTTTTTAACCAATGTTGTGCATCCAATAAGTGCGTTTGTCTCATAGGTTCAACATTAAGGTCATTTTCGTCCTCCCTAGGCTTATTCTAATCCAATTAGGGTTTTTAATTTTTCTTTTGCATTCAATAAGTGATTTTGTGTCATTGGTTTAACAATTAGGTCATTTTCGTCCTCCCTAGGCTTATTCTAATCCAATAAGGGTTTTTAACCAACCTTGTGCATCCAATAAGTGCGTTTGTGTCATAAGTTCAACATTTAGGTCATTTTCGTCCTCCCTAAGCTTATTCTAATCCAATTAGGGTTTTTAATTATTCTTTTGTATTCAATAAGTGCATTTGTGTCATTGGTTTAACAATTAGGTCATTTTCGTCCTCCCTAGGCTTATTCTAATCCAATAAGGGTTTTTAACCAACCTTGGGCATCAAATAAGTGCGTTTGTGTCATTGTTTAAGCATTTAGATCATTTTCGTCCTCCCTAGGCTTATGATAATCCAATTAGGGTTTTAAACCAATCTTGTGCATCCAGTAAGTGCGTTTGTGTCATTGGTCCAACATTTAGGTCATTTTCGTCCTCCTTAGGCTTATTGTAATCGAATTAGGGTTTTTCATTAATCTTGTGCATCCAATAAGTGATTTTGTGTCATTGGTTTAACAATTAGGTCATTTTCATCCTCCCTAGGCTTATTCTAATCCAATAAGGGTTTTTAACCAACCTTGGGCATCAAATAAGTGCGTTTGTGTCATTGGTTGAGCATTTAGATCATTTTCGTCCTTGCTAGCCTTATTATAATCCAGTTAGGGTTTTAAACCAATCTTGTGCATCCAGTAAGTGCGTTTGTGTCATTGGTCCAACATTTAGGTCATTTTCGTCCTCCTTAGGCTTATTGTAATCGAATTAGGGTTTTTCATTAATCTTGTGCATCCAATAAGTGATTTTGTGTCATTGGTTTAACAATTAGGTCATTTTCATCCTCCCTAGGCTTATTCTAATCCAATAAGGGTTTTTGTAAGATCAGATGTGCACCTAAGAGGGGGGGGTGAATTAGGTGTTTGGTTATTTTGATTGTTTTTAAAATTATCGTGATTGATTTTTGCGCTTATGGATAGTGAACGATAATGTAAATGGCAGTAATGTAAAGAACACCAAAAGATTTATCCTGGTTCCCCTAATCACCAAGGGTACGTCCAGTCCTCTTGCACACCACAAGAGATTTTCTTCACTATCTGTCAGAATATGTACAAGTCCTCACCCTGGGACCTTGGCTATAATCTTCTAACAAACTTTCAAAGATAGAACACTACTATCTTAAATACAGATTTTCAAAGAAAGTACAACTTTCTTTTACAAACACTTTGTTGTTATTGATAAGAATATAGGAATAGAATGAAGGTAGAATAATTCAAGATTTATTCAAGTACTGTTGAGAACCTTAAGGATATGAAAGTGATATGCAAGTACTTGAATTTCTGAAAAAGACTTAGAAAATTTGGAAAATTTTGTTCAAAGTCTTTTAAATTGTAAAAATTGAATTGGTAATTTGAAAATGAAGTTATGACCTTATTTATAGTCCTCAAACAACTCTTTAAATTCGTGGCCTTTGATCCAAGAGGTTTGAGAATGAATTGCAATGTTTTAAATTGAATTCAAAGCTGAAAAATTGCATTGGTTGCTGTTGTATTCGACTACCATATATCTGTATTCGAATACAGCTTGTTGCAACGTTAAAAATTTTCAAACATATCACTGTGTAGTCGAATACAGATGAGATGGCCAACTCTCTGACTTAGCCATGTTTTTGTCTTGTATTCGACTACAGGATTTGTGTATTCGAATACGACTACTGCAACGTTCAAAAATCATTCAAAATTTCCACTGTGTAGTCGAATACAGATGAGATGGCCAACTCTCTGACTTAGCCATGTTTTTATCCTGTATTCGACTACAAGATGGTTGTATTCGAATACGACTTTAAAATTTGTTAAAAATAATGATTTTAATATTTTGAAAATATTATTTTGGACTTTTGAAAATATTATTTATGCATATGCAAAGTAATTAAGGTCCTCTTGTATTTGAATTATGACTTGAATTATTTTACCTTTATCTAATTTATTTATTTGTAATTTCATCAAGGGATGTATTTCTTCTTGTTGTTGTTGTGTCACCATTGGTCTTTGTAGATAATCAAAAACGTATTTTTACAGTTTTTAACCAACCTTGTGCATCCATTAAGTGCGTTTGTGTCAAAGATTCAACATTTAGGTCATTTTCGTCCTCCCTAGGCTTATTCTATTCCAATTAGGGTTTTTAACCAATCTTGTGCACCCAATAAGTGCATTTGTGTCATAGGTTCAACATTTAGGTCATTTTCGTCCTCCCTAGGCTTATTCTAATCCAATTAGGGTTTTTAATTATTCTTTTGCATTCAATAAGTGCATTTGTGTCATTGGTTTAACAATTAGGTCATTTTCGTCCTCCCTAGGCTTATTCAAATCCAATAAGGGTTTTTAACCAACCTTGGGCATCAAATAAGTGCGTTTGTGTCATTGGTTGAGCATTTAGATGATTTTCGTCCTCCCTAGGCTTATTATAATCCAATTAGGGTTTTAAACCAATCATATGCATCCAGTAAGTGCGTTTGTGTCATTGGTCCAAATATTTAGGTCATTTTCGTCCTCCTTAGGCTTATTGTAATCGAATTAGGGTTTTTCATTAATCTTGTGCATCCAATAAGTGATTTTGTGTCATTGGTTTAACAATTAGGTCATTTTCATCCTCCCTAGGCTTATTCTTATCCAATAAGTGTTTTTAACCAACCTTGTGCATCCAATAAGTGCGTTTGTGTCATAGATTCAACATTTAGGTCATTTTCGTCCTCCCTAGGCTTATTCTAATCCAATTATGGATTTTAATTTTTCTTTTGCATTCAATAAGTGTGTTTGTGTCATTGGTTAAACATTTCTGTCATTTTCGTCCTCCCTAGGCATATTCTAATCCAATTAGGGTTTTTAACCAATCTTGTAAATCCAATATGTGCGTTTGTGTCATTAGTTTAACATTTAGGTCATTTTTGTCCTCCCTATGCTTATTCTTATCCAATTAGGGTTTTTAACCAATCTTGTGCTTCCAATAAGTGCGTTTGTGTCATTGTTTGAACATTTAGGTTATTTTCTTCCTCCCTAGGCGTATTCTAATGCAATTAGGATTTTTAACCAATCTTGAGCATCCAATAAGTGCGTTTGTGTCATTGGTTTAACAATTAGCTCATTTTCGTCCTCCCTAGGCTTATTCTAATCCAATTAGGGTTTTTAACCAATCTTGTGTAACCAATAAGTGCGGTTGTGTCATTGGTCCAACATTTAAGTCATTTTCGTCCTCCCTTGGGTTATTATAATCCAATTAGCGTTTTTCATTAATCTTGTGCATCCAATAAGTGATTTTGTGTCATTGGTTAAACAATTAGGTCATTTTCGTCCTCCTTAGGCTTATTCTAATCCAAATAGGGTTTTTAACCAACATTGTGCATCCAATAAGTGCGTTTGTGTCATTGGTTGAGCATTTAGGTCATTTTCAGCTTATTCTAACCCAATTAGGGTTTTTGACCAATTTTGTGCATTCAATAAGTGCGTTTGTGTCATTGGTTTAACACTTAGGTCATTTTCGTCCTCCCTAGGCTTATTCTAATCCAATTCGGGTTTATAACCAATTTTGGGCATCCAATAAGTGCGTTTGTGTTATTGGTTGAATATTGAGGTCATTTTTGTCCTCCCAAGGCTTACTCTAATCAAATTTGGGTTTTTAATTAATCGTTTGCGTCCAATAAATGCGTTTGTGTAATTGCTTTAACAATTAGGTCATTTTCATCCTACCTAGGCATATTCAAATCCAATAAGGGTTTTTAACAAACCTTGTGCATCCATTAATTTAGTTTGTGTCATAGGTTGAGGATTTAGGTCATTTTCGTCCTCCTTAGGCTTATTCTAATCCAATTAGGGTTTTTAACCAATTTTGTGCATTCAATAAGTGCGTTTGTGTCATTGGTTTAACACTTAGGTCATTTTTGTCCTCCCTAGGCTAATTCTAATCCAATTCGGGTTTATAACCAAATTTGGGCATCCAAGAAGTGCGTTTGTGTCATTGGTTGAACATTGAGGTCATTTTTGTCCTCCCTAGGCTTATTCTAATCAAATTAGGGTTTTTAATTAATCTTTTGCATCTAATAAGTGCGTTCGTGTCATTGGTTTAACAATTAGGTTATTTTCATTCTACCTAGGCATATTCTAATCCAATAAGGGTTTGTAACAAACCTTGTGCATCCATTAAGTGAGTTTGTGTCATTGGTTTAACACTTAGGTCATTTTCGTCCCCCCTAGACTTATTCTAATCCAATTCGGGTTTATAACCAATTTTGGGCATCCAATAAGTGCGTTTGTGTCATTGGTTGAACATTGAGGTCATTTTTGTCCTCCCTAAGCTTACTCTATTCAAATTAGGGTTTTTAATTAATCGTTTGCAACCAATAAATGCGTTTGTGTAATTGGTTTAACAATTAGGTCATTTTCATCCTACCTAGGCATATTCAAATCCAATAAGGGTTTTTAACCAACCTTTGCATCCATTAATTTAGTTTGTGTCATAGGTTGAGGATTTAGGTCATTTTCGTCCTCCTTAGGCTTATTCTAATCCAATTAGGGTTTTTAACCAATTTTGTGCATTCAATAAGTGCGTTTGTGTCATTGGTTTAACACTTAGGTCATTTTCGTCCTCCCTAGGCTAATTCTAATCCAGTTCAGGTTTATAACCAAATTTGGTCATCCAGGAAGTGCGTTTGTGTCATTGGTTGAACATTGAGGTCATTTTTGTCCTCCCTAGGCTTATTCTAATCAAATTAGGGTTTTTAATTAATCCTTTGCATCTAATAAGTGCGTTTGTGTCATTGGTTTTACAATTAGGTCATTTTCATTCTACCTAGGCATATTCTAATCCAATAAGGGTTTGTAACAAACCTTGTGCATCCAATAAGTGCGTTTGTGTCATATGTTCAACATTTAGGTCATTTTCGTCCTCCCTAGGCTTATTCTAATCCAATTAGGGTTTTTAATTATTCTTTTGCATTCAATAAGTGCATTTGTATCATTGGTTTAACAATTAGATCATTTTCGTCCTCCCTAGGCTTATTCTAATCCAATAAGGGTTTTTAACCAACCTTGGGCATCAAATAAGTGCGTTTGAGTCATTGGTTGAGCATTTAGATCATTTTCGGGCTCCCTAGAATTATTCTAATCCAACTAGGGTTTTAAACCAATCTTGTGCATCCAGTAAGTGCGTTTGTGTCATTGGTTCAAGATTTAGGTTATTTTCGTCCTCCTTAGGCTTATTGTAATCGAATTAGGGTTTTTCATTAATCTTGTGCATCCAATAAGTGATTTTGTGTCATTGGTTTAACAATTAGGTCATTTTCATCCTCCCTAGGCTTATTCTAATCCAATAAGGGTTTTTAACCAACCTAGTGCATCCAATTAGTGTGTTTCTGTCATTGGTTGAACATTTAGGTCCTTTTCGTCCTCCCGAGGCTTATTCTAATCCAATTAGGGTTTTTAACCAATATTGTGCTTCCAATAAGTACGTTTGTGTCATTGTTTGAACATTTAGGTCATTTTCATCCTCCCTAGGCTTATTCTAATCCAATTAGGATTTTTAACCAATCTTGTGCATCCAATAAGTGCGTTTGTGTCATTGGTTTAACAATTAGGTCATTTTCGTCTTCCCTAGGCTTATTCTACTCCAATTAGGGTTTTTAACCAATCTTGTGCATCCAATAAGTGCGTTTGTGTCATCGGTTTAACAATTAGGTCATTTTCGTCCTCCCTAGGTTTATTCTAATCAAATACGGGTTTTTAACCAATCTTGTGCAGCCAATAAGTGCGTTTGTTTCATTGGTTGAACATTTAGGTCATTTTTGACATCCCTAGGCATATTCTAATCCAATTAAGGTTTTTAACCAATCTTGTGCCTCCAATAAGTGTGTTTGTGTCATTGGTTGAATATTTAGGTCATTTTTGACCTCCCTAGGCATATTCTAACCCAATTAGGGTTTTTGACCAATTTTGTGCATTCAATAAGTGCGTTTGTGTCATTGGTTTAACACTTAGGTCATTTTCGTCCTCCCTAGGCTTATTCTAATCCAATTCGGGTTTATAACCAATTTTGGGCATGCAATAAGTGCGTTTGTGTCATTGGTTGAATATTGAGGTCATTTTTGTCCTCCCAAGGCTTACTCTAATCAAATTTGGGTTTTTAATTAATCGTTTGCGTCCAATAAATGCGTTTGTGTAATTGGTTTAACAATTAGCTCATTTTCATCCTACCTAGGCATATTCAAATCCAATAAGGGTTTTTAACAAACCTTGTGCATCCATTAATTTAGTTTGTGTCATAGGTTGAGGATTTAGGTCATTTTCGTCCTCCTTAGGCTTATTCTAATCCAATTAGGGTTTTTAACCAATTTTGTGCATTCAATAAGTGCGTTTGTGTCATTGGTTTAACACTTAGGTCATTTTCGTCCTCCCTAGGCTAATTCTAATCCAGTTCGGGTTTATAACCAAATTTGGGCATCCAAGAAGTGCGTTTGTGTCATTGGTTGAACATTGAGGTCATTTTTGTCCTCCCTAGGCTTATTCTAATCAAATTAGGGTTTTTAATTAATCTTTTGCATCTAATAAGTGCGTTCGTGTCATTGGTTTAACAATTAGGTTATTTTCATTCTACCTAGGCATATTCTAATCCAATAAGGGTTTGTAACAAACCTTGTGCATCCATTAAGTGAGTTTGTGTCATTGGTTTAACACTTAGGTCATTTTCGTCCCCCCTAGACTTATTCTAATCCAATTCGGGTTTATAACCAATTTTGGGCATCCAATAAGTGCGTTTGTGTCATTGGTTGAACATTGAGGTCATTTTTGTCCTCCCTAGGCTTACTCTATTCAAATTAGGGTTTTTAATTAATCGTTTGCAACCAATAAATGCGTTTGTGTAATTGGTTTAACAATTAGGTCATTTTCATCCTACCTAGGCATATTCAAATCCAATAAGGGTTTTTAACCAACCTTTGCATCCATTAATTTAGTTTGTGTCATAGGTTGAGGATTTAGGTCATTTTCGTCCTCCTTAGGCTTATTCTAATCCAATTAGGGTTTTTAACCAATTTTGTGCATTCAATAAGTGCGTTTGTGTCATTGGTTTAACACTTAGGTCATTTTCGTCCTCCCTAGGCTAATTCTAATCCAGTTCAGGTTTATAACCAAATTTGGTCATCTAGGAAGTGCGTTTGTGTCATTGGTTGAACATTGAGGTCATTTTTGTCCTCCCTAGGCTTATTCTAATCAAATTAGGGTTTTTAATTAATCCTTTGCATCTAATAAGTGCGTTTGTGTCATTGGTTTTACAATTAGGTCATTTTCATTCTACCTAGGCATATTCTAATCCAATAAGGGTTTGTAACAAACCTTGTGCATCCAATAAGTGCGTTTGTGTCATATGTTCAACATTTAGGTCATTTTCGTCCTCCCTAGGCTTATTCTAATCCAATTAGGGTTTTTAATTATTCTTTTGCATTCAATAAGTGCATTTGTGTCATTGGTTTAACAATTAGATCATTTTCGTCCTCCCTAGGCTTATTCTAATCCAATAAGGGTTTTTAACCAACCTTGGGCATCAAATAAGTGCGTTTGAGTCATTGGTTGAGCATTTAGATCATTTTCGGGCTCCCTAGGCATATTCTAATCCAATTAGGGTTTTTAACCAATCTTGTAAATCCAATATGTGCGTTTGTGTCATTAGTTTAACATTTAGGTCATTTTTGTCCTCCCTATGCTTATTCTTATCCAATTAGGGTTTTTAACCAATCTTGTGCATCCAATAAGTGCGTTTGTGTCATTGTTTGAACATTTAGGTTATTTTCTTCCTCCCTAGGCGTATTCTAATGCAATTAGGATTTTTAACCAATCTTGAGCATCCAATAAGTGCGTTTGTGTCATTGGTTTAACAATTAGCTCATTTTCGTCCTCCCTAGGCTTATTCTAATCCAATTAGGGTTTTTAACCAATCTTGTGTAACCAATAAGTGCGGTTGTGTCATTGGTCCAACATTTAAGTCATTTTCGTCCTCCCTTGGGTTATTATAATCCAATTAGCGTTTTTCATTAATCTTGTGCATCCAATAAGTGATTTTGTGTCATTGGTTAAACAATTAGGTCATTTTCGTCCTCCTTAGGCTTATTCTAATCCAAATAGGGTTTTTAACCAACATTGTGCATCCAATAAGTGCGTTTGTGTCATTGGTTGAGCATTTAGGTCATTTTCAGCTTATTCTAACCCAATTAGGGTTTTTGACCAATTTTGTGCATTCAATAAGTGCGTTTGTGTCATTGGTTTAACACTTAGGTCATTTTCGTCCTCCCTAGGCTTATTCTAATCCAATTCGGGTTTATAACCAATTTTGGGCATCCAATAAGTGCGTTTGTGTTATTGGTTGAATATTGAGGTCATTTTTGTCCTCCCAAGGCTTACTCTAATCAAATTTGGGTTTTTAATTAATCGTTTGCGTCCAATAAATGCGTTTGTGTAATTGCTTTAACAATTAGGTCATTTTCATCCTACCTAGGCATATTCAAATCCAATAAGGGTTTTTAACAAACCTTGTGCATCCATTAATTTAGTTTGTGTCATAGGTTGAGGATTTAGGTCATTTTCGTCCTCCTTAGGCTTATTCTAATCCAATTAGGGTTTTTAACCAATTTTGTGCATTCAATAAGTGCGTTTGTGTCATTGGTTTAACACTTAGGTCATTTTCGTCCTCCCTAGGCTAATTCTAATCCAGTTCAGGTTTATAACCAAATTTGGTCATCTAGGAAGTGCGTTTGTGTCATTGGTTGAACATTGAGGTCATTTTTGTCCTCCCTAGGCTTATTCTAATCAAATTAGGGTTTTTAATTAATCCTTTGCATCTAATAAGTGCGTTTGTGTCATTGGTTTTACAATTAGGTCATTTTCATTCTACCTAGGCATATTCTAATCCAATAAGGGTTTGTAACAAACCTTGTGCATCCAATAAGTGCGTTTGTGTCATATGTTCAACATTTAGGTCATTTTCGTCCTCCCTAGGCTTATTCTAATCCAATTAGGGTTTTTAATTATTCTTTTGCATTCAATAAGTGCATTTGTGTCATTGGTTTAACAATTAGATCATTTTCGTCCTCCCTAGGCTTATTCTAATCCAATAAGGGTTTTTAACCAACCTTGGGCATCAAATAAGTGCGTTTGAGTCATTGGTTGAGCATTTAGATCATTTTCGGGCTCCCTAGAATTATTCTAATCCAACTAGGGTTTTAAACCAATCTTGTGCATCCAGTAAGTGCGTTTGTGTCATTGGTTCAAGATTTAGGTTATTTTCGTCCTCCTTAGGCTTATTGTAATCGAATTAGGGTTTTTCATTAATCTTGTGCATCCAATAAGTGATTTTGTGTCATTGGTTTAACAATTAGGTCATTTTCATCCTCCCTAGGCTTATTCTAATCCAATAAGGGTTTTTAACCAACCTAGTGCATCCAATTAGTGTGTTTCTGTTATTGGTTGAACATTTAGGTCCTTTTCGTCCTCCCGAGGCTTATTCTAATCCAATTAGGATTTTTAACCAATATTGTGCTTCCAATAAGTACGTTTGTGTCATTGTTTGAACATTTAGGTCATTTTCATCCTCCCTAGGCTTATTCTAATCCAATTAGGATTTTTAACCAATCTTGTGCATCCAATAAGTGCGTTTGTGTCATTGGTTTAACAATTAGGTCATTTTCGTCTTCCCTAGGCTTATTCTACTCCAATTAGGGTTTTTAACCAATCTTGTGCATCCAATAAGTGCGTTTGTGTCATCGGTTTAACAATTAGGTCATTTTCGTCCTCCCTAGGTTTATTCTAATCAAATACGGGTTTTTAACCAATCTTGTGCAGCCAATAAGTGCGTTTGTTTCATTGGTTGAACATTTAGGTCATTTTTGACATCCCTAGGCATATTCTAATCCAATTAAGGTTTTTAACCAATCTTGTGCCTCCAATAAGTGTGTTTGTGTCATTGGTTGAATATTTAGGTCATTTTTGACCTCCCTAGGCATATTCTAACCCAATTAGGGTTTTTGACCAATTTTGTGCATTCAATAAGTGCGTTTGTGTCATTGGTTTAACACTTAGGTCATTTTCGTCCTCCCTAGGCTTATTCTAATCCAATTCGGGTTTATAACCAATTTTGGGCATGCAATAAGTGCGTTTGTGTCATTGGTTGAATATTGAGGTCATTTTTGTCCTCCCAAGGCTTACTCTAATCAAATTTGGGTTTTTAATTAATCGTTTGCGTCCAATAAATGCGTTTGTGTAATTGGTTTAACAATTAGCTCATTTTCATCCTACCTAGGCATATTCAAATCCAATAAGGGTTTTTAACAAACCTTGTGCATCCATTAATTTAGTTTGTGTCATAGGTTGAGGATTTAGGTCATTTTCGTCCTCCTTAGGCTTATTCTAATCCAATTAGGGTTTTTAACCAATTTTGTGCATTCAATAAGTGCGTTTGTGTCATTGGTTTAACACTTAGGTCATTTTCGTCCTCCCTAGGCTAATTCTAATCCAGTTCGGGTTTATAACCAAATTTGGGCATCCAAGAAGTGCGTTTGTGTCATTGGTTGAACATTGAGGTCATTTTTGTCCTCCCTAGGCTTATTCTAATCAAATTAGGGTTTTTAATTAATCTTTTGCATCTAATAAGTGCGTTCGTGTCATTGGTTTAACAATTAGGTCATTTTCATTCTACCTAGGCATATTCTAATCCAATAAGGGTTTGTAACAAACCTTGTGCATCCATTAAGTGAGTTTGTGTCATTGGTTTAACACTTAGGTCATTTTCGTCCCCCCTAGACTTATTCTAATCCAATTCGGGTTTATAACCAATTTTGGGCATCCAATAAGTGCGTTTGTGTCATTGGTTGAACATTGAGGTCATTTTTGTCCTCCCTAGGCTTACTCTATTCAAATTAGGGTTTTTAATTAATCGTTTGCAACCAATAAATGCGTTTGTGTAATTGGTTTAACAATTAGGTCATTTTCATCCTACCTAGGCATATTCAAATCCAATAAGAGTTTTTTACCAACCTTGTGCATCCATTAATTTAGTTTGTGTCATAGGTTGAGGATTTAGGTCATTTTTGTCCTCCTTAGGCTTATTCTAATCCAATTAGGGTTTTTAACCAATTTTGTGCATTCAATAAGTGCGTTTGTGTCATTGGTTTAACACTTAGGTCATTTTCGTCCTCCCTAGGCTAATTCTAATCCAGTTCAGGTTTATAACCAAATTTGGTCATCTAGGAAGTGCGTTTGTGTCATTGGTTGAACATTGAGGTCATTTTTGTCCTCCCTAGGCTTATTCTAATCAAATTAGGGTTTTTAATTAATCCTTTGCATCTAATAAGTGCGTTTGTGTCATTGGTTTTACAATTAGGTCATTTTCATTCTACCTAGGCATATTCTAATCCAATAAGGGTTTGTAACAAACCTTGTGCATCCAATAAGTGCGTTTGTGTCATATGTTCAACATTTAGGTCATTTTCGTCCTCCCTAGGCTTATTCTAATCCAATTAGGGTTTTTAATTATTCTTTTGCATTCAATAAGTGCATTTGTGTCATTGGTTTAACAATTAGATCATTTTCGTCCTCCCTAGGCTTATTCTAATCCAATAAGGGTTTTTAACCAACCTTGGGCATCAAATAAGTGCGTTTGAGTCATTGGTTGAGCATTTAGATCATTTTCGGGCTCCCTAGGATTATTCTAATCCAACTAGGGTTTTAAACCAATCTTGTGCATCCAGTAAGTGTGTTTGTGTCATTGGTTCAAGATTTAGGTTATTTTCGTCCTCCTTAGGCTTATTGTAATCGAATTAGGGTTTTTCATTAATCTTGTGCATCCAATAAGTGATTTTGTGTCATTGGTTTAACAATTAGGTCATTTTCATCCTCCCTAGGCTTATTCTAATCCAATAAGGGTTTTTAACCAACCTAGTGCATCCAATTAGTGTGTTTCTGTCATTGGTTGAACATTTAGGTCCTTTTCGTCCTCCCGAGGCTTATTCTAATCCAATTAGGGTTTTTAACCAATATTGTGCTTCCAATAAGTACGTTTGTGTCATTGTTTGAACATTTAGGTCATTTTCATCCTCCCTAGGCTTATTCTAATCCAATTAGGATTTTTAACCAATCTTGTGCATCCAATAAGTGCGTTTGTGTCATTGGTTTAACAATTAGGTCATTTTCGTCTTCCCTAGGCTTATTCTACTCCAATTAGGGTTTTTAACCACTCTTGTGCATCCAAGAAGTGCGTTTGTGTCATCGGTTTAACAATTAGGTCATTTTCGTCCTCCCTAGGCTTATTCTAATCCAATACGGGTTTTTAACCAATCTTGTGCAGCCAATAAGTGCGTTTGTTTCATTGGTTGAACATTTAGGTCATTTTTGACATCCCTAGGCATATTCTAATCCAATTAAGGTTTTTAACCAATCTTGTGCCTCCAATAAGTGTGTTTGTGTCATTGGTTGAATATTTAGGTCATTTTTGACCTCCGTAGGCTTATTCTAATCCAATTAAGGTTTTTAACCAATCTTGTGCCTCCGATAAGTGCGTTTGTGTCATTCGTTGAACATTTAGGTCATTTTCGTCCTCTCTAGGCTTATTCTAATCCAATTAAGGTTTTTATCCAATCTTGTGCCTCCAATAAGTGCGTTTGTGTCATTCGTTGAACATTTAGGTCATTTTCGTTCTCTCTAGGCTTATTCTAATCCGATTAAGGTTTTTCATTAATCTTGTGCATCCAATAAGTGATTTTCTGTCATTGGTTTAACAATTAGGTAATTTTTGTCCTCCCTAGGCTTAATCTAATCCAATTAGGGTTTTAAACCCATCTTGTGCATCCAATAAGTGCGTTTGTGTCATTGGTTCAACATTTAGGTCATTTTCGTCCTCCTTAGACCTATTCTGATCCAATTAGGGTTTTTAATTAATCTTTTGCATTCAATAAGTGCGTTTGTGTCATTTGTTTAACAATTAGGTCATTTCGTCCTCCCTAGGCTTATTCTAATCCGATTAAGGTTTTTAACCAATCTTGTGCATCCAATAATTGTTTTGTGTCATTGGTTGAGCGTTTAGGTCATTTTCGTCCTCCCTAGGCGTATTCTAATCCAATTACGGCTTTTAACCAATCTTGTGCATTCAATAAGTGCGTTTGTGTCATTGGTTTAACAATTAGGTCATTTTCGTCCTCCCTAGGCTTATTCTAATCCATTTAGGGTTTTTAATTAATCTTTTGCAGCCAATAAGTGCGTTTGTGTCATTGGTTTAACATTTAGGTCATTTTCGTCCTCCCAAGGCTTATTCTAATCCAATAAGGGTTTTTAACCAACCTTGTGCATCCAATAAGTGCATTTGTGTCATTAGTTGAACATTTAAGTCTTTTTCGTCCTCCCTACAATTATTCTAATCCTATTAGGGTTTTTAACCAATCTTTTGCATCAAATAAGTGCGTTTGTCTCATTGGTTACGCATTTAAGTCATTTTCTTCCTCCCTTGGCTTATTCTAATCCAATTAGCGTTTTTCATTAATCTTGTGCATCCAATAAGTGATTTTGTGTAATTGGTTTAACAATTAGGTCATTTTCGTCCTCCCTAGGCTTATTCTAATCCAATAAGGGTTTTTAACCAATCTTGTGCATTCAATAAGTGCGTTTGTGTCATTGGTTTAACACTTAGGACATTTTCGTCCTCCATAGACTTATTCTAATCCAATTCGGGTTTATAACCAATTTTGGCCATCCAATAAGTGCGTTTGTGTCATTGGTTGAACATTTAGGTCATTCTCCTCCTCCGTAGGCTTATTCTAATCCATTTAGGGTTTTTAATTAACCTTTTGCATCATATAAGTGAGTTTGTGTCATTTGTTTAATATTTAGGTCATTTTCGTCCTCCCAAGGCTTATTCTAATCCAATAAGGGTTTTTAACCAACCTTGTGCATTCAATAAGTGTGTTTGTGCCATTGGTTGAACATTTAGGTCATTCTCATCCTCCCTAGGCTTATTCTAATCCATTTAGGATTTTTAATTAATCTTTTGCATCCAATAAGTGCGTTTGTGTCATTGATTTAACTATTAGGTCATTTTCGTCCTAACTAGGCTTATTCTAATTCAATAAGGGATTTTAAACGACCTTGTGCATCCAATAAGTGCGTTTGTGTGATTGGTTGAGGATTTAGGTCAATTTCGTCGTCCCTAGGCTTATTCTAATCCAATTAAGGTTTTTCATTAATCTTGTGCATCCAATTAGTGATTTTGTGTCATTGGTTTAACAATTAGGTAATTTTCGTCCTCCCTGGGCTTTTTCTAATACAATTAGGGTTTTTAACCAACCTTGTGCATCCAATAAGTGTGTTTGTGTCATTGTTTGAACATTTAGGTCATTTTTAACCTCCCTAGGCTTATTTTAATCCAATTAAGGTTTCTATCCAATCTTGTGCCTTCAATAAGTGTGTTTGTGTCATTGGTTGAACATTTAGGTCATTTTCGACCTCCGTAGACTTATTCTAATCCAATGAAGGTTTTTAACCAATCTTGTGCCTCCAATAAGTGCGTTTGTGTCATTAGTTGAACATTTAGGTCATTTTCGTTCTCTCTAGGCTTATTCTAATCCGATTAAGGTTTTTCATTAATCTTGTGCATCCAATAAGTGATTTTCTGTCATTGGTTTAACAATTAGGTAATTTTTGTCCTCCCTAGGCTTAATCTAATCCAATTAGGGTTTTAAACCCATCTTGTGCATCCAATAAGTGCGTTTGTGTCATTGGTTCAACATTTAGGTCATTTTCGTCCTCCTTAGACCTATTCTGATCCAATTAGGGTTTTTAATTAATCTTTTGCATTCAATAAGTGCGTTTGTGTCATTTGTTTAACAATTAGGTCATTTTGTCCTCCCTAGGCTTATTCTAATCCGATTAAGGTTTTTAACCAACCTTGTGCATCCAATAATTGTTTTGTGTCATTGGTTGAGCGTTTAGGTCATTTTCGTCCTCCCTAGGCGTATTCTAATCCAATTACGGCTTTTAACCAATCTTGTGCATTCAATAAGTGCGTTTGTGTCATTGGTTTAACAATTAGGTCATTTTCGTCCTCCCTAGGCTTATTCTAATCCATTTAGGGTTTTTAATTAATCTTTTGCAGCCAATAAGTGCGTTTGTGTCATTGGTTTAACATTTAGGTCATTTTCGTCCTCCCAAGGCTTATTCTAATCCAATAAGGGTTTTTAACCAACCTTGTGCATCCAATAAGTGCATTTGTGTCATTAGTTGAACATTTAAGTCTTTTTCGTCCTCCCTACAATTATTCTAATCCTATTAGGGTTTTTAACCAATCTTTTGCATCAAATAAGTGCGTTTGTCTCATTGGTTACGCATTTAAGTCATTTTCTTCCTCCCTTGGCTTATTCTAATCCAATTAGCGTTTTTCATTAATCTTGTGCATCCAATAAGTGATTTTGTGTAATTGGTTTAACAATTAGGTCATTTTCGTCCTCCCTAGGCTTATTCTAATCCAATAAGGGTTTTTAACCAATCTTGTGCATTCAATAAGTGCGTTTGTGTCATTGGTTTAACACTTAGGACATTTTCGTCCTCCATAGACTTATTCTAATCCAATTCGGGTTTATAACCAATTTTGGCCATCCAATAAGTGCGTTTGTGTCATTGGTTGAACATTTAGGTCATTCTCCTCCTCCGTAGGCTTATTCTAATCCATTTAGGGTTTTTAATTAACCTTTTGCATCATATAAGTGAGTTTGTGTCATTTGTTTAATATTTAGGTCATTTTCGTCCTCCCAAGGCTTATTCTAATCCAATAAGGGTTTTTAACCAACCTTGTGCATTCAATAAGTGTGTTTGTGCCATTGGTTGAACATTTAGGTCATTCTCATCCTCCCTAGGCTTATTCTAATCCATTTAGGATTTTTAATTAATCTTTTGCATCCAATAAGTGCGTTTGTGTCATTGATTTAACTATTAGGTCATTTTCGTCCTAACTAGGCTTATTCTAATTCAATAAGGGATTTTAAACGACCTTGTGCATCCAATAAGTGCGTTTGTGTGATTGGTTGAGGATTTAGGTCAATTTCGTCGTCCCTAGGCTTATTCTAATCCAATTAAGGTTTTTCATTAATCTTGTGCATCCAATTAGTGATTTTGTGTCATTGGTTTAACAATTAGGTAATTTTCGTCCTCCCTGGGCTTTTTCTAATACAATTAGGGTTTTTAACCACCCTTGTGCATCCAATAAGTGTGTTTGTGTCATTGTTTGAACATTTAGGTCATTTTTAACCTCCCTAGGCTTATTTTAATCCAATTAAGGTTTCTATCCAATCTTGTGCCTTCAATAAGTGTGTTTGTGTCATTGGTTGAACATTTAGGTCATTTTCGACCTCCGTAGACTTATTCTAATCCAATGAAGGTTTTTAACCAATCTTGTGCCTCCAATAAGTGCGTTTGTGTCATTGGTTGAACATTTAGGTCATTTTCGTTCTCTCTAGGCTTATTCTAATCCGATTAAGGTTTTTCATTTATCTTGTGCATCCAATAAGTGATTTTCTGTCATTGGTTTAACAATTAGGTAATTTTTGTCCTCCCTAGGCTTAATCTAATCCAATTAGGGTTTTAAACCCATCTTGTGCATCCAATAAGTGCGTTTGTGTCATTGGTTCAACATTTAGGTCATTTTCGTCCTCCTTAGACCTATTCTGATCCAATTAGGGTTTTTAATTAATCTTTTGCATTCAATAAGTGCGTTTGTGTCATTTGTTTAACAATTAGGTCATTTCGTCCTCCCTAGGCTTATTCTAATCCGATTAAGGTTTTTAACCAACCTTGTGCATCCAATAATTGTTTTGTGTCATTGGTTGAGCGTTTAGGTCATTTTCGTCCTCCCTAGGCGTATTCTAATCCAATTACGGCTTTTAACCAATCTTGTGCATTCAATAAGTGCGTTTGTGTCATTGGTTTAACAATTAGGTCATTTTCGTCCTCCCTAGGCTTATTCTAATCCATTTAGGGTTTTTAATTAATCTTTTGCAGCCAATAAGTGCGTTTGTGTCATTGGTTTAACATTTAGGTCATTTTCGTCCTCCCAAGGCTTATTCTAATCCAATAAGGGTTTTTAACCAAC